>JAKWJA010002495.1:43617628-44831160 GCA_027704765.1 Solanum habrochaites | reverse complement strand
CAACTAGTTCCAACACCAACAGCCAAGGCAGTACAATAATGAGGACTGGAATTTTGTAAGACCACAACGCCGTAATGTGTGCTGTAACTACAGGGAGAGGGAAGTGAGGCAATGAGCCCGGTTGTAGAGGTGGTGCACAGGAGAAAGACCCCACTAGAGTGGGATGACAGACACCCTGGTGCAACCTAGATCGAGCAATGTAAATCCGTCGCACCGGGAGACTGATGAGTTAGTGAGAACGGGGGTGAGGAGTGTAAATGGGTATAGCATTCAGACAGGAAAGGGAATTACCACCGACAGCGGGAGGCCGGTAAACCGCTGAGTATATGATTAACTCAGGTTCATCTAATACATTATCTAGAGCGGGGGTTTCATGATGCAGGCGCATACACCCTCCATTGTGTTGTCTGCACAAGCAACTCAAGGGTGATGTCAGTAAGGTACGAACACTGCAACTTGCTAGTGTGTCTCCCCGCAAATGTTGACATGCTTTGTAAAGTTGAAGGGGGCACGAAATTTTCCGCCGCTCCGTCGTGACATACACTGGTCTATAATGACAATGAGTGCTCGAACAATGAACTTTTGCCATTCAAGTTCTAACTTTGAACCTAACGCATTCTTCAAGGGTGCTAATCTGAAGAACTGCATTGAAAGTAAGTTTCGGGTGAAATTGTAGATTTAGATGGAGAACTGCTACATGAGAAGGATGGGGACATAATATCAGTCACGATTTGGGTGGTGTTAAGAAGTTGGTGATCTACCAGTTTCAAGGTGATGGCCAAAATAATGTGTGAGTTCGTAATGTTAAATCAATTAATCAACCAGCACGGGGGAAGAGACCAAACCTATCGACTTGGCATCATTTGTCTATCTTCATTTGATGGGGAAAGAAGGTGATAAATACCACCGAGACCGGACTTTTGGAGGGAATAGGAGAGATGGTTCTAGGCTAGAGCAAGAAGGATTAATGGTTTGGTGCAATAATACTTATGGCAAGAGGGCCAATGTGTGCGACTATCCAGGTATTAACCAACTGGCAGCTTTGTGGCTTCAGTCCAAACCAGAGCGGATTTGACCGCTAAAAAGTGTGTGAAGGGATTTAGGTACAGAAATTTGCAATCCAAAGTCACAAAGGAAAAACGCAACTTAACCAAAATAAAGGCTGCTAAAACGCAAACATGGCGCGGGGAAATGTCAGGAAGTGGTATGATGTTTGTGATAGACGGTAGAGGTGGGAATGGAAGTCGAGAAACTTCACCAGCAAACACATCGATATATTAATAAGATTTCGTAAGGGTGAGGTGAGTTTGATGTTGGAATTTCTGTAAACCTCGGTAGGAGGGCCAACAGATTCGAGAAGGTTATCCGATCACCGTCGCGTGGTTCGAAGGTCTTCAGGGTGCATTCTTCAGCTATAAGGAGGTGTCATGCACAGCCCAGGTCAGGGCCTTTTGTATGAGTTTGGTGACATTATTATACTCGACCGACTCGCGTGCCATATAAAAAATGCACAGAGAACTGACTTGACTCCAGAAATTGTAATATATGTGAATGGTGGAAGCTGGACATATTAAGGGGAAAGTAGGGTGGTGTATGCCAAGCCAGAGGGTTCGCAGACCACACCATAGTTTAAGGTAAGATAGGGATGGGTCATTAACTAGAAGGCGTAAATGCCGATTCATGAGGACGTGGTGTCCAGGTAAGTGTGTGTAACCATTCATCGGGGGTAGTGGCGGGCAGAGTTGGAACTAGCTAGAGCGCGGCTGTGGTAAAAGAAAAGGCAATGGACAGACGGGGGATAGGGGGCCGATTGATATGCGTTTGCCCTGGTAGGTAACGAGAAGCAGAGACCATCGGTGAGCATGGGTTAGTCGTACAGAAAAGTCTAGTTTTGGTCTGTGTTGGGCCTGAGACGTCTGTAGTTGTTGGATTCCGTGGTCGACAGTGGGTTCATATAAGTTCATTCCTCATTGCATCACTACTGGTCCTTGATTTGTGATATGTGATTTGCTTGCCATGTCCTATTCGTGGTTTTGGCTACTCCATAATTGGGTGATTGGTGATAGTTGGAAAGAAGGTGATAATAGGAGGTCTATGCCTTGTGCCTTATTGTGGGGAACAATACTGAATAGATGTGAGATTTGATTATTACGGTAAAAAGGGAGATGGTTAGATATATGGATGGTAATTTTGGGTATGACTACTGGTCGCTTGTCTCCAAATGTTGCAGATCTAAATAGATTGTAGAAAAAATGCTAAAGAACTGTACATTAGGCCAAGCCATATGAGACGGAGGGGTACCTTGAGTGTGGTGAGGGGTGACGGAAGCTACTAATCTCTCGCCAAATGAGCCACCAGTTCGAAAATAGTTATCTAAAAGAATCTTTTCTTTCTTCGTAACTAAGAGGTGGATGTTAGTAAGGTGTTAGTTCATTCTTTCTTGTCACATCTCATGGATGTGATACCTATCAAAGGTAGCGGGTATCGAGGTAATAATGAGTCTGTTTCTATTTCGTAAGGGTTTCTGGATGTGTTTCTACAGACTTGACTGGGTATGAGCCACCGTATGGAGTATTGATTTTTCTATTGATCTGCCCGGATAGGTCGGGCGCGGGCCAAAAAGCAGTATCCATGTCGCGGGAAAAACCTTATGAAAATGGATCCAGCTGAGTTAAAGGAGTGGTTAAATGCCTAACTGGTCAAGAGATTTGTTAGGTACATGAAGGGGTATTTGTATGATGACTCCAGGTTGGGCATCTAAACCCTTGAGGGATGGCCCTGTTTTAGTATGTGGAAGAAGAAAGATGGAATATTTTTCCGTGAATGTGTGCAATAGACTACAGGTCAAAACCTGAACAAGATTAGACTATTAAGAAAAAGTATCCCATTGGCCTCCCATGTGATGAGTTTGTTCGATCGAGTTTAGCAGGGTCTGTGTTTCTTTAAATCTAAAAATTGAATTTGATCTGGTTTCATCATTGAAAATACGGCAAAGATGTGCAAAGACTTCTTTTTTCTAACCATGTAAGGGCATTAGATGAAACATGTTCTTAGTAAATGGTCTTTTGGAGGGAACTTAACAACTAAAGCCCGGGCTAAAACTTTCATGAGCCTGCTGAATAGAAGATTTTTAAGCCCTATCTGAGACATCTGCTCATGTTATTGATAATAATTAACTTGATGGAATATATAGTAGATATACCATCAAAGAGTAGGAAAGGCAAACAAAATGTAGAAGTCACTTGAGAATTTATAAATGGTGGGAGTTGGTGTAGAGTGAAGGAGGAAGAAGCTTTATGGCAATTCTCGAACAATGTGATTGCTTGGGGCTAGTATGGGTTCAGTGTCCTTTATAGGATGCAACAGTGGTTCTAATAGAATGAGTGATGGGGTGGATCCTTCTAAGATTGAAGCAGTGAGGGAGTTAAGGGGGGTAAAACCTAAAAAACTACTAATGTGTTGCAGAGGTACGGATCTTTTGTGGGTGGTGTTATGGGGGCAAAGCTACTACCAAGTCGGATTTACAGTCCAAGGGAGGGTTTCTATCTATTGAAGGTTCCAGTACATGCCGAAATGTTGACTAAGTAGAAAATGGTGTCCAGTTTTGTATGTGGGAATCAAGAGGACGAAATGGTTGCGGGTAAAGCTGGTCCAGAACTCAAGACTTTTTTGTTGACTACTGGGCAAAAACCATTCTTACCAATTGGCAAATTGCCAGATTGGAGAAATGGTAACGGAGATGTTGGATTGTTTATTGTATGACATCTGTATCATGGGATGTAGGGTGTCAAGGTTGCTTCAATAAAGACAGGAGAGTGAAAAGATGTAAGTTGCTGTAAGTGCTTCGAGGCAATGTAAATAAACAGATAGGACGAGAGATGAAGCGTGACTATCCGACACCGAGTGAGTGAAAAGGGTAGGAGTTGGCTACAGTTGTATTTGCATACAGCAATGGAGAACCTTATCTATATGGGGTCAAGTGTGAAGTTTATACAGATCACGTAATTTAAATATGTCTTTAGTCAGAAATATTTGAATTTGAGGCAGTGAGTGGATGGAACATGAAAGACATGATATAACTATTTTGTATCACCCAGGAAAAGCTAATTTTTTTGGCCAGACACTTTAAGTAAAAGCAGGGAGCATGTGGTGTTTGCCCACTTTACAGGTTTTCTAGACGCCCATGGGCTAATAGGTCAGACGATCTGGCAAATGACGTGCTGAGGTGAATGTACTGGTAAAGGAGGAATTTTTGCCTGTGTGGAGGAAAGATCTTCTTTCTTGACAAGATTAAAGGGAAATCAGTTTGGTGATGAGAACTGAGCCGAGTTCGAGATATGGTATTGTCGAGGAAGGGCAAAGAGGTAGTATGAGGAAGAAGTTGTCTTGGGATTAAGGGGGAAGGGTATGTGTTCCCCGTGTGGATGCTTTGATTTGTTCTTTCTTACAGAGTCTCAATATTCACGGGTATTCTTACATCCGGTGCACAAAGATGTATCGTGTATAAAGCCACTTTTTTGGTGGAGCAGAATGAGCGTGAACATTGTTGATTTTATTATTGCCAAAGCCGCAAATTGTCAGCAGGTAAAGTATGAACATCAGAGTGGCCCCGAGGGACATTCAAACAATGGCCCATTCCCTGAATAGAAGTGGGAAAGAATGGCAATGATTCGTATTGGTCTTCAAAAGATGGGTACGTATGATTTCTACTGTGGTAATTTGTTGTCAGGTTAAGTAAGTCCCTCTCACTTCATTCGCGGTTAGATGACTTACAGCAGAGAAGTGAGCCAAACCTATATCTCAGAAATTGTTTCGATGCACGGAGTTCCACTTTCCATAATATCAGATGAGGTACGCATTTACTTCTATGTTTTTGGAGACATTAAATGCTGAATTATGTAGCCAGACTAGACTTAGTACTGACTTTCACCTCAAGACCGATGGCGTCAGCGCGAACAATTCCAAAGTGCTGGAGGATATGCTTCGTGCTGGTGTGGTAGTTTTTGGTCCAATTGGGATCATGCTTCCCTTAGAAGGTTTCGTACAACAATAGTTATCATCGAGTATTATATGGCCCCTTTTGGGCATTGGATGGGGGAGATGTAGGTCTCCTATATGGTTGGTTTATGCATTTGAGGTGAGAACCTTGGGGTACTGATCTTGAGGGAATCATAGAGAAAACAGTGAAATTCCATTAAGAGGAAAGCTTTGGATCAAGCTCAGAGCAGGAAGAAGAGTATGCAGATGCGATCGGAAGATGAGGGACTTAATTTATTGAGGGTGACAAGTCTTGCTGAAGGTTTTCACCCATGAAAAGGTGTTTGATTGCGGTTGGTAGAGCCGAGGTAAGCTTAGTAATGAGGTATCTTGGACATTGAAGTTGTAACGACCTGTTTAGTCGTTTTGAGCAGCAGATTTTTAGTTCTGGAAAAACTGGCCGAGTCGACTGGACCCCCACGACGCACCGCATGGCACGACGGACCGTCGGGGGGTCTCGTTGTCTCCAAAACACTTAGAAATTAGAAATTTGGGTACTGAGATCGACTCTCCTGAACATCACGATAGAATGGAATGAACGGAAACGTCTTGGGCACGACGGACCGTCACACAGGCCATTCAGTAAATTCCTCAGTCCTCTGAAATCTGTGACGGAGTCGCAGGACGGTCCTTCGCATGGCGCGACGGCCCTCAACATGCGCGACGGGCCGTCACAAGCGCGACGGGACCGTCATAGGCTGGCGTATCCAGGCTGGGTCGGATTTCTTTTAAGTAATTAGGGGCCATTTTGGACCTTTTCCTGCTTAAATTATAAAGTAGTGGTTATGTTAATAAGTCTAATTACTTGGGGGTTACAAGAGGTATCTTAAGTTACTTAGTGGGTTATTATTGCCATCTGTTATACTTTAATTATATGTTAATTAGGGTAAAGAAAGAGGGTTGAATAAGAAATTAAGAAGACAGAGAGAGGGAGAATCGAACGAGAGGGGAGAAACTAAGATGCACACAAGCTTTTGGGGAATTTGCTTGCTTGTACAATTCTTCGTTGGAGGTAGGTTATGGTTTGTTCATACTATTCGTAGTAAACTCTTTAATAGCGAATTATATGTATTGTGGTAGTATGTAACCCCTTCTACATGCTTTAATTGGTTGTTTGTATGACTGTGATTATACAATTTTGATAAAATAAGCATGATGAAGCTTTGAAGCTTACGCTTGAAAGAATCCTAATCTACCTTGTTAATGAGACTTGCATGTGCTTGGTATAAAAGAGGCCTGATGACTAAGTTAGGTTAGGGGTCGGGTGTCACGAACCGACACAGTAAATTATGGGATCGGGGTGTCACTAACCGACCCGTTAGAATTAGGGGATCCGGTGTCACGAACGACACGTAAGAATTAGGGATCGGGTGTCACGACACTAACACGTAGAATTAGGGGTCGGGTGTCACGAACCGACACGAGAATTAGGGAACGGTGTCACGACCCGACACGTAGAATTAGGGGGATCGGAGTGTCACGACCGACACAAGAGGAATGAACATAATGAATCTTGAAAGGATGTTAATATAATACCCATACTAATGAACCTAATTCCCAAATGGGTAGGCTTGAGGCTTGAGTCCTCATGGGTGAACTTGGCGGTGCAATTTATTAAATGAGTATAGAACTTGGTTTGTTGGCTACAATGTTGGTATTTGTTTGATTTATGATATTATTTGATATATAGACTGTTTTCTTTTTGAGTTGGCCGATGATCCTATCATACTCCGTGGTTTTTGTACTGGACCCTACTTGTATGTTTCTTTCTTTGTTATATGTGAGTGCAACAACATCCCGTCGGCGTTCAACTCACCGCAACTCTAGCCAGTCTTCATTACATCGGATTTCAGGGTGGCTTAATGCTTCTGCTTGTACTTGGATCTTCTCCTATTCTTGATGCCCTTGTGTTCCGGCATAGACTAGCTTTGTTATTTTCGCTTTCTTAGAATATGTCCTAGTTTGTATTTGATCATAGATTTTCTTTTTTGTGATGACTTCCAGATTTTGGGGAAATAATATAGTTGAATTTTAGAAGTTATTGAATTGGTTTTTAGTAATGAGTTTAAGTCTTCCGCATTACTTACTATTCCTGTTGACTATTATTTGAAATGTCAGTGTTTTAGATGGGTTGGGGTTCGACTAAATAGAGGTATGTGTGGTGCCATTCGGAGCCGCCGTTTGGGTCGTGACAAACTTGTAATCAGAGCATTAGGTTCGTAGTGGTCTCATCACACAAGAACGGAGGTCTAGTAGAGTCTTAAGGAACGGTAGGGGGACGTCTTTACTTTCTTTTAGAGGCTATAGGACTGTAGGAAAACGCCATTCCTTCTTTCTTTCGTGTTATTACGTGAATCCAATTGGTATCCTAGGTGAAATACAATTTGTATCGGACCATCGTCACTCTATTTCGTTGATGTTTAGAACTGAGGCAAACAACTGCGCCAACACCAGCACCGGCAGGACGGGTGCGTCTAGCCAGCACTTGGCTGTAGCTCGAAGAGGAGTATTGACAATAGGCCGGGAATAATTCTGGGTAGGACGTCCTCTAGAGGAAGAGGACTAGCACGCAGCCGCATTTGGTACCAGGCGGGACTCCTCCCCCAACTGGTAAGTGTAGAGAGGGTGAGATGGGGAGAATGAACAGTGCAGAATGAGTAACTGCCACTCCCACCTAACTCCCAGAAATATTCATCATGTTCTTGCTTTATCTTAGTGGGTTATCTGATCAGGGCCAGAACGCCCTCTAGTGTTTTTTCTGCACCAACACCTCTGTTCCGGAGTATCATATGCAGGTACTTATATGGCTCCCGCAGTGATGCCTCATTGGAATAGGCACGTCCTCTTCTGACCACAGGGCCTATTATGACAAATTATCAGCATGAACTTTTCAAGTAAGTTCTTGAAATTTGAAACCTCCATTCTTCAAGGGTGCTTAATCTGAGGAGTGCCTATGATTTTCTTTTCTGGTTGACTCTGTCATGAGCAACTAACACAAAATGGGTATAGTAGAACGATTTTGGTGTTGAGTTTTGTGACTTATCAGTTGCAGGGAACCCAAAATGTGGTGGCGGTCACATGTTGAGTGTCACCCAACAGAAGCACCACCTATGACTTGGGCATCATTCTCTACGCTTTTTTAGGAGAAGTATATTCCCGGACTTTGAGGGATAAGGAAAAGAGTGAGTTCTTGAGGCCTAGAGCAAGGTAGGATGTCGGTTATGCATATGAGGCTAATTTCGCGCATTTCCAGGTATGCCAGCCACCTATGTTTTTCAGTCCACAAGAGCGGGTTCGCCGTTTTGTGAAGGGGTTAAAGGTCCTGAATTGCGGATTTCATCCTTACAGGTAGCGGATACGCAAAAATCCTTTCAAAAAGTGGTAGACTTCGTGATAGAGGTGGAAGTAGTGAAGCCAATGACTCACCATGCATCTACATCAAAAGGTTTTCGAAGGGAGGTGAGTTTATGGTTCTCTTAACTCTAGAGGACAGGGTTTCATGAGGTTACTACTCAGTCGACAATTCAGTCTTCATTACAGACGTAGTTATGGGTCCACCTCAGCGGTCAACAATCTCTCTGTGATACCTATGCTTGACCAGGAAGTGTTATGATTGTGGGAGCCTTGGGACATAATTAGGAGGAATTGTCCAAAACAGAGTTTAATAGACCACCATAGCTATATGTAGAGGGTGTCAACTGGTAAGGCGTTTTTTGGAGAACGCGGTGGCCGAGGTAAGGTGGTCACCAAAATGGCCGGGGTTTAACGGGGCACCTGGAGTCACGTGACAGGGGACAGCACAACATGGTATGGGTAACGTGCAACAGGTAATGGGCCCATTGCTACCTTGCCCCCCGGGCGGTCAGTAGCGATAGGCATCGGATGCTGTTATCACAGTTAATCTTTGGTTTGTGATTGTAGGCTTCTTTACTATTTGAGTACCCTTTCTCTACATTTTCTTGTTCTTCCGCATTTTCTAATGGTCTAATTTACATTTGTGAATTGCTTTGACATGCCTATTCGTGTTTCTACTTCTCTACTCTACTAACTAACTTCTACTTACTCCCCACTTTTTCGGTGGGTGAGTCTGTGATAGTTTGAACAAGTATATAAGGTCTTGTCTGGGGACTTTTTGTGGGGAGCAATACTCATTTAACTTGGTTATCTTGAATGGTTGAATGTCGATGTAATTCTGGGTATGACTTGGCTTTTTCCAATTTGCAATATTAATTGTAATGCTAAACCCTGTGACGTTAGCCAAGCTGGGCCAGATCCGCTAGTGTGGTGATGGGTGAACTACCCTTCCAATCCGTTCTATCGTCTCCTTTCTCCATTTCTTCTTCGTGCTAAGAGAAATGGTTATAGGGTTTGTTTTAAGCTTTCTTTCCTTGTCGCACCTCAGAGATGATACTACCCAAGTACCTACATTGAAGTCGTTTTCGATGTCCGCGCGTTTTTTGATTGTGTCCTGCAAACCTTCCTGGTCATGCCACCGGATAGAGATATTACTTCTTGGCATCGATCCTTGAACCGGGTACTCCGCCCCATTTCTCTACCGCCTTATAGAATGGCTCCCGCTGAGTTAAGGAGTTAAGTTCACAACTTCAAGAGGTGTTTACTAAGTTTCATAAACCAAGTGCAATCCCCTTGGGTGCTCCTATTTTGTTTGAAGACGAAAGATGGATTCCTTTCTTCGGATGTGCAGAGATACCTCCCGGAAACTAAATAAGTAACTATTAAGAACAGGTTATCCTCTTCCTCGCATTTGATGATTTATTTGACCATGCAGTTACAAGGTGCTTGTTCTTCTCTAAGATTGACTTGAGGTCTGGTTATCATCAATTGAAATACGGGCAGTCAGATGTGCCAAAGACTCCTTTCGAACCAGGTATGTGCATTATGAATTCCTGGTATGTCCTTTGGACTCGAATACCCCTGCTGCGTCATGAGCTTGATGAACTGGATTTTAAGCCATAATCTGGATCTCTTTGTGATCGTATTTTTGATGATATACTGATATACTCGCAAGAGTAAGAATGGAAAACACGAGGAGCATTTGAGAATTGTGTGGAATGTTGAGGGAGAAAAAAACTTTGTGCCAAATTCTCCAAGTGTGAGTTGTGGCTAGCTTATGCTTTCCTTGGGCACGTGGTTTCTAAGTATTGGGTGATGGTGGATCCCTCTAAGTCGAAGTAGTGAAGAATTTTGGGTACACCTACTATGTGCCCGAATAAGAATTCTTTGTTGGTTTGCCATTTACACCGTCGATTTTGTCAAGGGTCTCTTCCTTGCTTCCCAATTGCGAACTTGACTAAGCAAATGTTCCCATTTGTAATGGTCGGATGAATGTGAGGAAAGCTTTTCAAACTCACGACGCTTGTTGAGTACCGCACCTATCCTTCCCCCTTGCCGGTAGGGGTAAGAACATCATTGTTTTATTATGCTGCATCCTATTTCTGGTTTTGGGTGCCGTGCTAATGCAGAGCAAAATGTAATTGCGTATGCTTTGAGGCATTAAGGTGCAGGACTTATATCCGACCCACAATTTAGAGTTGGGCTGTCGGTGGTGTTTGCATTAAAGCAAAAATAGACCTATCTATTGTGGTTAAGTGTGAATTCTATACGGATCATCGTAGCCTACAGTATGTTCTTTACTCAAAGCGATTTGAATTTTGAGACAGAGGATGTGATGGAACCTACTGAAGGATTATGATTTTACCATCTTGTACACCCAAGGGCAAGGCTAATGTTGTGGCAGACGCTTAATAAGAAAAGCAGGGAGGGGTAGTCTTAGACTCATTGCAAGCTCCTAAAACGCTCCATTTGGCTAGGGTGAGTGGTCTCCGGGTGGCTGGTGCCATGACTTTAAGGAGGTTAGAAGTACATGAAGAAGAGAGGATTTTTTGGCCAGTGTGGAGGCGAGATCTTCTTTTCTTGACAAATATCAAGGGAAACCAATTTGATGATAGAAATAAGCCGAATTTCGGGATATGGTGTTTGCGAAGGAGAAGGATAAAGAAGAAATCATGATGGGAAGAGGTGTGTTAGAATTAAGGGAAAGGGTAAATGTGTGCCCCGTGTTGATGATTTTGATGCCACATATTCTTACAGAGCTCATAGTTCCGGATATTCTATACATCATGTTGCAACAAGATGTTCGGACCTAGCACACTTTTTTGTGGAGTAGAATGAAGGCGCGACTTTGTTGATTTGTTGCCAAATGTCCAAATGGTCATCAGTAAAAGTATGAACAACAGAGGTCGAGGAACCATTTCAGAGAATGCCCATTCCTGATGGAAGTGGGAGAGAAATTGCATTGGACTTCGTGGTTGAGTCTTTCCCTTCCCTAGACATTGGAGTTTGATTCTAATTTGGGTAATTTGTGGACAGATTAAACTAAGGTTGCTCATTTCATTCCGTTAAGGTGACTTACATGCAGAGAAGTTAGCCAAACGCTATATCTCAGAGATTGTTCGGTCCTTGTGGTTCCCACTCTCCTCGTATCAAGAGAGAGGTACCAATTTTACTTCTCAGTTTGGAGAACTTGCATGCGGAATTAGGTCTGAGGTTTGACCTTAGTACTCACGCATTTCACCTCAGAACCGATGGGCAGTCTGAGCTAACAATTCAGGTGTTGGAAGATTGTTTCGTGGCATGTGTGATAAAAAGAAAAATTTTGGTGGTCATATTGGATAACTTCTTACCCTTAGCAGAGTTTTAATACAATAATAGCTATCACTCAATTTGATATGGCCTTTCGAGCCTTGTTTGGGGAGGAGATGTAGTCTCCATTGGTTGGTTTGATGGTCATTCGGAGGTTAGACCTTTGGGTCGACCTTTTGGAGGATTCATTGAAGAGGTGAAATCTATTCAAGAAACGCTTTTAGCGCTCAAAGTAGGCACAAGGAGTAATGCAGAATCGAAAAGGTTAGGACTTGGAGTTCATGGAGGGTGAGCAAGTTCATCTAAGGGTCACCCATGAAGGGTGTGCGCGGTTGGTAAAAGAGGTAAGTCTAAGCCGAGGTATATTGGTCCATTTGAGTCCTGAAGCGAGTCGGGGAGGGACTTATGAATTGCCTTGGCCTCCAGGGCTTCAGGAGTGCACCGGTATTTTCCATGTGTCTCTGTTGAAAAGTACCAGGGGATGGAAACTACATCATTCGTTGGGATTCAGTTCTGCTTGATGAGAATTATCTTATGAGGATTAATCCTGTTGCCATTTTTGTAGAGAAGTCCGCAGTTGAGGTCAAGGGAGATTGCATCCATGAGGTGCAATGAAGAATCGACCAGTTGAAGAATCCACTTGGGAGAAGGAGTCTGATATGAAGAAAGATACCCACCCTCTGTTACACGATTCAGGTACCTCCCTTTTCACTCTTGTGGTTTGTCTTCTCGTGATCGTTCTGAGGAGAACAATGGCTAAATTTGGTATCTATTGTAACGGCCTTTTCGTCGTTTTGAGCATAGATTTTTATTTCTGGAAAAACTGCCCGAGCGACGGACCCCACGACGACCCGTCATGGGCATAGACGGACCGTCGTGGTGGTCTCTTCCAAAACACTTAGAAAATTAGAAATTTTGGGTACTTATATCGCTCTCTGAACGCACGACCGCAATGGCAGGAACGGAACGTTCGTGGGCACGACGGACCGTCATCAGGCCATTCAGTAAATTCCCTCCACCATCTGAACCTCTGTGACGTAGCAGCAAGCAGGACGGTCCGTCGTCCGGAGCGACGGGCCGTCACAGGCGGCGTAGTCCCCAGGCTGGGTCGATTTCTGTTAAGTTAAATTTAAGAGGGCGTTTTGGACTATTCCTTCTTAATTCATAAAGTAGTGGGTTAATGTAATAAGTCTAATTACTTGGGGGTTAAAATAGGTAATCTTAGATCGTTAAATTAGTGGGTTATTATTGCCATCTTTTTACTTAATTATAGTTTATTGGGTAAAAGAAAGAGGGTTGAATAGAAACAATAGAAGAACCAAGAGACATGGGAGACTCGAACGAGAAAGGGGAGAAACGAAGAGGAAACAAGCTTTGGGAGATTTTGCTTGCCTTGATCACATTCTTTCGGTGGAGGTAGTGTATGGGTTTTTCATACTATTCGTAGTAACTCTTAATAGCGAATGATATGTATTGGGTGTAGTAATTGTAACCCCTTCTACATGCTTAATTGTATGTTTTGTATGAAATGTGATTATACAATTGTGCATAAAATAAGCATGATGAAGCTATTGATCTAAAATCTTGAAAGAAATCCTAATCTACCTTGTATGATACTTGATGATGCTTGGTATAAAAGAAGGCTTGATTACAAAGTGATGCGGTTAGGGGATCGGGTGTCACAACCGACACGTAGAATTAAGGGGATCGGGTGTCACTAACCGACATGTAGAATTAGGGATCGGTGTCACGAACCGACACGTAGAATTAGGGGGATCCGGGTGTCACGAACTAACACGTAGAATTAGGGGATCGGGTGTCCACGAACCGACGTAGAATTAGGGGAACGGGTGTCACGACCGACCCGTAGAATTAGGGGAATCGGAGTGTCACGTACCGACACAAGAGGATGACCATAATGAATCTTGAACGATTTTAATGACCAATCTAATGAACCTGATTCCCAAATGGGTATGGCATGAGCCTTGAGTCCTCATGGGTCACTTGCGGTGCCTTATTCCTGAAGTATAGAACTGGTTGTTGTACATGTTGAGTCTTGTGATTTATGTATTATTTGACTATACTGTTTTCTATTTTGAGTTGGCCGATGATACTACTCAGTACTCGTTTTTGTACTTACCCTACTTGTATTTTTCTTTTCTTTGTTATAATGTGGAGTGCACAAGAGCAAACATACCGTCGTCCCAAGCTCTCCAACCGCACTCCTAGCCAGTCTTCATTCCATACAAAATTACACCCGGATTTCAGGGTGGCTAATGCTTCTAGCTTGGACTGGATTCTTCTTCCTCATGTCTTGATGCTTGAAGTTCCGGCATGACTAGTTTTTGTTATTTTACTCTTAGAAATACTCTTAGTTATTAGAATTTGAGCATCAGAAATGTTTCTTGTGGTGATGACTTCCAGATTTTGGGGGAATAATAGATGTTGAATTTTAGAAGTTATTGAATTGTTTTTTATTAATGAGTTTAAGTCTTGTCCGCATTAACTTCCGTTTATAATTAATTGGAAATGTCAGGGTTTAATTGGTTGGTTCGCTCAAATAGGAGGGTACGTGTGGTGCAGTCGCCGGCCCGTTTTGGGTCGTGACAAACTACTAAAGCGATTGGGGGAGGTGGTTCTATGAATTAGCCTTGCCCTCCAGGACTGTCAGGTGCACCCGGTATTTCATGGTGTCTATGCTAAAACTACCATGATGGTTGATGCACTACATATTCGTTGGGATTCAGTTCTTCTTGAGGAGAATATGTCTTATGAGGAGGGTTTTTACTATTCATAGATCGGAGGGTCTGCCAGTTGAGATCAAGGAATTGCATCTATCAAGGTTCAGTGGAAGAATCGACCGTTGAAGAGTCCACTTGGGATGGTGAGGTTTGATATGCAAGAAAGAATATCCCTCTTTTTACAGATTCCAGGTACTCTTTCTCTTCTCGCCCTCACCTTATTTTTGATCGTCTCGAGGGATGAACGATGGGTATGGTTCTATGTAAACGACTCTTTTTTGGTCGTTTTGAGATACTAGAGCTTTTATTTTTCATAAATATTTTTTCGATAGATTTTAAATGGGTGTTTTTGGACTATTCATAATTATATTATGAACTAGTGGGTAATTTTAATCAATTTTATTTATTAGGGGTTAAGCATAATATTAAAATAAATAGTGGGTACATATTACCATATTTATAATTAGTCTTTTAATAACTAGGGTAGTAAATAATTTGTAGAGAAGAACAAAAGTAGACGAGAGAACAGAAGGTAGCGTTGAGCGAAGAAATCTAAGATACTTCAGGTAATTTTCTTATTTTGATTATTATTATTATTATACTATATGGGTTGGATAGTGTGATTTATTTTGTGGTAAAGGAAGAGGCAAACAAGTGGACATTAATGGAACTGAAGGAAATTAACGAATTTTCTTTTGGTCAGAATCTCTGTTTTTGAGATTGGGGATACAAATAGTAGTGGATAATAATTGCATGATTATTGGCCATGATGATATAATTATAACCCAAAATACTTATTAATATCGAATAGGCAAAATTTCAATTCCATATAGAAATTATACATCCGGGTCACTGATACTAACACAATGACTTTTGATATTCGAGGTTCTGTCCATACGTTACCACATTATAATTAAGGTTTAATATATTGAGATATGTAATTAAATATTAGGTGTATCGAATTATTAAATTTTATTAAATATATGCTAATTGGAGGAATTATGACTTACCCTTAGATTTGAGTTTTTGGTAACAATTTAAGGCTTTCATAATCGTACAAACATACGATGGATATATGGACATTTGACATGTTGTTGTGGGATGGATCTGGCAGACTGATAGTTAATTTCCTTTGGTTAAGATATTAATTAATTGAAAAGTTAGGGGACAAATTTTAGGGGTGATGATTGGTTAAATTGGGGTAGTAACAAATAATGTTTGGGAGATTAGGTTAATGTAATAATAATTAGAGAAGTTTGTATGTGTGAGTAATGGGATAGTGAATGATAAGGAGGATGTGGCAGTTTTTTTTTTTGTATACGATGATTGTGGTATAAAAATTATTGCAAGCAGTGGAGTACGAGCTCTTTGGTTACTATTATTTAATTATCAATTGGTATTATAATTGATCTTTATAATTAGATAGGAATTGAATTCAGTGCACGGTCTTATATCACTAGTTTCATAATCGGTGATTTTTTATTTATTTGTTTAGAGGAATTGAGATTTAATCCTATGCTTGCAATATTAAAAATACGGGAGTTGACATTAAATTTAGGAAATTTTTTTAGAATAATATGAGTTTCTATAGTCCCGTTTACTTATGAGTTATGCATACATAATAGATTGGAAATACGTTGAGGCATTAAAGAAAGGAAAATCATTGGGAAACAGCTTGGGCTTCGTTCTTCGTGAGGTAGGTTTATGGTTTTATTCTATTGATAGACAACTCTTAATAGCGATGGATGTTTATTGAGTGATCTTGATATCTCCTATGTACTTGATGTGTGTTTGTATGTTTTATTTTGGTGGTTTGTGGTTGGCCTAAATTATGAGATTGTTGAAAGTTCAATCTTGAACCCTCTCTATTAAAAATCACTCTGAATAAAGAAGGCTTGATGAAATAAAAATGAGATATTGGATCGTATTGTCCGTTCGCGATACGAAATTGGGATCGGAGTGTCACGTTCCGACACGGTAATATGGGATCGGGGTGTCCACGTTTCCGACACGATACATTAAGGAAGGAATCTTGATTTAACTTAATATACTCAACTCTAAGAACCTATTTCCCAATGAAGTATGGTTTGGAGCATATTTTCTCATGGTGTGCTTGATGTTGTGATTGATTGGTGTAACCTGTTTTGGTGTTGTTGTCAATGGGTTCATGTGGTTTTGTTGTTTCCATATGTTAAGTATCGTAGTTGATTTTATATTTTATTCAATTTATATTGTTTGTCTTTTTTGAGTTGGCCGATGAGACCTACTCATTACGGGTTGCCGTACTGACCCCTACTTGTTTTTCTTCTTTGTACTTTGTGGAGTGCAGCAAGTGTACCATCGACTTAACTCGCCCTCGCTCTAGTCAGAATCCAGCCCATCAAAGAGTTCAGGGTGAGCTATTATTTCTAGCTCGTGCTGGATCTTTCGTTCAACGGTTTGATGTCTTTCAAATTCGGACATGGACCATCATTTTACTTATTTTGGTTTCTTAAATACTCTTAGACTTGGTAATTTGAGGATAGATGTTCTTGATGTGATGACTTCCAGGTTTTGGGAATAATAAGTATTAGACTTTAGAAACTTATTTAAATTGGTTACTTAATAACTTTTAGAGCTTATGCATTATTTTTGCTATTTATAGTTGAATTATTGATATATGTTGGGGTTCAGACTTATTGGTTCGCCCACCTAAGAGGGTAAGTGTGGGTGTCTCTCATGACTCGTGACAACTGGGGGCTTAAAAGAAGAGATAAGGTTTATTAAGATGTTTAAGCTCACCTCTCTTAGGTTTGACATTGAGTAAGCAAGAATTAAAGAGAAGGCTATTGAGGCTGGCCTTAACTAAGAACAAATCCGTCCACATTATTAATGAGATGTCAAAGTTAACTTACTATGCCCACAACAAGGACATAGCCTCTAACCATGTTGACCTGAAATTTAGAGAATCTATGACATAACGATCAATTGTATTTTTTTATATGGTGATAAGTATGGACCTATCCATTAATGCAAGAGGAAACAACAAAACTATCTAATAGGAGAACTTGAACCTTGTTAGGTGGTAGAAGAAGCTAATGCGGAGGTTGAGGATATCAATCACAATATAATAATTGAACGTAAGGTAGAACAAAGATGCAAGAAGTTGGGTGTCTAAGTTCACTTTCAGGAAACCATACGGGGGCAAACCCTATTTTGGTCAAAGGAACCGTGAAAAATAAGCATATATCCATACACATAGACTTTGGAATAATATACAACATCATTATTAAGAGTATTGTTAAATAGACAGGTCACAAAGTAAATTGTTGCCTTATGTAAGAGTGTCAGAGTCAGATACAAACTATGTCATTTGCACTTCACATTGCCAAGGGTTTTCTTGGAAGATGCAGGACATACCCCACTTTTCCTATGGGGGATGTGACATAGTACTTTGTAGTGATTTCATTATCAACTCACAATAATTAATAAGATAAAAATAAGAAAATATGGATTGTATTCAATATCTAAACTTTTTAAATCCTCCTTCCAAAACAAAAATCTTAATAATATATTTGAAGTCTCAATATCTTTGAGAGATAATTGAGTTTTAAAGATCCATAATAAAACATTTCGGTCTATGATAAAAAAATGAAAAGTTTGGTACTTTAGTCAGTACAGAGTAAATATAGAGGCATTGTTGCTGGATCAAGCTCCCAGAAACAATGCAAGCTACCACCTCTCTCTTTTTTTCAGACAAAAAAAAAATAAATTAATGAAAGAACCTGAGATGCTCTGATACACATATTTTCACTACTTTGTCAGCATAGTCTTCTTCCACTCGAGCCTAGTAGACAGACTTGAAGCCTTTTACCAATGCTAAGAACTTCACATCTACATAATTATCATAAATATCCACTATATCAAAAATCTCATATTGAATCTTTTAGATTATTACCTTTCTTAAGTTGAGTACACCAATTTTTGTATACATCCCAAACATCACTTGTTACGGGGAAGTTCTTGTATACACCCTTCTTCAAAGGTTATGTAGCTACTACATGTGAAATGTCGTTAGTGAAAGTATATTTTTTCATCTTACAATTTAGAAATTTAAACAGTCTACAACCAATTGCATTGTTATATCATACCACCGTGTAGTACTTTTAAGGACTAGACACGCATTAAACCATGCCACATGCAACACAAACTTAAGGGAGAAGATCTATTTTATTTATCAGCGTATAGTACCGATGCAACGAAACTTTATCGTTGTATATCTCACAACATGGAAAAATTTGAAACATCTCCGGCGATCTGTCAGCAAATTTGTAAAACTCGGGTTCACGAACCTGATTAGGTACTGATGCAACATAGTTTTCAGTAGAATTCACAGAGTCTATGAAATTACTTGATGCTCTTTGGTCTATGGATGAAGCAGAAATGCCTAATTGGTAGGTTGGTAAGGGGGCAATGTCTAGTTAAAATTATCTTACAGGATCATCATTATTCTCCACCATCCCTTAAAGAATGCCTCTAGTCTTGGCGGCCTATTGTTTTTTGCAATCCCTCACTGGTCTATAATGAAAAACGATCAATCATTTATCATAAAAGATAAAAAATTATATAAAAATGAAATCTCAAACTATAAGATTAAAGAACCCCACAAAAAAATGAAAAATGATCACTCTTTGATTTATGAAACAAAAAAAGAATTTGACTTTCATTTCTATTAAAAAAAACAAAATATAAATGGATGATGCAGAAACTTATACTGGAGATGAAAACTTGGGTTGTTTGAGAAGGCAAATGAAAGAGGATTGGAAGCAAAGCAAGTGTTAATAAACTTGTATATATAGGAAAGTTGTAAAGATTATGATATACATTATGTCTTGATGAGTAGGATCGAGGGGGATTAATAATTTTCTATTTATTGTTTACAACATTGTACTTGATTTAATTTGATGACTAGGACAACTATAAATTTTAAGCTTTATTTTATCTAACTAGATAAATTGACTGCGGTTCCCGCAGTGGTGAACTATGTCAATAATCTACTTTTGAATATTTTATAATATAAGTATTTTCAAGTGTGTAGAACCCTACGATAAATTTACAGAATAGTTTATCCAAAGATGAAATGAAATATTATTTTAAATATTAAAACCAAAAATATTTGATTCATTGTATGTAGTTTGTCATTATTTATTTATTCTTAACTATATTTATTCATCACCAAAGTCTTTAGAATATAATATATATATCTCTATATATCTATAATATATAGTGTCCAAAAAGTTTGTACCAAAAATTTTATTCATCAATTCCTAAGTTTTTTCTACTATTCAAGGCCTCTACATACAAAATCTAAATATTTTACATCTTATATAATTAGTTGTGAACTTAATCAATTAATTAAAATTTACAAAAAAATATCTTGGATTTCAATACAATAAAGTATATTGCTCCAATAATTTGAATTAAATAATGTTTTGTCAAGTCTTTTATTCAAAATCAGTTGTAGTCGATGACACTTCTTTGATAGCCAACACAAATGTTATGTTTTTTATGTTTCGATCAATATGTTAATTTTTTCAAATTTTAATCTTATGTTTATAAGGAGATAACTATTTCTTTAATATTTGATTGATATGTATCATCCTACTTTGAGGGGTAGTTCATTGACTCCACTCCGACATTTGAACCCCCAAACTTTTGATTAAGGTTTAGTAAAATACTTATTATTAGGCCTCAGAATTTCTATGACCAATACTAGAGCCTCACTTAATGAATAATGTTTAAAATTATGTTTCCATACATAGACTAATGTAATAATATCGATTCAAAATCCAAAAGCTCTTTCTTCTCTCTATATTCTATCTATAACCTACCTCCATTGAATAAGCATTGAGGCTTGAAGAAGAAGACCAAATCCCCCTAGATTTATACTCATATTCATGTCTAATTTAATCATAAGGTATGAATTCTTTCACTCATGGAATTCCTTTGTACAAGATTTCCATTCAATAATTATTTCAAAATCACCAAAATTCAAGGGATTTCTCAACAAATGGATCTTCTACACTTAAATTGTTGGTTTAAAATTATATGAATTGTGATTATTAGGGTTATTATGGTGTATTTGTGGTAAATTGATGTTGTTTAATGGATATTTATTTGATCTATGTTCTTCGCCCAAATTCATATGTCCTAGGATCTTCTTCTGAATGATTGGAAGTGATGAATGTATCTTGTTAGACTTGTGGTTAAATTATGTTAGTTACATCATAGGAATGGATCTTGTCATGTATTGTTATGTTTGGATCAATTTTTTTACGAATCCGCATCAGGATGTCTCCTAACTGTAAACCCTATCTCGGATTATGCATATTGATGGTAGATATAATGAAAACTAAGGGTGTCTTGTATTTTCTCATAACCTGATGAGGGATAATGTTGAGGGTATTTATCTTGTATATTAATGCTTATGAAGAATTGCTTGTTTAGAGAGAGTTTTGACTTCCTAACCTACGTAGGCATATATTTTCAACAACGTACTCCATTTTTCAACTCTAAACTTCTCGATCTCTTTCCCGTCCACGACACTGGAATCAGGTCCTGGAGAAATCTTGTTCACCTGAGTTAATTGTGCAATCAACCTCTTTATTATTAAGGACCACTGTAAGTCCATGTTAAGTCTCAGTTTAGAGAATTTTGCTGCTCTAGAAGATCTTCTACCTGATACCTACCCTTTTCCTTTCCTGCTACATTTTCACCCAAGATATTGACGATATGAACATTTGCAATCACAGTTTTAGGTACTTACCATCCAGAGGCCACTTCAAATGTTTGACACATGCTTTAAAAAGTGCAAAATTAGCCTAATAATGGCATGTTGGATGACCTCCAATTCATCATGTTGTCATATATTCAAACATTATGCAGGAAATTACGTTCCTCGAGTTCATCCGGTTTTTCATAGAACAGATCAGCACAAATGCTACAATATTCTTTTCAATCCGGAGTACCGAGAGAATTTCCTTTGTAGACATGCCGTTGATGTCCCCACAATTTGTGGCATTTTTAAGTGACTCCTTTGATGATTTACAGACCTTCAAGTGACCTGATATCTTTCCCTAGGCCTGTCATATGATTCCAAAGTTTCCTCATCTAGAAATTATCTTATCTCTCTAATAGTAAACCTAACCCCCCATCACTCCAATCTCCCTATTTATAGTAGAACTTCACGCACATCTGATCATACTTAAGTATGGTTTGGACCCTCAAAAGGTTACCTCCACCTTTTGGGGAAACAAAATTCAAGATGGACATACCAAATTCTGTTCTATTTTCAGGGTCGAACACTCTGAATGAGCAACCTTTGGTTCTCCCCCTCTCTGCTATAATAACATTTTTTTGTCCCTTATCACCATCTTTTCGTCAACATATTTTCAACATCAGCGAGGCTCTGGTTCCTTGAAAGACTAATTTCATTTCATAGTGATCTCAACATTTTTCCCAAAGGAGTTTGTTGAACTATCCTCTAACGAGGTTATGCTTTGTATGGCCAACCACGTTCCCCTCTACTACTTTTAGATATTATATCTGGACTTTTACCTTAGGCAGATCTCCTTCAGAAAGACATTCCGACATTGAAGAAGGCATAGCCTAAAGCCATCTTCCTAATTCTTTCAGTGGAGAGATAGATATGTGCTTCACAATTGGACTGAGCCTTTAAATTTTGATAGCTTATCAATATATCTATGTTTTGGGAAGAACATGGCAATATTTCCCCTGGTTGATGTGCAGAAAATGTAACCATATACGGAGTGGTAGGCGACAATTGTTGAGGCGGAATAAGAAAATTCGAATGAACTATATTTTAAATTTCTTATTTCTTTGGGAGATAGGAACTTTAATCTGAAAGACTTTTGAACATTTTGATGCGAGGAGAAAATAGACTAAATAAACCAGGTAATTCAAGAAGAGTTAGAAAGAGATTAGTATTGTTGATCTATGAAGAGGGGACATTTGTTTTTTAAAGGTAGGGACTCCCGAAATTGACACGATTAGTTGGGGGAGAACACATGGCATTGGGCTTTAGAATACGGTGGAGAAAAAGTGATAACAACCTTAAAACCATGTCAACTTTCTTTAGATGGGCCCTGCCATTTGATTTATTCTTCCCTAGCTAATATATATGAGATTGTACCCTGCAGTAAAAAACAAATTGTACCAGATATTATTGTCAAACGAAAAGCACACGCTTTTATAGATACCATCTCTCGTGAACATAGTCAAAGACGGGATTCATCAACGGCTATATATTCAGGTGACTCTGTGCATCAATAGCTTCAGTTTGTTTTTTGAAAAAGTTTCTTCTCTCAAAAGCTTTATAAAAATATCAACCACTTGGTCATATGTCTTGCAAAATCTCATCAGCACATTCTTCTTCTCAACATTATCCTTCAAAAAAAATATGTTTCATGTCTATGTGTTTTGTCCTCAAATGCTCAATAGGATTATTTGCCATGTTCATTTTTCTAGTTATGTTGCATCTGAGGGGAATAGTGTCTGTGAGAACACCAAAGTCTTCGAGTTATTACTTTATCCATAAGAGTTGAGCACATCACGAGGCAACAACCACATATTCTTCTACTGTTGTTGACAAGGATACTCAGTTTTTCTTCTTTGTACCCATGAAATCAGTGTCGATCCTAGGAAATGAGCCATTCCTGACGTACATTTTTTATCAACCAAAAAACCTTCATAGTAAGCATCATCATAAGCAATTAGATCAAAAGAGTCACCTGAAGGGTAGAAGAGGACCATGTGATGCGTTCCCTTTAGGTATCTCAATATTCGCTTGGATACCATTAAGTGTGATTCCTTTGGTGTTGCTTGGAATGTGTAACACCTTCCTACACTGAAGACTATGTTAGGCCTTCTTGCAGTGAGGTAAAGAAGTGACCAATGATTCCTCTATACATCTTTCTTTATCCAAGTCAAGTTTCAAACTTGTGGTCATGGGAGTATCAATAACTTTTGTCTCAAGCGGGTTAAAATTTTGAGCAACTCTTTTATGTACTTCTCTTGGCATATTGATGTTCCCTAAGAATACTGTTTCATATGCCTCCCTAAGAATAATGTAATCTCTCCCATGAAGCTCATAAAATTTACTCCTAGTCAAATAACAAACTCTTTACACATTGAATTTTAAGTGTCTCCAAAGATGATTTCAACTACATATACCTCCACAATCAATATCTCTAAATTTCAAGAATGGAGTGTTATCAATTTTACCGCTTTTGAACCCTTTTGCAAGAAGAAATTCTGACAGGCGCTCATGCCGGATCAAGGAGCTTGCTTTAGACCATAAAAAGCCTTATCCAGCTTCAACAAATGGTTTGGGAGATCAACATATTCAAAAGCTTAAGGTTGTTTGACATACACTTCCTCTTTCATATACCAATTTAAGAAGGTACTCTTCATGTATGTTTGAAACAATTTGGACTCCAAGTATGCATAAAAAATTATTAAGATTCTGATGGCTTCCATTCTTGTTACAGGAGCAAAGGTCTCGTCATAGTCAAAATTAAATTTTAATTGAGGAACATCATTTCAAAGCATTAAGGTTTTAATGGTTGAAATTTTATAGTGAAGGTTCAAATAACAAAACTCTGACGCAATCTAAGTGAACAAAATTGATTAATTGGTTAGGTAATAAGGTTCATTCAAGAGATCACATTAAGAAAATACAATAATTGACGTAAGAATGATCCACTTTAAAAAATATTATTGATTTATTATTTTTAAAATGAAATAAAATAAAATTCAAAATTTACCCTCCGGGTCTTAACTCCTACTCATCAAATTAAATATTCGAGAAATTATCTCTAAAATTAAAATTTATAATTTTCCTTATAGACCCCTACTCATCAAATACAATTAAATAAAATCCCAAATAAACTCTCCTATAGTACTATTCATCAAATTAAATGCTTAAGTAAATTAAAAGCACTAAAAGTCAAAATTTACCTTCTTGGCTCCTACTCATCAAAGTAAATTAAATAATATTTTAATTGTACTTTTTTAGTTTCTATCCATAAAATTTAGTGCTTAAGAAAATATCTCAAGAACAAAAATTTAAATTTTTTCATTTTTTACTCATGTTCATCAAATTAAATACTTACGAAGATATCTCAAGAAATAAAATTTGAACATTTTCCTGTTTTCTCCTAATAATCAAATTAAATCAAATAAAGTTTAAAATTTATCATCATGACTCCTAATAATCAAATTAAATCAAATAAAATGTTATAAACAATTAAGAGAAATTACTAATCCTCTAGCATCCTACTCATCAAGAAATGATGTATTACCATAATCTTGAATTTTTTCCTATATATACAAGTTTCTTCACTCTACCTTTGCTTCCAATCCTTTTTCATTTGCATTTTCAAAGAACCCAAAGTTATCAACTTCACTATAAAATTTTTCATCAACACTCGGTATTTTTTTGTGTGTATAAATCAAAGTCGAGTTTTTTTTTTGTTTCATCAATCAAAGAGTAATTGATTGTCTTTTATTTTTGTGGGTTTCTTTAAACTTATGGTTTGAGGTTTGATTTTTGTATAATATTTTTTTATTTTATGATGAATGATTACTCTGTTTTCATTATAGACAGACCCTAGTTGACGTATATGTGATTAGGATTATGTGATGTCTTGACTTAGGATGTTTAACTCTTTGTCTTGAATGTATGAATGACATGTGACTTAAAGTGATGTTAAAAGAATTTTTTATATAAAAACCTAAACTTAGTGGTAAGGTTGAGATTGTTGAAGTCGTAAATAGTAATGGTATCCTTCAAAGTAAAGGAATGATGGACTTAAGGTTAATTGGCTGGAACGACATCAAATTAATCCTAAGTAAAGTCATCATGAGCTTCTTGTCGCCATTGTGAGGTAGCCCTAGTGGACCTTCCTTTTGTAGGGTAAAAGTTATTGGGTTATGAACTTGTTATGGAACCCTTTTATGTGAACCTAATGTGTGAATTACTCTATGAGAAAGAAGGCTAGAACCGAGTGAGTATGGTAAAGGAAGTAGTTATAGTTAAGAGTGAGACTAGATTACAAAGTATGCCTTTCATATTCCTTAATCATGTGCCTACATGGGATGTGTCTGAGTTCTACCCTTGGCAATTAGAACAACCTCATCGGAGTAGGATAGAACTATGGATTCCATGTCTTGATATCATGGTCTATTTCTGTTTTTCCCTATTCTCATCATGTGAAATACCTATTAACATTAGAGAAGTTTATATGGTTTAGGTGGTGGTATGGGACGCTATATATACATAGCACAATAGGATTTGAAGATGTTACTTGGAGTTCCTAGGTTTTGTTCAAGACCATTACTTGAATGTCCTTTATGTGATGTATGTGTCTCTTAATGAACTAATGAAGTAATGACTTATGTTAATAAAGTATGTTAAGTGAATAAGTTCCTAATCTAAAGTAACTTAAATATTCCTTAGCTAAAGTGTGAAGAGGGCATAAAAGATGATTTCTTCATGTGTTATCTTTGGAAGTCTTGAGAGTTACTCAAGTTAGGTAAGATGTTTGGTTTTGTTGACATAATCTAAGCTTTCAGTAGTCTTAAGGACTATTTAAGTAATCTTGAATAGGTGAATTATGGACATTATCTTCTTGATTTACTTTAAGTAGGTATTTTGATATCCTTTGGAAGGAGAATGTCATATGATCTATGTGTTTGGTATGTTTAGTGAGAATGATTCTATCCTAGGTAGACTATAGGATCTCTTAAATGTGTGTATGAGATTGTATGGGCGGTCACTTCACAACTCACTCAAGTGAGACTTACAATTCACCTTTGCTAGAAGAATCTTACCTTGATGGTTATGATGATTTCTAAGTGTGTATGTGACTCATTATAAGTAATCCTAAGGGCCGTTTAGGCACATCTATAGAGGGTGTATGGGTGGTCTCTCTTTGTGTGACTTAAGTGAATCTTAGGATAGCTTTGAGTGAGAAGAATACATGCTAAAGGGTGTCTAAAGTTAAGACTAAGTAACTTCACAGTACATTGAAGCAATTCAATGGACCAAAGAGCGATAAAAAATTCATGGTCTTTGTGAATTATGATGAAAATTGAGTTGCATTAGTACCTAATAAAGATCCTAAACCCGAGTTTTACAAATTGCTTATGAGAGATCACCAGAGAAGTTTCAATTTAGTCAATGTTGGGAGATATACATTGATGAAGATTCCTTGCAACGGTACTATGATCTCATAAAGAAGATAGATATTCTCCCTGAGTTTGTGCTATATGTGGCATGGTTTTATCTCTGTCCGCTTCTAAAAAGCATACGGGGAATGATAACTGTTTATGTTTCAAAATTATAAGGTGAACAAATATAGTGTAACCAACAACTTTTCACAAATAGTAGCTGCAAAACCTGGAAGAAAGGTCTATAAAAGATCTTCCCCAGAATAAGTGAAGTTTTGACAGTATACAAAAACTATAGTGATCAACTAATGAAAGGTAATAATCTATAGAAGCGATCCAATCGATTTATTGAAATGTTTGAATGTTTTCGATAATTCAAAAAGATGTGAGTCCTATATTGATAACAACCTTTCAAGGTTGTCTATATGGCCGAGTTTGAAGAATAAGACGCTGAAAAATTGTTGAAATATTTGTATCACATCTCAAGTTCCTCTCGTCAAATTCCTGACTTTCGTGCTTTGACAGAAGAGAGAGGTGGTTACTTTGTCGTTTTTTGGAGCTTGATCCATCAGGAATGCCTATGTAACAGACTGTGTAACTTATTAAAACTCAAACTTTTATTTATTTTGAATATAGACAAAAATTAAATTTTTATTATAACTCAATTATTTTAAAAAAAGAGATTTCAAATATGTTATTCATAATGTTTTTTCAAGAAGGTCAATAGTATAGATTTTGAATACGATCCATATTTTGCCTTATGCTTCTCTTATTATTAAGGTGAGTTACCCTCTTTACTAATTAATAAGACAGAAGTACAAGTACATCTGGATTGCCAATTCAAAATTTGAACTTTTCACTCCCTTAAGAACAATTCTGAATAGGTTTATTTGAAATCTCAATATCTTTTGAGAAATAATTGAGTTTTAAACAAAAATAGTTTGGTCTATGATAAAGAAAGAGAAATTTTGATGGCTTCAATCATTAAACAGAAAATACAGAGACATTCCTGTTGATAAGGTCCCAGACACCTCGCAAGCTAACCCCACCTTTTCCTTCTCTTAGGCGAGAAGCAAGAATTTGATGGACACACCTTGAGATGCTTCTAATATCATATATTTCACTACTGACTTTTGTTAGCCTCTTTTTATTCCACTCGAGCCATGTAGACAGACTTGATTTCTTTCGCCAATGCTAAAAACATCACATCTACATAATTATTGGAAACAACCAGTATTTCAACAATCTCGTATTCGAAATTTTCTAGATTATTATGTTTCATCAGCTGAGCAATCCAGTTTTTTTTATACTTCCCAAACTCTATCTACTCTGGGGAAGATGTTGTATACACCCTTCTTCAAGGGTCCTGCAGCTACTACATGTGAAAAGTTGTTTGTTACAATATATTTGTTCAGCTAACTATTTTGAAACTTACATAGTGCACAACCAATTGGCATTATTTTAACATGACACACTATTGTACTTTTAGGGAGTGGAAAACTTAAAACCATGCAATATTCAACACAAACTCAAGGAGAAGAGCTGTCTTCTTTATCTTTTAATATTACTGAGCCAAGGCATCTTTATTGTTGTATGTCGCTCAACATTGGCCAATTAGAGACTTCTTCGGTGATCTCTCATCAACAAATCTGTAAAACACGTGCTTATTAGGCAATGGTACAACCCACTTTTTAGTAAAATTTACAGAGTCCATGAAATTTTTGTTCTCTCTTTGGTCTATGGATGAAGTAGAAATGCCTAATTTTTAAGTACGTAAGGAAGAAAGTCTAGTTCAGAGGATCCTTTCGGAACATCATCTTTCTCCATCATCTCTTAAGGAATTCCTATAGCCTTGGTGGCCTCTTTTTAGTTGGAGTCCATCACTAGTCTAGAATGAAAAAAAATCAACGATTCACCATAAACTTAAAAAAAAATTATACAAAAACCAAACTTTAAACCATAAGATTAAAGAATCCCACAAAGAAAAGAAAAGAAATAAATAACCGATCACTCTTTGATTGATTAAAACAAAAAAGAACTTGATTTTGATTTCTATAAAAAAACAAAATACAAAGAGTTGATGAAGAAACTTACAGTGAAGTTGATAAATTTTATTGTTTGAAAATACAAATGAAAGAGGATTGGAAGCAATGGGCGAGTGAAGAAATTTGTAGATATGGGAAAATTGTCAAGATTATGGTAATACATTATGTATTGATGAGTAGGTTGCATGAGGATGAGTAATTTCTCTTAATTGCTTAAAACATTTTACTCGATTTAATTTGATGAGTAAGAATCACGATGATAAATTTGAAGTTTTATTTGATTTTTTTGATGAGTAAGAATCAAAAGGAAAAATTTCAAATTTTTTAGTTCTTGTGATATTTTCATAAGTATTGAATTTGATGAGTAGGAGCCAAGAAAGTAAAATGAAATATTATTTCATTTGCTGTGATGAGTAGGAGCCAAGAAGGTAATTTTGACTTTTAGTTCTTTTATTTTCGTAAGCCTTTAATTTGATGAGTAGACTATAGGAGAGCAAATTTGGGATTCTATTAAATTTATTTGATGAGTAGGAGTAAAGAAGGTAAATTTAAAATTTAAAATTTAGTGATATTTTTCCAATTATTTAATTTGATGAGTAGGATCCAGGACCACAGAGGATAAATTTTGAATATAATTTTATTTAATTTGATGAGTAGGAACAAAAATGGTAAATCAATAATCTTTTAAAAAATGGATCATTTCTAAGTCAAATATAGTATTTTTTATAATGTTTTCTCTTGAATGAATCTTATTACCTAACTAATTAATGTATTCACTTACATTGCATCAAAGTTTTGTTATTTTAGCATTCACTTAAAATTTTAATCATTAATATTTTAATGCTTTGACGTGATGTTGTTCAACTAAAATTTAATCTTACAATCTCCTCAAGAACAACAAAATATAATGTCATCATTAATCCAAAGACCCTCAATAAATTAACTACAATCAACGTGTACTTAGAAATACAAATAACAAAAAATGACTCAATTGTAAAAAAAACATATAAAGTAATGTATAGTGTGCTTTATCTCTACAATGTCCCCGTACCACTTAAAAATATATTTGTTGGGCTTTAAAGTTTGAATGGAAAGTTAAGTTGCGACTTTTATTAAGTATTGTGAGTTTTATGAAAGACTTTAACCTTTTGAAAGGTTGTGAACTTAAGACACAATAATCATTTATTTATACTATCATGACAGGATGTTTTCAATTAACATCATGTACTTGCGGGGTGTAATTTTCTTATGAACATACTTAATTCAGTGGGCTCGATTTCTTCTTTGATAAAAATATTTCATATATTATTTGTATTTGTTTATGATTCTATTTTCTCTAGTGATTTAATTCTCTAGTTTGAAAAATAGTGTTTAAAAGCGAGATTGGATTGACGATAGAAACTACAACTACAGATTTGATCCCTTTCTCTTAGGGAATCTCAACTAGACAAGGGAGATATAAAGGTAACGTTGACGCTATGAAAAAGAAAGTCATTGTATTGTTGTTTCTTACCAAGTTCTTCAAAGTTTTTACACTAAGTATCTCAAGGAAATTAATATACTGCTCGTATTTTTGTATTCTACTTATGAGGGAAACTTATCATGGATGTACAAGATTTGTCACGTCCCGAGCTACTCCCGAGATGCGGACACAAGACCTAGGACCACAAGTGATCCCAAGCTAACCCTGCTAGCATTATCACGAACATACTAAGGATAAAGAACTGATGTTGAAGTTAAAATCATAATTCAAAATGAAAAGATGAGGAAATACCCATATAATATAACTGAGATACTTGAAAATTGTGATTTTAATACAAAGAAAATATTAACTCAATACTAAGTTGAAACTAACTATGTCTAAAAGAAGACTTTAACTGACAAAAAATGTTCGGAGAAACCCTAGTTTAGTGTAGCAAAAAACTGAAACTAAGGGACTAAATACTTAAAAGAAACTCATGATTATTGTCCTCAGAGAATGAGGATTGACCACTAAATCTGCTTAACAGGAGATCGAAAATTGATCTAAGCGCGATCTAGATACTGATAACCTGAACTACATAAAAAATATGTAGCGCACGTTTGCGACAATACTTAAAGGTACTAACCATGTAGGATAGAGTACAACTGAAATTAAACATAACTGAACAAGAAAAAAAGCAAGTATAATAATCGAAACATGATATATACACTGAATTATGAGCTAACATGATATAATGACCAATATTATAACGTGTTGAGACCGAATGCTAAATGATCTCTAAATATGGCTTATGCTAGAGAGTTTGACTGAACTGTGGCAGCTACAAATAAGCGATACTAAAATCACATGAACTAATGTGGAGTCCGATGTATACGCCCCATCGAGAGGACCCAATATATACTCTGCCAGAGGTATAAATGAATGATGCATGATCACTAAACTGATGCCCATAGAAGGGACCTATAACCTACTTGGCTAGTAGTTCAAGGACAATTGGGTACATTGAAGCCTAGTCCAACTCGGTATTATGATACCCCTATTTAATTAAGTGATTACTATATAATGAATGAATTTAAGTAAATATTGGATAGTCAAAATGTGAACATGCAAAATGATAAAGCAAGAATGAATCTGATAGTGATGCATTAATAACTGAGAAATACATATCTGAAGTAACTGAAATATTTGACCTAGCATGTGTAATTCAAGAACTAAAGAAATACATAGCTAGGTTTCTGAAATTCATGCGATAAACTACATATAACTTACACTCTATTGGAAACACTTATATTGTCAACGACCCCAAAACGAGCTGCTATTGGAACCCACACTTATCTTACTAGGTGAGCGAACCACAATTTAAACCCCAACCTTTACCAACTTTCAACTATACTAAACCAGTATAATGCGGAAGACTCAAATCTTATTAATTAGAACCAATAACAAACTTCTAAAGTTTATCAACGATCATCCCCAAAAATCTGGAAGTCCATCACACCAAGAACATCTATCCTCAATTTTTTCTAATTAAGATAATAAGAAGCTAAATTAAGTAAAAGATGCCCAGGTCCGAACTTCAAAGACATCAAGACGTGAACAGAGAATCCAGCCCAAGCTAGGAATACATACTCAACCGAAATCTGACGTGCTGACCTTGACTAGAGTTTGAGGGAGTCCGAAGTCACTGGGTGCACTTGCTGCACTCCAAAACAACAAGAAGGAAATAAAAAGTTAAGGGGTCAGTACCAGGAACACGTTTGGAGTAGGTATCATCCGCCAACTCAAAATAGAAATGCATATATTATAAAATTAATATTATAAAAGTACAACTACAATACACAACAGTTGAACAACATTTCAAGAACCATGGCAACACATCAAGCGAACCATGAGGACCAAGCCTCCACGCCATAACTCATTGGGACATAAGGTTCTTTCGAAATTGAGTATGTTAACATGATTCCAGGTTACTTCTCTTTCTATTCTTATCGTGTCGGAACGTGACACTCTCTCCGATCCCCTAATACTACAGGTCAGAACGTGAACACCCCGATCCCTAATACTAACGTGTTCGGAACATGACACCCTATCCCCTAATACTACGTGTTGGACGTGAGAACCCCAGATCCCCCCTAATACTACGTGGTCGGAATGTTACATAACCCCGATCCCCTAATACTACATGTCGGACAATGGTGACACCTGATCCACTAATCTCATTAATTTTATTTTCATCAAGTCCCTTCGTTACGCCAAGGCGTCATCTTAACAGAGAGGATTCAAAGATTTAGATCAACAGTATCAACATTCTAATCCACCACATTTACACAATTACAACATAACAAAACCGCACAATCAAGCATATAAAGACTTGACAATGACCACCCAATCATATCAATCGCTATTAAGAGTTTACTTTATGTTGAAATAGCATAAACTATAACTACCTCCACCGAATAATCGCGATCAACAAGTTACTTCTCATGCCTTTGGGCTTTCCCTCTTCGCTTCTCCCTTTTTCTCGCTTTCAATCATCAATTATAAAATGATACAAGTAACCCACTATTTATTTCAAGGTTACCTCTTTTAACCCCCAGTAAAAACTTTTAAACTTACCCCACTAATTTCATACAGTGTGGTCATGAATGGTCCAAAACCCCCTTTAAAGACTTTACAGAAATTCCGACCCAGTTCGAGGTTACCGACCTGTGACGGCCCGTCTGTGTCTATGACGGTCCGTCCTGCAGGTCCCGCACAAAGTTCCAATAGAATTAAATTCAGTCAAGGGTTTTGTGAGGTCCGTCGTTCTATGACGTCCGTGCCTGCAGCTTCCGTCGTGGAGTTCAAGAGTCGCTTCCATTACCCCATATTTCAGAGTTGAAGTGTTTTTTGGGAACGAAGACGCTCGCCGGAACGTTTGTGCCTATGCCGGTTTCCTCCTACTTGTCGTCGAGGTGCAATGAGGAAGGCAAACATGAAAATTACACATTTTGGTAGCGACGGGGTCATGACGGTCCGTCCATGATCCGTTTGAACCCAGTCGTTTTTTATCAAAATGATTCTACTGCCCGAAATGACTAAACAAGTTCGTTACAATAGATACGCAATTTGTAACTATCGTTCTCCTCTAATGATCATAAGAAGAAAAACAAGGGCGAAAAAGAGTACCTAATTTGCAAAAGGTGTGGTATCTTGCTTGCATATCAGCCTCCTTCTCCCAAGGGACTCTTCAACTGGCCATTCCTTCCATTGACTTGATGATGCAATCTCCCTTGATCTCAACTTGCAGCTTCTCTATATAGAAGTAGCAACAGGCTCCTCTCCATAATACATATTCTCATCAAGAAGAACTGAATCATCCCAACGAATAATGTAGTTTTCCCATCCCCATGGTATCTTTTTTCAGCATAGACCATGGAACTCCGGGTGCACTTCTACAACCTGGAGGGGCCCCCAAACAGGGGGGGAAAGGCTAATTCATAAACTACCTGCTCCCCCGACTCGCTTCAGAACTTCAAATGGCCCGATATACCTCGAACTAAGCTTACTCGCTACAAACCGCATCACACCCACCCTTCATGGCGAAACCTTCAGCAAGACTTGCACAACCCTCCATAAAACCCAATTCCCTAACCTTTCGATCTGCATATTCTTTCTGCCTGTTCTGAGCTGTCTAGAAGGCTTCTCCTGAATGAATTTTACTTACCTAAAGATTTCCTCAACAGATCGTACCATTGTCTTACCCGCAATGCATCAAACCAACCAATGGGAGACCTACATCTCCTCCAGTACCGTGCCTAAAATGGGGCCATATCATACTTGAGTGATTGCTATTATTGTATGAAAAACTCTTATACGGGCAAGAAGTTTTCCCAATGACCACCAAATTTATTACACATGCACGAAGCTAATCCTCCACACTGAATCGTTCCGCTCAGACTGCCATCGGTCTGAGGGTAAATGCGTACTAAGATCCAACCTAGTACCTAATTCAGCATGCAATCTCTCTCAAACTTAGAATTAAATTCGTACCCCTATCTGATATGAAATTGAAATGGGGACTCCATGCAATTGAACAATTTCCCTTAGATATAGAGTTTTGGATAACTTCTCCTGCCTTGAAGTCAATCTTGCCCGGAATGAATTTGAGCAGAACTATTTAACTACAACAATACCCAAATGGAGTTCATCATACTTTCCCAATGTCTTGGAAGACCAACTATAAAATCATTGCAATTCTTTCCCCATTTCATTCAAGAAGGGGGCATTTTCTGAAGTGTTCCTCCGTGCCTCTGGTGCTCATACTTTATACCTACCTTGCTGACAATCGGGGCATTGGCAAGAAAAATCAACAATTCACGCTTCATCCCCTACTCCACCAAAATGTTTCTTAGGTCACGCGACATCTTGGTTGTCACCAGGATGTATATAATAACCTTGAACTATAGCTCTGTAAGACTAGTGTGAATCCAAATTACAATCAACCCTGGGCACACACATCTTCCCTTAATTCTCTCAACTCCTTCCTCATCAATTATTTCCTCTTTAGGCCTCTTCTCCTCGTAATACATTGTCGAATTTCGGCTCAGCTTTCTCATCAGTAAACTGTTTTTCCCTTAATCCTTGTCCAAGAAAAGAAGATCTGCCCTCCACACAGTCCAAAAATCCTCCCTTCTCAGTACTTCCAATCTCATAAAGTCAATTGCCAGAGTCTTAACCTTCTAAGCCAATGGGCGTCTAGAAACCTGCAGTGAGCTAGACTTCCCATTGCTCCCTGCCTTCTACTTAAAGCATCTTGCCACAACATTATCTTTTCCTAGGTGATACAATAGTAAATATCGTAGTTCCTTCAGTAGTTCCATCCACCTCCCTCTGTCCCAAATTCAATCTTCTGAGTAAAGACATACTGTAAACTATTATGAATCTGGATAGAACTTCCGACTTAAACACCATATAATAATGTCTCCATTGCTTTAATGCACACACCACTGCAGGCCAACTCCAATCATGGGTCGTATAGTTTGCGTTCATGCACCTTTAGTTGCCTCGAATCAAATAAGCAATTACATTCTCTCCGCTGCATTAGCACTGCAAACCCCAACCAAGTAATGCATCACAATACCCAATGAAAATTCTTACCATCCACTGGAAGGTAGAATTTGTGCAGTAGCCACAAGGTCCCTTGAGGGTTCTAGAAGCTTTCTTCACATATCGTTCCGACTCATACAATGGAACCATTCTGCTTTGTACAAATTTGGTCAGTTGGAAGCAACATAAGAAAATCCCTTGACAAATCGCGGTAGTAGCTATCTAAGCCAACAAAGCTCCTTACTCTGTACATTAGTAGGTCTTACTTCCCCAACTCGTCACGGCTTCAATCTTGGAAGGAGCCACCATCACTCCTCCTTGAAACTACGTGCCCGCAAGAAAGGACACTGAATCTAGCAAAACTCACACTTGGAGAATTGTGGCATAAAGCTTTTTTCCTCTCAACACTTTCCATACATTCTCAATGCGCCTCATTTTTCTTTCCTGATCTTGAGTATACCAGTTAATTATCAATAATACGATAACAAACAAGATCCATATATGGCTTAAAAATCCCGTTCAACATCGCTTCATGAAGCATAAGGCATTCGTAGCCCAAAAGACATTAACTAGAATTCATAATGCCCCATACCTGGTTCGAAAAGCATTCTTTGGCCACATCTGCTGCCCGTATTTCAATTGATGATAACCAATCTAATCTCAAATCGATCTTTGAGAAGTACAGCCATTGGTAACTGATCGAACAAATCATCAATGCGAGGAAGAGGATATCTGTTTCTTAATATCCCCTTATTCATTGCCTGTAGTCTTGCACATCAAAAACTCCCATCCTTCTTTTTTCATTTCACAATAAGACAGGAGCACCCCAAGGGGATGCCTTGGTCCCCTAATAAAGCTTTACCTAACAACTCCTGAAGTGGGGCCCTTACTCCTCACTCGCTGGAGCCATCTATAAGGGGGAATGGAAATGGGGCGAGTACCCGCTCTAGATAAATGCAAAAATCCATAAATCCCAAGTATTCCGATGGCATACCAGGAAGGTCTGCAGGAAACACATCAAAACTCACAGACTATCGAAACAGATCTCATTCGAAGGTACCTTTGGAAGTATCATCCCTGATATGTGCCAAGAAGGCAAAAAACCTTTACTAACCACCTTTTAGTCGCGAAGAAAAGACATAATAACGACTGGGGTGAAATGTAGTCACCCTCCCACACTAGTGGCTCTGTTCCAGGCTGGCCCAATGGCACAGTTTTAGCATTCCAAAATCGAAGTTGCAAAATTTGGAGAAAGCCAAGTCATCCCCAGAATCATATCAAAAATCAACCATCTCTATAACTAATCAAATCTACATGAGTATTGCTCCCCCACAAAAAGTCCACAAGACAAGACCTATCCCCCTCTTAACTATCCGACTCACCCACAAGAGTAGAAACACAATAGGCATGTCACGCACATCACAGTGTAACTCCAAAAGACCATTAGCACATGGGAAGATCATATTGAAAATTGGATCCCGGATTAAATAATACAGAAGCCTGCAATCACAGACCAAAAGATTACCTGTGATAACAGAATCAGAAATGTCTCTTTCTTAGATCTGGCATTGGGAAAGCATAAACAATAGGCCCTATCACCGTGTCTGCCCGTTGCCCCTTCCAGGTTGTGCTGCAGTGTTCGAACTGCCCTCTACCCCGTCTGATTTGGTGACACCCTTACCTTGGCCACCACGTTTTTTTTCCCACATCCAGAATGTGGCCTCTCCCATGACCCACTTCTACCTCTAATTATTGGGGGTTGTACTCTGTTTTTGGACAATACCTCCTAATATTTCCCAGTCCTCCACATCCATAACAATCTCCGGAGTCAAGTATAAGGTCTTTGTGAGATGACCAAGTCTGGTGGATTAACCTCAAACTCAAAGAAAATGTTGATTGGGCTGCGTGGAGACCCAGCTACAAGCCTGTTAGTGAAGACTGAATAGGTCGGTGTGCTGGGTACCCCCTGAACTCTGTCCTCTGAGTGAACCACTAAATTAGCCGTCCCGTATGGAACTTCTTAGATGTCGACGGCCGTGTGAAGTTGTCCTGGCTACCCCCTCTATCTCCATTACAAGTCAAGCCACTTCCCAAAGGATTTTGCTGCAGCATCTACCTGTAAGGCGGGGATCTGCACATCTACCATCAATCCTTTCACAAAGCGGCGAATCCGCCTTGTGGACTGAAGCAAAGCTGGGTGGCATACCTGATATGCACGAAATTTAGGCCTAGAGTATAACAGACATCCCTACCCATTGCTTTAGACTCAGGAACTCATCTCTCCTCTTGTCCCTCAAAGTCCGGGGTATATACTTTAATCCATAAACAAACTAGAGATGAAATGCCCAAGTCCTAGGTGGTGCCTGTTCTAGTGTGAACACTCAACGTACACCCGCCACCACATTTGGCGCATTTCCCTGAAACTGATAGGTCACAAAACTCAACCCGAATCGTTCTACTATGTCCACTTATGTAGCCGCTCATGACAAGAAACCAGAAAATCATAGGCATCCTCAGATTCATCCACACCCTTGAAGCCGGAGGGGTTTTCACTTCAAAATTATAGTGAAAAGTTCATGCTGATCACTTTGTCATTATGGGCCCTGTCGTCAATCGATAAAAACGTTCCTCCTACTTCGAATGAGTGAAGGCATCCATTATCGGGGAGCCACACAGCGCTGCATGTTGGTACTGTCCCCGGAACCTGAGGTGCTGGTAGGCAAAAGACCTGAGGTGGTCTGCGCCTTGATCAGATAACCCGCTAAATACGTAAGACCTGTTATCATCTGTGGGTAAGGTTGGGGTGGTATTCCTCATCCTGCACTTGCTCATGTTGGTTTTTCCCCTTCCTCAACCCTCGTCTTACTACCTCTCATCGTTGGAAGGAGTCACCGCCCTAGTACTAAGCTGGACCAGGTGTTTGTTCCTCTACCTCTAAGGGCGTCCTCCCGCGACCTACTACCCTCCACGACCTCTTGCCACCTGCTCCTATCGACCTACAAAGCCCCAGTGGCTGGCTCAGACCGCACACCCTGTCTTGTCGTTGCTGGTGTGGGAAACAATGTTGCTCTAGTTTCTAACCATCTGCGAAATAGAGTGAGAAGTCAATACCAATTTTTATCACCTAGATACCAATTTGACCCAGTAATGCCGAAAGGAAGAAAGAATGGAATTTTCCTAAAGTCCTATAGCGTCTCAAAGAAAAGTAAAAGGGCTCCCTCCTACCGTTCCTCAGATCTACTAGACGACATCCGTTCTGATAACCAAGTTTTTCACTCGACCCAAAACGAGCCGCGAGGGCAACCCACGACTTATCTTACTAGGTGAGCGAACCAACAAATCTAAAACCCACATTTTAACCAACATTTCAAACCAACTAACCAAAATATAACGCCGGAAGACTCAAATCTTATTATAGGACCAATAAACAAACTTCTAAAGTTTTAATCAACTATCATCCCCAAAATCTGGAAGGTCATCACACACCAAAGAACATCTCTCCTCAATTTCTAAATCTAAAGTTTAAAGAAGCTAAAATAAGTAAAAAGATGGTCCATGTCCGAACTTCAAAGACATCAAGACTTGAAAAGAGAATCCAGCCGCCGAGCGAGGAACTAGCTCACCTGAAATCTGACGTGCGAAGACGGCTAGAAGTTGAGGACGATCGAATCACCTGGTGCACTTGTGTCACTCCACAAAACAACATGAAGGAATAAAAGTAGGGGTCAGTACAAGGAACCACGTACCGAGTAGGTATCAGCGGCCACTCAAAATAGAAAGCAATATATATCAGATATATTATACAATCAACTACAATACTCAACAGTGGAAACAACAAGTACATAAACCATGGGCAACAACATCAAGCGCACCTATGAGGACTCAAGCCTCCCACCATACTCATATTGGGACTATGGTTTCTTTCTTCGAAATTGAGTAATGTTTAACAGATTCAAGGTTACTTCTCTTTATTCTTATCGTGTCGGAACTGGACAGCTCACGATCCCCTAATACTACTTGTCGGAACGTGACACACGATCCCTCATACTACGTTTCAGACAACGTGACACCCAGATCCCTAATACTACTTGTCGGACGTGACATCCTCCCTGATCCCTTAATACTACAATTCGGAACGTGATCCCGAATCCCCCTAATACTACGTGTCGAATGTGACACCCGATCCACTAATCTCCTTAATTTTATTTTCATCAAGTCTCTTATGTGCCAAGGGCTTTCATCTTAACAGAGAGATTCACGATTTAAGATTCAACATTAAAAATCACCTTCTCATCCACCACATTACACCAACCATTACACACATACAAAACCCCTAATCAACATATAGAAGAACTTTACAATACCATCCAATACATATCAATCGCTATTAAAGAGATTACTATGAAATAGCATAAATAAACCATAACCTACCTCCACCGAAGAATCGTCGACAACAATGTTTACTCTTCCAAAGTCCTTTTCTTTCCTCTTCGCTTCTCCCTTTCTCAGCTCGTATCTCCCTCACATTTTTTTTTCTTACCCTACTTTCATATAATCATTATAAAAATGATAAAGTAACCCACATATTTATTTCAAGGTTACCCTCTTTAACCCCAAGTAAATAACTTATTAAACTTGACCACATAAAATTTCATAAAGTTTGGTCAATGACATGGGTCCCCAAACACCCCTTAAAGACTTTTAGCAGAAATTTTTTTTTTCCCCGACCCATCCGAGGTTACGCGACCTGTGATGGCCCGTCTGTCTATGACGGTCCCGTCCTGCAGGTCCGTCACAAAGTTCAGAGATTTAAATTTCAGTCAAGGATTTTGTGAACGGTCCGTCGTATCTACGAACGTCCGTGCTGCCAGCTCTGTCGTGGAGTTCAGAGAGTCCGCTCCAAGTAACCCCCAGATTCATAGTTGAAGGTTTTGGCCGAAGATTTCTCCGACGGACCGTTTGTGCCTGGACGTCAGCCTACTTGTTTCGAGGGCAATGAGAGAGCAACATGAAAATTACACTGTGTTGGGACTACGGGTCCATGACGGTCCGGGGGGGTCATGGCCATGACGGTCCGTCGCGTGATCCGTCGACCCTTCCGTTTTATCACAAATGATTTTACTGTCCGAAATGACTAAACAGGTCGTTACATATATATAAATTATATTTGATGATCTGCTGTAATTCTAGAAACCCTAGGTTTAATCATGATAAGAGAATCAAGAACTGACTGAAAACTAGGGATCTAATGGGTCAAAGGAACCCACCAGTGAAATCCCACATACTTATTGATGAAATCCACAAAGAAATATTTAGATTTCGGGGCTGGAACTCATGGAACCTCGCTGTGTTCTTGAACTAGAATTATTGATAATTTTATCCTTTCTTTCTTCTAATTTTCTTAGTTTTAATTTATGATTTTGACTGAGGTAAGTTTTAGTTATGTTTCTAGGCTTAAACTTACTAAAATTTGTTGATTTAGGGTAAAAACTACGTATCTTAGGGTTTAAAGAAAGTGGAAAAAGACCAAAAGGCCCCTGAGCTAATTGATGTCGGACCAAACGACGACTTGGATTTGCAGGCCGTCATTCAATCGACGGTCCATCGTCTGGGTCCGTAAAATGGGTCTGCTCGACAGACCTTTATTAAATTGGGCATAATTTTTTACTCGGAGGTTTGATTTTAGAAAAATCAGTGGATACGGAAAGCTAATCAAATTATCTGTCATTTTACAGGTCATGTGACACCTAATTCATTTTGTTGTAGTATTTTTGACCAATTGAAGTTGATCAAACAACACTTATCCCCTAATTGACTGCAAGTTTTAACCTACAGACTGTAGATCGAACAACGTCAGTGTTGGTTAATTGTTGTTCTTATCAGAGGTTGCTATAAATGGGGTCTTGATACATGGACACAATTTTACTTACAGATCATAGGTTTGTCCGTAGATCGACTGTTAGTTAATTTTTCTTGACTGAGTTTTATAGGGGGCTTCAAACTCAAATGACGAATGCAGAGTACGGGTTGTAGATTAGAATATGATCCTTCGATGTCAACCGTAAATTGCACCTTAAGATTTCTTAAAAGCTGATTTTGAGTATGTTTTGGATACAGGGTGTTACAAGATTACTGCACTACTTTTCTAGAATTTTGTGCACTTTTTAGCAAGGTCGAGTAATAATGTACGATTAGAACTGTTGGTATTATTTTTAATTATAACACAAGGTAACCTTTTTATCATTAATATAGGGATGATAATAGTTTGTAAAAGTTTACATCATAAATATCATATGTATTTGGAAATTAGTTGCAAACCATGTGTATTTTGAATGAGTTTTTCTTAAAAAATAGTGTTGTCTTTAAAATTCTTTAGTTTGCAGAATGAGATATACATATTTTTGTTAGATAAGATACTATGTCAAATGTACTATTTTGAAGGATGTTTGAAAAGAAAAGCATATCTATGTGATAATCTAAGAATATGTTTTATTCTGATTGGAGAATAAAAAAGAAAAACTTTGGTAGTTTTATAATCCTTTTAAAATTTGACTGTATCTAATTTTAGAAGACAAAAAACATATGCACTTTTCATCTTTGTATAAATTAGACGATGCCATTAGTTTGAAGAATATGAAGACTTCACTTAATAAGTCATTGTTTTGCATTTGTTTTTCAATTCCGTTTGAACTTGAAACTTATTTGAAGTCGTAACAACTTCGTCCACATTCAAAGTTCATTTGATTTAACATTTAAAATAAATTTTATTGTTAAATAGAAATAAATTGTAAAATATTTATCTTCATTATTAGTATTCTAAATAATAAGTGGTATATCCAATTGTAATAACAAGAGATCAAAAGGAAATAGTGAATTGAAGCCAATAATTTTGTGCATATGTTAGATGCCTCTATGGAATGAACTTTGACATTATGTAAAATTGTTAAAGAAAATTGAGCCACTATAATCATGTTGTAGATTAATATTTTCAAACAAGGTTTCATGCTTTCAATGAAAATTTGATACGATGGAGAAAAAATATATACAAATTTATTTTCTAGCAATTCAAAAACATATTGATAAAGATAAAATTAGATATAGTAACATTCTTGTAATATGTCTAACCCCAAAATACTTTAGCAGTAATATTTGGTATTTGTGGGTCGTTGAGTTTTCTTCTTTACAGTATAGTTGTAATAACTAGTATAAATTGCACCTATATATAATCTATATATATATATATTATATATACGTGTGTGTGTGTGTGGTATTAAAATACAACCCATGTCTATAAACATTAATATTTGTTGAAATTCATCTATCACGTTTGTGTTGTAAAAGAAATATTTTGTTCATAATGCCCTTATTCTACCAACGAAACTATGTATGGATATACCTATAACAACAAAATTTAAATTTATGGAAAGGTCTTTCTAAAAATAAAAGAAAATTTAAGAATGTGTTGACTATAAACAATGTTTGTATCAGACAAAACTATACTAAGTAGAACAAAATATTTGTGAGAAAAGATTTTCAGACTCAACTTTTTTATTTGTTCTTACTTTCTTGAGTCAATTTTTTTGTGACATGAACACGTACGACATGCCAATTAGGAAACATTGTAAGGAAAACTTATCAACCTAGAAGTATTGTGTAACTTTGCGCGAAATAAATAAATATGTCAAACATGTGTTGAGTTTAAGTATGTTAAGCATTCTCATAAATCTGTTAGAAGGAACTCTAATTCCATAGAGTTGATTTATACAAACATTTGTAATATGAAACCAATACCATCTCGTGGGGATAAATTAGTATCTTACAACTTTAAGTGAAAATTGCATTAGATACGATTATGTCTATTTAAAGAATGGAGAGGATGACACAATAGAATTTTCTAGACAATTAAAAATTGAAGTTGAAAATCAATTTGGAAAAAGATAAGAAGTTATAGGGATGGAGAGTTTAAATCTTCTTTTGTCGATATATGTTTGGGAAGTGAAATCATCCATCAAACTACTATCATACTCACCTTAATCTAATGTTATTTCAGGATTAAAAATATGAACTGTGAAGGAAATGATGCATGAATTACGAATAACTTCAGTTTTACAATGAAAATTATGTGGAGAAACTATCGTACAACAAAATGGAACAGTAATTTTTTTTCTCTAACTTGAAATATTTCAAAGTGTTAGGGTGTCTAGCCAAATTCCAGGTTCCTATGTCAAAAAGGATCAAATCGGAACTAAGAATGTGAATTGTAAAATTATACTTGAGTAGTCTAGTGAAGGGTCTTAAATGACCTTTAAAAAATCACATGAGATTGTAATTGAGTAGTATAGTGAAGGTTCTTAAAAGACCTTGTAAAGAATCAAATTAGATTGTAGTTGATAAATAAACTTAGTGGTATAAAAATGTCAAAGGACATCTATTTCTTTCAAATTTGATTTTGTAACATTTCTTCCTGAAAAAAAGCATCATATATTTAATGAAGCTATGACTTTTGTGAACTACATCTTTGGGAAATAGGTTGTAAATAGTGAGGTTGATTCAATTTTGAGTAATCACACTTTGAGGCACGTTGATCTACCTTGCTGAAGTATACAACCTTCAAATTCGTTAAATGGATGTGAAAACAACTTACTAAATGAAGAATTGGAGAAAGAAATTTACATGGAACAAACCAAGGGTTTTATGGTTCCTAAGTGCAAACTTGTTATGTCGTTTTATGGACTAAAACAAGCACCCAAACAATGAAACATGAAATTTGACCAAACCATGTAGTTAATGGATTTAAGAATAATGGAAGTGATAAACTTGTTTATGTTAGAGATATTCCAAATCACAAGGTCATTGTTTCTTTGTATGTTGATGAAAGATCTCAGAGTAGCTGATTAGCTGATGTTTAGCATTGCAATAGTATCATTACATCGAAATGTACTTGAAAAGTTAAATTACTTAGAGTTTAGTACTTCCAAGATTCAAATAAATGTAAGATTTGCATGTGAAAATAATAAAGGTGAAAATAACTCAAAATAGAATTATACATGAGTATTGGGAAGCGTTATATATATTATGAAGTGTATGCGATCATATATAACTTATTTTTAGTAAACCGAGTCGGTTCGTTAGTAATCATAATAAAAGGTATTGTATGAAAATGAAAAGATTCTAGGGTATTGAAAACATAATCAAAATTATGTGTTTTATTATAACAAATATCGAACAATATTGGAAGTATATAGTGGTGAAAATTACATCACTAGTAGAATGAAGAAAATTCAATGAGTAGATATGTATTTAATCTTACTTGAGAAGAAGTCGTTAGGAAATTTTCCAAATAGACGTGTAACACCCCGAGCCTATACCCTGGGCGTGGACGACACTCGAAAACCCTTGTTGACCTCAAGCTAACCCTTGGTATGACTTACTTACTCAGCAGAATAATTAAACACAAGAGATATAACTCAAGAAGAAATTTAATAAATGATATCTTAGATGAAAATGGCAAAACAAGTCTTGAACGAATAAAACTGAAATAAATAAAACTAAAGAAATATAACTATCTATCTATGAAGCCTCCAAAAAAAAATAGGGATGCCTAGACATGTCCCCCCGATCATCCTAACAACTGAAAACTAGCAAAAAATTAAAACAATCCTCTGGATTCTATGAGGCTCACCAAATGACTCTGAGTGTGATCCTAATCCACGAGGAACTGGATGGTGATCTTGGTAACCTTCATCTGCATCATAAGACGATGTAGACCAACTACCATAAGTACATTAAATGTATGAGTATGCGAGTTGGAATTCTACACATAACATATGCTTGAAAAGATTCTGAATAAAACACTTACCTTGGATATTCTCAACTCATGAATAACTTCATTCATAAAAAAACAATGAATCACATGAATATGTAAAAAGCATCGTAAAACAATAAAAGAAACTTAAATTGTTCAAGAAAATTTAATATCAAACTCAAAACTCATACAACAAAGTAAAATAGTTTATGTGGGAGATCCTCTAATCAACAATCACCATTATGAGCCTATGTAGTGACACAACATCACGCCCACGCTTCTAGAACTGTCCTATACTTTGTTGCCATTTATGATACTTAACTAAGTAGTTCCACTAGTCTATGCTAAAAGCATCTAATGGAGTAATGTTAAATGTATGATCCTTTACTACTTATGATGACTACATGGTTTATGGAGACTTAAATTATTATGAAGTGCATCCCCATATTAGTGCTCAGTACTATTCTCCAAATAAACTTATCTCATATGTTTTTACAAACAAACTTCTTTCCTTTGTTTGAGCTAATTACTCAAAACATAGTTTCAAGCTCTATTGGAATTGGTGTCCCCTTTTCTTGCGCAAATGTGAAAACATTTATATTATCTTTTTGAAAACTTAGTTCCATTATATTATCTTTCTAAATAAACTCAACTCTTTACTCTTTGTTTCATGCCCCGAACCTACACTCTGGGTGTGATCGACACTCGAATATCACTGCTGACCCTCAAGTGAACCCTTGGCTTGACTTATTTAACTCAGTGGAAGAAAATATGCATATTAATAAAGAGCAATATCACTTAATTGAACCAAATACTAAAATAATTGAGAATGCTTAACTGTTTAACATTAAACTTGGGCAAAAGTTTCAACCCAAGTCTAAATAATAATAAATGATAATTGAAAGACCCAAAGGACTAACATCTGATAGTCTATGAACCTCTAAAATAATAAGATGGATATTGAAATAAAACCCCAAAAAATCTTATTGAACAAACTAGAAAACAATGAAAATAAATCCTCGAAAATGCAAGTAAGCTCACATACTGTCTTTCAATTTCTCACTAAATCAATTGTGCGCTAGAATGTTGATCCTAGTTACATGTGTCTGCATCATAAGACGACGTAGGCCAATTGATATCAGTACACTGAACGTATGAGTATGCGAGTTGGAATTCTAAAACAACATAGGTCTGAAGAGATTTTGAAAGAAACACTTAAATTGATTCTTGTCAACTCATGAATACTCAATTGAACTCAATTCATTATAAAAAACGTTAAAATAAGTGCAATTTATTAAATTTTGTTTAAAAATGATGTCAAATCTGTTTAAATAATAAGGATAAAACATAGCTCTAAAATGTATGTGAAAATACAAGAAATTGATGCATGTAAAATACAATAACTTCTGTGCGAGTTTCTCAATCGAACAACAATAAAATATGAACTACAGTTACGATATATCGATCTACCTCACGCTTCTAGAAAATCCTATCCCCGGCCAAAGGTATAGAACCTTAACTACTAAGTGGATTCACTAGTGTATTGTGTAATGGATTCATCGAAAAAGTATGACTCTTTTTTACTCATGGTGGATACATGGTGTTATGGAGATGTACTTATCAGAACTCATCTTCGTCCCTAATTTGGTGCTCAATACTACTCCCAAAATATACTAGATCTTATGTTTTAAAAACACACTTCTTCTGTTATTTGAGGTTAGTGCTCAGAAACACAACTCAAATGCTCTTGGAAGTCTCAATTTCACTTCTTTATTCATTTAGAAAGCTATACTCTTTTATGAAAACTATCACGAAAGAACTTGGGAAATATCAGTTCCGTTCTTATTTAAAAGTGAAAATAGTTTAAATTTCTTCGAGAAAACATAGTCCCCATATAATTATTTAAAGAAAAAACTTCAAACTTTACTCTTTATTGAACTCAAAAAAGAAGTCTTAAAATAAAGTTAAAAAGTTTGTGAAAGACTTTCGATAACTTTAAGAACTAATCTTAACTTGAGTCTTAACTAATCTTAACTTGAGTCTTAACTAATCTTGACTTGACTCTAAATGTATTTTGAACCCTTGACATGAGAAAAGAGAGAAATTCAAAATACAAAAATGGCCTCGCGAAGTGGAGGCGTAAACAAATTTGGTTTCGTAAATGTCTTTTAAGGAAGAACACATCGTGTCATCTCAGCGATATGGAAAATAATTTTTCATAATCAAGGACCAAGCGCGCGTTGTGCCATCATGTTAAAAATTTTCTCTTACAAAATTCTTTCTTCATTTTACTTCCCTAATTGACCTAAATGCGTTTCTTTTTCATAAATTATCTTTAGATTAGATTTACATCAAACGTATCTAAGAACCTAACTCGAAATGACCCTATAATGCGACATAACGAACTCAAAAATTTCCCAACTCATTCAAATTAAAGTATTCTAGAAAATTGGTTGTTATACAATCAAAGGATTTTTTTTCTATTTATAGACAACAAAGTCTAATATGAATGAATGTTTATTGAGCCTTATCAGAAAAGGTCACAATCCTAGAAAAGTTTCAACCCTTATGAAAGGTCACAAACTTACATAAAAGTCACAACTCTTCATAAAAGTCCCAACTTTTAATTGACGTCACAATTCATCAAAAAAGTTGAAAGTCTCTCTTCATAAAAGTCACAACTTTTAATTGACGTCACAATTCATCAAAAAAGTTGCAAGTCTTACTTTCCATTCAAACCTTTGAAAACCCAACAAACATATTTGTAACGACCCACAAGTACACCCTAGAAGTTAGGGCAACCCTTAGGTCGGAACAAGGAGTGCTTGACCACTCAGAGGTCTCACACAAGCCTCTTATCTATCATTCATTACATAGTGAATGAAAAGATGTATGAAATTAAAACTTTTCTCAAGAATATAATAATAAGAAACATATTTTTATAGAAGCTAAGGATTAAGTCTCATCGTCACAAGAAAATCTTAAAGATACACCTTAAACATCTTACGAACGCGACCCTTAAATACATAAATAATATTTACAAGTATTAAAAGAAGAAAGTAAAGAAACATAGATTATGCCCCCGAATATTTGAGGACATACTTAGTCTTGAGAGAGTAAATTTCAAGCTTGCCTTCTAACCTTTAGGTTGCCTCCAACCTATACTTATAAAGTATAGAAAAGTATGCGATCAGTACAAACATTATACTATGTATGACATATACAAAATCATGCAAAAAAGGATAATTTAGTTGAAACATACAAGTCATGCTATTTTGATAAAAACCGTCATTAATTAAGTTAAAAAAACATCATATAGTATCATCATTGTAACACCCCGTATCCAAAACAGATCAAAAACCAGCTTTATAGAAAAATCTGCAGGTGCAACCAACGGTGGCATCAAAATACCGTAGCCTGAACCACGGTCCTCCTGCATAACCGTCGATGGGATCAAAAACTCCCAAAAATTTCATCCCAAAAAATTTGTTAGGTGTTGGATGATGGACGAACTTACACTCCGTAGTCCGTGACCGTCGATCAATACTCCCTTCACCCACTCTGTTACAAGATCTATGGATGACCAGCATGGTCTGTATGTGGGTCTAAGGTCCGTAGGTATGACTGTAGGTTGTAAATTTAAAGATAGTTTAGCAGAAATGTAGTTGGGTTAACTTCAAATGGTCATAACTCTTAGCACAAATTGAATTAGGTGTCCCATGACCTACCCACATATGGATAATTGAATAATCTTTCCATAGCCACAGACCTCCTTAAAATCAAACCTCTGAGTAAACACTTAAGCCCATTTTGTAAAGGTATGTCGAACAGGCCCAATCGACGGATCCAACAACGGGGCGTCAGGCAATCGATGGACCGTCAGTCCTGGCCGTCGATTGGTCAGACATAAATTTTCCCAGGGGTCTTTTGGAATTTTCCCACTTTATTTAAACCCTATGTTACGTTGTTTTTCATCATATTTTAGTCAATTTAAACCTAGAAACATACTTAAAACATATCTAAGTTAAATCATTAAAACAAAACATAGAAAATTAGAAGCAAGAGAGGAGAAAAAGCTCAAGAACCATACTTCAAGAACGGCACAAGATCCAGCAGTTCCAGCCTCGAAACTTAAGTATTTTTTTTGTGTATTTCATCACCAGCTACGTGGGATTTCACTAGTGTGTTCCTTTCACCCATTGGGTCCCTAGTTTTTTCTGTCAGATTATTGATTCTCTTATCACGATTAAACCTTGGGTTTCTAGAGCATTGATAGAACTTTATAAATTCATTAATAAATGTTCCAAATCAGATTATCATGTTATTATTCAGATTATTGCATGAAATTTCAGAAACGTCAGATAATATAGACACTTCAGATATATAAACCTTGGTAATAAATGCATAATTACCAGATTAATTGTTGCATTCTCACTTTTCATGTTCACTTTCAATCTATCTAGTATTTACAGAAACTCTAACGTAATCAGTTAATTTACAGAATTCATTAAGAGTAGCATAATACCGAGTTGGACTAGGGTTTAGCTTACCCAATAGTCCTAGAAATACTAGCCAAGTAGTTTGTAAATCCCTTCTATGGGAAATCAGTTTAGTGATCAAGCCAACATGCCTTTATACCTATGGTAGGATATATTAGGTCCTCTCGATGGGGCGTATACATCAAACTCCACATTAAGCTCATGTGGTTTTATTATCGGTTGTTAGTAGCTCCCACATATAAGTCAGACTCTCTGCATTGATCATTTATTAGTATACTCAGTATTCAGTTTCACCATGTTATCAATTGGTTATTGTATTAAGTTATCTCAGAAATACAATATATCATGTTTAGATTATTATACTTGCTTTTGTGCTAGTTCAGTTATGTTTTATTTCAGCTTATTTCTATCATAAATACACGGTACCCTTAAAGTACTGACGCATACATGTGCTACATCTTCTTGTGATGTAGTTTCATGTTCTCAGCATCCTGATCACGCATAGATCGATTTACCGATCTCCAGATCAGTTGATTGAGTGGTGAGTCCTCATTCTCCGAGGACAACAGTCATTAGTTTCATATCAGTCTTTAGTAATTTAGTTTATGTTTTTGCTAGATTTAGCTGGGGCTTGTCCCATATTTCTATTCCACATAGAGTCTTATATCACACATAGTTAGTTTCAAATTAGTAGCGAGTTAATATTTCTTTGTATTAAACTCATTTGTTTTTCATGTATCTCAGTTTTAGCGTATGGGTATTTCTCATCTTTTCCTTATAATTTATGATTTATCTTCTGCATCAGTTTATTATCTTTAGTATGCTCATGATCATGCCAGGAGGGTTAGCTTGGGATCACTTGTGGTTCTAGGTTCTGTGTCCGGATATCGTGGGTAGCTCAGGGCTTGACAAAACATTGTATGAGAGCATTAGGTTCAAGAGTCCTAGAATATCTGAAAAGCCGCATTAAGTAGAGTCCTTTTCATCGGTGTGAAGTGCATCACAATAATTAGACGGAGGCTATAAAGTCTTTTAGTAAAACCTCACTTTCTTGTTACTCTTATAGTGTGTAAGGCATGATATTATTCAATTCTCACTTGACATTCTACGTTTCGAATCATGCCTCCTCGTAGAGCTAATGCTAGGAATGCAAATGCAGCTCCTCCAGTCCCAGACCAAGAAGTCTCCAATGCTGAGTTTAGGAATGCTATACAGATGTTGGCTAAGACTATGACCAACCAGAACAATCGTGTTCATGATCCTATGATAGAAAATCGTTGATCAGCAGCAGAAAGGGTCTAAGACTTTGTTAGGAAGAATTTGCATGAGTTATTAAGATCATAGACTACTGATGATCCTTAGATTTTCTTGGATAAGATCAAGAAGATCTTTGAGGTTATTCAAGTCACTAGGAATGATCGGGTTGAGTTAGAATCATACCAGTAGAAGGATGTTGCTCATATCTGGTACACTCACTGGAATGAGAATAGGGGTGCAAATGCAGATCCTATCACTTGGGATTGATTTAGTGAGACTTTTCTCAAAAGGTTTTTCCTAATAGAGTTGAGAAAGGCAAAGGCTCTGGAATTCATGAACTTGAGGCAGGGTAACATGACAATCAAAGAGTATGGGATTAAGTTTGAAAAACTCTTCAAGTATGCTCGTAAAATCATTGCTGACTCCAAGTCTTAGATGAACAAGTTCTTGTATGGAGTGTCGGATTTGGTGAAAACTGAGTGTAGAAATGCTATGTTACTTTGAGATATGAACATCTCTAGACTTATGATTCATACTTAGTAGGTTGAGGGTGATAATCTTAGGGAACAGGATAAGGAGAATAAGAAGGCTAGGACTGGAAACTATGACTATTCTCAGCATAAATCGGGTGGTGAAAATTGCTCACAGAGTAAGTAGAAGTTTTCAGACCCAGTCCCTTTATCAGTCTGGTCAGAGGTTGAGAGATTGTTCTTCTAGATAGAGTCAAGGAGGTGGTATGGTAGAGCTCAGTCTACAAATTAAACAGGACCAAAAAGTTGCCCAACTCATTAGGGTAACTCATCTCGTACATGTGGCGGTCAACGTCAGAAAAGGTTGTATGCTCTTCAGGTTCACCAGGATAAGGAAGGTACTCCTGATGTAGTCACTGCTACCTTACGTGTCTTTGACCTTGATGTTTATGCATTATTGGATCCAGGGGCTACTCATTATTTTGTAACTCCTTACATAGCAGTACAATTTAGTGTCAGTCCAGAAACTATCTAAGAACCCTTCTCAGTCTCTATTCAAGTCAGTGACCCACTCATAGCTAGACGGGCATACAAAAATTGCCCTGTATCAATCTCTCACAAAGTCACCGCATCAGATCTACTAGAGTTAGAAATGATAGAGTTTGATGTCATTCTAGGCCTGGATTGGTTACATTCTTGTTATTCCTCAATCGATTGCTGAACTAGGATAGTTCGTTTTAAGTTTCCAGACGAACAAATCTTAGAATGGCAATTCCTAACTCTCGAGTCAATTCCAGTAGTTTGTGAGTTTCAAGAAGATTTTCCTAGTGTCCCTCACGAATGGCAAATTGACTTTGGAATTGATCTCCTTACAGATACCCAGCCTATTTCTATTTCCTTAAAGAATGGCTCAAGCGGAGCTTAAGGAATTGAAAGAATATTTGAAAGACCTTCTATATAAGGGCTTCATCTGACCTAGTATTTCACCATGGGGTGCACCAATGTTGTTTGTTAAGAAGAAAGGTTGTTCTCTCATAATGTGCATTGACAATAGACAAGTGAACAAGGTCACAATCAAGAATAAGTATCCCATCCCCAGGATTGATGACTTATTTTACCAACTTCAGGGTGCTAGCCATTTCTAAAAGATAGACCTTAGATCGGGTTATCATCATCTTACAGTCAGAGATAATGATACTCCGAAAACATCCTTCAAAACTTGATATAGTTAATATGAAATTGTAGTTATGTCTTTAGACTAACCAATGCTCCTGCACCTTTCATGGATTTGATGAACAAAGTTTTTAAATAGTATCTGGACTTGTTCGTTATAGTCTTCATTAATGATATCCTCATTTACTCTAGGAATGAGGAAGAACACACGAGTCATTTGAGAATTTTTTACACACTCTCAAGGATCACTAGTTATTCGCTATGTTTATCAAATGCTAGTTTTGGTTGCAATCCGTTTCTTTCCTTGGTCACATTGTATCTAGCGAAGGGATCCGAGTAGATTCACAGATAATAGAAGAAGTGAAACAATGGCCCAGACCTACCTCTACTATAGATATCAGAAGTTTCATAAGTCCACTGGGTTATTACAGAAGGTTTGTGGAAGTATTTTAATCCATAGCCTCACAATTAACTATGTTGACTCAGAAGATGGTTAAGTTCCAATGGTCATCTGATTATGAGAAAAGCTTTTGCAGAATTGAAAACTAGACTGACTACAAATCATGTCTTGACTCTACCACAGGTTTCAGAAGATTATGTGATCTATTGTGATGTTCCAAGAGTTGTCCTAAGTTGTGTGTTGATGCAAAAATATAAGGTGCATGAGAAAACTATTCAGTTCATGACCTCGAGCTTCCACCAGTGGTGTTTTCACTCAAGATATGGAGACACTACTTGTAAGGTGTTCATGTAGATATGTTCTTCAATATGTATTCACCCAGAAAGAGTTAAATCTTCTTAGAAAAGATGGCTTGAGTTTCTTAAGGATTGCGATATGAGTGTGCATTACCATTCTGCTAAGGAGAATGTAGTAGCAGATGCTGTTAGTAGATTATCTATGGATAGTGTAGCCCATGTTGAGGAAGAAAGGAAGAATCTAGTGAAGGATGTTCATATCTTTTCTCACTTGGGAGTTCGCCTTATGAGCATATCAGACAATGGTGTAATAGTTTATAATGGGGAAAAATCGTCTTTGGTAGTGGAGGTTAAGGAAAAGCAACATAGTGATCCATTCTTGCTTAAACTTAAGGGTGCAGTCCATAATCAAAGAGTGGAGGTTTTCACCCAAGGGGGAGATGCTGTACTTCACTACCAGGATTGATTGTGTGTTCCTGATGTGGGCGAGTTCAGATAGTACATTCTTGCAGAAGTCCATAACTCTAGGCATTCTATCCATCCAGGTTCCACTAAGAAGTACCACGATCTGTGGGAGATATATTGGTGGAATGGCATGAAGAGGGATATAGCAGACTTTGTAAGTAAGTGCCTCAATTGCCAGCAAGTCAAGGTAGAAAATCAGAAACCAAAGAGTATGACTCAAGAGATTGATATTCCTACTTGGAAGTGGGATGTGATCAATATGAACTTCATCACAGGATGATCGCGTACTCACAGACAGCATGACTCAATTTGGGTGATTGTTGATAGGATGACTAAGTCTTCTAGTTTTTTTGGCGGTCAAGACTACATATTCGGTAGAGGACTATGCCAAGATTTACATTAATGAGATTCAGAGGCGACATGGGGTTCCTTTATCTATCATCTCATATAGAGTTCCTTAGTTTACCTCTCATTTTGTAGAAGTCATTTCTAAAGGGTCTTGGTACTCAAGTTAACCTTAGAACAATATTTCACCCGCAGACGAATAGACAGGCAGGATGTAACATTCAGACCCTTGAGGATATGTTGAGATCTTGTGTGATCGATTTCAAAGGTAGTTGGAATGATCACCTTCCTCTTATTGAGTTCACCTACAACAATAGCTATAATTACTATATTCATATTGCCCTTTATGAGGCTTTATATAGGCGTAGATGTAGATCTCCTGTTGGTTGGTTTGAAGTAGGTAAAGAAGCTTTGATAGGTCCAAATTCAGTCCTTTATGCTATGGAGAAAGTGGAACTCATTAGAGATAGTCTTAATACAACCCAGAGTCTTCTGAAATCTTACGAAGATGTAAGGAGAAGCGAACTAGAGTTCAAAATTGATGATCGGGTTATTCTGAATGTCTCACCTATGAAAGGGGTGATGAGATTTGGAAATAAAGGGAATCTCAGTCCTAGATATGTAGGCCCTTACAAGATATTGAAAAGGGTTGGCAAGGTGGCATATGAGTTAGAGTTGCCAGCAGAATTAAGAGTAGTGCATCCGGTCTTCCAAATCACATTTTTGAAGAAGTGTGTGGGCGAGCCAGACTCTGGAGTTCCATTACAGAGTGTGGCGGTGAAATATAGTCTTTCTTATAAGGATGTACATGTTGAGATTCTTGATTTTCATGTTAGAAGGTTGATAAACAAAGAAGTCACTTCAGTGAAGGTTTTGTGGAGGATTCAGTCCCTAGAGGGAGCTACTTGGGAAGAAGAAGAAGCCATGAAAGACAAGTATCCTCACCTCTTTCCTTTCGATTAAACTCCTGCTTGAGATAATAGTTCCTCTTCAGTCTTCCAGTCATTCATTAGTAAATTCAGTTTTAGAATCATGTTCCCTCAGCTTGAACTTGCATTTTCAGTGTAATTGCATTTACTCGGAACTTAATTCAGTCAGAAACTCAGTTCTCAGTATTTAGTAGTAGTGTTTGCATATCTCTCTCTCTATTTCAGCTAGTTTAGTCTTCATTCGAGGACGAATGTTCCCAAGGGAGAGATAATGTAACAACCCATAGCCAAAAAATACCAAACACTAGCTTTACAGGCAAAATTTGCAGGTGCAACCAACGGTGGAATCGGCGGATCGTAGCCTGGCCCATAGTCCGTCCTGCGATGGAATCAGAAACTCCTCAAAATATTCAGCCCAGAAAAATTGGTTAAGTCTTGGACAACAGATGGACTTAAAGTTTGTAGGTCAGACGATGGTCCGTAGTTCGTGTCCATCGATCAATACTCCCTTCACCTACTATCTAACAAGAGCTATAGATGAACAACACGGTCCGTAGGTTGAAACTTTGCAGACATTTAAGAGGAAATGCAGTTGGGACAATTTCAAATAATTATACCTCTTAAAAAAATGAATTACTTGTCCCATTACCTACCCACATATAGACAATTGAATTTTTATTCCATAGCCACTTACCTTGATAAAATCAGAACTCCAAGTAAAACGTTATGCCCATTTTAGGAAAGGCATGTCAACGATGGGGCGTCACTCAATCGATAGACCATCAGTCCTGGCTGTCGATTGATCCAAAAACAACTTTTCAAGGGGTCTTTTGGACCTTTCACACTTTGTTTAAACACTAAGTTACGTTGTTTTGACCCTAAATCATCATATCTTTTCCAGTTTAAACCTAAAAACATAATTAAAATATATCTAAGTTAAATCATTAAAACAAAACATAGAAAATTAGAAGCAAGATAGGAATGAAAGCACATGAACCCTAGTTCAAGAACACCACAAGCTCCATTAGTTACATTCCCGAAACATAAATATTTTAATGTGGATTTCATCACCAGGTTTGTGGGATTTCACTATTGGGTTCCTTTCACCCATTGAGTCCTTAGTTTTCATTAAGATTCTTGATTCTCTTATCGTGATTAAACCTAGAGTTTCTAGAATTTTGATAGAATTTTATGAATTTATAAAATATATGTTCCAAATCAGATTATCATGTCATTACTCAAATTATCGCATTAAATTTCAGAACCCTAGCTTTGTATTTCTTTAGTTCTTGAATTTCACATGCTAGGCCAAATATTTAAGACACTTCAGATATACAAGCCTCATATATAAATGCATCATTACCATATGAATTGTTGCAGTTCTCAGTTGCATGTTCAGCTTCGAGCTATACAATATTTACAGAAACTCATACATAATTAGTTAATTTATAGAATTCATTGGTAGTAGCATAATAGTGAGTTTGACTAGGGTTTAGTGTACACAATAGTCCCAGAACTACTAGCCAAGTAGGTTGTAAGTCCCCACTGTGGGAAATACGTTTAATAATCATGCCAGCATGCCTTTATACCTATGGCAGGGTATATTGAATCCTCTCGATAAGGCGTATACATTTGAATCCACATTTAGCTGATGTAATTTTACTATCGGTTATTAGTAGCTCCCACATATCAATCAGACTCTCTGCATCGACTATTTATCACTATTCTCTGTATTCAGTTTCAACCTGATATAAACTGGTCATTTAATCCAATTAGCTCAAAATTCAGTTTATCATGTCAGATTATTATACTTGCTTTTGTGCTTGTTCAGTTATGTTTTATTTCAGCTTATTTCTATCCTACATGCGCAGTACCCTTCAACTAGTGAAGCATATGTTCGCTACATCTTATATTGATGTAGGTTAAGGTTCTCAGCATCCAGATCACGCATAGATCAATTTCCCCATCTCTAAATCAGCAAATTTAGTGGTGAGTCCTCATTCTCTGAGGACAATAGTCATGAGTTTCATTTCAGTGTTTAGTCATTTAGCTTCAGTTTTTGCTGGATTTAGGTATGACTTGTCTAAGTATTTCTAGTCCAGTGGGAAACTTATTTCATACATATTTAGTTTCATCTTAGTAGTGAGTTAATATTTCTTTGTATTGAACTCATTAGTTTTTCATATACCTCAGTTTTAGCGTATGAGTATTCCCCATATTTTCATTATAATTTATGATTTAGCTTTCGAATTAGTTTATATTCTTTAGTATGTACATGATCATGCCAGCAAGGTTAGCTTGGTATCACTTGTGGTTCTAGGTTCCGTGTTCGCGTCTCGGGGTTAGCTCGGGGTGTGACAATCATTTAGAACATAGGGTAAAACATCAAATTTTTTTTCTTAACATAGGGTCAAATACAAAGTAAACCAAAAAATCACACATGAACTAGTCGTATCCTAAGTTATCCTAAGTGTCCCTTAAGTAAGACATAACAAAATCGCCTATACAATATCCTCAGTATCTACTTATAAGAACCTAAAGATTACTATGGATAAGTGTAATTCTTTTCACTTACTCAAGTCCCCACTCAATATCAAGACACTATAGAAACATACATATACTTAGGAACTTCACATAAGAACCATCCTCCAAGACAAGTCCCAAGTTACCCCTATTGCAATGTGAAAGTATCATCCGATACTATTACTCCCACCCTAGTGCTCCTTTCCAATTAGATTAGGCATATCACATTTATCATATTCATAACTTTCATATTGGAAGACATAACATAATCATGCTTCCTGAACATTGGACATAATGTCACATTACTTTCATTTACGTCATATCATGACCCATTCATACATTCATACAAGGACACACAAAGACTCCCTTCAAATTTGTACTTGTGCAATAGATAAGTAGCATCCCATTCCACCACCTATCGTAAGTAGTACACCGTTAAGAATACTTAGTTAATTTGCGTATATTTTTAGGGGATAGCTTTAGCCTACATAGATCATGAGAGCTTGACATGGAATCCCTATACAACCCTTATCGGATAAGGGATCCATAGTTGCCTAAGGTAGGTTCATATTCTTTAGGCTTTACATGGATTCTTCAATAGCTACACCTACACGGGAGAATAGTTAAGGGCTAAGGTGATTTCTAATAAGTAAATCATTCTATACTAGAAAGGAGCACCCATCTCAAGAGGTACATTGGATACAACATCTCTACTCATGAAGTGTACCCACCCCTTCTTCAAATCCTCCCACTGTTAAGCATATATCCCCCATGGAACATTCATTGAATATAGGTTGAGAGATAACTGTTGAATAACCCTTCTCAACTCACGAAAGGTATCCATCCACCAACATATCTTTGGAAAGCTATCAGGAATAGTGATGTTGTTACTAAACACTTCATCTCAACTCATGAAGAATGTTAACCCCAAAATCCCCCCTTTTCATACTTTTGAATAGTAGGGATGGTTTAGACATTTCATTTCTACTCGTCAAGAGTGTCTACTTTATAATCCCCCATTTTAATTTATTGACTTCCTTCATGCATTCAAGTGTGTTTGTGTGTGTGAGTACATGTGAGCACACCATTGACATAATGACCATTTTTCATAACATTTTATTTCTAGACATGGTCTTACCCACATTTATCACAATTTACACATTGTTATAATTGACATTTTAAATACATACTTCATTTAGACATAAATCCTTCAAGATATTAATTTCAACCTTCTAACACATATCATACATATACATATCAAAATCATCACTTCACTTCACATATCATGCCTTGAAGGCCATTTACACAATACACAAATAACTTCATATACTTCAAGTAGACACCGCCACCAAAGGTGGACCATACCACTCAAGAGGTAATAAAGATTAAACAACACAACCCACTTACGATTCATCCAAGATTTCACCACCTATCCAGTAATTTATCCATTAACTCATCATAAAATAGCCCTTAGGGCTCTAGCTAAAACACAATAATCCACCAAGAAACAATAACTTTAACACAATCTAATCATGATTATTAAACCCATTTTATAAGCTAAAGTTTGTAAAATGCATAGAGATGATTTCATTGGGGTTTTGACATTAACACAATCATTTAAATCTAAGAAAAACTAATTTTAATCATTAAAACAATTTCAAAACAAAGACCCATACTAAGAGTCAAGGAATAAAGAAGTTTGAAGTTGAAATCCTTTTTGAAATGGATATTTGAATGAAATAACATTCAAGGAGGACTATAGTACCTTATTGATAAGGAACCCACGAGATTATTGATGAAGAAAAACGTGAAGAACTTGGTCCTCTTCCTTGGATTTTGAAACTTCCTCTAAATGGAGGTTTTTGGAGAAAAGCTTTTTCGAGAAATTTGATTTTATCTTTAGGGTGTTAAATGGTGGGTGAAATGAAGTTTAAAATGACCTAAATAAGTCCTCAAATAATCCCCAAAGTTCCCAAAAGACCGCTACACCATTTGGACCTTTTTCCAAATTCAAATTTAACTTAAAAATGACGTGGCCAAATACTAGCTTCGCTGGGTATCGTGGAGGGAGTATTGATTCTTGATTTTACAACACCCTTAGGAAGGGACCCTCGTGCTGCACGCGCGTCGCGAGGTGGGCTTCAAAATCTTCCCCTGCATGCTGCCTTGGGCAGTTCATTTGTACAATGTTTGGGTCCTTCTTAGGGTCCCTTAAGGTGGTCCTCGAGAAGTCGTTCTCAAACATTTTAACACTTGGTACATCCCTCTAGGTACTAGGGTCATCCCCAATGGTTTTAGACACAAAAAACTACCCAAAAAGATTGACCAAAATAAAGGACACACAAGCACATTCCAAGACACATTTTCGAAATGTCTTGGACGTTTTACTTTGAAACTTCACCAAGTGACTTCTAATGCTAAAATAAACTATTTAGTACACTATTAACTCATGGAACAAATGAGAAGGTCTAGTTTGACCTATTTCATATTTAGGGTCATTACAATCTCCTCTACTTAGAACAGTATTCATCCTCAAATAACACTAAACATTTGCAAGGACTTCTAGGACTCAACTGGCATCATACCACACATGTCATCAAGGTCACGATATTCATACTCAATGTACCAACTCAAAAGGAACACTAATTTCATATCCTTAAGCATTTTAAGCAACATAAGTAAATTTGGAACGTTTCCATATTTCAAAGCATCTTCTTCATTTTCATTTCATTTATGTAGGAACTACCTTCTCAAACATTAGACATGTTCATCACACCATCATGAAACTCAAAATTGAGTAACCTTTAAATCAGATATTGAAACAAAGAAAAAAATAACTTTTAAATAATTATGCAAATATAGTAAGCTACGCATTGACATGAGAAATATAGATTAACTACAAATATACTCATGTGACTGAAATGTCATCAATATCATGCAAGACATATCATAATCAATGAAATTCATAACATAAGGAGACATGCAACTCACACTAATGCAATACTCCAAAAAATACCAAACTACTAAGAATTTTGGCCTCAAGCTTGAGTAAGAATAGAAAGAAAGATAAGGTTATCAACTACCTTCCTAATTAATCCATTCTCCCCACTTCGGGTAAACTCATTTGAAGAAAATCAAAACAATCAAAAAGAACCTAGGACTTACCAAGGCTTTACTTAGGATTATTTTCTTTTGCTCGGAGTACATAGAAATGATTGCTCTTTTGAGCAATGGGATACGAACCACCATGAGGAGCTTGATTGACCTCCTTCCCTTTTTTCCTTGAGGGTAGGGCAATCTTTCATCTTATTACCCCTATTAACACTTCCAAAGCAACCATCAGCGCCGGAAAGAAACTAACTTAAGTGTTTCTCCCTAAAACTAGTACACTAGTATACTTGTTTCCAATGGAAATATCTTGAATATAAATCCTTTTCTTAGACCTAGGTTGACTTGACTCATCCAATATAGGACTCTTTCCATTTATAATCACCTCACAAAGCTTGGAATCCTCAATTTGTTGAGCAAACACCATGAGCCTAGAGATATCCATATCATGACAGAGCATTGTCATAGGACACTCTTTTTACACTAAGCTTGACACCCCCATCACAAATTTGTTCATCCTAGCCCTATGGTTGGCTACTAAGGTTGGGGAATACTTAGAGGATTGGGTGAATTTGAGAGATTACTCTTTCACACTCATTCCCTCTTGAGGAAGGTTCATGAATTCCACCAAATTTCTGTCCCTCAACTCTATGGGGAAAAACCCATCAAGAAAAGCCACCTTCAAAAATTCCTATTCGACCAAACCTTCCTTTAAGGGTCTCTCATCCCTCAATTGCTCAAACCACACTTGATACACATCTTTGAGTTGATAAGCGGCTAGGTATGATTTCTCTCTAGGATTTACACCCATATTATCCACCATCTTGAATACCTCATCTATGAAGCCTTGTGGATCTTTGTAAGATCCCAAAAATGACTTAGGTGAAGCTAGAGCCTAACAAGGTTGTCATAATGGTTTAAGGTCCTTAAATGTTTTATAATGTGGGTTTGAGTCAGTGTATAATATTTTAGGTTCTTGGTAAGTCAAACGTCAGGGGACGACCAAGACGTTCGACAACAAAATCACCTATGTGCCTCATATGTGGTTTTATGTGTTTATATGCGATTCATGAGGTTAATGGTTCTTATTTATTATAGTGTATATAGGATGTTTGTCAAGTTTCGTGAATTTTTTAAGTCAAACATACAAGAAGTTCCATGACGTTTGAAAGGCCTGCCTTGAAACAACCTTTGTGTTTCTATGTATGTTTCATCAAGTTTTATGTGTTCGTTTTGGATGAAACATCTGTGGTAGGTCCTAAACTCGTACGCAAACATATTTGTGTTGGAAAATTCTAGGTATGACTCAATGTAGGATCCAAAATGGTCCCTAAAGGTGGACAATAACATTGGAGCTTAACACTGCCCGGCAGTGGCAATTGATGACCCAAATGATGGCCAGTAGACAAGGCGAAGGCCCGTCGATGGGTCTCATCGATGTATCCAAGTTTCTTGTAGGTTGGGAGTCTCTGAAGAAACCCACGAGACCCCAACAATGGGGCATGGGTGAGACCACGGTCCGTTAGTATGGGCCTCAATGGTGTTGAAAAATCTGGCAGTTTTTTCTGTTAAGACGTGGGGTTTTTGGGAAATTCACCCCATGTTTTATTAAACGTGTGGACTAAGCTTTTTTAGAATTTAGGGGTCTTTAAATAGTATATATGTTATTAAACTCTAATTTAAACCCTAACATCTAAATCAAAACACCTTCCTTCCTAAAGATTCTCCAAAAACCTCCATCAGAGTTCAAGGTGAAGATGAAGCTTGAAGATGGTTCTTCAATTAAGTTTCTTCTTGAATTTTAATTTTGTTATTATAATAAGGTATGAGATTTATTCATTTAAGTCTTTCTATCACCTTAAAGCAAATTTTAATGATGATTTTTCAAAGATGAAAAAGTCCAATTTCTAGTCTAAAGTCTTGGGTTCTTTCATAAATTGTTTTGAAACGTTTATATATGATTAAATTTATGTATAATTGATGTTTTTCAATGAAATTATCCATGAACCTTTAAGATTCAGAAATCTCTCAATTAGACTAATATAGGGTTATGTGATCATGCTTTGATATTGATGAATTCATATGTACATTGTTATGAGCTTTTGATTCATCTATAGATTATGATTAATTGGTTTATAGGCTGTTTCAATTTCATCAATTGAATATTGTACATTATTGGATCTATTGAATATCAGGCTTATTGATTTGATATTTAATTAAGGCTTATGATTTTTGATATAGTTTCTATGGGCTATCTAATGATGCAATAATTATATTCAATTGATATCTACGTTTTATTAGATTGATGAGTATTTAATGACTTGACCTAGTTTCATTGATTATTGATATAATTTATTGAATTGTTTGTTATGGCCATTGTAAGGGACTTATGATATAGAATTGGATGATTTAGCCTTGAAATCGAAGTGTTATGATGGAGTGGGGGTATGCTTCCCTAATTCATTTTATTTCATATTTATTAGACTATAACTATCTTGTGACTGGTATGGTCCACTTATGGTGGCGGTGCTATGTGAATTGAAGTGGCCTTGTCGGCATTACTTTATGAAATATGATGATCATGACCTTGTCGGCATACTTGAAGTATTATGATATTTTTTTATAGTTGTTCTATATGAAGTATGAGCATATGTATCTACATGTGAAGTAATGTTAAATTATGTGTTCTTTGAATGTATGTTAGGAGATCATGTACACTATGACTAGGTTCTTATATGTGTAGTCTTAAATGTTGATACATTATTATTCCTTTACCATATGAGTTGGGATAGTTACATTGATGATGATATTGTAATGTATAGGATTCCAAAAAGATGATAAGGGTCATTCCTAAGTGCTTAAAAGAATGATATGCTATATGTTATAACGCAAAAGAATGTGGTATCTTGTTTGGTAGACTTGTGTCCCTTACTTTATAAATGTATTAATGATATGTTAATATGAGATGTCTTGACCAGGTAGGCTTACTCACCCTTTTCATGAATCAACGGAAGATATGTGAGACCTTAGAGAATGTTAAGAAAGTCATGTACGTGGTAAAGGTTTTGTTATGAATGTTGAAGTCGAGAGCCGTAATTTTATCCTTCATGTAAAGGAATTGTGTATTCTGGGTTGATTGGATGGAACAACATCATATCATCCATAGGAAAGTCATAATGATCTATCTTAGTCGCCATTGAAAGATAGCCCTAGTGGACCTCTTTGTTTGGGTGTATGTGATTGTGCTATAAACTAGATAAGGAACCCTCTTCATGTGATCCTTTAATGTCAATTACTCTATCAGAACCAAGGATAGCACCGAGTGATTATGTTAACGAAAGTGGATCTATTTGAGAATGAGACTAGAGTACATTGTACCTCTACATGAGAATGAGACTAGAGTGCATAAAAGTCCTTCGTATTCCTTTACCATGTGCCTACATGGGTTGTGTCCTAGTTCTACCCTTGGCAAGTAGAACACCCTTATCGTAGTAGGTTAGAACTCCAGATTCCATGTCTAGATATCATGGTCTATGTCGGTCATTGACTATTCTCATCATGTGGGATACTTACCAGAACTAGAGAAGTTCTATGATGTTTAGGTTGTGGTACGGGACACTATCTAGACATTGCACAATAGGTTTTGAAGGTTTTATTGAGAGTCCCTAGGTCTTGTTCAAGACCATTACTTAAATCTCCTTTATGTGTTGAATGTCTCTTAATGAACTAATGAATATAATGACTTAAGTTTTAGAAATTATGTTAAATGAAGAAGTACTTATCTAGAGTAGTTAAGGGTTGTCTAGTTAAGGTACGAAGGGGGCATAGTAATGGTCACTTCTTATATTACCTAGATAAGTCTTAAAATTAATCTTTTAGGGAAGTTGGTTGATTTTGTAGACATGATCTACGACTTAGGTAGTCTTAAGGATTACTTAGGTAATCTTGAAGAGGTCACTGTGGACGTTATTTTGTTGATTTAATTAAGTCAGTCTTTTAATAGCTTTTGGATGGAAAATGTCATATCATCTCTATGCTAATGTGTTAAGTGAGAATTATTCTATCTTAGGTAGTCTATAGGATCTCTTGAGTGTTTGTTTAAGGGATTGTATGGTCTGTCGCTTCACAACTCACTCTAGTGAACCTTAGAATCACCTTGCATAGGAGGATCTCATGTTCATATGTTTGACATCTTGTAAATGTATGTTGATCTCGTTATAGGTTGTCTTCAGGATCATTTAGGTGTTCTTAGAGAGGGTTTATGGACGGTCTCTCTTTTTATTACTTAAGAAAGTCTTAGGATAGCTTCTAGTGAGGGGCTTATATGCTAAATAGTATGTAAGGTGAAGTGAAGGAACTTTATTTTAGTGTAATAGTGAAGTGAGTTACTGTAACATTTCTTAAAATGTGACTTTTTTATTAAAAGATTTCCTAAGTGTTTCTAAGTTTTTAAATTGTTCTTATTCTTATAGTATGATGTTATAATAAAAATTCATGAAAAGTATGCAATTTAATAAATGTCCCTTTTTCACGGTTTTTGCATTGCTTCCATACTTTGTACATCTAATGTTCTAACCACTTCTTTTCTCTTTTTGATTAAAGTGTAGGGATTTTGAAGTCTTGATGTGCCATGGAGGATGAATAGGTCTCTAAGACTTTGAAGATAATATATTGGTGAGTCCTCATCGATTCAAGGATAATATCCACATGTTCCTTTTGTCATAGTGTTTATTTTATTGTCTTGTATGAGATTCGTCCCAAGTATTGTATACTCTAATGTTTAGATGGTTCAAGTAGATATTTTTGTAAAGGTTTAATTTCATAAATTAAAGTCTTCCGCTTGTGTAATGTTTATGAAAGAGTTCTTCGTGCGTGAAGAAATTTTTAAATTCTTACCTATTTTATTATGTTTATTGTGCAATGAATGATACAACAGGATTAGATGAGACTTCAATGATGCTCTAACTTCTACCGTGTACTTGTGGTTCGTGACAATCTTCATCCACCATAGTTCCATGGAAAGTAAGAGGGTTCATCTTCATGAAATCTGGATTCTTGAAGCGGGAGTACTTGTATTGGGCTGAGGTCCAATTCCTAGGTTATCTTGGGCAACCACAACATTAGTGACAACATGAGCTTGAGTCGTCATGAGTTTTGTCAAGACCCTAAGAGCATCCCTTATCTCCATATTAGTCATATCCCCTCAATATAAGGATCTTGAGGACCTTGGGACATTGGAGGCTTTTGGGGAACTTAAGGTCCTTGAGGTTCTTTAGGTTCTTGAGGGGGAACCTCCTCATTCACATCCTCTTGGTCAACTATAGGGACTTGATCATTCTGCAGAGGAATTATCTCATTAGCTATTTCTCCATCCTCCCTTCTAATGGGTGTCGTCCTTGTATTCATATCTTATAAACACAACAGAAGAGGTTCAAAAGAGGAACTTATAAAACTCAACTCTATGGCACGACACTAGAGTAATGAAGAAGTGAAAATTCTATCATCCTATAGCCTCTCACTCTTGGGGGTGTCGCGGCTCACACTGATGATCAAGACTCTACTAGACGTGTCTTATGCAACTTTTAGACCCTAAACTATTTCCCATAGACTTACCCTCTGATACCAAGATTTGTAATGACCCGAAAGTAAAACCTAGAAGTATGGGCAACCCTTAGGTTGGAACAAAGCGTGCTTGACCTCTCGGAGGTCTTACACAAGCCTCTTAGCTATCATTCATTACATAAAGTATTAAAAGTAGTGAAAAAATTGAAGGTTTAACAAGAATATTATAATAAAAATATATTTTATAGAATCTTAAAGACACACCTTAAACATCTTAGGGACACGATCATTTACATTGAAAAAAGTACATAAATAGTATTGACATGTCTAAAAGAAGAAACTAAGGAAGCATAGGCTATGCCCTCGAATATATGAGGACATACATAGTCTTGAGAGATGATTCCCAAGCTTTCCTTATAACCTTCAACTAGCCTCAAACCTATACTTATAGGGTATAGAAAATTATGGGGTTAGTAAAAACATTGTACTAAGTATCACATATGTGAAATCATTCAAACATGGGTTATTTAATTGAAACATACAAGTCATGATAATTTGATAAAAAAAACCTTCATGAATTAGGTTACAAAACTTTAACACTTCGGAAATCCAAGACGCGTCTTAAAGCCTAACATAAGTTTCATAAGGTCTATACACTGTTTCAATGCCTATTTTAATGCTTATAAGTCATTTAGCAAGTCTAAGAACAGAGACGTCCAAGAACGTCCAAGACGTACATAAACTAGTTTTAAGAGGTGCTAGCGTGCCTAAGCCGATTTGACTAGCTTTTAGGAGTCAGAAAACAATGAAAAATGGTGGAGGGGTAGATAATAGGTGTTTCAGTTAATTCATGGTCGAAACATCCGGATATGAATCCCTAAGAACCAACCAAGGGCCCTAATAGAGGACCCTTGCATGTTCGTGTCAACACTACGTGGGTAGTGTGCACCCACGAAGAGCCAATCGATGGGGTTTGCGTTGATCAATAGGGTGTCGATGCTAAACGTCGACCAACACTTATCCAACTCGTTCAAGGGTCTCATTTTTACACTCTCTAAACTCATCGATGGACAGTACAAAAGGGACGTTGGTTTATCGATTGAGGCACGAGGCGTCGACGGGGTTCTATCTGTGAATGGCATTTTTTTTGCACGTTTAACATAGTTCAAAACAATTATTTAAGGGTTTAGTGGTTATTTATCATTAGGGTAAGACTAATTAATTTAATTAACCCTTCATATAAAGACCCAAGACAATTAGTCTAATTATAACTGTCAAAACAAACTTTCTTCCTTCTCATCTTTCTCTTTCTATTGGAAGACGCCATTAAAGACTAGTTAGGGGAGGTATTTGGGGGCTGTAAAGGGAAGATTTTTCCATCAAATATTCATCAAATGTTGAGTTATTTCATATAATTCACCTTTGAGACCTCTTTCTTCAAAGGGTTCCTTCAAAGTATTTTCAAAAGTTGGGTTTTCATGTGGCGAAAAATTATTTTATGAATTGGATTTTTCATGAGTTATATTGGATAATATGAATATGTAAACATGTATTTTAACTTAATTATGATATATATATTGATGGTTTGATATATTTTTTAGATGATGATCCTTTACCCTTATCCCTAGGTTTGGTATTGATATGAATTAAGTTGAAATTGGTCCACTTGACTTAGTTATTGGTTGAACTTCAATTAAATGATGTTTTTACATTATTTATTAACAAATTAGAATTATTTTTAGTCTTTCAAGTTAGTTCTTCAAAAGATGATCTAGGTTACGATGTGAATCGACCTAAGTATCTTATCTTAAGCTATGATCTAGTATTGAATTGTGATGTAGTGATTATCGTAGCCTTGGTATCATGTTGATTATTGAGTAATGGTGATGTATACCTAAAATTGGGTTAAATTGAGGGATTATTGTTAGACCTTGATGATGAACTATGAAGCAAACTAGGGTAAGTCTTATGATTTCTATCATTTACTTAAAATTGTGGTTAATTGTGATTAAGTCATGATGTTTTATTGGAGTATGCCTTATATTAGGATTTATAGGGTGGTATGATGTTTAATTGAAATATCTTGACTATGTTGTGAAGTTGATTAAGGTGCATATGTTATAAGGATGGTGATGATCAGCAATATCTTATTATGTTATGAATATTTAAGTGCCTAACCCTACTTATATGATTTAACGAAAAAGGACTAGATTCATGCCAATTATTTATGAGCTAGGACGGATGATTAATGTTATGAACAAAGGGTTAGACCCTATGACTTAACTAATCTACAATTGATAATTATGTCTTAAAGACATTTCAAAAAGGGAATCTAGTTTAGCACTGAGTGAACTAGAGTGGGGAGTATACTTTCCTACATAGGGAAGGTAGGAGCACTAAAGTACTGTTGAGATTGGAGACAACAATTCATGTAGCATAAAGAGGGTCCCACACATCTTTCTTAGTTCTTGAACTATGTTTCCTACATAATAATACTAGCTAGTGGATCCATGTAGTTGCTATGTTTTATGTTTTTGTCTTGGAAAGTAGTCTGCCTTCTTTCGGTGTAAGGTTTTATGACACCAGATTCCATACTAGTTCATGTGGTCTATGTGAGTTAGGGAAAAATGTTTCCAAAAGGTAAAATGAATTAAATGATTGAACTCTAAATAGGATAACCTAAGGGGTCTAGCTTAGACTAGGTTGGGATATGGGACTCTACCTAACCATTGCACTAGTTAGTCTTTAGGGAAGTCTTTGGAGGATGTTCTTATGTATGATTATGTTTATAATGGTATATGATATGTATATGATGAACTTGCACATTGTTGATACTATATGTTGATTGTTTCACTTGTGATTGTGTGTTGGTTATACTGTTAAAGTAAGATGAAATGTATATCTAAATATCATTTTATGTAAAGTAAGGTGTTAGTAATTATTCTTGTTGAGTTACTTCATTGAGTAAGGTTATGGGGCTTTGCTTGGTCATTGCACTTGTTGACTTTATAGAGGTTCATAGGTAATTTTCTTGCTTTGTTTATGATCAAATGTGCTCTTATTAATTCTTATTGTTAATATGATTTGATGATAGAGTTACTTGATTTCGTATCTACTTATATGGTATGAATGGTTGACTTGACTAGACGTGATGTTATAGTATTGTGATGAACATGCGTATGACCTAATAAATGTGAAATATTGATTGGTATGGTCTTGTTGAATGTTCATAAAGGTTTTAAATGAAAAATGCATACTTTATGAAATGTCATTTTCTTTGCATGATTGTCAATGTATGTGTGAATATGGTCTCATACTTCGTATAAGTGGATTACTAACCCCATTTCTTCCTTTTCCCCAACATTTTAGGTTTCGATCGTTGAAGTGTTTGGAATGCGTCTTGAAGAAGACTTGGATTCTTTGATCATTCAAGTAGGGTAGGTCCTCATTTTCCTAAGACTCTTATATTCTATCTCTTTCATTTGTGTACGGATTGTATAAATCCAATATGTGGGTCTTATTTCATTGATGTATGGCCTATGCCCAAATTGCTATTTGTGTTAGATAGTTATGAGATGAGACAATCATTGAAGACTGTGTTCTATCTTCTATATATATATATATATATATGTGTGTGTGTGTGTGTGTGTGTGTGTGTGTGAAATAAAGTAGAAGGTTGTGTGACCTTTCTATACAAAGGGTCTGTGTATACTCGTATATATGTTATGTGTATGTAGAGATCTATGTAAAACTCCAAGTAGAAGTAATGAGAAGCTTCAAATTTTCTGCTAAATTTAACCTATGAATGTAATGATTTAAACTAAGAGGCTAGTGTTAGTCCTCAAAGAGGACGACGATGCCAATTATGTCTAAGGGGGTAAACCCGGATGTGACAAACTTGGCATTGGATAATGAGGTTGAATTATCTTAGAGTCAATATCTCTCTCAACCACATCTATATTAGTTCGTATTCATACTTGTTAAGTGCGACACACTTATGGATAGGAACCTATGTGATGCCTAGGAAACACTCACTTTCTTGGAAATCTAATATCGTGCCATTAGAGTATACTTATGGTGTGCTTTTGCATCTAATCCTATTGTTGTGAATATAGGAGAATGAACACTCGAAGAAATGCGGCACGAACACTTAAAGAGGATATTTCCATAGCAGGAGATCCTCCCCGGAGTGATCAAGTTCCTCCTCTTTAAGAAAAAAATAAGTTTGAACAAGTTCTGGTCAATCCTCACCCTTGACGGATGGTGACATAAGGGCTTCCCTTATCAAATTGGCCCAACCCTTCACTACGAAAGCCCAATCTATGATAACCCAAGCTAACTGGGAGGTAGTACCCAGTCCAAATCAACAAATTGCTACCATGGCCTCCCGTCTAAGGGATATCACTCCGATGAGCCCTCCTACCATCTAAGGGTCAAAGGTTGAAGAAGACCCCCAAGGGTTTCATAGGATGAAAGTTTCTTATAAGATAATCTTGTGTAACGACCTGTTTTAGTAGTTATGAGACAGCAGATTTTATTTCTGGGAAACTGGCTAGACGACGACGTCATGGCACGACGGACCGTCGAGGGGTGGTTTCGTTCCAAAACACTTAGAATTAGAAAAATTGGGTACTGAGAGCGATCCTTGAACGTCACGAAGGAATGGCGGAAAGACAGTCGTGTACAACGACGGACCGTCATAGGCCATTACTAAAAAATAAAGTTCTATACGTGTGACGGAAAGCAGGACGGACCGTCGCAGGCACGACGGCCAGTTCACAGGCTGCGCAATCCAGGCTGGGGGGTGGATTTCTGTTAATTTTTTAAGGGGCGTTTTGGGGACTATTCTGCTTAATTATAATGTGGTGGGTTAATCTATAATAAGTCTAATTATGGGGTAAAATAGGTAACCGGAATTTAATTAGTGGGTCTATTATTTCCCATGTTTTATACTTAATATATGCTAATTAGGGTAAAAAGAAAGAGGGTTGAATAAGGAAAAAGAAAAAGACCAGAAAGAGAGGGAAATCGACCAAGAGGAGGAGAGAAAAAAACGACAGAGACAAACAAGGATTTGAGGGAAATTTGCTTGCTTGATACGAATCTTCGGTGGAGGTAGGTTATGTTTTTACGCTACTCGTAGTAAACTCTTAAATAGAGGACTGATATGTGTTGGGTAAGTATTATTTAAGTCTTCTAAGGTTATGTGTGTATGCATTGAGTGATTTTATAATATGATTGTGATGAAACAAGCATGTGATGAAGGCTATTGATCCCCAATTCTTGGATAAAAACTAAATCTCTTGATTAATGATTGATGCCTTGGTATAAAAGAAGGCTTGATGAATAAAGAATGAGTGATGAGCCTTGGTATAAAAAAGGCTTGAGGAACTAAAGTAAGTTAATGAGATGATGAGGCCTTGGTATAAAATAAAGGCTTGATGCAAATTAATAGAATGGGATTAGTGGGGCGGGGGGGGTGGTGACACCGAACCGAACACGTTGAATTAGTGGGACGGGTGTCACGAAAACCAACGAAGATTTAGGGGATCGGGTGTCACGAACCGGACACAAGATTTAGGGATCGGATGCACGAACCGACCCGTTGATTTAGGGGATCGACAAGTGTCACGTTCCGACACATAGTCAGTAGGGGATCGGGAGTGTCAACGTACCGATTACAAGGGAATAAAGACTAACGAGAAGGGAGGATCGGAGGTCACGTACCACACAAGAGAAATATAATACTGAATTTTAAAGGATGCTAATATACTCAATTAACGAATGTTTCCCAAAACGAGTATGGTGGGAGGCTGTTGAGTCCTCATAGATTATGATCGGTGATTATTATAAATGATGTTTATACTTGTGTTGCTATCACCTGGTAAGAATATTAGTTGATTTTATGATGTTTATTGAGAGTATATTGCTTTCTATTTTGAGTTGCGATGATACCTACTCAGTAACTTGTGCTGTACTGGAACCCCATTACTTTTATGTTTTCTGCGTGGTATTTTGTGGCGTGCAGCAAAATGCCATCGTCTTCAACTCAACCGCAAAACTATAGCCAGCTTTTTACACCGGATTTCAGGGTGAGCTAAACGCTTCTAAGGGGGGGCTGGACTGATCTTCTTCCTCATGTCTGATGCTTTTGAAGTCCGCATGACTAGCTTTGGTACTTTAGCTTTTTAGAATATCTTAGTTTAGTAATTGATCATAGATGTTCTTGTGGTGATTTGAGGATTCCGATTTTGGGGGATGGGATAATAATAGATGTTGAATTTTAGAGTTAGTGAATTGGTTTTTATTAATGAGTTAGTCTTCCGCATAGTACTTTCTGTTGATATTATATGAAATGTTAAGGTTTAGATTGGTTGGTTCGCTCACAATAGGAGGATAAGTGTGGGTGCCGTCGCGATCCGGTTTTGGTCGGTGACAAATTGGTATCAGAGCATTAGGTTTGTTGTCTAATCACATAAGAACAAGGCTAGTGAGTCTTAAGGAATGGTAGGGGACGCCTTTCTTTTCCTTGAGAGGCTGGCTATAAGACTTTAGGAAAACTTCATTTTCTTTCTTTCTTCTGTCGTGCTAGTACTTGGATTCCAATTGGTATCTGATTGATACAATTGGTATCTGACCATCTTCACTCTTTTTCTCAGATGGTTAAACTAGAGGCAACAACGACTACGCCAAAACACAACATCGGCAAGACAAGAAGCGTATGAGCCAGCCAACTGGGTGTAGCTCACGAGAGAAGTAGCCACAAGAGGCCGTGGAAGAGGGCCGTGGGAGGGAACGTCTTAGAGGAAGAGGACGAGCACGCACCTGAGCCATCTGGATGCTAGGTCGGGACTCCTCCACCGAATGAGGAAGTAGTAAGAGAAGGGGGGGGGATGGGGGACGATGAACAATTTAGAATGAGGGAATTGCCACCCCACCCTACCCAGAATGAATCATCAGGTTCTTGATTATGTTAGCGGGTTATCTGATCAAGGTGCAAACACCTCCAGTGTTTTCCGGCACCAGCACCTCAGGTTTCCGGAGGTACAACATGCGGTTATATGGCTTCCCGATTGGATGCCTCATGGAAATAGGAACGTGTCCTCGACTGGACCACAGGGCCTGTGGCCTATAATGACAATGATCACCATGAACTTTCAGTAAGTCTGAAATTGAACCCTCCAGTCTCAAGGGTGCTGAATCTGAGGATGCGTATGTTTTTGGTGACGGTCATGAGCTACTACACAAGATGGGTATAGGAGAAAACGGTTTGGTTGTTGAGTTTGTTGTAAACTTATCAGTTTCAGGGGAATGCCCCCCAAAATGTGGTGGCGGCACATGTTGAGTGTCAACCAACAGGAGGCGCCACCTATGACTGGAGCAGCATTTTCTAGTTGTTTATGGAGAAAGTTATCACCCGTACTTTGAGGGATAGAAAAGGGAGAGTTTTTGAGGCCTAAAGCAGGGTAGGATGTCGGTTACTGAATATGGGCTAATTTCGTGCATTATCCGTCTTGCCACCCAAAACTATGGTTCAGTCCGCAAGAGCGGATTCACCGTTTTGTGACGGGGTTGAGATCCGGAATTGCGAATTTAAGCCTTACAGGGTAGCGGCCACAGCGGAAATCTTTTCAAGAAGTGGTAGACTTGTTGATAGAGGTAGAGGTGAGTGAAGCAGGACAATGACTCACCATGGCATCGAACATCTAAAAGGTTTCGTAAGGGAGGTGAGTTTTAATGGTTCTTACTCCAGAGGACAGGGTTCAGGAGGTTTACTCAAGTCGACCAATTCAGTCTCACTTACAAGACTGTAGTTGGGGGTCCACCCAGACCGGTAACAACTTCTCTGAGAGACCTATGCCCGGACTCCAGAGAGTGTTATGGATGTGGGGAGAGACTGACATATTAGAAGGAATTGTCCCAAAACAGAGTTATAGGACCCCATATAATAAGATTAGAGGTAGACGGTGGTCATGTAGAGGCCCCGTTATTCTGGAGGAAGTGGTTGGTCGAGGGTAAATGGTCGGTCACCAAAACTGGCCGGGGTGCGGGCAAACTGGATAGCCACTACATCACAACCATGGTAGGGGCAACAGGGAAAACAACGAAAGGGCAATTCATTGTTATGCTTTCCCTGGGAGATCGGAAGGCGGAGACATCTGATGCTGTCATCACAGGTAATCTTCTGGTTGTGATTTGAATGGCTTAGGTATTGTTTGATCCGTGGCATCCATATTTTTCTTATGTATCTTCATCATTTGCCAATGGTCCAAATTTGCATTGTTATTTGTGAAATTATTGATATGCCATCGTGTTTCTACTCCGGTGGGTGAGTTGTGGTAGTTGAAAAGGTATTAGGTTTGTTTGGTGAACTCGGGTGGGGAACAACACGTATGTAGATTTGGTTATCTTAAGGAAAACAAAATGGTTGTGATTTTTGATGTAATTCTGGGTTGACTGGGCTTTCTCCGCAATTTGCGATCTTGGATGGTTTAATGCTATAAACATGGTGACGTTAAGCCAAGCCTGGGACAGATCCGTAGTGTGGGGAGGGGGAATACACTGCCAATCCGGGGGCGTATCATCTCTTTATTCGTGCAAGGAAATGGTAGTAAAGGGTTGTTTAGCTTTCTTGGCACCTCTCAAGGATGACACTACCCAAGTACCTTCGATTGAGTCGGTTTCTGGTGGTCCGTGAGTTTCTGGATGTGTTTCCCTGCAGATATTCCTGTATGCCAAGTTAGGGATATTGACTTCGTATGATCTTGAACCGGTACCGCCCCCTTTCTATTACCCCTTATAGAATGGCTCCAGCGGAGTTAAGAGAGTTAAAAGCCCAACTTCAAGAGTGTGAGAAAAGAAAAGGCTTCATTAGACCAAGTACACTCCTTGGGGTGCTCTGGTGCTCGGTTTTGTTTGTGAAAAAAGAAGGATGGGAGTTTTCGGATGTGCATAGGGACTACCGGCAGTTGTTGAACAATCCTGGTGGAACCATAAAGAAACAAAAGTATCCTCTTCCTCGCATTGGATGATTGTTTCGACCGTTACAAGGTTCGTGTGTCTTCTCTAGATTGACCTTGAGAGCCGGTTATCATCAACTGATAATTACGGGCAACGGATGTGCAAAAGGGACTGTGCTTTTAGAAACCAGGTTATGGCATACGAATTGTGGTGAGGTCTTTTGGTCTTACGAATCACCCTGGCCTGCTTTCATGATTTTGATGAACCGCGGATTTTTAGCCATATCTGGATCCTTCTTGTAATCGTTTTATTGTGATATACTACATACTCCAAGAGGAAGAAGGGAACATGAGGAGCATTTGAGAATTTGTTGGAAATGTTGAGGGGAGAAAAAGCTTTATGCCAAATTCTCCACGTGTGAGTTTTTGCTAGATTCAGTGTCCTTCTTGGGGCACGTGGTTTCCATAGGATGGAGTTGATGGTGGGATCCTTCAAGATCGAAGTAGTGAAGAATTGGGTAGACCTACTAATGTGTCAGATAATAAGAAGTTTTGTTGTAGCCATAACTACCGTCGATTGTCAAGGGATTATGGCTATTGCCTTTCACCACATTGACGAACTTGACTAAGACAGGAAGTTCCATTTTCTATGTCGAATGAAGTTGAGGAAGCTTTCATGAAACTCAAGACCTGCCTGACTACGCACTATTCCTTACCTGCCAGTTAGAGGGTAGAACTTCATGTTTATTGTGATGCATCACTATTACGGTTTGGGTGCATTGCTAATGCACACGAAGATTGACTTGCTTATGTTCGAGGCAATTAAAGGTGCATGAACGTAATATCCGACCCACGAGTTAGAGTTGGGTTGCGGGTGGGTGTTGCATAAAGCAATGGAGACACTATTTCTATATGGGGTAGTGTAAGTCTATACGGATCCATCGTTTAGCCTACAATATGTCTTATAGAGAGATTTGGAATTTTGAGACAGAGGAAGGTGGGTGAACTAATGAGAGGAATTATGATGTATACTATCTGTATATCCGGGGTGGAGGAAAGGCTAATGTTGTGTAGTAGAAGATGCTTTAAGTAGAAAAGCAAGGGAGCAAGGGAGCATGGGGTAGTTTAGCCCACTTACAAGTTCCTAGACGCCCATTGGCTAGAGAGGTTCAGGACTCGGGAATAACGACTCTTTATGAGGTTAAGGAAGAAATGAGAAGGGAGGATTGGTGGCCAGTGTGGAGGCAAAAATCTCTTTTCTTGACAAGATCAAGGGGAAAGGAAACAGTTGATGTGAGAACACTAAGCCTAATTAGGGATATTGGTGTTGTTACGAGAGAGGCTAAAGAGCGAATAAATGGAGAGGAGGTGGGTCTTGGAGGAATCAGGAAGGGTATGTGTATCCCGTGTTTGATTGATTTGATCCACACTATCTTACAGAGGTTCATAGTTCTGGATATTCTATACTCTGGCAACCAAGAGTACGGAACTAACATGGCAACATTTTGGTGGAGTCGAATGAATGCGCGGACAATTGTTGAGTTTGTGGGCAAATGTCCCAAATTGTCAACAAGTAAGTATATGAACACCAGATGGCCCGGGAGGAACACTTCGGAGAAATGCCCATTCCTGAATGGAAGTAGAGAGAAAGAGAAATTGCAATGGATTTGTGTTGGTCTTCCGAAAGACATTGGGGAATAGTTGAACTCTATTGGGGTAATTGGGACAATTGCCTAAGTCTGCCTGTCATGTCATTCTGGTCAAGGTGACTTTATAATGCAACCACAGTTAGCCAAACTTTAATCTCAGAAGTTGTTCGATTGCATGGGGTTCCACTGTCCATCAATTCGAAGAGGTACGCAATTTACTTCTAAGGTTTTGGAGAAAATTCTGATTGAATTAGGTACTAGGTTGGACCTTAGTACTGCATTTCACCCCTAGACCGATGGTCAGTCTAAGCGGAACAATTCATGTGTTGGAAGCATTTGCTTCAGGCGTGGGTGATTAGAATTAGGTCATTGGATAACTTCTTACCTTTGGCAGAGTTTTAAACAAATAAATAGCTATCACTCAAGTATTGATCTGGCTCCTTTCGAAGCGATGTTATGGGAGGAGATGTAGGTCTCCCATTGGTTGTTTTGATGCATTCGAGGTTAGACATTGGGGGTACGGACCTTTTGAGGGATATTAGAGAAGGTGAAAATTATTCAAGAAAACTTTTAGCGGCTCAAAGTAGGCAACACAAGGAATATGCAGACGAAAGGTTAGGGACTTGAGTTTTATTGGAAGGTGAGCAAGTTTTGCTGAAAGTTTCGCCCATGAAAGGGTGATGCGGTTTTGTAAAAAGAGGTAAGCTTAGTCCAGGTTTATGGTCCATTTGAAGTTCTGAAGCAGTAGGGGAGGTGGCTATGAAACTAGCCTTGGACTCCAGCACTCTCAGGAGGTGCACCCTGTAGGTATTTACGTCTATTTGAAAAACGGTACCATGGGGATGGAAAAACTACACTCATTCGTTGGGGATTTGTTTCTTCTACTTGATGAAAATCTAATCTTATGAGGAGGAGCCTGTTGCCATCTTAGCTAGGTGAGAAGTCCGCCAGTTGAGATCGAGGGAGATTGCATCCATTAAGTGCAATGGATGAATCGACCAGTGAAGAGGCCACTTGGGAGAACGAGGCTGATTGATTGCAAGAAAGATACCCACACCTGTTTACAGTTCAAGGGTACTATTTTTCACTCTCTGTTTTAATTCTCGGTGATCGTTCGAGGACGAAACGATGGGAAATTGGTATTATTGGTTAACGACCTGTTTAGTCGTTTTGAGCAGGCAGGATTGTATTTCTGGGAAACAGGTGAGACGACGGACCCACGGACGGACCGTCAGGGAACGACGGAACAGCCGTCGAGGGGGTTTCGTTCCAAAACACTTAGAAAGAAAATTAGAAATGATCGGTAGAGAGCGAATCTCTGACGTCACGACGCGAAATGGGCAGGACGGGGACCGGACGTCGTGTTAACAAGACGGGACTGTCACAGGCCATTCAATAAAAATCAGTTTTGTATCGGTGACGGACAGCAGACGACCGTCGCAGGCACGAGGCCAGTCACAGGCTGCGCAAAATCCAGCGCTGTGGGTCGGATTATGTTAATTTATGTAAGGGGCGTTTTGGGACTATTTTCCGCTTTAATTAGAAAGTGGTGGGTTAATGTTAATGTCTAATTACTTGGGGGTATTAAACAGAAGGTAACCTTAAGTTAATTAGGGGTTTTTAGGCCATCTTTTATACTAATTATAGCTAATTAGGGTAAAAGAAAGAAAGAGGTTTGAATATAAAAAGGAAAAAGACCAGAAAGAGAGGGGAAATCGAGCCAAGAGAGAGAGAAAACGAAGAGAAGGAGACCAAACAAGGATTGAGGAATTGCTTGCTTGACTCACGAATCTTCGATGGAGGTAGGTTTATGGGTTTTTACGCTACTAGAGTTTGTAAACTCTTTAATAGCGATGATATGTGTTGGGTAGTATTATAAAGTCTTCTATATGCTTAATTGTGTGTATGATAATGTGATTTTTATATATGATTGTGATGATGAAAACAAGCATGATGAAGATATTGAATCCCAAAATCTGATAAAACATGAATCGTATTGATTAAGGATGATGCCTTGGTATTAAAAGAAGGCTTGATGAACTAAAATAATGAGATGATTGATGCCTTGGTATAAAAGGAAGGCTTGATGAACTTAAAGTAATGAGATGATGAGGCCTTGGTATAAAACTAAGGCTTGATGAATTAATAGAATGAGATTAGGGGCGGGTTGGGGCGGGTTTCACGAAACCGACACGACGTAGAATTAGTGATAGAGGGTTTGTCACAAAACGACACGTAGGGAATTTAGGGATAGGGTGTCACGAACGACACGTAGATTTAGGAAGATCGGGTGTCACGAAACCAGATACACGTAGTTAGGGGATCGGAGTGTCCACGTTTCGACCATATAGTAGGGGATCGGAGGTCAAGTAACAACACAAGAGGAATATAAGACTAACGACCGGATCGAGGAGGCACGTACCGACACCAAGAGAAAATATAGATAATGAATCTTGAAAGATGTCAATATACTCAATTCTAAAGAACATGGTTCCCAAAAGAGTATGTGTGGAGGCTTGAGTCATCATAGATATGACGTGATTATTATAAATGATGTTATGACTTGTTGATATCACCTGTTAAGAATTGAGTTGAGTTTTATGATGTTATCTGAGATATATTGCTTTCTATTTTGAGTGGCCGATGATACCTTACTCAGTACTTGTGTTTGTATGACCCCCCCTACTTTTATGTTTTCTTCGTTGTATTTGTGGGTGCAGCAAACATTACCGTGCGTATTCAAATTAACCGCACCTCTAGCAGTCTTACTTACCACCATATTTCAGGTGAGCTAACGCTTTAGCTTGACTGGATCTTCTCCTCATTCTGAGCCTTGAAGTTTCGGCAGGACGAGCTTTGTTGATTTTAGCTTGTTAGAATATTCTTTAGGGGAGGAAGGGGGAAGCAGAGAGGGGGGGGGGGGTCGGGGGGAGGAGGGAAAGAGGGGGTGTGGGGAGAACCAAGAGAGGGTGAAGTGGGAAGGAGGGAAGGGGGGGGAGGAAGGAGGGGAAGGCAGGGCGAAAGGACGGGCGTGTGGAAAAGAAAGAGAGATATGAAAAAAAAAGAGAATAAGAAGAAAGAAAAAGAGAAAAGAAAGAAGAGGAGAAGAAAAAAAAGAAGAAAGAAAAAAGAGAAAAAAGAGGAAGAAGAGGAAAAACAAGGGAGGCGAAAAGGAGGGAAGAAGAAAGAAAAAGGGGAACAAAGAAGAAAAAAAGAAGAAAGAAAGACAAGAAAAAGAGGGAAAAAAAAGGGGAACAAAGGAAGGGAGGGTAGGCGAGCAAGAAAGGAAAAAAAGAGATGAAGGGAATATAAAGAAAGAGAGGATGTTGGGGGAGGGCGGGGGCGGGGTGGGGGGGGGTGCAGGGGAAGGAAAAAGAAAGAAAAAGAAAGAGATAAAAAAAGAGGAGAAAAGTAGGGGGAGGGGCGGGGAGGGGAGGAGAGATGAGCCCGGGAGAGATGCCGGAGTTGAGGCGTGACTCCAGTGAGACTGGTGTTGCTTGGGGTTCGCGCGGTTAAAGGCGAGGTTCTTGAGGGGCGTCCGCGATGCGAGGGGACGGAGTTTGGTTAGTGGGGGCGTGGGTGTGGGCGGTTCGCGGTGAGCGTGTGGAGGGCGGGGAGTGCGCGGAGTGGCGAGGCGCGCGGCGGTTTGGGGAGTGGGTGGGGTAGAAGGGAGAGAAAAAAAAAGAAGAGAGGAAAGAGAAAGAAAAAGGAAAAAAAAAAAAGGAAAGAGAAGATAAGGAAGAAAAGAGAAAGTTAAGAAAAGAAAGAGAAGAGATGAGAAAAGAAGGAGAGAAGAGAGAAAAAAAGGAAAAGAGAAAGAAATAGAGGAAGGAAGAGTAGAGAGAGAGTAAAAAAAGAAAGAGGAGAGACGAAGGAAAGGAAGAAAAAAAAGAAGAAAAGAGAAAGAAAAAGAGAAGGAGAGGCAAAAATAGAGAGAAAGAAAATAAAAAAAGGAAAGAGAAGAGGGAAGAGAAGAAAAAAAGAAAAAAACAGAAAGAGGAGAAGGAAAAAGGAAAGAGGGAAAGAAGAATTAAGAAGAAAAAAGGAAAATAAAAAGAAAAGAAAAGAGAAAAAAGGAGAAAAGAAAAGAAAAAAAGAGGGAGACAAGAGAGGAAAAGAGGCCTGAGGAAGTTAGGGATTGGGGGCGCTTGAGGGAGTGAGTGCCGGAGCGCGTAGTTGTCTCGAGGGTGGATGGGGAAGGACGTACCTGAGGTGGCACTTGGTGGAGGGGGGGGGAGGGGGGGGGCGGGGGGAGAGAGGGGGTGTCGGAGGGTGACAGGGGGGTAGATCCTTTTGGCGGTGAGTCGCGAGTTGCTAAGCTCTGGGACGGTTCGGGTGAAGGGGAGAGAGGCAGACTGTTTGAGGGATCGCGGGCGCGGGAGGGAGGGGGTGGTTGTTGTTGGTGTCGGGGGGTGGGGTGGAGAAGAAAGGAAAGAGGGGGAATGAAGGAAGAGAGGAAGAAGAAAATGAGAAAAGAGAAAAAAGAAGAGAAAAGGAAAAGAGAACGGAAAGAGAGAAAAGGCCTCACACAAACACCAAAAAAAAGAAGAGACGGAGACATAAAAGAGAAGAGAAAAGAAATGAAAAAAGAAGAAGAGGAAAGGAAAAAACAAAACAAAAAGAAGAAGAAGAGAGAGGAGAAAAAAGGAAGAGGAAAGGAAAGCAGGTAAAATAGAGGAGAACAAAAGACTACAAAGAAGAAAAGAAGAGAAAAAGAAGGGAAAAAAAAAAGGAGAAAATAAGAGAAAGAAGGAGAAAAAGGAGGGGAAAGTAAGAAGAGGAAAAGAAAGGAGAGAAGTAAAAAAAGGAGAAAAGAAGAAGGAGAGAGAAAGAAAAGGAGAAGAAAAAAATAAGGAGGGGAAAAGAAAAAAGAAAAGTGTAAAGAAGAAAGGGGGGATGAAGAGGATAAAGAAAGAAAAAGAAAGAGGAGAGAAAAAGAAGAGACGGAAGAAGTACGAAGAGAGAGGGAAAGAGAGAGAGAGGAGAGAAGAAAGAAAAAGAGAGAGGAGGAAAAGTAAAGAAAGAAAGAAAGAAACAAAAAAAGAGAGAAAAAGGAAGGAGAAGAAAAGAGGAAAGAAAGACAAGAAAAAAAAGAGAAGAGAAGAGAAGAAAGAGAGAGGGCAAAAGGCACCTCTGGAGTATGGTGAGGGCTGGGTGGGGGAGGTCTGGGGTGAGGTGTTTGCGGGTGGGGGTTCGGGGGGAGGAGGGAGGAGAGAAAAAGGAAAGAAGAAGAAAACAAAAAAGAAAGGGCAGAGAAGAAAGAGAGTAAAAAAAAAAAGAAAAAAAGAAAGAAAATGAGAATGAGAAAACAAAAAGAGAGTAAAAAAAGGGAACAAGAAAAGAAGGAATGAGAAAAGGAATAGGAAGAAGGAGGAGAAGAGAGAAGAGCTAAAGAGAAACCAAGAATGGAAAGAGGAGTTGTGGTACGGAGTGTGGCTGGGTGTGGAGGGAAAATCGGAGGGGGTCGTGTCGGCGGGAGGTGGGAGGTGGGAGGGGGATAGGGGGCGGCAGAGAGAAAATGAAGAAAAGAGAAGAGGGTAGAGAATAGAAGAAAAAGAGGTAAGATAAAAAAGAGAGAGGGAGAAGAAGAAGGGGAAAAAAGAAGACAAAGAGAATAAAAATAAAATTAATATAGAAGTCAATAATTATTATTGAATGTAAGGTTTGATGGTCGTTCTCTACATAGGGAGATAATGGGGGGTGCCAGTGCGCGATCTCCGGGTTTTGGTCGTGGACACTTTGATTAGTTTTATAGGGTTGTCGACAAGTGAGAAGGTCGAGTTGGCCCCTTATAAACTCAACGACATGGCTCAAGCATGGTTCGTCCAATGGACAGATTATAAGACATTGATGGGTGGTCCGGTTACATGGAAGGTTTTTCTTGATTTGTTCTTTCCTAGGGAGATGAGGGAAGCTCCAACACAAATCCTTACATTTGGTATCAACAATTTAATCCTTATTACTTGTGAGTCGTAGTTGTTGTGGAAGGAACTAGTTCTTGAATAGTAGACGACAAGCTTGAAAGTTATGATGACGTACGGGATGCTAATTTTCTCGAACTCATGTCGGGGTATCCCAGACGAATTCGAATCCGACTCTTGGATTCGGCACAATTTAAATTTTAAAATTTGGGGGTGCGAATGTGAGTATGGATACGTGTGTGGAGATTAAAATAAAATCATTTAATGTTATAAAATGTATTTATAATAATAATAATAATAAAAAAATAATCAGAATAATAATAATAACAAATAATAATAATAATAATATTAATAAGAACAACAACAACAACAATAATAATAGTAATAATAATAATAATTATTATTATTGTTATAAACAATTTGTATTATAGTGAATGTTTAATTATGTTGAGTCCTTGTAGGATATGGTTTCGAATACTACTTGAGGACCAAGTAAGGTATTACCTATAAATAAAGGGTTTTCCTTCATTGTAAATAAGAGTTGTGAAAGATCAATGAATCCTGAATATACTTCAAGATGAATAAGAAATCTTTCTCTTCTCCCTACTTTATTCGTCTTCTAATTTTATATAGTTTCATAACACGTTATCAGCACGAGACTCTAATCAAGGTAGGGGCCATTAAGATTGACCCAATCATAAAAATATGAATTCGTAATGTGTTATGGTATCAGTGCTGACTAACACATGAGTTTCTAGACATTAATAATGTTTTTTACGTTTATAGAGTATGGTGACATTCTTTGTAAGTTTGTGACTTTATTTATATTATTACGTGGTGGAAATAGACATATGATGGCAACAGAGGTAAAGTAATTAATGGATTTCTATTCTTATGTTTATTATTTTTATTATAACATTACTTATTAGTAAACAGTAATTGATTTTTATTAAATTGAGGAATCTAACTGGTTCAGGATATAAAGTCTGACATATACATATAGATTAATATTGGTTAGAAGACTTGCAAAAGTGGAAAAGAATTTGAAATCTCGGGGGAGTGAGATTATTGCAATTTTAGCGTATTATGTCATTGGTGTGAGGATAAGACGATGGAATTTACATTCAACCGCACTAAGAATGGTATATGATGGGATTCAGGGTCTAAATCGCACAAAGAGGATACGATATCAAATACATGTTTCGCGTCACTATATCGATAAAGATGTTAAGTTCAAATGTCACAATTTATTGCCTAAATAATTATATGGATTAAGATTAGACATTGAATTTGAGTGTTAATACCACATAATGATGATATACAAGGACAAAGAAAACTAATGAGTTTTTAATGAGAATCATCAAAATTTACTGATTCTCCATTACTAAAGTCAATGTGGTTGTAGTCGCCTAATATGTCTGAAAGAAGGACAAGTGATGACTAAGACACATAAAATATGGAATTGAGATAATTAAAAAGCTATCATATATTTGATATGCTATGTTTGGTGTTCCATTCATGATGAATGAGAACTTTTGATAAATGCTAAAAATATAAATCCATTCATTAAAGGGAATGAGGTAAGCCACCATGCTAGGCATGGGAAAGATTGCGACCTTTAGTCAATAGTGTGGTATCACCAAGTATAATAGAAAAGTTACATGTTTTATCTTCAGGAATGTATTGGGCAAGAATTAATGCAATCGAGGCACATTTTATGCAAATAAGATGTTTACTAATTTCAATACTTTATTAATTTGACATGATTGTTTGGGACATCATTTGTCTATAATGTTTAGACGAATTATGGAAAAATAAAATGGACATCCATAAAAGAACCTAAAATTCTTTTAAATTGTGAGTTTTCTTGTAGTGATTGTTAGCAGCTAATTATGAGACCATCATATACGAAAGTTGAGATTGAATCCTCTGCATTGTAGGAACATATACAAATATCTGTGCACATATTCATCCACCTACTTGATTATTTAGATACTTAATGGTCCTAATATATGTTTCTGCTTGATGCACCCATGTGTGTTGATTGTTATCTCGCAACTTGATGTTTGCAAAAAAAAATGTTGGCACGAATAATACGACTACATGCATAATTTTCTGATAGGATCACGACTCACCTGTATAAGAGGTAGAGTAAATGAGGAAAAAAATATTAAAATGTACTCTTTAGGTATGAAAGTTAAAACTTTTCTATATAATAGTAACATATGAAGAATCGCATAAAGCAAAAAAGGCAATTGACATAATAAAACTTGGAGGTTTAAAAGAACGAAAATTTATTAGTTGACATTAAGAATTTGTTCATCCCAAAATATGTGCATACTGAGTATGAACATTACATTGATAAAGTAGAATATTTTCAACAATCTTTAGTTGCTTGTTTTCGTGATAAAGGTGATTGGATCAAACTAAAGTGGGACTAAATCCCCTAAATTCTTAAAGTATAAAAGGTGAATATGAGCATGTTCTCTATTAGATGATATGAGTAACAATATGTCTCAATAAGATAATCTCATGGCGTTGGTTGTCAACTTGCCGTTTGACCATTCACAATAAGTTTGTCATATGTAATACGATAACAAATATGGTTATATCGTTTGATGATATCTTGAAATACAATAGCGCGAAATATTGTAAAAGATTAGGAGGATATGATTCTCATGTATTAAAGCATGGTTGTGTAGGAACGAATTACAAATGAAAAGGAAATGAGCATCTTTTGTAAGCGTAAAGCTTATGTGACTTGCAATCTAGGGACTACAAGATGTATACATCTAATATTGAATGTTGTAGTTGTTAAAAATGATATGCAAATTATCAATGGGTTTTAAAATGTAAACATATACAAGTTTCTGGAAAACATATAATCCTCCGCATAAGAATTAAATAGATTCAAAATGCATGAGCATATACAAGTATTATGATGTAAGTTGATGACTAGAATTGAAAATCTGGCAATAGATTATTTGCTTAAAGAAAGTTGAAGTGAGAAGAAACTTGTCAAGAAATATTTGGGCCTGAAGGGAAAGATTTATTAAAGAAGATAGAAGCGGAAAAGCAATTTCCCAAGGTTTTGTTCTACACACATAAGCTCCCAACAATGGTGGTATCAACATGCAAGAGGTCTGTTCAGTTATATTATTGTTGATTTATTCACCAGTTCTCTACCAAATACAACTTTAAAGAAGATGGTGTTCAAGCTTGGAAAATGAAGTGTCTAGTCTCTGAAGTGTGTCCATAGGGGGAGTTAGTTAGGAGTTTAATACGCGATGTACTCTTTCTTCCCTCACAAGGTTTTTGTCCACTAGGGTTTTCCTTGTAATGGTTTTTTTTAAGCGGCATGCAATAATGCGTATATTAGATATGTGTACTCTTTTTTCCTTAACTAGGAATTTTTTCATTTGACTTTATCGAGTAAGGTTATAGCGATGGAACATATCAACGACATGCAAGGCGGAGTGTTATAAAACTATGTGTATAATAGGATCTCTATAATATATATGGAGCGTGTAGGGATAAGTTTACGAATCCTTACTTGGGGACCAAGTAGGTTTTCCCTAAAATAAAGGGGTTTCCTTCATTGTACATAAGATTTGTGTGAAACGATCATAAATCTGGAATATACTTCAAAAATGAACTAAGAAATCTTTCTATTCTCCCTACTTTATTAGGTCTTGTAATGTGTAACTAGTTCATAACGAAGAATGAATTGTCGTAATAGGTAATAAGAATATATAGGTAAATAACAATAACAGGCACAATACCAACCCAAACAACAAACAAGTCAAACTAAACAACAAAAACAAGAAGAAGAACAAGAAGACAACAACAACAACAACTAACAAACAACAAGACGACTAATAATCATACTAATAATACTCCTAAACAATAATGATAATAAACCATCACAATCAACAAGAAAGAAGAGAAGAAGAACAACAACAAGAAGGAATAAGACGTACGTAATACGAATGAGAATGATACGTATGAATAATACGAACACCACCCCACCACCACACCAAAACCACTTAATAACTACTAGTGATATAATGAGGAAGAAGAACGAGAATAGGAAGAGGGGGAAGGAGAAGAGGAAGATACAAGAACAGGGAACGAAGAACAAGAACAAGAAGAAGCGAGAGGAAGAGAATAATAAATATAATATAATAATAATAATAATAAATAATAAACTACTAATAATAAAATAATGATAATGATAATTATATAAAAGCACAACAACCACAACAACAATAATATTTAATAGGGATAATATAATAATAACTATAATATTAATAGTAGTAATTTATAACGTAATAAACAATAACAGTTGGAAAACAATAAACAATAACAACAACAACAACAACAAACAACAACAAACAACAACAACAATAAGATGAAGGAATGAATGAAAGTAATAAATAACATACAAAAAAACAACACAACAAGAACAATTAAGATAGAAGAATCAGAATAAGAAGACTAATTGTTGTGAAAAAATAAGAATAAGAAGAATAATAATGAAAAAGACAACAAAAACAACAACAAAACGGACAACAATTAAAATAATAATAGTAATGAAGAATAAGAAGAATAAAATACTACTATATAACAAACAATAATAACCAAACAACAACAAAAAAAAAACAACAACAACAACAACAACAAAAATAATAATAATAATAATAATCATAAAATAATAGTAATAATAATAAACTAGAAATGTGATAATAAAAATAATAATAAGCATAATAATAATAATTAATATTAATAATAATTACTAATAATTAATAAAGAATAATAATAATAATAATATAATAATAATAATATAATAATAATAAAATAATAATAATAAGGGGATAAGGCCCAAGTACCCCCGCAACCATGCCCGAAATCTCAGAGACACACTGATACTAACTAAGGTACTATTACCCCCTGAATGTATGTTATTAATAATATTTTACCCCTTTTCGACCTAAGTGGAAAATATCTGGTGGGCCCAACGATGGTTGACTTTTTTTAAACCTAGTGCACTTAGGCTAAAAAAGGGGGGTATTTAGTAGAAAATTACTTATAAAGTAATTTCAGGGGGGTAATAGACCTTAGTATAGTATGTGTGTGTCTCTAGTTTTAGGGTGCCGTATAGGTGAGGGGGTTATTGTTATTTTCCCTAATATTAAAATATAGTAATAATAATAATACGAATAGTAATGATAATAATAGTATAATAATATAATAATAATAATCATAATTAATTACATTGAATACATAATTAATAATAATAATAAAATAATAAGAATAAAGTAATAGTAATAATAATAATAATAATAAGAATAATATCTAATAAATAATAATAATAATAATAATAATGAATAATAATAATAATTTAATAAAATAATAACAAACAATTAATAATAATAATAATAATATTAAATATTTTGTAAATGCTTTACTTATAAACATATAATTTATAGATGTACAAATATAGAAGCATAAATTAATTATGACTAGTATCACAATAATTAATTTTAGAAAAATTAAAATTCCTTTTATTATTCTAAAAAATAAATAATCATTATAGCCTAATAATTAGATGATACAATTCATTAAAGTGTTGTTTTCCCCTTTCTTCTCCCAAGAAACTCTAAGCCTTTCTATCTTCTTTTTCATGAAAAAAAAGTTACTCTCTTGTTTTTCAAGAACAAGCCTTTGAATTCTTTGTTCTCTACGATGGAGCCTTCACCTCCTCTCTATTATTGTCTTTTACAAGAATGTCTTTCTATGGACAAAATAGATTTTGCCGGCAGTGAAATTAATCTTTTCTTCCCTAGTTTGAGGCTCTAGTCAAAGTATCCGGATCCGATTAACCAAATATGAACCGTACCCTGCACCCGCACCAATCTCGCTTGAGATAGGTTTGACTCCAACACTGAAGAGTCCGCGCAACACAGACTGAATGAGCTCTTGTGGAATCAACAAGCAGTTTATATTACGCCAATCGGGATTCAAGGTACACTTGAGTTGATACTTGATAGGTTGAATAAACTTGAAAGGGTGCCTCCTCGAGATGTAGGTGACCATCCATAAGGAGATGTCATCTTTCCTAATCCTGCTCAGCATAATCGACATAAAAGGGTCTAGATTGTTGCCATTTTTCCTCCAAAGTTATGGCTTTGAAAATGTGAGATATTTTTTATCCTGTATTGACGGATGAGCCGAAAAAGTCTAGCCTACTGTTCTTTACTATTAATGGTTTTTTAATAGGCATGGTATCATTCATTAGGTTTGAGAAGGGGCTTTTGACTTTGTTTGAATTCCTAGAGGAGGTATGTGATAAATTTTGTATGGGATACTTAAATTATATAGCGGAGGAGTTTAATAGGCTCGAATTGGCTAATTCTTTGGATATTAATCTGAACAATTTGAATATCTTAAACTTAAATGTTGGTAAGAAATCCCATTTTATGTTGAGTCTTATGTTGTTTCCAGTTTTACTGGGGGCTTAAAAGAAGAGATAATGTTTATTAAGATGTTTAAGCTCAACTCTCTTAGGTTTGACATTGAGTAAGCACGAATTAAAGAGAAGGCTATTGAGGTTGGCCTTATGAAGAACAAAGATACCTTAAACCCTATTGAATGCAAATGTCAAGTTAACTAATATGACAACAACAAGGACTTCCTCTTACAGGTTGAGCCTGAAAGTTATGAATACATGACATAACAATCACTTGTGCTTTTTATATGGTAATAAGTATGGACCTATCCATTAATTCAAGGGACACACAAACTATCTAAAATAGTAGAACTTGAACCTTGTTATGTTATTAGAAGAGCTAATGGTAGTGTTGAGATCTCACTCACAATATAGTAATTGAAACGAAGGTATATCAGTGATGCAAGAAGTTGGGTGTCCTAATTGGCAGCTTTCAGGAAACCATACGGGGGTAAACCCTATTTTGGTCAAAGGAACCGTGAAAAATAGGCATATGTCCATACACATAGACTTTGGAATAATATAAAATATCATTGTTGAGAGTATTGTTAAATAGACCGGTCACAAAGTGAATTGTTGTCCTTATGTAAGAGTGTCAGAGTAAGATAGAAACTATGTCATGTGCACTTCTCATTGCCAAGGGTTTTCTTGGAAGATGCAGGACATACCCCACTTTTCCTATGGGGGATGTGACGTAGTACTTTGTAGTGATTTCATTATCAACTCACAATAATTAATAAGATACATATAAGAAAATATGTATTGTATTCAAAATATAAACTTTTTAAATCCTCCTTCCAAAACAAAAATCTTAATAATACATTTGAAGTCTCAATATCTTTTGAGTCATAATTGAGTTTTAAAGATCCATAAAAAATCATTTCGGTCTATGATAAAGAAAGAAAAGTTTGATGCTTTAATCAGTGCGCAGTAAATATAGAGGCATTCTTGATGGATCAAGCTCCCAGAAACAACGCAAGCTACCACCTCTCTCTGTTTTTTTTCAGATAAAAAAGGAATTTAATGAAACAACCTGAGATGCTCTGATACACATATTTTCACTACTTTGTCAGCATAGTCTTCTTCCACTAGAGCATAGTAGACAGACTTGAAGCCTTTTATCAATTCTAAGAACTTCACATCTACATAATTATCATAAATATCCGCTATATCAAAAATCTCATATTGAATCTTCCAGATTATTACCTTTCTTCAGCTGAGTACACCAATTTTGGTATACATCCCAAATATCACCTGTTACGGGGAAGTTCTTTTATACACCCTTCTCCAAAGGTTATGTAATTACTACATGTGAAATGTTGTTAGTGACAGTATATTTTTTCATGTTACCATTTAGAAATTTAAACAGTCCACAATCAATTGGCATTGTTATATCATACCACTTTATAATATTTTTAGTGACTAGACACACATAAAACCATGCTACATGCAACACAAACTTAAGGGAGAAGATCTATTTTATTTATCAGCCTATAGTACTGAGGAAATGAAAGTTTATGGTTGTATATCTCTGTAACGACCTACTTAGTCGTTTTGAGAAATAGAGTTTATTCTTGTAATAACTGTCTAAGTCGACGGATCCCAAGACGGAAGGTCATGGTCACGACGGACTGTCGAGGGGTCTCTTTCACAACCTTAGAAATCTGAAATTTTTGGGTACGAGATCGCCTCTCCTTGAACGTCAACGACGGATGGGCATGACGCCCGTCGCCGGCCTGACGGGCCGTCAGAGACCTTTTAATGATTGGAGTCCCCCCCCCTCTTAACGCTGTGACGACTCTGCAGGACTGACCGTCGTCCGGCCGACAGACCGTCAAGTTTGCGCAACCTTGAATGGGTCGGATTTCTGTTAAATGTTTTAAGGGGCGTTTTGGACTATTCTTGCTTATAATTATAAAAAGTTAGGGTTTAATGTAATAATTCAAATCACTTGGGGGTTAAAGGAGATAACCTTGAAATCAATGTGAGTTATTTTTATCATCTTTTTACTTAATTATAAGACAATTAGGGTAAAGAAAAAGGGTTTTGAATAAAAAAAATAGAAAAAACCGAGAGAGAGGGAGAAACTAGCGATAGAAGAGAGAACTAAGAGGAAAGCAACGATTTTGAGGATAGCTTGCGTGATCACGAATTCCTTCGGTGGAGGTAGGTTATGGTTGTATGCTATTTCCATAGTAAACTCGTTAATAGCGAATGATATGTTTGGGTAGTATTGTAAAGTCCTCATATGCTTACATTAGTGTTCATCGGCATGATGTGATTTATATAATTGTGACCAAAGAGAATGATGAAGGCTGTTGCATCTCAAACTTAAAACCTCTTGGTTATGCGTTTCTGCCACACTGTTCCTTGGCATAAAGAAGGCTTGTTTAACTAAAAGAATGAGGTTTGTTCTTCCGTGGATCGTTGTCCCATCACACGTAGTTATTAGGCTCGTGGACTCGGTACACCCGTCTGTCCCAGCGTTCCGTTACACCACAGATGTAATTTCCCCGGTATCGGCGTGTCCAGGCGTTTCCACACCAGATACTGTTTGTGTGTGGGTCTAATTTTCGGGTGTAAACGTCTTTTTCTGACACACAAGAGATACGTTTGCAATGGATCGGCGAATTTCCGTCACGTTCCGACATCTCTCTACCGATCTTAGTCATCGTGGATCAGAGTGTCACCTGTCTCGCCACCCTTGGGGGGGGGGGGGTGGGGGGGGGGGGAGGGTGAGAGTGTCTTCGGCGGAGAATGAATCTTGTATATGTTAATATACTCAATCTAAAGAACCTGTTTGCCAAATGAGTATGGTGTGGAGCTGAGTCCTCATAGATGTGCTTGGTGTTATGGCCAAGGTTATGGTAAATGTTTTTGTCACCTGTTAAGAATATTCGTTGATTTTAGTTATTATCGAAATATATTGTTTTCTATTTAGTTGCCGTGAATACCACTCAGTACTGTGTTTTTGTAACTGCCCCTATTTGTATTTTTTTTCTTGTATTGTGGAGTGCACAAACGTACCATTCGCCTTCCACTCCAACCGCCACTCTAGCCAGACTCCGCATAATCAAATTTCATCAGGGTGCGCGATTGTTCCTAGCTCGACTGATTCTTCCTTCATGTCCTTATGTCTCGAAGTTTCGTACATGGAACCTCTCTTTTTACTTATTTTATTTCTTAGATATTCTTAGATTTAGAAATTTGAGGATAGATTCTTGTGATGATGACTTCCTGGTTTTTGGGGATAGTCAATTGAGAAATTTTATAAGTTATTTAATTGATGTCGTTAATGAGTTTTTAAGTCTCCGCATTTATTTTCTGTTTTTTTATGTTTTGAATGTTGGGGTAGATTGGTTGGTTCGCTCACATAGTAGAGTAAATGTGGGTGCCAACGCGTCAGCTCTTTTTGGGTCTGACCAACTTGGTATTTGAGTATTATGTCGTTTGTCTCATACATAAGAAAACCAGTCTAGTAAGAGTCTTGACGGAACGGTAGGGGGACAGCCTTTACTTTCTTTGAGAGGCTAAGACTTTAGGAAAATTTCATTCCTTCTTTCTTTCGTGCTATTTACTTGCATCCAATTAGTATCTAGGTGATACAAATTGGTATCTGACCATCTTCACTCTATTCGGCAGATGGTTTAGAACTAAGCAACACTGCGCCACACCAACACCGCAAGACAAATCGGCTCGAGCACCACTAGGGGCTGTGCTCGGAGGGGAGCTGTGGCAAGAGGCCGTAATAAGGTCTCGGGAAGGACGTCTATAATGGAAGAGGACAAGCACCTGGACCATCTAGTACCAGGGCGGTGACTCCTCGCACCAACTGAGAAGTCATAAGAGAGGGTGAAGGAGGGGAAATGACAAAGTGCAGAATGAGGAATTACCACCCCAACCTAACTACCCTAGAGATGATTAATCGGTTCTTGCTTATCTTAGCGGATTATCTTGATCCCAGGCAAGACCCTCCAGTTTTCTGCACCAGCACCTCAGGTTCCGGAGTACAACACACTGGCTGTGGCTCCCGCATGTATGCTTCAATTGGAAATAGGCACTTTCCTCGTTTTGACTACATGGCCTATAATGACAAGTGATCAGCATGAACTTTTCAGTAAGTACTTGAAATTGAAACCTCCCATTCTTCAAGGTGTGATCTGGATGCCTACGATTTTTTCTGGTTTTGATTGTAATGAGTTTACACATAAAATGGCAAATAGTGGAACGATTTTGCGTGGATTTTTACCCTATAAGTTTCATGGAAACGCCCAAATTGGTGGTGGCGGGATCATATGTTTGAGTGTCAACCACACAGGCAACCACCCTATGACTGTGCGTCATTCTCTAGCTGATTTATGGAGACGATAATACCCCGGACATGAGGGACAGTAGGAGAGATGAGTTCCTGAGCTTAGAGCAAGGCAGGATGACGGTCCTGCGTATGATGGCTAAGTTTTCGTGCATTATCCAGGTATGCCACCTCAGCTTTGCTTCCTCCACAATAGCATAATTCGCCTTGTTTCGCTGAAGGGTTGAGGTCATATTTGCGATTTCAGCCTTACAGGTAGGCTGCTACGGCAAAATGCTTTCAGGAGTGGTAGATTGTAATAGAGGTGGAGGGAGGAAGCAAGGATACTTCACCATAGGCATCAACAACTATAAGTTTCGTAAGGGAGGCGAGTTTATTGTGGTTCTTACTCCTGAGGGCAGATTCAGGAGGTTATCCATCCCGACCAATCATTCTTCACTGCAGGCTGTAGCTGGGTCCCGCAGACCGGTCAACATTTTCTCTGAGTCTAGAGGTATCCCCCAACTTCGTCGTTCTCACAAGACCTAGCTTGAATTACCAGATAGTGTTTATGGATGTGGAAGAGTTCATAACATATAGGCGTTTTGTCCAAAACAAGGTTACAGCCCCCAATAGTCAGAGGTAGAGTGTCATGGGAGAGCCGCCATTCTGGAGATGTGGTGGCCCGGGTAATGGTGGTCACCAAAACGGCCGGGGTGACGGGCAATGGTAACTACTGCAGCGCAACATGGTAGGCACGGGCAGACAGGTATAGGCCCATTGGTTACGCTTTTCCCTGTGGGGCGGGGGGCTCGGAGCGGAGACAATCAGAATATTTTTATCACATGTAACTTTTGGTTTGTGATTGCATGGCTTCTGTACTAATTTAATCCTGACTCCACATTTTCATATTATCTTCCGCATTTGCTTGCTAAACCGTCTTAATTTATATTGTAATTGTTGACATGATGTCCCTATTCCGTGTTTTCTACTCCGGTGGGTGAGTCTGTCAAGTTTAAAGGTAATATAGTCTGTCTGGTGACTTTGTGGGGAGCAATACTCATGTAGACTTGGTTTCTTAGAAAATGGGTTTGATTTCGATGTAATTTGGTATGACTTGGCTTCTCCAAATTTTGCAATCTTTAGATTGTGACATGGCTAAAACTGTAACGTTGGCCAAGCCCCTGGTACAGATCCGTTAGTGTGGAGGGTGACTACACTTCCACTCCATTCATATCACTCCTTCTTCGTGCTCGAGAATGGTTATTAAAGGGTGTTTAGCTTTCTTGGCACCCTCCGGGCTATACACCCAAGTAAACCTCAATTGACTCGGTTCCGTAGTCTGTGAGTCCGAATGTGTTTCCTGCAGACTTCCTGTTATAACCACCCTATCGATATTGACTTTTGCATTGATCTTAGCCGGGTATATTGTCGCCATTTCCCATCCCTCCTTATAGAATGGCTCCACATATTTAAGGGAGTTAAAGGCCCGTTTCATCAGCTCATGAAAGCGCATGGGGCATCGTCAGCCCAAAAGAACATTACTAAAGAACTCATAATGCCCCATACTTGTCCGAAAAGTAGTCTTGGCAATCCGTTTGCCCGTAATTTTCAATTGATGATAACCGATCTCAATCAATTTTTTGAGAATGCACAAGCACCTTGTACTGATCGAATAATTATCAAGGCTGGGAAAAGGGTACTTGTTTTTCTTAACAGTTACTTTTTTCAATTGCCGGTAGTCTATATGCACATCCGAAAACCTCCATCCTTCTCTTCTTCGTCACAATAACCCCGTAGCCCCCCCAAGGGGATGCACTGGTCTAATAAACCTTACTTAACAACTCTTAAGTGGGGCCTTTAACTCCCTTAACTCTCTGCTGGAGCATTCTAAGGAGGGATGGAAATGGGGACAAATCCCGGCTCCAGATCATGCAAAGTCAATATCTCTATCGGTGGCATACCAGGAAGGTCTGCAGAAACACATCCGAACTCACGGCCTACCGGAACCGACTCAATTGAAGGTACTTGGGTAGTATCATAATCCCGAGGTGTGCCATAATATAACAAACCCTTTCTAACTATTCTCTTCGCACTAAGAAAGTAGATATAACGAACCTAGTGGAAGTGTAGGTCACCCTCCCCTCCCACACAACGGACTGTAACATTCTTGGCACACGTTCAGTTTTAGCAATTACAATCTAAGATTGCAAAATGTTGGAGAAAGTCCATCATACCCAAAATTACTCGAAATCAGAACTTTCCTAAGATAACCACAGTCCTACATGAGTGTTGCGTTCTCCCCACAACAAAAAAAAGTCACCAAGCAAAGACCTATACAACCCCTTTTCAACTCTCCACAGACTCACCCACCGGCGTAGAAACACGAATATGCATGTCAAGCAATTCACAATGTAAATTCAGACAGTTAGCAAATGAGGAAGATACATATGAAAATGTGAGCCCAGGATCAAATAATACAGAAAGGCCATCAGTCACAAACCAAAAGATACTTGTAAACATAAAGCATCTGATGTCTCCCTTCCGACCGCCCAGGAAAGCGTAAGCAGTGGGCCCTATCCCTGTCTTGCCCATGTGCCCCTACCATGTGTTTGTTGTAGTAGCTCCATTTTGCTTTGTCACCCTGGACGTTGGGACCGACCATTACCTCGGTAACCAAACGCCCTCCAGAATGATCGTCCTCTTCCTTGACCACCTCTACCTCTGACTCTTTGAGTCTGTAACTCTGTTTGGACAATACCTCGTGATAATTACCATCTCCCCACATCCATACAACTCTCGGGATTCAAGCATAGGTCCTCTGTGAGAATGACGAATGTCTGGGGATAACCTCCAACTCAGAGAAGTGTTGAACCGTCTGCGGTGGACCCCCAACTACAAGTCTGCAGGGAAGACTGAATAGGTCGTGCCCTGGATAACTCCTGAACCCTGCCCTCTGGATTAAAGATCCATTAAACTCACATCCCTTACGACACCTTTTAGATGTCGATCATGGTGAAGTCACTCTTGGCTTCAAACCCATCCACCTCTTCCAACGAAATCCTACCATCTCTTTGAAAGGATTTCGCTGTAGAGCCCCGCTACCTGAAAGGATGAATCCGCAAATCTAAACATCAACCCCTTTCACAAAACGGCGAATCCCCGCTCTGTGGACTGAAACAAAGCTGGGTGGCATACCTTTATCATGCACGAACTTAGCCTCATACGCAGTCCAACCGACATCTTGCCTTGCTCAAGGCCAAGAACTCTCTCTCCTCATCCCTCAAGTGTCCCGGGGGAGGTATACTTCTCCATAAATAAGCTAGAAAATGACTCCAAAGTCATATGTGTGTGCCTGTGAGGGTTGACACTAAACATGTGGACCGCCACCGACATTTTTGCATTTCCCTGAAACTGATAGGTTACAAACTCAACAACGCCAATCGTTCCACTATGCCCATTTTATGGAGTAGACTCATGACAATTCAACCAGAAAATCGTAGGCATCCTCAGATTTCAGCACCCTTGAGACTGGAGGTTTCAGTCAAGACTTATTGAAAAGTTCATTGCTGATGACTTGTCATTGATGGCCCTGTAGTCAAACGAGGAAACGTGGCCTATTTCTAATTAGGCATCCATTCGGATCTTGATCAGCGGCCTGTCGTATTCGGAGCCTCGTGCTGGTGCAAACACTGGAGGTGATCTGGCCTTGATCAGATAACCCGTAAGATAAGCATAACTGATTAATCATCTTGCTAGGGTAGGTTGGGGCGGTAAGTCCTCATTCTGCAACTTGCTCTTCACTTTCCCCTTCCTCACCCTCACTTACTACTATTCCTCAGTCGGTGGAGGAGCCCACCGCCCTAAGTACTAGATGGGACAGGTGCTTGTCTCCTCTTCCTCTAGAGGACGTCCTCCTCCACGACCTCTACCACGGCCCGCTTTCCACTGCTCCTCTTCCGATTAAACCCCAGTTGTCTTTCCTCCTACTCTAGTCTTGTCTTGCCGGTGCTGGTGTTTGCGCATTTGTTGCTCTAGTTCTAACGCCATCTGCGAAATAGAGTGAAGATGGTCAGATTCGCAATTTTGTCTCACTAATTGACCAATTGATCACGTAATAGCACGAAAGAAAGAAAGAATGGAATTTTCCTAAAGTACTATACGCCTCTCAAAGAAAAGTAAAGGCGTTCCCCACTACGTCCTTAGACTCTACTAGACTCGTTTCTTGTTTGATAGGACAACGAACCTGAATGCTACTAAATACCAAGTTTTTGACTACCCCAAAACGGGCTCCTCTTTTCACCCCACATTTTTACTCTCCTATGTTATCGAACCACCAATCTAATCCAACATTTATTCAACCATAATAACAGAATAATGCGGAAGCTTAAAATTTCATAACGAAATCAATTAAATAACTTCCTACAATTTATCACTTACTATCCCCCCAAACCTGAAAGTCCATCATCACAAGAACTCTATCCTCAAATTACTATCCTAAGAGTATCTAGACGCTAAAAATATAAAATCTAGTCCATGCCGGAACATCAGGCAATCAAAGAATGAAGAAGATTGAGCCAGTCCAAGCTAGAAGGCATTAGCCCACCCTGAGATCCGACGTGATGAAGAACTGGCTAGAGTTTGTGGTTGAGTTGAAGACGATGGTACGTTTGCTTCACTCACAAATAACAAGAAAACAATTACAGTAGGGGTAGTTCAAAACACTAGTACTAAGTAGGTATCATCTGGTCCCACTCAAAATAAGAAAGCAATATATTTCAGATAATATCATAAAATCAACTAATATTCTTACCTGATAGCAACAGTATAAAAATCTTTTATACCTCACCACCACACCCCATTATGACTCAGGCCTCCACACCATACTCTTTTGAGAAACATGTTTTTGGATTGAGTTATTAACATATTTCAAGATTCATGATCTTTATCCCTCTCGTGTCGGTACGGTGACACTCCGCTCCCACTATTACTATCCTGGTGTCGGAACGTGACACCGATCCATATACTAATCGGTGTCGGGAACGTGACACCCGTCCATATACTTCCTGTGTCGGAACTGAAACTCCGACCATATAACTATCGTGGTGCCGAAATGTGACACCCGATCCATATCTATCCTTGTGCCGGAACGTGAAACTCCTGATCCTCATTGTATCCTGGTGCTGGAACGTGACACCCTATCCCTCTATTACTATTCTGGTGTCGGAACGTGACCCCGATCCTCTAATTTTTATTTACTTTGTTCCATCAAGCCCTTGTGTTATAACAAGCATCATCATAACAGTAAATTTAGGATTTTTTAAGATCAACAGGTCCTCATCATGCTAGTTTCAGTCATCACAATTATATATAAACAAACTCATGCATACACACAATTAATCATTAGAAGGGTTTTCAATACTCCCAATACATTCATTCGCTATTAGAGTTACTAATGAAATAAACATAACCATAACCTACCTCCCCAAAGAATTCGTGATCAAGCAAGCTATTCCCAAAGCCCCTCTTGGCTTTCCTCTTCGTTCTTCTTTCTCTTTCTCTCTTTCTTCTCGTTCTCTCCTCGTTTTCGTTTCTTCTTCCCTTCTCTCTCTGTTCTTTCTATTTTTCTTATTCAAAAACCCTTTTCTTTTACCCTAAATAGTCATATAATTAATTAAAGATGTACAAGTAACCCACGATTATCAAAGGTTGTCTCCTTTCACCCCCAAGTAATTAAAATTATTACAGTTAACCCTAACTTTATCATTTAGCAGCAATAGTCCAAAACGGCCCCTTAAAACAATTTTGAAACAGAAATCCGACCCAGTCAGGGTCACTCAGCCTGTGACGGCCCGTCATGCCTGAATATCGGTCCCGTCCCTCCCACCCCCCGAATCGTGACTTTCAAGAGAGTCTTCTCATTCCCCCCCAAATTTCTAATTCTAAGTGTTTTGGTAACGAGTCCACACCCTCGACTGCCGTCGTGCCTATGACGGTCCGTCGTGGGATCCATCGACTCAGCCAGTTTTTCCAGAAATAAAATCTGCTGCTCAAAATGACTAAACAGGTCATTACACTTATACTGGAGATGATAAGTTGGGTTGTTTGAAAAGGCAAATGAAAGAGGACTGGTGGCAAAGCAAGTGTTAATAAACTTGCATATGCAGGAAAGTTATAAAGATTATGGTATACATTATGTATTGATGAGTAGGATCGAGGGGGATTAGTAATTTTCTATTTATTATTTACAACATTGTACTTGATTTAATTTGATAACTAGGACAACTATAAATTTTAAGATTTATTTTATCTAACTAGGTAAATTGAGTGCGGTTCGTGCGGTGCTGAACTATGTCAATAATATACTTTTGAACATTTGATAATATAAGTATTTTCAAGTGGGTATAACCCTACCTACCTTAATTTACAAATAGTTTATCCCATGATAACTGCAAATATTTTTTTAATATTAAAACCAAAATATTTGATTCTTTGTATGTAGTTTCATTTATTATTCATTTAATCTATACTACTTATTCATCCCAAAGTTCTTTTCTCACAATTATATATCATTATATATAATATCTATATATATCTACTTTATATATGTCGTATAGATATTTATGTCTGTATTTATTTTTGTAGTGTCAAAAAGTGGTACAACATTTTTTTCATCAATTCTATAGTGTTTTCTTTCTCCTAGGCAGGCCTTACATACAAAATCTAAATATTTACATTTTATATATTAGTTGTGAGCTTTAATCAATTTAATTACATTTACAAAAAATATCTTTGATTAATAAAATGAAGTACAATTGCTCCAATAATGAATTAATATGTTTTGTCAAAGTCTTCTATTCGAAATTATTTGCAGTCGACGACACGACTTTTTGATAGGCCAATACAACTGTTTCTGTTTTTATGTTTAATCAATATGATTTATTTTTTTTTTTTGAATTTTAATCTTATGTGTATAATGAGATAATTAATTTCTTATTTCTTTTCTTTAATATTTTATTGATATGTATCATCCTACTTTGAGGGGTATTTCATTGACTCCAATCCAACATTTGAACCCCCAAACTTTTTATTAAAGTTTAGTAAAAAACTTATTGTTAAGCCTTGGAATTGCAATGACCAACACTAGAGCCTCAATTAATGAATAATGTTTAAAATTTTATGTTTCCATACATAGAATAATGTAATAATATCGATTTAGAAGTATTAGAACCTAAGAATAAAGGGACGACCATAACGTCCGGAAACTAGTTACATTGAACTAGTAAACGTCTTTGGGCCATGTAAATATTGAGAGTGTTGTATGAAGTCTAAAACTTGTAAAATTACTTTAAATAGATAAAATAATGTTTATAGGATCAAAACGTCCAGGTCCAACCCCCCAACGACCACCCTAGGGGTCCTTTAGGAAAACCTAACTATTTGCCAACAAGATGCCTACGGCAACAACCAATTTCACTTACATGAAACCAGTCTGCGTCGCGGACATGGTTCACAAAGGACCAAAATTTTTGTTCCACTACTCAGACTCTACTTTCTCAAAAATTAAATTCGGAAATCTTGTGGGAATATCTCCGCGACGCAGACTTGTTTACTAACGAAAATTTTGAAATTTGAAGTTAAATTTGACTTCACTAAAAAGTCAAACTAGGTGAGGGGTCTTTTGGTTAATTTAGTGTATGGTTATATATTGATATAAATCACTTCTATTCCACATTTTACCAACTCAAATCAAATCCCAAAATCAAAACCCAAAAGCTCTTTCTTCTCTCTATATTCTCTCTATAACCTACCTCCATTATAAAAGCATTGAGGCTTGAAGAAGAAGACCAAATCCCCCTAGATTTATACTCATATTCATGGATAAATTAATCATAAGGTATGGATTCTTTCACTCTTGGAATTCCTTTCTCCAAGATTTCCATTCAATGATTATTTCAAAATCACCCAAATTCAAGGGATTTCTCAACAAATGGAGTTCCTTCTAAAACTTAAATTGTGGGTTAATTATGATGAATTGTTATTACTTAGGGTTAATTAATGGTGTATTTGTGGTAAATTGATGTTGTTTAATGGATATTTTATTTGATCTATGTTCTTCGCCCAAATTCATTAAATCTTTGATCTTTCTTATGAATTTATTGGAAGTGATGAATGTATACATTGTTAGACTTGTGTTAATTATGTTATTACATTCATGGAATGGCTTTTGTCATGTTTTGTTGTGTTTGGATAAATTGTTTTACGAATCCATGGATGTCTCCCTAACTGTAACCCTAATCTTAGGATTATGCATATTGATGGGTAGAGATTATGAAACTAAGGGTGTTCTTGTATAATTTCGTATTACATGATGAGGATAATGGGTTGAGGGGTATTTATCTTGTATAATTAATGCTTATTGAATGAATTTCTTGTTGAGAGGTTTGACTTCCTAACTGAGTGAGGCATATCTTTTCAACAACTACTCATTTTCAACTCTCAACTTCTCGATCTCTTTCCCGTCCACGACACTGGAACCAGGTCCCTCGGAGAAAATTTTCTTAAATTGATTTAAGTTGTGCAATCTCAACCTACTTATTATTCAGGACCACTGTAAGGCTAGTTAAGTCTCATTTTATAGAATTTGCTGCTCTAGAAGATCTTCTACCTGATACCTAGCCTTTTCCTTTCTCTTCAGACATTTTCACTCCAAGATAGTGACTATAGTGAACATTTGCATTCACAGTTTTAGGTACTTACCATCCAAGAGGAACTTCAAAATGTTTGAACACATGCTTTAAAAATTAGCCATAATAATGTTTGGATGACCTCTAATTCATCATGTTGTTCATATATTCAATCATTATAGTAGGAAGATTACTTTCCTCAAGTTCATCCTGTTTTTCCATTTGTGACAGATCAGCAACAGATGCTACAATATTCTTTTCTTTCCTTGGTACCGATAGAAATTTCTTTGTAGACCTGCACGTTGATGTACCCACAATTTGTGGCATGTTTAGTGAACTCCTTTGACGATTTACAGACTTCAGGTTCCCGGATATCTTTCACAGGCATGTCAACAATGATTCCAAAGTTTCCTCATTTAGAGAAATCTTGATCTCTATAATAGTAAACCTAAACCCCATCACTCCACATCTCCATATTATAGTAGAACTCACGCAAATCTGGATCATTCATGCAAGTATGGTGTTGGACCCTCAAATAGGTTACCCCAACCTTTTGGGGAAACATAAATTAAAAGATTGGACATACCGAATTCTGTTTGGATTTCAGGGTCGACCACTCTAGAATTTAGGACTTTTTGGTTCTCCCTCTCTGTTATTCATTTTTTTCCTTATCACCATATTTTCGTCAACATAATTTTCAACACGAGGATCTGGTCCCTTGACAGACTAATTTCATAGTGATCTTTTTACTCACACCCTCTTTCTTCAGTGGAGATTTTTTCATTGACTTGTGACCCTTTTTAGATATAACCTTCCCAGTCTTTGATTCCTTCCTTCGTTTAGTAACAACCATGGGAATATTATCAGATTTAGTCTCACTAGACCCTACATGTAGAGGAGTTGAATTAGGGACCTCACGTACTAGAGCATATCTTCTTTTCTTACTATTTCTTTCAATTTGCTTTTAATTTGCTTCTATGACACATCCCATCATCTTGTACACCTCTCCTCTAGTTTCATATCTTTTATTGTCCCTTTTTTTGTGAAACTTTACCATTTCCCTTTCCACTTTCTTTTTCTTTCCTCTTCATAATTAGCAGGTTCATTGTGAAGATTAGTTTCATTAACATCATCAACAACTCCTAGGTATAGGACAACCATGTTGATGCATTAGCACCTGGAACACCTTTTCTACTCCACACAAAAATAGTTTCCTCTTCCTCCTACTCCTCATTATTGACATAAAAAGACTAAGGAGATGGGTCGAACATGGGTTGAGTACTATGAGGGACCTATTCCGGCGATCTCAACTATTTTTCCAAAGGAGTTTGTTGAATATATCCTCTAAGACAGGTTATGCTTTTTATGGACACCAGTTCCTTTACTACTGCTAGAATATTAGACTCTGGACCCTTTACCTTAGGCATATCTCCTTCAAAAAGACATTCAGACATTGAAGAAGGCATATCCCTAAAATCCACTTCTAATTCCTCAGTGGAAAGATCGACAGTGTGCTTCACAATTCACTGGGCCTTTAAATTTAGTGATAGCTCATTAGATAGATTTATGTTTGGAGAACATGGCAAGATTTCCCTTGGTTGGTGTGCAAGAGATGTAACCATATACTGAAGTGGACGAACATTGTTCAGGGAGGAATGAAGAAATTGAATGAATTGATATTTTCAATTTCTTGGGAGACAAGAAGCTTTAAAGATGAAAAGACTTAGACATTTTGATGTGAGGAGAAAATAGACTAATCAACCAGTGAATTCAAAGAAGAGTTAGAAAGAGATTAGTATTGTTGAATCTATGAACAGGGGCGACATTTTAAAGTGAAGGGAAGTCTGAAATTGACACGATTAGTTTGGGGAGGACACATGGCAGTTGTTATTAGATTACTGTGTAGCAAAAGTGATACTAAGCTTTAATAACCATGTCACTTTCTTTAGATGACCCTGCCATTATGATTTATTCTTCCCTCTAGCCAACATACGATGAGAGTTCACATGCAGTACGGTACCAGATATGAATTGTCAAACAAAAAGCAAAACAACTTGTATAGATACCATCTCCTTTGAACATAGTCAAAAAAAGGGATTTCATGAAAGCTGGATATATATTCAGGTGACTCTGTGCATCAATTTCTTCAGTTTGTTTTTGGCAAAAGTTTCTTCGCTCAAAGGCTTTATAAGAATATCAACCACTTGCTCATCTTTCTTGGAAAATCTCATCAGCACATTCTTCTTCTCAACATTATCCTTCAAAAAAGTGATGTTTCATATATATATGTTTGGTCCTCAAATGCTCAATAGGATTCTTTGGCATGTTCATTGCACTAGTGATGTTGCATTTGAGGGGAATAGTGTCTGTGAGAACACCAAAGTCTTCGAGTTATTAGGCTTTATTCCATATATGTGGCACTCACGAGGCAACGAACAACCACATATTCCTTCTACTGTGTGACAAGGATACTCATTTTTGCTTCTTGTACCCATGAACCTGTAGTGTCACCTAGGAAATGAGCCATTCCTGACGTACATTTTCGATAAACCAAAAAACATGCATAGTAAGCATCATCATAATAAATTAGATCAAAAGAGTCACCTGAAGGGTAGAAGAGGACCATGTCATGTGTTCCCTATAGGTATCTCAATATTCTCTTGGATACCGTTAAGTGTGATTTCTTGGTGTTGCTTTGAATGATGAACACGTTCCTACACTGAAGACTATGTTAGGCCTTCTTGCAGTGAGGTAAATAAGTGACCGATGATTCCTCTATACATCTTTCTTTATCAAAGTCAAATTTCACAGTTTTGGTCATGGGAGTATCAATAACTTTTGTCTCAAGCGGGTTAAAATTTTGAGCAATTCTTTTATGTAATTCTCTTGGCATATTGATGTTTCCTAAGAATACTGTTTCATATGCCTCCCTGAGAATAATGTAATCTCTCCCATGAAGCTCATTTAAATTTAATCCTAGTCAAATAAGCAAACTCTTTACACATTGAATTTCAAGTGTCTCCAAAGATGATGTCATCTACATATACCTCCACAATCAATAACTCCTTATCTCTGAATTTCAAGAATGGAGTGTTATCAATTTTACCTCTTTTGAACCCTTTTGCAAGAAGAAATTCTGACGGGCGCTCATACCGGATCAAGGAGCTTGCTTTAGACGATAAAGAGCCTTATCCAGCTTCAACAAATGGTTTGTGAGATCAACATATTCAAAATTTTAAGGTTGTTTGACATACACTCCCTCTTTCATATACCAATTCAAGAAGGTACTCTTCATGTATGTTTGAAACAATTTGGACTCCATGTATGCAACAAAAATTATTAAGATTCTGATGGCTTCCATTCTTACTACTGGAGCAAAGGTCTCATCATAGTCAAAATTAAATTTTAGTTGAGGAACATCACTTCAAAGCATTAAGGTTTTTTTAATGGTTGAAATTTTATATTGAAGGTTCAAATAACAAAACATTGACGAAATCTAAGTGAACAAAATTAATTATTTGGTTAGGTAATACTGGTTCATTCAAGAGATCACATAAAAAATACATAATTTTACGTAGAATGATGCAATGTTTAAAAAATATTATTGATTTTATCATTTTTAAAATTAATAAATAAAATCTAAATTTCCACTTACCCTCCGGGTCTAACTCTACTCATCAAATTACATATTTCAAAAAAATATCACTAAAATTAAAATTTAAATTTTCCTTCTAACCCTACTCATCAAATACCTTAAATAAAATCCAAAATATACTCTCCTATAGTACTATCATCAATTAAATGCTTAAGTAAATTAAAGTTCTAAGTCCAAATTTATCTTCTTGGCTCAGCTCATCAAGTAAATCAAATAATATTTTCATTTTACTTTTTTAGTTTCTATCCTAAAATTTAGCCGCGTAAGGAAATATCTCAGAACTACAAATTTAAATTTTTTCGTTTTTGACTCATGTTCATCAATTAAATACTACGACAATATCTCAAGAATTAAAATTTGAAACTTTTCCTTTTTTCTTTCTCTTACATCAAATTCAATCAAATAATATTAAAAGTTTTCCATCATGACTCCTACTCCTCAAATTAACTCAAATAAAAAGTTTATAAACAATTAAGAGAAAGTATACCTTTAGCTCCTACTCCATCAAGAAATAATGTATTAACTACATACTCTGAATTTTTTCCTATATATACAATTTTCTTCACTCTACCTTTGCTTCCATCCTCTTTCATTCATTCTCAAATAAACCAATTAACAACTTCCACAATAAATTTTTTCATCGAACACTTGTATTTTTTTGTGTGTATAAATCCAAGTCTAGTTTTTTTTTAGTTTTTCATCAATCAAAGAGTAATTGTTTGGTCCTTTTATCTTTGTGGGTATTACACTTATTGTTTGAGGTTGTATTTTTGTATAATATTTTTTTTTTTATCTTTATGATGAATGATATACTCTGTTTTCATTCTAGACTAGGATTGACTGCAACCAAAGAATGACACCACAAGGGTTTGAGGCATTTGCAGTAAGAGATATATAGAAAGGAGGATTTTCCTAAAGGATCATTTTTAACTAAGCCCTGCCTCCCTTTTACCACCTCCAATTAGGCATGTAATGCTTCAATCCCTATAAGACCAAAGAGCGATAAAACTTTCATGGTCTTTGTGATTATGCTGAAAATTAAGTTGCTGATTACCTAATAAGGCTCCTAAACCCGAGTTTTTACAAATTTGCTTATGAGAGCTCACCGTATAAGTTTCAAATTAGTCCTGTTGGAGATGATAATGATGAGATTCCTTGCAACGGTACCATGATCTCATAAAGAAGATAGTCTTCCTCCCTGAAGTTTGTTCTTAATGTTGGCAATGGTTTTATGGTCGCTCCCGCTTCGAAAATCATAGGGGGAATGATAAAACAATGCAAATTGGTTTTCAACTGTTTATGTTTCAAAATTCTAATGTGAACAAATATAGTGTAACCAACAACTTTTCACAAATAGTAGCAGCAAAACCTTTGAAGAAAGGTCTATAAAAGATCGTCCCCAGAATAAGTGATGTTTTGACAGTACATAAAAACTATAGTGCTCAACTAATAAAAGGTAATAATCTAGAAAATCTCAAATACGAGTTTATTGAAATAGTGAATGTTTCTGATAATTAAGAAGATGTATAGTTCTTAGTATTGATAAAAGCCTTCAAGGTTGTCTATATGGCTCAAGTTGAAGAAAAAGACACTGAAAAATTGGTGAAAATATGTGTATCACATCTCAAGTTCTCTCGTCAAATTCCTACTTTTCATTTGACTGAAGAGAGAGGTTGTAGCTTGCGAGGTTTTTGGGAGCTTGATCCAGTAGGAATGCCTCTGTAACAACTGTGTATTTATTAGAACATCACACTTTTATTTTTTTTAAATCATAGACCAAAATTAATTTTTATTACAACTCAATTATGTTTTAAAAAATTGAGATTTCAAATATGTTATTCAGGTCTTTTTAAGGAAGGTCTAAAAGGTATAGATTTTGAATACGATCCATATTTGCTTATGCTTCTCTTATTAATTAATGCGAGTTACCCAACTTACAATAATTAATAAGAGAAGGAAAAGCAAATATGGATTGCATTAAAAATCTAAACTTTTTAACTCCCCTTAAGAAACATTATGAATAATTTATTTGAAATCTCAATATCTTTTTAGAAATAATTGAGTTTTAACAAAAAATAATTTTGGTCTATGATAATGAAAAGAAAAGTTTGATGCTTCAATAATTATATAGTAAATAGAGAGACATTCCTGCTGTATCAAGGTCCCAGACACCTCGCAAGCTACCACATTTTCGTTCTCTTAGGCGAGAAGCAAGAATTTGATGATAAAACTTGAGTTGCTCTGATACATATATTTTCACTACTTTGTTAGCCTCTTTTTATTTCACTCGAGCCATGTAGACAAACTTGATGTCTTTTGCCAACGCTAAAAATATAACATCTACATAATTATCGGATACAACCAGTATTTTAACAATCTCGTATTCGAAATCTTCTAGATTATTACGTTTTATCAGCTGAGCAATCCAGTTCTTTTATACTGCCCAAACTCCATCTGTTCTGGGGAAGATGTTGTATACACCCTTCTTTAAGGGTCCTGCAGCTACTACATGTGAAAAGTTTTTTGTTACTGGCACGACCCAAAGATGGGTGTGATGGCACTGGTCTTATCCCATAAAGACAAGAAAGCTAATAAACCCAATATCTAACAAGTGACGGAGTACATGGTACCCCAATCCAACAACATTTCTATTATGAAATCTAGTCATGTAATTAATCCCCAAAACCGGTTGTTTCACGTGACAAACCTCTATGGTAAATATTAGAATGGAAATAAAATAGATCTAAAATTGAAGTTGTGTTTAAGTAAAAAAACAAAGTCATTAAACTGGAGTTAGGAAAGTTCGTTGAGATGACAATCAGCTACCTCACAATCCTTCCAAAACATTTGCCTGGAAACAAAGAAAAATGATGAAGGGTTATCATAAAAATCCGGGTCGGTAACCTAAGAATTTTGTAAGAAGCAAGGTGAGTACCAAAAATCCACCAAGTCCCCAACAAGGAAACCTCTAAAACACAGTTAGCGACAAAAAATGGGTAAGCCTTACACCTATTCTACACCTCTACGCTATATCCTAAAAGTTGACAGTTTACCAAAAAAACACAACTTCCTAACCACCCACTCTATCAGTTAACAACAATTCTCAATAACAACTCAATATTCAATAGTGACCAAGCTTCACAGAGAAACACTCAACAAGATCAGGCAAAAGACGGTCGTGTTTCAAGTCATCAATAATAAAATTGTGCAAATGCCATGAGATGCATGTCAAAAATATAGTGATGCAGTCTTTCTTACGTCTACCCGCTGGTTCTCAGTACGGGACCCATGGAGACATATCTGTCCATGCATCTGTCGCGGCGCACGACACGACCCTGATAATACGTAAACCATTCACGGCGTGCGATACGTCCCTAAAATATAATCCATTCGCGGCACGCGATACGACACTCGGAATATGTAAATTCCTCTTATCAACTTATCTCTTATTCACATCATGTCTTCAGATACAATGCAGTTGACCATGCTCAAATGAGAAAATGAGAGAAACATTTTGATAAAAAAAGTACAATTTACAGCAAGGAATTACAACACTAATAAATAAAACAACAAGTCTCCAAATCATTTCTCAACACCACAGAAGGAAATACCCGAATTTCATTTGCTTAAAAAGAGTTACAAATCCACTAGCCTTAGTCAATAGAATTATCACTCTAAGGACTGGAGCCTCCCTTTTTGTGGACTTACGAACCAAGCTATCTTTCAAATAAATAACCCCCCCCTGACAGTGAGGTTTCGAACACGAACAACATCCACATTATAAGTGTTTAACCTTGAAAATAAAAAAAATTGTTTGTTTTCCACCCAAATTTATATAAATTTTCCATTGAATTTTTCTGATTCAAAACTACCATTTCAATATCATATTTTCCAAGTTCCAAGTCTAAAGTAAATCGAAATTTGAAAAGTTATCCTCAATTCTTAAAAACTAATTACAATAGGGAGCTGATCAAGAAATCAAATTATGAAAAAAACAAAAAATATAGATATCATCACCTGTACCTAATTTCCAAGTTTTGTCAGGATTATTATAATCATTAATTCCATCACTTCACCTATCATTAATTTAAAATTTATCAGCCACCAATTAACAAACACTGCCACCCACTAACTGTTAATGAACATTAAACATTGTTTTTTCATGCCTTTGAATTTTTAAGTTGCCAAATATGTTTGTAACATCATAATATGCTAAAAATGCCCAATTAAATTATTATACCAGTATTTAATATGATCACAATAATAATAATTAATTTGTTGCCTCCACTAAGCTCCATATTTCAATACATACACCAGTACTTTATTTCAACATTTTCTGTTCAATATTTTTTTTATTTTCTTTCACAACTAACGAGGTAGTAATACTTGTTAACATACACATAAGCCATTATATGAATTAGATATATTACTGGTTTACCTGATGAAGATCTTGTGGCTGCCTTCGGCGTCTACAGGTAAAGTTCTCTGACTCTTTTATCTTTTTCTGTCTTTTATTTAATAAATAAAATAATTATTTATTAAATGTGACAAACCCTAAATAATTTAATTCACTTTAACCCATGATTTATAATGTATTATTAAATGATTACTTTTGTCCATTAAGTATCGATTTATTAACTCAAGTTACACTAATATTTAAAATTTCCAAAAATGACTTTCTGAGTCATTACATTATCCACCACCAAAAATCATGTTCGTCCACGAACATAAAGTAAAAGAAAGTACCTGGAGCTTCGAAAAGTTAAGGATACATGACACGCATGTCAGACTCTGTCTCCCAAGTTTCTTCCCCCGCAGATCGGTGCTTCCATTGCACTTTCACTGAAAGCAAATCTCCTGGTACTAGCTTCAAAACCTTGTCTATCCAAAATAGTTTTGTAGGCATTCTCCTCAAATGTCAAGTCTGGAGCCAACGCCACGGAGTCAAGTGAAAGCACATGAGATTCATCCGGAATATACTTCCGAAGTATAGGGGAATGGAAAACAGATGATGACTGGCTGACAAACTATGGTGGCAACGCCAACTTATAAGCCACCTCTCCCACTGGCTCGAAATATCAAAAGGTTCCAATGAACTAGGGCTAAGCTTGCCCTTCTTTCCAAAACCTCATTACACCCTTCACGGGTTGATACTCGAGCCTAACATGATTCACCCTCAATAAACACTAAGGCTATAACTCTCGGTCTGCATAGATCTTCTGTCGACTCTGAGCTGTCAATAATTATACTGAATCCATACGGACTTGGCTCCATAGCATCTTAAGCAAGTATGTATCCAAAGTCCATTTCCGCCGAATTACACCAACCAACAGAGACTTACACCGTCTTCCATAACAACGCCTCAAATGGGGCCATCTAATCTAGAGTGATAACTGTTATTATAGGGCAAACTCCTGCTAAGGGGAAATGTTGATCCCATCGATCCTCGAAATCGATCACACCACGCTAGGAGCATATCTTCCAACCACTTTTGAATCATCTGCTCAAAATGACCATCAGTCTGGAGGGTGAAAGGTGGTAACTCATTTCTCATTGAGGACAGACCATGCTGTAATGCATCCAGAACGTGAGAAGTAAATACGTGAACCTTGATCTGATATGATAGAATAGAACTCCATGTAGTCGCACAATCTGACGAATATATAGCTTGGCTAACTTTTTACTGAATACCTTCACCCGAACCGGGATGGAAGCAGGGAAGATCTGGCAGCCGATCAACAAAAACCCAATAGAGTCCATAAACCACCACTCTGAGTAGGAAAACCCACAACAAAGTCCATAGTAATCGCTTCCCACTTGCACGTAGGAATATTCATCGTCTAAGATATACCCCCGGGCCGCTGGTGCTACACTTGACCTTGATGGCAGTCAAAAACACATCGAAACAAAGTCTGAAATATCTATTTTCATACCACACACACAGTAATGCTGGACCATACATGATAATCTTCGACGCTCCCGGATGGATGGAATACCAAGAACATGTTTACTATCATGAATTAATCTAATCAAATCTCACGTCCTGGGCACACAAATCTGTCTCCGATCCGCAAGGACACCATCAGATTCAAGGACAACCTCCTTAGATTCCCCTTTCAATACGTTGTTCGATGAGACATAATTTTCTCACAAAACTGGTGTTGCCGGACTTGCTCTACACTAGAGAAGACCGAGCCTCAATAAAAGCAATCATCCCATCACTCTCTTCTGAAATCTGGCAAGCGGAAAGACTGTTAGCTATATAATCTGCACATCTCTAGCCAATGGTCTCTTCTCAATACTAAGCACTGCAAAGACACTCCCCATTGCTATAGTTTTCCTTATCAGAGCATCGGCCCACAACATTGGCTTTTCCTAGATGATACAGAATGGTCACATCGTAGTCCTCAGCAAACTCAAGCCATCTCGTGTTGCCTGCAAGTTTCAAATCCCTCTGGCTAAAGATATACTGAAGATCCGATGATCAGTGAAGATCTCACAATGAACCCCATACAAATAATGACGCAATAACTTAAATACAAATACCACAGCCGCCAACTCCAGATCATGAGTAGGGTTAGTACCACAGCCGCCAAACTCCAGATCATGAGTAGGGTTAGTTTTTTCATGGGACTTCAATTTCCTAGAAGGAATAAGCAATTAATTTCACCTTCTGTTGTCAAACACACTAACCCAAACCAACTCCTGAAGCATCACAACTACATAGAAAAGTTCTACACTTCCTATGGTTAGAGTAAACACCCGAGCAGAAGTCAACAAAGTTTGAGCTTTTGAAAGCTCTCCTCACAACTCATCAGACCACTGAAAACCACATCCTGTCGAGTCAAATCTAGTCAATAGAGCTGCAAAGTAGAGAAATTCGGAACAAATCATCGATAATAGCCGCCAATCCAAAAACTCCTAATCTCAGTAGGTGAAGAGGTCGCGTCCAGGCCTTTAACTCCTCAATCTTGGTGGATCTACTCTAATATCATCTTTGACCACCACGTGTCCAGAAAGAATGTCACAGAGTTAAGCCAGAACTCACACTTTAAGAAAACTTGGCATACAACGTCTCTTCTCTCATCTCTGAAGACAATCCTTAGGTGTCGGACATGGTCCTCTCAAGTCTTAGAGGTAAACCAAGATGTCATCGATGAAAACCATCACAAAAAGAATCAAGGTATGGTCGAAACACCCCATTCATCAACTCCAGGGAATGTTGAGGAGGCATTAGCCAATCCGAAGGAACACACTAGAAAATTCATTAATTCCCATTCGAGTCTGAAAAGCTGTTTAGGATATCTGGATGCCCTAATCTTCAAATGAGGATACCCAGGACCTCAATCAATCTTAGAGAAACAATGATGCTCCCGTAACTGATCAAATATGTCAGCAATAGCGGAAGAGGAACTTATTCTTCACTGTTTACCTTGTTCAACTTTCTGTATCAATACACTTCTCAATAGTCCCATCCTTCTTCTTCAACAAATACAATAGTAGGGCACCCGAATGTGCACACTACGGCGATATAAAACCCCTTTAGTCAATAAATGCTGCAAGTGATCCATCAATTCTTTCAACTCTGCTGGAGTCATACGGTATGGAGGGATAGAAATAGGCTTAGTGCCCGGCTCCAAATTAATAGAAAAATTGATATCCCTATCGGAAGGAACAACTGGAAGATCAGAAGGAAATACATCGGGAAACTCCTGAACCACGGGAACAGAGTCCATGGGAGGTGGTTTAACGCTAGTATCCTGAATAAAACCTAAGTAAGACAAACACCCCCTCTCCACCAATATTTGAGCACGAATAAAAGAGATGACCTTTCTAGGGCAAGAACGACTAACACTCTTCCACTCAACCCTCCGAACACAAGGCATTGCGAAAGTCACAGTCTTAACATTAAAATCAAGGACAACATGATAAGGAGAAAGCCAATCCATACCCAAGATAACATCAAAGTCTACCATTCCCGCTCGATCCACCACTAAGGGCTTACCCACGGGTGTAGAAACACGAATAGGTACAGTCATGCTATCACATATCATATCAAATTTTGAAGCAAAATACGTAGACATATAAGAGAATGTAGGACCTGGATCAAACAACACAGACGCAGGTCGATGGCATACTGGGATGATACCTGTAATAACAGCATCAGAGGTCTCCGCCTCAAGTCTCCCAGGGAACGCATAGCAGTGGACTCCTCGTCCATATTCAGCCTCGGTGGTACCTCTACCCCCACTCTGCTGAGCTGCAACACCACTACTAGGAACTCTATCACCTCTACCCTGTGGTGTTGGTGGTCTAGTCTGGAATGAAGAATTAGGTCGAGGCCCATCACGACCCCTTTGAAAAGTACACTGCCGCATTAAGTGATCAGGATCTCCACAAGTAAAACAAAATTTTTGACCTGGAAACTTCTGTGTGGACCCTGAAAACCCACTATAACTTCCTCGCCCTGTAGGTCGCTGCTGTGAACCGTACGAGCCCTGACCCGGGCTATAAGAACCCGTAGATTTCTTGCCACTCCCAAATGTCGGCATAGATGCATGAATAGGTCCCTGCTAATGAAAAGAACCCCTCACTCTTTGTGATCCCCTAATTCCAGATGAGGCACCACGAAACTGGCCTCATATACGGGCCCTTTTAGGGTCCCCAAACTCCTCTCTCTCCATCAATTCCACCTCATTGTCGCCCCTCCCTAGATGTCCGAACACAGCTTACCTGATAGTAGAAAGTCACGAATCCCCTCACAAATATGCGAAAGATCCATCTCTGTCTCATTTAAGAATAATGGCCATCGCATGCCTGATAACACTAGCCAGAAACTACATTCTCATCCTCTGTAACCGATAAACCATCCGTCTTATCTCTCAAACCTCACTCGAGTTCTACATCACATCCTCCCTGGGATAAGAACGATCTTGGAATTCACTAGCAAACTGCTCCCCAAGTCACTGGAGGAGGATCCACTGGCAAACCCCCGATTAAGTCCTCCAGCTAGTCTCTCGCTGGTCCACGAAGCTGGCGTGTAGATATCAACCCATGTACTCAGCTACTCTAACTACCTCTATAAGTCCTCGACGGTTTTGAAACTCATGGAATCCTCGTCTTTCCACCCTGAAGCGAGGTGTATCCAGCTTACGAAATTTCTCAGTACCTACGCTGCTCATCCTCTGTCAGACCACCACAGTGCAACTTGCGCCCCACCACTGTTCATGTGAAACATCATCTTAACTGCGGGAATCCCACTGGGATCGTCACCTATCGTATCATGAAAAACTGAGCTTCTGCTTTCTTGGGGTTGAGCCCCCTCTCGAGTACGAGAGTCATGTGGTGTGGTTCGCACCACCACCCTCACAAACCCCTAGCCACTATAACACCTCAATAGTGTAAATCCTGAAGCAAATGGTGTGAGACTACATGCAGCTAAAGGAACGTGGTCCTCTCGCATCAATCTGACGTCTGTAGACCTCTCTATAACTCCCCTCTCCATTGGTGGGCGCTCCACGTCCACCACTCTGTCTACTGTCGTACTACTAGCACATACCTCTTGCTCGAGAATCTACCCCTACCCCTAGCAGGCCTCAACCACTGCCTCGTAATGGCCTCCCCTCTACCACCATAACATTAGTTCTACTCCTTGTCATCTGTAAAAAGAAGTATACACTCACCAGGTAGAAAGAAGGTGACTACGCAGGAATGAGAAAGAATGAATAAATGTAAATTTCCTAGGAAATCCGTAACCTATTCATAGATAAGTCCAACGTCTCCTACTGATACTTGAGACTTACATAGAACTCGGCTTGTATAAACGTACCTAGGAAAGGGATCTGATACCATTTTGTCACGACCCAGAAAAAGTTTGTATGGCACTCGTATTATCCCACCAAAAAAAGTCAGCCTAAACCCGAATATCTCACAAGTGCGAAGTAAATGACAAACCCAAGAACAATTTTCATTATGAAACCAATCATTTAATTCAATCACCAAAACGAGGTTGTCACGTGCACAAGCCTCCTATGGTGATAGTAGAAGTGAATAAATAAAATGTCTAAATGAAGTGTCTTTCAATTAAAACAAAGTACTAAACGAGAGTAGGAAAGTTCACTGAGATGACAATCAGCTACCTCACATCGTCCTCCATAAGATCCTCGTAACAATAAAAAATGGAAGGTATCAACAAAATCTGTCTCGGTAACCATACAAAATTTTAGAAGCAAGGGGGTGAGTACCAAACCACGCGTAACCCCAATTGAACCTCTAACACAAGTTAAGTGAACAAAATATGGGTCCTCCTTACACCTTCTAACCCCACGCTACAGCCGAATAGTTTACCAGTTTATAAACACCACTTAATACTAACACACTCCTATGCAGATATTTCACCTTCTCATAAAACCGCAATATTCATATTGAAAAATCTTACAGAGAAACACTCACAAGATCAGGAAAGACGGGTTCAGTTCATCAATAATAAGTGTTCAAATTGCCAGAGATGCAATTCAAATATAGTGATGCATGTCTTTTTCTTACGTACACAACCCACTGATCTCTCAGTCCGTGCCCATTGTGTGACATTTCCGAGATACCTTCCATCTGTCGCGGGCGCCCGAGAGCATGACCCTCGATAATAGTAACCATTGCGGCGCGCGATACGTCCCTCAAATATACAACACACATCACAGCGGTGCGATACTACCGCTCGACTAGTACATCCCTCTTAGCACTTAACTCTTATTACAATCTGTTTTTTCAGATACTACAATGTATGACATGCTCTAATGAGAACATGAGAGATAAGACATATATATTGATAAACAAGCAGCCATTTACAGCAGGAATACACACTCATCAATAGGTCAACAAGGCTCCAAATCATTCTCAACACGCGACAGAAGGAATACACGAATTTCATCTCTTAACAAGAGTTTTAGAAATCACTGCCTTAGAAATCGATATCACTCTGAGACTTGAGCCTTCCCTTTTCGTTGAACTTCCGACAAATGCTATCTAAGTCAAATATATTCACATGAGGTTTCGGAAACTAACACATCCATATTAATGACGTGCGTTAACCTTGAACTTAAAAATTCCCCCAAATTTATAATAAATCCATAATTTCTTGATTCAACTAACTGTCAACTCGCATATTATTCAAAGTTCCCAGTCTAAAGTTAAATATAAATTGTGTAAAAAGTTATCCCTCAATTCTTAAACTAATGTAAAATAGGGACTGACCAAGATCAAATGATAAATGAAAAAAACTGATATATGCATCAACTTTACCTATATGTCCAAATTTTTTCCAAGTATTATGAATATTCAACATCCATCATTCACCTATATTCAGCTTCTACAAGGTATCAGCCACCATTCAACACCTGCACCCACTAACTTAAATGAAATTAACAGGGTTTTGTTCATTCCTTTGAATTGTGGAAGCCGCAATAATGATTTAACATCATCATAGGTTCAAAAGTCCCAACTTCAATAGTTATACCCATTGTTAATTTATCACAATAATAATAATAATTGGATTTGTTTGCCTTCCACTAAGCGCCCTATTCATAACCTACACCATGTACTGTATGTCAACATGTGCTGTTCAATATTTTTTTTATTTTCTTCCCACGAACGAGTAGTATACTTGTTAACGACACCTAAGCCATTAATATAAATTAGATATATTATTACTGGTTTACCTGATGAAGATTTCTTGTGGCTGCCTTCGACCGTCTCAGGTCAGTGCTCTGACTCTTTTCCTCTTTTCTGTATTTTATTTTCTTTATAAAATAATCTTAGTAAAATTGAACAAACCCTCAATCGTTTAATTCACTTTACCCCATGAGTTATAAAGGATTATTAAAGATACTTTGGTCCATTAACTATCGATTTATTAACTCCATTTAACACTAATATTTAAAATCCAAAAATGACTTTCGGCTTAACATTATCCACCCACTAAAAAGCATGTTCTTCCTCGAACATAAAGTAAAAGAAAAGTACAATGGGGCTTCGAAAAGTTAAGGATACAGGACCGCTGTCAGAGTCTGTCTCCCAGTTTCTTCCCCCGCAATCGGTGCTTCCCGTTGCACTTTCACTGAAACAATCTCCTGTCCCCTAAGCTTTCGAACCGCCTATCACCATAGCTATAGGCTTCTCCTCAAATGCAACGTATGGACCCAACTCAACGGATCCACGTGACAGGCACATGAGATTGCATCGAATTACTTCCAAAGAATAGATACTTGAAAACAGGATGATTGCTAACAAACTAGGTGGCAACCCACTTATAAGCCACCTCTGCCCACTACTGGTTTTTCTCAAAATCTCAAAAGTCCAATAACCTAGGGCTAAGCTTGCCCGGCTTTCCAACCTCATTACACCTTCACGGGGTGATACTCGGACCAACATACCCCTCATACACTATGCTCTAACTCTCCGGTCTGCATGAACTCTTCTGTCGACTCGGAGGATGTCAATAATCTATTATGAAATCATACTACTTGCTCCATAGCCTCGCACAAGTCGTATCCAAAAAAGTCCATTTCGTGCCGAATCAAACCAACCATCGAGACCATACACGCGCTTCCAATACACCACTCAAATGGCGCCATCTGCGATACTAGATTGATCAGTGTTATTATAGGCAAACTCCCTTCAAGGGTAATGTCGAGCCCATCTTATCTCCGAACATCGATCACAATGCTCAGAGCAATCTCAACACCTGAATGTCCTCTCATACTGACCATCATCCTGAGGGTGAAAGGTTGTAACTCATTCTAATTGAGTACCCAGACCATCCGTAATGCCTTCCAGAAGGGAGAAGTAATAGTTGAACCTCGATCTGTATGATATAACAATAGGAAAATCCATGTAGAGCACATCTGACTCATTATAGCTTGGATAGTTTTTCTTCGGTATACTTCACCCGCACCGGGATAGTGGCAGAGTGTTCAGCCTCTCAACAACACCCAAATAGAGTCAAACCACCCTTGATGGTAGGCACCCCACAACACAGTCTATATAATCCGCTCCCACTTCCAATAGGCACTAGGCATCCATTTGAGATACACCCCCGGGCCGCTGGTGCTCACTTGACGCTGCTCGGCAAGTCAAACACCTCGCAACAAATTCTGAATATCTCTCTTCCTCCCACACAACGTCAGTAATCGATTAGCTCAGTAATCATGAATATAGTCTTCGACCGCTCGGCTGGATATGTATGAATACCCGGAACAAGGGCCTCCTCACGAATCATCTAATCCAATCTCTTGTCCTGGTCTGCAAACAAATTCTGTCTAAGATCCCCACGATACATCAGAATTACAAGGCAACCTCCTTAGATTCCCTCTCAATCTTTTGTCATACAAATTAGACATAATTTGTTCAATCATCAAACTGGTGTGCCGGATTTTCTCGACTAACAAATGAAGACCGACCCTCAATAAAAGCATCATTCCATAATTCATTTTCGTGAATCTGCTAAGGCGGACAAGACTGTGTCGCTATAATCTGCTCTCATCCACCATTGGTACTCATTCCCTCATACTACGCTATGCACTGGGACGCACGTCCCATGCTAGGACGTCTCCTGCCAGAGCATCGGTCCACACCATTGGCTTTTCTAGTGATCAGAAAATGGTCACCTCATAGTCCTTCGCAAACTCAAGACATCTTCCGTGGCCTCAAGTTGAACTCCCTTCTGATAAAATTTACTGACGAACTCTAGATGTATCAGTTAATGATCTCACATGAACCCCATATAAATAATATATGCCATACGTAGTAAAATACCAAAGCCGTGCCAACTCGATCATGAGTAGGGTATTTCCTTCTCATGGGAACTTCAATTTCCTAGAAGCATAAGCACTCACTTTCCCCTTCTTCATCAACACACCACCCAAACCAACTCCTGAACATAACAATACACAGTAAAGGCTACACCTTCCTTAGTATAGTCAACACCCAGACAACTTCAAGAAAAGTCTGACTTTTGAATGCGCTTCCAATGCGACATCAATCAGACCACTGAAAACCCACATCCTGTCGAGTCAATCTAAAGGTCAATGGAGCTTTCATAGTAAGAACTCTGAACAGATCGTCGATATGAGCCTGCATCCCACAAAACTCCTAACTCAAAGTAGTGGAAGTAGGATGGTCGCATCCATCCTCTAACAGCTGTCAATCAGTGACCTGGGATCTACTCTAGCTACCCCCTTGGACACCACGGGTTCCAAGAATGTAACAAAAGTACGCCAGAATCACACATTGAGAACTTGGCATCACCTTTTCTTCTATCATACCTCTGAAGTACAATGCTTATTGTCGACATGTCCCCCTAATTCTTAGAATACTCAAGACGGTCATCGATGACACAATCACAAGAAATCAGGTATGGTCGAAAACCCTATTCCCAACTCCATGAATGATGCGAGGTGATTGGAGTCAATCAGAAGGACAACACTAAATTCCATAAGCCCCTCGCGTTGTGAAAAGTTTGTCTTATGGATATCTGATGCCCTAATTCCTCAACTATGATACCCAGACCTCAAATCAATCTTAGAGAACAATATCTCCCTGTAACTATAAAATAAGTCATCCCCCCCTACGCGGAAGAGGAGTACTTATTCTTCACTGTTACCTTTGTTCAACTTTTATGTAGATCAATACCCATTCTCATAGTCCCATCCATTCTTCTTCACAAACAATACAGGGGGCACCGCTAAGGAGACACACTAGGGCTAGAATAACCCCTTACTCAATCCAATCCTGCAACTGGATTCTTCAAATTCTTTCAGTCTGCTGGATCCATCGTATGGGGGATAGAATAGCTGGGGGGGGGGGGGAGTGAGAGGTGAGGGGGGAGTAGAGCCAAAAGTGATCGGTAGCGTCGAAATTGGAGGGCCGCGTCACGCGCTGTGACTCTCCCCATTTCTTTTTCGTTCTTATCCGCCCATCTCTCTCTCCATCACTGCGACCACCGTCTCTTTACAAAGCACCATGCCTTGTCTCTCCGACAGGTTAGATCTTTCCTCCCTCCAAAATCACTAGAGAATCGCTATCCCGATCGGATGACACCTGGAGTCAGACAGGACATAACATCGGGAAACCTCCTGAACACGGGAACAGATTCAATGATATCTTGGTTTCACGCTCAGTATCCTCAAATACAGCTAAGTCCGAGAAAACACACCCTCTCCACCAATGCATTGAGCACAGATAAAAGAAATGCTCCTTACTAGGAGTAAGAACTCACTAATATCTCCTTCCACTCACCCCTCGGAACACCGAGGCATTGCTAACGTCCACAGTATTAGCATTACAACAAGGACACAGATAAAGGTGAAAAGAGCAATCATACCCAAGATAACTCAAATGAGCGCATTCCCAGAATGATTAGGTCTGTACCCAAGTGTCATACAAGCCAAAGAACTAGAAATGATCGAGACACTCGATCCCCACTAAGAGCTTATCCCACGGTGGTAGAAAACCAGAATAGTACGTCATGCTATTCCCATAGTCATCCAAATTTAGCACAAAATAGTTAGACCATACGAGAACTACGCATAGGTCCTCCGCCTTAGTCACGGGCCTGTGAGTGGGAACAATACAGTGCCTCCTCGATCCATATATCTGGCCTGATGGTGGTACCTCTACCCCCACTCTGCGGATGCGCAAACCACCTACTAAGGAACTGCTATCACCGTCTACCTTACTGTAACTATGCCACGACCTCATACCTGTGGTCTGGTGGTCTAGTCTGAATTGAAGAAGTTTGGTCGAGGGGGGCCGCCATCAACGAGCCCCGTTTAACACAACGACATGAGTTCTGCCTCATATAATGTGAGTCATTGATCTCCAAAGTAAAACAAATTATCTAACCGTGACGTCTGTGGGTGGACCGGTGAAACCCACTATAAACTTGCGTCGCCCAGTAGGGTTACGTATGCAGTGAACGCGTACACATACACACCTGACTAGCTATAAAACCCCTAATGTCTACCACTCCCAAATGTCGGCATCGATCATGAATAGGTCCCCGCTGTTTCATTTTTTTTTTATTTTGTTTTATTAGGAAACGAGAACCACTCACTCTCTGTATCCCCTACCCCTATAGGCACCATGACAAAACTGGCCTGATATACTGGCCCTTTAGGGTCACCAACCCTCTCTCTCCATCAATCCGGTCTCTTGTCGGCGCTCACCCGTGGACTGGAAAAAATCCCCCTCCCTAATGTCTGAAACATATTGACCTAATAGAGAAAGGCCACCTCGCCTCACAAATCTATCGGATTCCGTGTCTCTGTACATTTGAATAATGGACTCGCATGCCTAGACACTGGCAAAAATGTCGTACATCATACTCTATAACCTCTACACGCCCCCGGCCCCGCCGCCAAAAAAATAACCATCATGTTTGTAATACTCTCACACCTCAAGCGACTCTCCTCTCTCACGCTCCATTGGGATAAAACGATCTTGGAATACACTAGAAAAATACTCCCAATCCCTGGCGGAGATCCAACTGGGAAGACCCCCCGAATAGTTCTCCACTAGTCATACTCGTGGTTTCACAAAGAATGGCAGTGTATCATATCGGAACCCCATTTGACTCCTAATGCCAACGCAACCTCATAACCTCCGACAGTTAGTTCGAACTCATGAGCCATCCTCTCTCTTCCCCCCTGAAACTGGACTGGATCCCTTTTAAATCTCGTCATACCTCATCTCGCTCTTCTCATGCAAACAACCACCGGTGTCAACTGACCCCTAAACTTCAGGTGCAACATCATTCTGAACTGCGGGATCCACTGTACTTCCATCAGTATCATTACAATATGTTAGCTGCTTCTTTATTGGTCTGAGCCCCCTATCAATACGGGAGTCATGTGGTGTGTAGTACCGAACCACCACCTGAGAAAAGCCCCTCTCACACGTAGACACCCAATGAGTGTATTCTAAGCAAAGGTGTGACTACGGAATCATGGAGGAACCTGTCCTCTCTGCCCTTAATCTCGGTTCTGTAAACCTCGCTAGTCACAGACCTCTCATTGTTGCTGCTCCACGTCCACGACCTGTGCTGATGTCCCTACTACTAGCACGCACCGGTCTAGCTCGGCGCTCCCCCTACCCCTACCGGGGCCTAGCAATAACATGCCTCAGAAATGCGCCTGGCCTCTACCTCCGGTAACGATTAGTGTCTACGTCCTCGTCATCCTTCAAAAGAAGGTATAAACCCTCAGTACTAAAGAAGGTGACTCCACGATGCTAAGAATGAATCAAAAGTGACTGGTCCTAGTAATCCTCTAGCCTCGGACAATATATTACAGACTCTCCGTACTAGGTCCCTTGATACTCTACATAGACTCGGCTTGTATACACGTGAGACCTGTGAACCCGGGGCCTGATAACAATTTTTCACGACTCAAAAATGTGTGTATGCACTCGTCTTTCCCACCAATACAAGATCAGCCTAAACCCAATATCGTACCAAGTGTGCGGAAGAAGTAAACGACAATCCAACTACAATTCTATTATGAAACCAAGTCTATTAAATTTCATCCCCAACACCAATTTGGTCCACTTGCACAAGACTCTATTGTAAATATTCGAATTGAAATAAATAGAATCTAAATGAAGTGTCTTATCAAGTAAAAACAAAGTCATGAAATGTAGTACAAGTTCGCTGATATGACAAGCAGCGACCTCAAAATCCTCCACAAATTCCTCGGAAACAAGCTAATGGAAGGTATCACAAAAGCCACTCGTAACCCTGCAAAAATTGTGTATAAGCAAGGGTGGATTACCAACCACCGTACACCCAACAAGCAAACTTCTAAACACAAGTTAAGTGAACGAAAAGACGGTACATACTTACACCGATTCTGAACCTCAACGCTCCAGCCTAACATTTTACAGAGTTTACCACAACACACAACTCAGACACCACACTCGATTGAGTGTACAACATGCGTCAATAGCCTTATTCTTCAACAGTGACAACTTCACAGAGAAACACTCACAAAATCAGCAGAACAGTGGTTCAGTTTCATCAATAATGAGAAAGGGCAATGCCATTAGCATGCAATGTAAAATATCGTGATGCATGTCTTTTCTTACGATACACCCCTGCTTTCTCTCAGGGCCGGGACCCTAGGACATATCTGTCCATGCATCTATCGTGGTGCAAGCGACATAGCCCTCATAATAGTAACCAGCGGCGCGCTCAGATAGGTTCCCTCGAAATTGACGAGTATCAAATCCGGCTCTCGTACAGCCCTCAAAATAGGACATCCTCTTATCGACTTAACTCTTACATCACAATCATGATCCTCAGATACCATCCACTGACATCTCAAATAGAAATGAGGAGATACCATTTTGTAAACAATCACAATTTACGAGTCCCGGGGAAGAATAACCAGAAAACCCTTAAACAATACAAGCAACAAGTCTCCAAATCATTCTCACACCACAAAGGAACTATAACGAATTCATACGCTTAACAAAGAAGGTTTAGAACAATCCACTATGCCTTAGGCATCGAATAATCACTCTGAGACTTGTTGGCCTTCCCTTTTCGTTGACTTCCGAACGCAATGCATCTATTCGAATATATATTCACAATTGGGTTTTGAAACTAGCAACTCCAATTAAATATTTTATTTTTTTTATTAAGATTTTTTAACTTGAACTTAAAAATTCCCCCAAATGTTATATTTATATACATAATTATCTTGATGTGCAACGAACGTTTCACAGCATATTTTCAAGTTTCCAAGGTAATAAAGTTAAAACATCTACATTTTAAAGTTAGCCCTCAATATTAAAACTACCGTAAAAAGAGGGACTGCCCACCAGACATCACAACTTACTGGAATATATATACTAATATATATATATAATATATAAGCATCAACTTGTACCGATATGTCATGTTTCCCATGGGGATTATTTAGTGAATCAGTAACAGCATCATTTCCGCATGATCAGAGTACTGGTCACATTTTTCAGCCACCAAGTCACACACTGCAACCCACTAACTTATCTGAAAATGTAAGCATCTGGTGTTTGCGTCCTTGCGCGGGTTGTAATTTTGGGAAGCTCCAACAAAAAAAAAATATGGTAACATCATCATATGGCGTCACAGTGACCTACCTGCATTTATTATACCCAGTATTAATAGTATCACAATAATCACAATAATACTTATTTGTGTGCCTCCACTAACGCCATATTCCCAAGACAGACACCAGACTGATGTCAACATTGGCGGGTCATTTTTTTTCAGTGGAGTCACACTAACGAGGTTACGGATAATCAAGCTTGTGTGTAACAATACACATGAAGCAGTATCTGATTAGACGAGTTACTTGTGGACCGGGATAGTAAGAGGGGCAGCGGCCGGCCGGCGGGCTACAGGTAAAAAGTTTAAGCCGAGCAGCGGTGCGTCGGTTAGCGCGTGCGTGTAGGAAGGAAGAAAATAATTGTGGTATGAAAGTGACAAACCATAAATAATGTAATTCACGTTGGACCAAATGACATTTATAGAGGAATATTACGGTGAGGACTTTGGTCCATTAACTATTGATTTATTAACGCAAGTTACACTAATATTTAAAATTTCCAAAAATGACTTTCTGAGTCATTACATTACAATATATTTGTTCAGCTAACTATTTTGAAACTTACATAGTGCACAACCAATTGACATTATTCTAACATGACACACTATTGCACTTTTAGGGTGTGGAAAACTTAAAACCATGCAATATTCAACACAAACTAAAGGAGAAGATCTGTCTTCTTTATCTACCAATATTACCGAGCCAAGGCATCTTTATTGTTGTATGTCTCTCAACATTGGCCAATTAGAAACTTCTTCAGTGATCTCTCATCAACAAATCTGTAAAACACGTGCTTATGAACCTTACTAGGCAATGGTACAACCCAATTTTTAGCAAAATTCATAGAATCCATGAAATTTTTTGTCTCTCTTTGTTCTATGGATGATGCAGCAATGCGTAATTTTTAAGTACGTAAGGAGGAAAGTCTAGTTAAAAGGATTCTTTCAGAACATTATCTTTCTCCATCATCTCTTAAGGAATTCCTCTAGCTTTGATGGCCTCTTCTTAGTTGGAGTCCATCACCAGTCTAGAATGAAAAAAGATCAATCATTCACCAAAACACAAAAAAAATATACAAAAACCAAACTTTAAACCATAAGATTAAAGAATCCCATAAAGAAAAGAAAAATATAAATAAACGATCACTCTTTGATTGATTAAAAAAAAATTGATTTTGATTTCTATACAAAAACAAAACACAAAGAGTTGATGAAGAAACATAAAATGAAGAAATTTGTATATGTGGAAAATTGTCAAGATTATGGTAATACATTATGTATTGATGAGTAGGTTCCATGAGGATGATTAATTTCTCTTAATTGCTTAAAACATTTTACTTTATTTAATTTGATGAGTAAGAATCACGATGATAAATTTTAAGTTTTATTTGATTTTTTTTTATGAGTAAGAATCAAAAGGAAAAATTTAAAATTTTAGTTCTTTTAATATTTTCATAAGAATTGAATTTGATGAGTAGGAGCCAAGAAAGTAAAATGAAATATTATTTCATTTGCTTTTGAGTAGGAGCCAAGAAGGTAATTTTTGAGTTTTAGTTCTTTTACTTTCTTAAGCATTTAATTTGATGACTAGACTATAGGAGAGCAAATTTGGGATTTAATTTAATTTAATTTGAAGAGAAGGAGTAAAGAAGGTAAATTTAAAATTTAAAATTTAGTGATATTATTCCAATTACTTAATTTGATGAGTAGGAGCCATGACCACGGGGGATAAATTTTGAATATAATTTTATTTAATTTGATGAGTAGGAACAAAAATGGTAAGTCAATAATCTTTTAAAAATGGATCATTTCTAAGTAAAATATAGTATTTTTTATAATTTTTTCTCTTGAATGAATCTTATTACCTAACTAATTAATGTATTCACTTACATTGCATCAAAGTTTTGTTATTTTAGCATTCACTTAAAATTTTAATCATTAATATTTTAATACTTTGACGTGATGTTGTTCAACTAAAATATAATCTCACAATCTCCACAAGAACAACAAAATGGGCTGCTCATGGATGTAAAAGTTGTTCCTGTTAACCCCATTGCTAAGACCTGCGTGATCATGAGGCTTAGGCCACCTAGCATCACAGATTCCCCTCTTTTTCCGGCTGTCCTCTACCCGTTGAACATGCACCATCAACCTGGAGAGGTCCATGTTATCGTGGAGTATCACAGATCGACACTTCTCTAGATCTCCGATAATTTATGTGAGGAACCTACTCATCTCATCCCTGATGTTAGATACAAGTGAAGTAGCATACCTCGGTAGTTTAACAAACTTCAAGGAATACACCCTGACTGTTATTGATCCTGGCTTAAGGTTAATAAACTCCTCAACCTTGGACTCCCTCATCTCCCTAGGGAAGAATCTTTCCAGGATGGCTATCCTAAACTGCTCCCAAGTGACTCGAACTCCGCCCAAAGCTCGGCAATGCTGCCACATCTTGCACAAAGTATATGCAACATCCTTAAGCTTATAGGGAGCCAACTCTACTTTCTCGGTATCTGTGGCCCCCATAGCCACCAAAATTTTATACACCTCGTACACAAACTCTTGGGTATCCTCTGAAGTACTAGACCCTATGAAAATAGTATGATTCATCTTCGTGAAGTCTTGCAGCCTGTCAGTCATGCTATGAACCGTTGGTTCTTTCCTTTTCTCTGAATATCTCACTTTGATATGGTTCAGGTCATTGGATTTGTCCTGCATAATGATTTGCTTGTCCCTGGTCCCAGATTCCAACACCCACACCTCCGGATCAGTCAACCCAGCAGGGTCAACCCAGCAGGGTTAACCAGCATACCCACTCCTTCAACTGAAGCCTGGGGTGGAACCTGATTCTCCCCAGTATTTGCTCTTCCACTCCTCTGACCAATGGTTCTTCTAGTATTCATTCTCTTAAAACCTGAAGGATTGATGTTATAAACGCTCATAACATCAAGATATCAGACATTATGAAAAGGCAACTATTAGCTCAGAATAAGGTAACTTTTTTTCTACTAGCTAAACCTACTACTACGCATCATGGCAGTCTCTAATTCATGATATGGTGGCCTTCACTACCATGACTTAGAACCACATCAATTTGGTTGATGTAAATTTTGGAACTTAATATAATTCCATGTTACCAACTTTGTCCGATAAGAATTAAGCCACCCAGAACTAGATCGACATTTTTTAACAACCTCTCAGGTCGCACACAACCACATACGTCCTCCTTACTTCATCTAGGTTAATTTTAGAGCAGCAAAATTTATACTTTTTGTTTCTTAAAATATGCCATGTAAGTCATTCTAAATCTACTTAAAATTCATATACGTTTACTATCATCCATCTAATATAAAGAATGTCAAATGAAAGAAATAGTTCAATACTGCATTAAGTGTATACTTGCCAAATTGGCAACAATGCAATGTCTGAAATAAAATGGGAAAGAAATGCTAGTGGAACATACTCCACTAGCTCAATCCTATAACAAAGCTAGAATATAATAGGCAACTGTCCTCGAATGCATGAGGGCCTACCAAGTCTGGATGAATCTTCCACGTCTGGATAGCTTCAGGTCGATCAGTAAGCTCTAATGTCCACCCGTGCCTGCACCTAAAATGTAGAGTTGCATGGAATTAGTACACACTTGTACTAAGTATGGGTGTATTTAAGCACACACCAACGACATGCATGAGTAAGAATATCTTTTTCTTAACAACATGATCTATGGAAAGTCAAGTCAGTGGACTTGCCAAATTGGAATTAGGAAAGTCAGTGGACTTGCCAAATTTAAATTAGGAAAGTCAAAGGGCTTGCCAAATTTGAATTAGGGAAGTTAGGGGACATGCCAAATTGGGATTAGGAAAGTCATTGGACTTGCCAAATTTGAATTATGAAGGTCAGGGGACTTGCCAAATTTGAATTAGGGAAGTCAGGGGACTTGCCAAATTTGGTTTAGGAAAGTCATGGAATGAGAGTAACATGCATCATCATACGTATCATATTGTACATAGCACATAACATCTTACGCATAGCACATAACATATTGCATATAGCACATAACATATTTCATATCATTCTTTCATATGTCATGAGACCCCTTGGCCTCATGGGACTGTGATATTAAACACTCTTCCTAAAATGAGGCCCAATATATGGGCCCTCACTAGGAGCCTTCTTTGAAAACAAACCCGGACGTCCGCTTCATTCCCACATCAACATTCATACGTACTACTATCATTTATTATATTAATTCATAAGCTAGTGTAAACACTAGCCATACCTTGGATGTAGTTTAAGACTAATCAGTGGGTTTTTGGCATGATCAATAATAGCCTGTGTCATTACTTTAGTCTAATCTCAAACCCTCACCCCTTGAACTATCATATCCTAACACCGTTGGTATCATTCGTATCAAATATGTGCATCATTTGAGGCTGGCCTCTTCATTCATTTAGGAATTATTTAACTTTAAAACCGACTAGATCATGTGAGTATCATTAAATCCAGTGTCTGGCCACCACACCGAAAATAGGTGGAATCACTGCGGCCAAAGTGAACAAAAAAAAAAAAAACATGCATAGTATTAAAGTATACTTTTAAATTTAATACTTTCATTAGAGTGTTCATCAGGTTTACCTACCAGCTACTAGGTGAGTAAGTTTTGGTACTTTACTGAGGCTCATTTGGGCTTTCTCTCATCTTTTCACATGACCTCCTATCATGTTGTCACAACATTCATTATCTTTCCGAATATTTTATGCTTCAATAATTACTCAAACCCTTTTTACGTTAAGTTCATTTCTCAGTATGCCAATTCACTTGGTCTTTAGCGTGTTTCATAGTCTTGGTGTCCCTTTAGGGTTTTCATCATTTTTGCTTACATTCATCTTAGGTTTCACTTACTGTTAGCACTTATGCTAAGACTTATGGGTCTAATACATACAAGCCATAAGGCTTCAGACATAATTTGTTTAAGTGATTCATATCTTTCCTAAGATATTTTGGTACAATAACCTTATACATCTTGTAAGTAAATGTGCCAAGATGCTCAATCGAATCTATTTCTGCAAAAGTATGTTTTTAACACCTTATTCAGCTTCTTACTTCTTAGTGCCATACCTCCTTTATTCCCATCTACCCGCATTTTGAATCCCTTGGACAACACTTACGTTTTATTGATATTTTTTTTTTTTGATCTACAACAGCAACCCTTCTTGGGTAACGACCAATATCTATTCCTCCAAGCCACCCCCTTCACTTTTTCCTTTTTTCCTTTTATTGTCTTTTCGTTTACTTACTACTTTTCGTTCATTGGGACTGAAAAGTTGTGGGATCGAACCCTCATAACCTTATTTCCTTTTAATTTCTTTTCTTTTTATTCTATCCTTCTATCCTTCTTGGGCCGAAAGGGGTGTGGGATCGAACTCCCACAACCACGCTCTTAATTGTTCTTCGTTCTTTTCCTCCTTAAATTCCTTTTAACATTTATTAATTCTGCCTAGAGGTGTCGTGGGTTCGATTCCCACACATGGCCGCACCCTATTATTTTTCTTTTATTTGTCTTTCTCCTTAAATCTGACTGAGAGATGGTGGTGTTCCAATAACACATACTCGTCATTTCCGCCTTTTTTAGTATTTCTCTTTCGGTACGGTGACGGGTTCGAATCCCCCTTGCCAATCTTTTTATCTTACATTATTTCTAATTACTTTTAACATGGTAAGGTCATGTCACGACAAAAACGCGCGAGTTGGCACCCACCTTAACTCTCTTCTACGTTAGCGAACCACCCAATCTAATATCTAATCCCACTATTTTCAACCCAACTTCACCCATAATAAACAGCAAATACCTGTGCGTCCCGCCTTCCCCACCTCCTATAATAAATAACGCAGATCAATTACTAACTTCGTAAATTTAATCAATTCCTATCCCCAAAACCGGAAGTCATCACAAAAGAACATCTATCCTCAAATTCCTAATCTAATGATTATCTGAATACTAAAACATAATTAAACCTATAATGGTCCCGCCGTTTCCTCACTGGTCAGACATCAGGACGAAGAAAGAATCCAGTCGAGCTATGAACAAGAGCTCAACCCTGAAATCTATTATGCCTGAATCTGGGCTAGATTGCGGTGGAGGTGGGAAGTGGCGATGGCACCGTTTGGCCTGCACTCCACTAATTCATCAAGAAATAAACATACACGTAGTGTTCCGTACACACCATTCCTAGTTAGTTATCATCTTCCCACTCACAACCGCGCCCTTCACTCGTACTCGCTCACATCTCATCCATCCCTCCCCCTTCCCCTCCCCTGCCTCCCCCGCTCCACCAACCCCCTCTTGTCCGCTCCCCCTTTGGTCCCCTCCCAGACCGCCCTCCCCCCTCTGTAGGACTTATTGGCCTCAGACACCATACCTACTCATTTTGAAAAAAGGTTTTCTTTAAATCTGAGTGTATTTAACATGATTCAAGATTCATCCATTCTTTTTTATTATCCTTGTTTCCACGGTACCTTTGACACCCGCTCCTCGTACTACTAATCTATTTATCTCCCCGTTCCCAGCGCACAAGAATCGCCCTGCCCCCCTATCCCTTCCTACTATCTCTGGTGTCGTGACACTTGACACAACCCACCATTATTACAATTCCTGGTGTAAACGTGACAACCCACTCTCCCTTATTACCCTATCCTTTTTTTATACTTGACCCCTCTCAGGTCCGACTATTCTTACTCATGCCTTTTACCTCTCTCACAGGACGCCGCTTTCCTCCCTGTGGTTGTGGGGGCGTGTCACCAATAGGTCAACTCTCCCCTCCGCTAACAGCGTGCGCTCTGGCTTTTTTGGACTGTCTTTTCCCCCCAGGAGATTGGGGGGGGGTAGGATAATTTGTGTGGGGTGGGGTGGGGGGGTTGCTCGAGTCCCGCTGGTCCCCTCAGTTCTTTTAGTTTATCAATAGCCTTCGTTTATAACCAAGGCATCATCATTAACAAAGAGGTTTTTAGGTTTAAGCTTCAGACAACCTCAATCGTTTCCAACACATTACATTCAATAAATCAATCAATGCAAGCATACACTTAAGCAATATAGTCTGGGGGGGGGAGGGGGGACTTCACAATACTTGGGGGGGGAGTGGGGCTGGGGGGGGGGACCCAATACGTATCAATCGCTATTAAGAGTTTATTATGAAATAGCAATAAACCATAAACCATAACCTACCTCCACCGAAGAATCGTGATCAAGCAATCTACTCCTGTCAGAGGTCTTTGTGGGGGTTGGGGGGGGGGTGGCTTTCCTCTCCCTCTTCTTTTTCCGCTGCTTCTCCTTTTCTCTCTTCTCCTCTCTTTCGTCCCTTCTCTCTCTGTGGCACTTTCGTCCCTCTCTTCTTAATTTCCTAATTTGTCGATCTTTTGTTTCTATAGTCTCGTTCTTCCCCCCTTTAGGTGTTTTTTTTCCGACCTCATAGCTAATAATATCCCGAGAAGTCCTTCCGTCTCCCACCCACCCCCCCCTGGCTCCCCTCCCCCCCTTTTCCTTATCCCGGTTTCGCGTTCCTTTACCCCCCCACATTCCTTGTCCGCTTCTTCACAATTCCTAACCCGATCCCCATTTCTCCATGAAGAACTCCTCGGCCTGTCCATTCCGTCCCGTTCCCCCCCATACCAGCCGCGATATCCCAACCCTCATTCCCCTCGACCTTCGGGGCATCTGCTCTCCACCCATGCTAACTTTGTGTTCGCCACCCCACATCCGTTCAGGTTTTCGCCCAATCCCTACTAGGAGGGTCCGTCATGAACTGTGAAAGATCCTCCTACTTGTTGCGTTCCATCACAAGTTCAAGAGGGTTAATTCTTCGTTTGTGAAACAGACTTTTTAACGATTCTTTCTTTGCCCACGACTTCTTTCCTCCCTTGCGCGCTCTTTCCTATTCTGGTGCCTAAAAAGGGAAGGGAAACTCAGATTTTTCACGGACTCTTCTCTCTCCCAGTAGCACTCACCTGTATTCCTTCGGTCCACCTTGTTTTCAAGGTTTCCACTCCTAAACGGCAAGCTCGGCACTCCCGTCTTTCTCGATTGGTCCTAATCAGTCTCACCCTAGGTCCTTGTCGCTTCTTGTTTTCTCGCTTGTGCTACCCCCTCCCGTTACTAATCGCCCTGAGAAGACACGCGTCCCGCTACTCCTGCATTCTCCCACCTGGAGCGCTCACCACTGGTCTTGTCCCCTCTCTCTCCACATTTACCCATCTTCGTCCTCGAACTGATCACAAGAAGAAAAACAAATGCGAAGAGGAGTACCGTGAATCTGGGTAAACAGGTGGCAGGTATTTTTTCTTGCATATCCGCCTCCGTCTCCCAAGTGGACTCTTCACTAGTCGATTCTTCCATTTTAACTTTGATGGATTGCAATCTCCCTTGACCTCAACTTGCCGAATTTCTCTATCCAGCAGGGCACAGTTGAGGACTGCTCCTCCTCATAAGACAAATTCTATCAAGAAGAACTAATCCCAACGAATATGTAGTTTCCCATCCCTATGGTACCTTTTCAGCATAGACAACATGAATACCATAACCGGTGGCACCCTCAGTCCTGTGATAAGGCTAATCATCACGTACCTACGCTACCTCGTCCCCCACGCGCTTCCAACTTCAAAGGACAATATACCCCTCGGACTAAGCTTACCTCGCTTACGCAACGGCAAACCGTCAATCAGCATCACCACCCCTTTCATGCGGTGAAACCTTCAGTAAGACGTGGTTCACCCTCCATAACTCCAAGTCTCTAACCTTTCGATCTGCATATTTTTTTTTTTTCTTGCCTACTTTGAGCCTTAAAGCTTTTCTTGAATGCATTTCACTTTTAATCTACGATTCCCTCAGAACGTCAGCAACCAAAGTCTAAACCTCAAATGCATCAACACCCAATGGGGAGAACCTACATCTTCTCCCATAACATGCCTCAAATTGGGCCATATCAATACTTGAGGAAGCTATTGTTGTATGAGAACTCCAGAACTCCGCTAAGGGTAAAGAAGTTATCCCAATGACCACTAAATTCCTATCACACATTGCAAACGAAGCATATTTTCCAAACCTTAATCGTGTCGCTCAACTGACCATCGGTCTGAGGGTGAAAATGCGGTACTAAAGATTCCAACCTAGAACCTAATTCAGCATGCAATGTTTTCCAAACTAGAAGTAAAACTGTGTACCTCTAATCTGATATAATGGAAAGTGGAACTCCATCCTCCGACAATTTTCTGAGATGTAAAGTTGGGCTACCTTCTTACTTTCTCCTCATTATAAGTCACCTTGACCGGAATGAAACGGCAGACTTGTTCTCGGTCAACAATTACCCAACAATTGACCAAATGGGTCATACTACCCATTGTCTTTGGAAGACCCAACAACCACGGAAGTCGATTTGCAATTCTCTCCACTTTCCATTATGGAATGGGTAGTCTCTGAAGTGTCCCTCCATGCTCTGGTGTTCATACTTTAACCTACCTAACCTGCTGACATTCGGGCATTTAGCAACAAAATAAACAATGTCCGCTTCATCCTACTTCCACCAAAAATGTTTGCTTTAGATCACGATACACTTGGTTGGCAAACCAGGATGTAATAATACCTTTAACTATGAGCCTCTTAAGAAGATGTGAATCAAATCATACTGACACGGGGTAACATACCCTTCCCTTTATTCACAAAACATTCCACACAAAACACTTCTCATGAGATTTTTGCTTCTTTAGCCTCTCCTGGCAACACCTTAATCATCCGGATCCGGATCAGTTTTTCATCTGTCAACTGCTTCTTCCTTTAATCTTATCAAGAACGGAAGATCTTGACTCCACCACAGTTCAAAAATCCCTCCCGCCTTCTCATTACCTGTCTAGCCTCATAAAGTCTTAGCCAAATTCTGAACCTCTCTTGCCAAGGGCCGTCCTAGAAACCAAACATGCAATTGGTTAGACTTCCCATGCTCCCGTGCTCCTGCCTTTCTACTTAAAGGCACCTGCTACAAACAATTAGCTTTTTTTTCCCGGATGATACAAGATAGTAATATCATAGTCCTTTCAGTGAGTTCCTCCATATCCATCCTCCTCCTGTCCTCAAATTCAAATCTTTATGAATAAGACATACTGTAAACTACGATGATCCGTATAGACTTTTCACATTTAACCCTAATATAGATAATGTCTCCATTGCTTTAAATGCAAAAAACTGTTGCAGGCCCACTTCCAAATCGTGGGTCGATAATTACTTTCATGCACCTTTAATTGCCTCGAGGCATAAACAATTACATTCTTCTCTTGCATAGGCGCTGCACCCAAACCAGAATAGGATGGCATCACAATACAATGAAATTCTTACCTTTCCAATGGCAGGGTAAAGAATTTGGTACAGTAGTAAAATAGGTCTTGGTAGATGAAACTTCTCACATTCGGCCGACATTCAAATGGAACACTCCTGCTTATCAATTTGTCGTCGGGAGCACCGGAAGAAAATCCCTTGACAATCACCGGTACTTAGTCTAGCTAAAAAACCAACCAAGCTCCTTACTCTGTACATTATAGGTCTGACCCAATTCTTCACTGGCTTTCAAATCATCTTAGTAAGGATCCATCATCACTCCTCCTTAGAAAACCACATGGCCCCAATAAGGACACTGCATCTTCCTACCAAACTCACACTTAGTAGAATTTGGCATAAATCTTTTTCTCCCTCCATTTCCATATACATCTCAAGTGCTCCGCTGTTTCTTTCTTACTCTTTGAATATACCACAGTATATCTCAATAACACAATGACAAAGAGATCAAGATATGGCTTAAAAATCCACGTTTCATCAGACTCTGAAGCAGCGTGGGCATTCGTAAGTCCCCAAAAAGAATTATTACAATAATTCAAATCATGCCCATACCTGTTCGGAAAGCAGTCCTGTTGAGCCACTCTGTGTCCGACGTATATTATTCAATTGATTATAACCAGATCTCAAACAAATCGATTTTTGAGAAGGGTAAATCACCTTGGTAACTCTTGTCGACAATCAATAATGCAGAAGAGGATACCCTTTTGTTCTTAAACAGTTACCTATTTCATTTTCTATCGTCATACACATCCGAAACACCATCCTTCTTCTCTCAAACAAACAGAGCACCCCAAGGGGATGCACTGGTCTAATAAAGCCTTTACCTTACCCTAACAACTCTTCTGAAGTTGGGCCTTTACTACCTTAACTCAGCGGGAGCCATTCTATAGGGGGTATGAAATTGGGAAAGTCCGCCCCCTGCAGATCAATGCAAAGTCAATATCTCTAATCCGTTGCATACAAGGACAGTCTGGCAGGAAACACTCCAGAAACTCACTACTATCGGAACTGACTCAATTGAAGGTACTTGGTAGAACGTCCCTGAGGTGTTCCAGAAAGCTAAACAACCCTTTACTAACCATTCTCTTAGCCGAAGAAAGGAATGATACGAACTTAGTGAGGTGTCGTTGACCCTCCCACACTACGGATCTGTTCCCAGCTTGGCCAATGTACATCACAGTTTTGGCATTAACAATCAAAATTGGCAAGTTTGGATAGAAATCCAAGTCCTACCCAAAATTACATCGAATTCAAGCCACTCTAAATAACACCAGTCTATCAATGAGGCATTTGCTCCCCATAAAAGTCACAATCAAGACCTATAAACCTTTTCAACTATACACACAGACTCACGCACCCACTGGAGTAGACAACACGAACAGGCATGCAGCACTTCACAATGCTAATAAGACTAGGCAAATGAAAGAAATACAATTTAAAAATGTGGATCCAGGATCAAATAATACAGAACCATGGCAATCACAAACCAAAAGATTACCTGTGATAAAATCATCGATGGCTCCGCTTCCGACCGCCCAGGGAAAGCGTAACAATGGTGGCCCTATCACCTGTCTCCCGTTGCCGCTACCATGTTTGGGGTCTGGCAGTCGTTCCTCTTGCCCCGCCACCCCCTGTTGGTGTTTTGGTGCCACCATTACCTTGAACCACCACGCCTCCAGAATGGCGGCCTCATTCATGACCACCTCTAACCTCTTCTATTGGGGGTCTGTAAACTCTGTTTTGGACAATATCTCTTAATATGTCCCATTTCCCCACATCCATAACATTCTATGGGTTCACAAGCATAGGTCTTTTGTCAGAACGACGGAGTCTGGGGATAACCTTAACCTCCACACCAAGAAATGTTGACGTTGAACCCTGTCTGCCGGTGGACCCCCAGCTCACAACACTACCAGCCTGTGAGTGAATAACTGAATAGGTTCGGGCTGGATAACCTCCTGAACTCGCCCGCTGGATTAAGAAATTACTAAACTCAACTCACCTCCTTACGAAACTTATTAAGTTGCTATGCCATGGGTGAAGCATCTGGCTTCACTCTCCCTCCCACCACTCTATCACAAAGTATACCACTTCCTGAAAAGATTTTGCTGCAAAGTAGAATACCTGTAGCTGGAATCTCTTGCAAATCTGACTCAATCCCTTCATAACACGGCGAATCCGCTCTTGTGGCTAAAGCAAGGTTTGGTGCATACCTAGATAAGCACGAAACTTAGACTAATACGATGACCTCATCCTGCCTTGCTCTATGTCAGAACTCATCTCTCCTCCTATCCATCAAAGTCCGGGTATATACTTCGCCGTAAACAAGCTAGAGAATGATGCCCAAGTCATAGGTTGGTGCTTGTACTAGTTGACACTCAGCATACGTCGCACTATATTTTTGGCGTTCCCCTGAAATTGATAGGTCATAAATTCGACGCCAAATTCGTTCATACTATGCCCATCTTGTGTAGTAATTCCTGACAATCTACCAGAAATCATAAGGCATCTCCAGATTCAGCACCCTTGTAGAATGGATGTTTCATTTCAAGAACTTACTCTGAAAAGTTCGTTTCTGATCACCTGGTCGTTATAGCCCCTGTATTCCAATCGAGGAAACGTGCCTATTTCCAATGAAGGCATCATGCGGTGAGCCATAACAACTGCTTGCTTTACTACTTCCCCTGGACCCTGAGGTGCATGTGCATAAACACTGAGGTCTGGCCCTTATCAAAAAACCGCTAAAGATAAGCAATAAGAACCTGATTAAACATCTCTGGGTAGGTTGGGGTTGTAATTCCTCATTCTGCACTTGCTCTGTCTCCCCTTCCTCACCGTCCTCATACTACTTCCTCAGTCGGCGGTGGAGGAGTCACCGCCCTAGTACTAGATGAGTCCAGGTGCTTTGTCCTCTTTCTCTAGAGTATGTCCTCCCGCGACATCTACCACGGCCTCTCTCTACTATTTCCCTTTGAGCTACAGCCGCAGTATCTGGCTTTCAAACGCATCTTCGTCTTACTACTGTGCGGTGTTGGTGGCAGTTGTTGCTCTAGTTCTAAACATCTTTCGAAATAGAAGTGAAGATGGTCTGATAACCATTTGTATACCTAGATACACTTGGATCAAGTAATATCCCGAAAGAAAAAGGAATGGACTTTTTTCCGTAAAGTCCTATACCTCGCAAAGAAAAAGTCAAATGCGTTCTCCCCTACCGTTCCTCAAGATCTACTAGACTCGTTCTTGTGTGTGATACCAACGAACCTAATGCTCCTGATACAAGTTGTCACTACCCAAAACAAGCGCTAGGGCAACCCACACTTACACTCTACTCCCCTATGTGAGCCGAACCAACACAATCTAATATCCCAACATTTCAACAAATAACAGAAATAATTCGGAGACTTAAAACTCATTACCGAAATCAATTAATAACTTCTAAAATTTAATCAATACTATCCCCAAACCTTGAATCAGCATCTAACAAGAAACTCTACCCTCAAATTACTAAAATTAAGAGTATCTAAGAAACTAAAAAGAAGTAAAAGAGATTGTCCGCATTGCGACTCAGCATCAATCAAGACGCGAAGGAAAGAGTCCAGTCCCGAGCTAGAAGGAACAATAAGCTCACCCCTTAATCTGATTATGGAAGTCCTGGCTAGAGTTGCGGTTTGAGTCGAGTCGATGTCATTTGCTTGCACGCCACTAATCACAAGAAAGAAACCTACAAGTAGGGGTCAGTACAAGGCACAAGTACTGAGTAGGTATCATCGTCAACTCAAAAAGAAAGCAATATATATCAGATAATACATAAAATCACTAACCTACTCAAACATATAACAACAACAAGTGCCAAACCAATTGGCCACCACCCAGCACAACTATGAGGACTCATGCCTCCACACCATAACTCTTGGAAAAAAAGGTTCTTTTTAAATTTTTGAGTGTATTAACTGATTCAAGATTAATTCTTTTACTATCCATGGTGTTGGATACGTGACACAACCGCACGATTTCTCCTCTATAACTATCCTGGTGTCGGAACGTGCCACCCGATCCATTAAACTACTATCCATCCTCGTTCGGAACTTGACACCCGATCCTTGTTTACTATCCTGGTGTCATAATGTGAAACCTCGAATCCTTCAGTAACTATCCTTGTGTCGGAACGTGACACCCCCGATCCATTCTTACTATCCTGGTTTCGAATGTGACACCCATCCACTACTTACTATCCTGGTGTCGGATGAAAGCCGATCCATTAACCTCATTCTTTTATTAATCCAAGCTTCTTTTTATACCAAGGCACTCATCATTAACCAAAGAGGGTTTACGTTTAAGTATAAGCTTAACCAACCTTCAAATCTTTCCAACCCATTACAATTAACATAATCAATCATGCGCATACAATTAAGCATATAGAGACTTTACAATACTACCCATACATATCATTCGCTTTAAGAGTTTACTATGAAATAGCATAACCATACCATACCTCCACCCGAAGAATCGTCATCAAGCAAGCTACTCCCTCAATGGTCTTTGCTTTCCCCTTCTTTTGTTTCCTCTCTTCTCTCTCTCGTTCGTCCTCTCTTCTTTCTATTTTTCATCTTATTCAAACCCTTTTTCTTTCCCCTAATTGTCATAATAATTAGTATAGAAGATGATAAAAATACCACTTTTTATTTTTTCAAGGTTATCTCCTTTACCCCCACGTATTGAATTATTAAATTTAATCCATCTAACTCTATAATTATAAGCAGGAATAGTCCAAAACGGCCCCGTAAACTTTTACCATAAATCCGACCAGCCTGTGATGGTCCGTCACGACTGTTATGATACGTACTGCATATCCGTCACAAAGTTTTAAGGGTTCTTCTGTGGAACGAACTTGTGACGGTCCGTGTGCCAACGACAAAAACGGGTCCCGTCCTTCTTCCATTCCGTCTTAACGTTCAGAGAGTTTGATCTTATACTACTCAAATTTTCAGGATCTAAGTGTTTTGGAATGAGACACCTCGAACGGTCCTTCGTCGTCCCTGACTGTCGCATCGTGGGCTCCCGGACCCAGACATTTTAACCAGAAATAAACTCTACTGCTCACAACGACTAACAGGTCGGTTACAATTTAACTGATTCATGATTCATGTCTTTTTACTACCCTGGTGTCGAAACGTGACACCGCCATCCTCTCCTACTATCCTGGTGGTCGGAACTGACACCCAATCCATTACTACTATCCTTGTGTCGGAACGGTGACACCAGCGACCCATTACTACTATTCCTGGTGGTCGGACCGTGACACCCGATCCATTATTACTATCCTGGTGTGGAATGTGAACACCCTCCTTTTTTACTATCGTCGTGGTGTCGGAAACGTGACACCTTCGATCCACTACTACTCTATCCTGGTGTGTGGAACGTGACAACCCGATCCCTAACCTCATTCTTTTAGTTCATCAAGCCTATTTTTATACCAAGGCATCATCATTACCAGAGGTTTATGGTTTTAAGCTTCACAACCTCAATCTTTCCAACCCATTATACAATTACAATAATCACATCATGCAAGCATACAATTAATCATATAGAAGACTTTACAATACTACCCAATACATATCATTCACTATTAAGATTTACTAACTAATGAAATAGCATAAACCCATAAACCTACTTACTCTTCCCCCCCGAATAATCGTTATCAAGCAAGCTACTCCTCAAGGTTCTTGCTTTCTCTTCGTGTTCTCGCTCTTCTGTCGTCGTCCTCGTCGCCCTCTCTTCTTTGCTATTTTTCTTATTCAAACCCTTTTTCTTTACCCCTAATTGTCATGATAATTAAGTATAAAAATGATAAATGACCCACTTTTATTTTCAAGGTATCTCCTTTAAACCTCGCATGTATTGAAATTATTAACATTAATCCCCTAACTTTATAATTATAAGCATGAATAGTAGCCAAACTCCCCTTAAAAACTTTATAACAGAAATCCAACACACAGCCAGGGTTATGCAGCCTGTGACGGTCCATCACGACTGTGACGATCCGTACTGCGTATCCGTCAAAAAGTTAAGAGGGTGAATTCTGTGGAAAGACTTGTGACGGTCCGTCGTGCAAACAACGGTCTGTCCTGCCATTCCGTCGTGACATTCATAGAGTCGATCTCAGTACTCAAATTTTCAGGATCTAAGTGTTTTGGAACGAGACACCTTCGACGGTCCGTCGCGCCCATGACGGTCCGTCGTGGGATCCGTCGACCCAGACAGTTATTACTAGAAATAAAATCTACTGTTAAAAATGACTAAAAGGTCGTTACAGGTCACGGGTTCGATCCTCAATGACCTCACTTGTTCTTCATTTTTTATAACATGTTAATTAACTTTGCTTGACCAAAACTAACATCAAAGTGCTGGAATTTTGATAACACTTTTGCAGCCTATTTTCTCACATCTTTCATGTTAAATTTGTATAGGTTTATAGTAATTTTTAGTTTGTTCTTTAGGTGCATTTTCTAGATCACATTTGATAAAGAGTTTGCACTCCAATCAGCATATTTACATCACTTATAAACATCACGATTTAAACAAGTTTGTGCATATAAGATAGTACCATAAACATTTCATTTTCATGCTCCAATCCATTTCCAAAAGTGACGGCTACACATTGCACAGATGTTAACACATATATTTTCAGAAAACATAGATTATAAGTCATGCGATTCCAAACACTCCTATATGAACATATTCATCACGAAAACTCATTAAATGCCTAATATCTACCAGCATACATACTAACCTACAACCATTGATAAGAGCAAGTGACATGGACATGCAACGGGAAAACAATCCTAGTTTCCCGATTAGAATCGACTGAATCCTAGGGGTCTTTTGGGAAAGAAACCAAAATTAAGAAAATCTATACATTTTCTATCATTAAAAACCTTGAACTTTCTGCCCAAAACCTTCTCCAAAATCACGTCCAATTCCCCGCAACTTCAACACCAATTCAACAGAGAAACTTCCCTTTTTGCCTAACATTTTTGCTTATGTTTTGATTATATTTTTTTGTGTGAGTTCTTCAAGTTTGAAGAATATTAGTAATTTTTTTGCTTTAGTACTCTTGTTTGGCAGGGAAAACGTGAAAGAGAAGTGGAGAGACATGAGAAAGATGAGCGTGAAAGAGTAGTTTAAGATTAGGAGTTTCAGTTTGGAAATCAGTCAAACTAGGACTCCTTATTAATTTAAAGAAAATCTGATTTAATTAGCTTATTTAAATGATCATAAAGCCCTTAAAAATCAGATTATAAACCTCAAGTTAATTACATTTAATTGAAGCTTCCACTGGGGTTCGAATCCGGGTGGAGTGATCAATGTGAAGGGGTAATTTCAGGTCAACATGACTCAAACCATCCACTTAATTAAAATAATTAATAAATTAATAAATTCCTTAGGGTAATTACGATATTACCCGTGGCCTATAAAAGACCATTTTACCCCTAGACCCTCCAAACCTAAGATTTTTCCTTTTTAAGTCCGGTAAAGACTCATCTGAGTAAATCTTCATATTTGAGAGCCCAACACGGCTGGACCCAACCTTTTATAGCTCAACTAACTCCCCAAGTTAGTAGGCTAGGCTGTAGCAAGGGTTCAGAGGTATGGTTCTACGCGCATCAATCCGTGTGAACCCGATCTAAATGTAGGCATTCTACATACATTAAGCATTACTTAGCTTATCCATTTTCGGGGTTTTTACATCGATGATAAATTAAGATATGTGAGTTAACAAAAATCTTCAAGGTATGAGATATGTTGATAGATAAGGAGATTGACTTATCATCGACTTTTATAAAGATGAGTTTTAGTTTTGGTGGCTAACAATGATGTATGGAGAATTTAGAGTTTTACGTGTGGATAGATAGCTCAAATTAAAATATACGACTTAAGAATGATGCACGAGATGATGTATAATTCTACATGGTTATTAATAATTTAGAATTGGATTAATACTACTCTATTGATAGGACTATATAGAATGCTATGATGTGTTATATAGACTTTTAATGGGGAATGAAGGTTATGATCTTATAATATACAGAATAATTTGGGTGACCAAGAATTTTCCCAAGTGTTGGCATGATGTATGTGATGGGTTGGAATGTTATCTAAAGCATAGTGTGTGGAAGTGATGTGGATTTAACTATGGTTTTTATTTAATACATATATTTCAATGGAAAGGCAATACCAAATTTGAAATTAAGGCTATTAGACTTGGTTGAGACTCGTATTATCATGAAATGTTTAAATAGAAAGAGAGAACAAAAATTTGAAACTGTATTTGTTAAGAATACATTGATATAAATGATGATTTGGGAGTAAGGTAGATGATCGTGGTGGTTATGTGTTTTGTTAGTATTAAGAGTGTTGACTTCAGTGAATGTGTGGTTCAATAAATCAAGTATGTGTGCAATTATAATGGGGACTTAAAATTTTTTTAATGTGGGTAGCTAAAATTTAAAAAATAAGAAATCAAAGATATAGTATCAGAGGAATGAAAATCTTTGATATGGACACTATAGAGGAAATATCTAGATTATTTGACCTTGATTATGTAGATTCCTATGTGACCAACTACTTCATTCTGGGCATTGTTTAGAGTATGAATCACTTTCTTCTTGATGATTATTTGATGTCTAAAGATCATATTTTTATAGCTTAAGCTCGGGAAAATATTATGTTATAAGGATATAATCTTGGTAAGTTTTGTGATGGTTGATGAATTATGAGTGTGTGATAGTTTGTTCACGTTCACTCACGATTGTAACCAATATTTATTCATGATTTTAGAATGGTTATTTTAAAAATATTTCTCTTGATGATTTTGTCAAGGTCTAGTGGAAGAATCTATCAGTTAAAATGTTCACTTGGGAATAGTGTTGTTGTTAGTTGAGCTTACATACAACAAAAATTTTCATTAGAGTGTTGACATGGATGCATTTGAGACATTGTATGATAGGAGGTGTAGATCTCCAGTTGGTTGGTTTAATACTTTTTAGATGAAACAGAGAGTACTAATATTTTGGGAGTAATCCTTGAGAGAACTACCCTTTTTATCATTGTGTTCCTTTCATCGTTTGAGGACGAACGATGGGTAAATTGGTATCTATTGTAACGAACCTTTTGATCGTTTTGAATACAAGAGTTTTTTCATTTCATAAAAGACTTCCGATAGATTCTTAATGGGTATTTTGGACTATTTGTAACTATATGATAAATTAGTGGGATAGTTTTAAATTTTTATTTAGTTGGTGGTTAAAGAGAATATCATTAAAATTTATAGTGGGTCACATTTACCATTTATTATAATTAATCCTAATAAAAATAATAATACTTATGGGTTCGTATCTTGAGTTAGAAATATAATAGGAACGGCGGAACAATCACTAAGGAGGCGGACGAGTGCTTCAGGTAAGTTTAGTATGTATATGTGAATTTGGTAAATTCTTTACATGTGAAAATAATTATTATTATAATTGCATTTGATTTGGGCTAAAAAGTATTGCATATAATTGTAGTGAATATATGATTAGTTATTTTATTATTGTGGACAAAGAGTAGTGGATAGTTATGTGGTCATGATTGAGAAAGGATAAGTATACTATCATCTCTCTCGTCTCTCTAATATATAATATATATATATATATGATCATATATAATCTCGAGATATTTAGTATATATATTATATATAGATATAGATATATATATATATATATATATTATATGTTATGTGTTATCGAACAGGAGTTCTAAGGACTATATGGTGACTTTGTATATGAATATGATGGGATTGATGTTAGTCCGTCTGCCACTGGTTTCATAACCAGTGGCTTCCATCATTACATATTAATATTTTGTTCTCACATTGTAAGTTGTATTTTCATATATTAAGATATGTAATTAAATATTAAATATAGTATATTATTTAAATGCCATTAAAGCTATGTTATTAAGACAATAAAGATTTAACCTTAGCTTGAATATACGAAATAAGAGACATGACATATTAATGGACTTTAAGATTAGGAATTTGAGTATAGATTTGTGTTTGGTGATTTTTTCTCTAGTATATACATAGAGTAATATGAATTTGTATAGGCTCATTAACTTACAATTACACATATATACTTGATAGAATGCTAAGGTTTGGAGGCATCGAGGAAAGGAAAAGTATTGGAGAAGTAACTTGCTTGACTTCGGTTCTTCAGTGGAGGTAGGTTATTGTTATGCAATTTGATAGTAAACTATGTACATTGATTGATATGCATTGAATGATATTGTGAAGTTTTCTATGTACTTTGTTGTGTGGTCGTGTGTCTTGGTTGTGTGTTTTGTAATTGGTCTGAAATATTGAGATCGTGGAATTTATATTCTTGAACCCTCTTTATCGAAGTGATGCCTGGAATAAACAAGACTTGATGAAATATTATCAATGAAATGAAAAGTGGTGATAATAAATGATAAATTAATTGTATTACTGGATCGGAGTGTCACGTTCCGACACGGTATAATTGGATCGGAGTGTCACATTCCGACACGATATAATTGGACCCAAGTTTAATATTTCGACACGATATTCTTGGATTGGAGTGTCACGTTCCGACATGGTATTTTTGAATTGGAATGCAACTTTCTGATACGGTAATATTAAAGGAGAAGCATATTAAATTAACATAATGTATTCAATATTAAAGAACTCAATTCCCAAAATGGTTTGGGAGGCATGAGTCCTCATGTGTGATCTTGATATTATTAACTTATTACATACTTACTTTGCTATTCTTGACACTGGTTCATGTTGTTTGTTGCTTATCACCTATTAAGTGTCATAGTTGATTTTATACTATTATTCCTTGTGTATTAGTTTCTATTATGGGTTAGTCAATGATACCTACTAAGTACATGTGTACCTTGTACTGAGCCCTACTTGTGTTTTTCTTTGTTTTCCTTTTATTGAGTGCAACAAGTGTACTGCACTCTTCCTCATCTCTAGCAAGTCTCGACATATCAGGTTCAAGGGTAAGGTATTCATTCGACCTTGGGTTGAACTCTCTCAATCATCACCTGATGTACTATGTTTTCAGACACAAGTTACTTTATTTCATTTATTTTGGTGTGTTTGATACTCTTAAACTTAGTAATTGGAAATTAGATGTCCTCCTTGTGATGACTTCCAGGTTATAGGAAATAATAGTTAATAAGATTTTAAGCTTCTGTGTTATGATTGGTTCGTGACATGTAGTAAATATAGTGTTGGAATAAAGTTCAAACTAAACTAATTAGACTTAAAAAGTTGTTAAGTTCTTCATATATATGAAAATATATAATATGGTTTGGTTGGTAAATATAGTGTTGGAATTAAGCAAAAACAAAATTAATTAGACTTAAAAAGTTCTTAAATTATTCAAATAAGCTAAAATATATAATGTGGTTTAGTTGGTGATATAATGTTAAGTTAAACTAAACTCAAATAAGTAAAAGTATATAATGTGGTTTAGTTGGTGAATATAACGTTAGAATTATGTTAAAACTAAACTAATTAGACTTAGAAAGTTTTTTAGTTGATTTATTAAGTTATAATTAGATAATGTGGTTTAGTTGGTGAATATAATGTTGGAATTAAGTAAAAACTAGATAAGTTAGACTTAAAAAATTGTTAAGTTCTTCAAATAAATTCAAAATTACAAGTAGTTTGTTAGTGTGCAATCTAACGAATCAATTCCCCCAAACGGTTTTAGTGGAGGGCATGAGCCGCAGGATTATCTTGATATTATTGACTATTATATTATTTCTTGTGTTTTTGACACTGATTCATGTTGTGTTTTTCGTATCACCTATTAAGGGCTATAATTGAGTTCACACTAGTATTCATCGTATTTTCATTTCTATTTCAGGTTGGCCGATGATACCTAATAAGTACATGTAGCCCCGTAGTAATCCCTACTTGTGTTTTTCTTTGTTTTCTTTTTATGGAGTGCAACGAGTGTACCAATGAATCGGACTTGCCATAAGTTCTAGCCAGTCTCAAGCATATCAGGTTCCAGAGTGAGATATTCATTAAAGCTCGTGTTGGATTCTCTCGGTAATGACATGATGTCCTATGCTTTCGGACAGATACCATTTTATTATTTTATTTTTGTGTATTTGATATTATTATAGTTAGTATACGGAGATTAGATGTCATTCGGAGTAAGGATGTGTAGAGGGAGTTTCAAAGGTTTGTTGGGGAAATTAGACACTTTAATACGATTGTGGGAGGGAGGCGGCAGACGTGCCGCACAAGATAGGTAGCTGTTTGTAGGGTGATTTGGTGGAGCTTGAAAGTTGTCTTGACAAATGAGTAGTGGGGAGAGTGGGTGTGTGTGGTGAGGAGGATCAGCTCGCGTGTCGATCACGCCAATTAGAGAGGGGGGTTACAGTGCATACAGGAACGGAGGAGACAGAGGACTGGACAAGACGGGGGGGGGGACGACGTCGAGGAGCTCTTGTGGCTACGGGACAAACTTGAGGTATCAGAGGCGCTGAGGAGCTTGAGACAGCTAAGGGTGAGGGTGATAATAATAAATTCAGGAACAACAAGTAAAGAAATTAGTACCAGTCTTGCAGAACGTTATGGGAACGCCTTTATTTTTCTTCGAGAGAATATAGGAATTTAGAAAAACTTCATTCTTTCTTTCTTTGCTACTACTTGAGCCCAATTGGTATCTAGGTGATACAAATTAGTATTTGAACTTCTTCACTCTATGTTGCATATGGCTAGTACTAGAGTAGTAGAATTGGTAACACCAACGCTAATAAGAAAATATGTTTCCTTAGAAATAGATATGTTTTCCTAATTCACTATATGCATTTAATGACTAGTGATTAATATGATCTTTTTTAATAAGTCCTTAAAGTTGAAACCCTCATTCTTCATGGGTATTGATCATTAAGATGTTTATGCGTTCATTGTTGATTGTTTTAAGTTGTTTCATAAGATTGATATGGTAGCGCAATTTTGGTATTGAGTTTAAGGCATACCAATTTCAAGGAGATGGTAGTATTCTCAGGTTATGTGTCGATTATAAAAGACACTAATTAATACTTGGGCAACATTTTTCTATTTTATCATTGATAAGTATAGCCCCTAGATTTTGACGAATATGGGAGATATTAGTTCTAGAATATTTATTAAGGGAAGATATATTTTCTTTCTTAAGAGGCCAAATTCTTTCCTTATCCATATATGCGACTTAACTTTTGTTCAGTCTAAAAGAGTGGATTCACTAAATCATTTTCTGATGTAATTGATTTCGGTGATGGAGGTAGATGGGGGTTTTCTTCGTTCCACCCGCTTAAACCCCAACATTTACCAATAGTTCAACTATGAATAACAAAAATAATGCGGAAGATCCAAAACTTATTAATGTAACCAATTAAATAGCTTATAAAGTTTAACACATATCCCCAAATGAAAGTCATACTTCAGAACATTATCCTCAAATTCAAAGTCTAAGATATTTAAGAAACAAAAATAAGTAAAAAATGGTCCATGTCCGAAATTCAAAGATAGTAACGACGTGAATGAGAGAATCACCACGAGCTAGCAAGAATATCTCACCCTGAAATCTGATTTAGCTTGGAGACTGACTAGAGTGAGGGGAGTCGGATAAGTCAGAGGTACATTGCTGCAACTCAAAGAAGAACAATGAAGAAAATTACAAGTAGGGGTCAGTAGCAAGGGAACAAGTACATGAGTAGGGGATTTCATCGGCCTACTCAAAAATAAAGAACCAATATATATTGAATAAGAATATATTGGTTTAGAATTTGAGTGGTAAGTTGCCGATGATACCTACTCAGTACGTGTCCTAGTACTAACCATACTTGTTGTATTTTCTTCTTTGTTGCTGTTTTGTGGTGTGCAGCAATGTGTACCATAGACTGGCGCACTCTCCCTAACTCTAGGTAGTGCTCCAGGAAATCAGATTTTCGGATGAGCTATTATTTCTATCTAGTGCTGTTTCTCTCATTAAATCTTGATGTCTTTGAATTTGACGATGGACCTCGTTTACTTGTTTGGTTTCGTAAATCTCTTGAGACTGGAAATTTGAGGATGAGATTCTTGATGTGGATGACTTCCAGAATTTGGGGATAATGAAGTGTTAAAACTTTAGAGTTATTAATTGGTTACATTAATACGTTTGGACTCTACGCATTTCATTATTTTGTTATCATAGGTGAAACTATTGGTAAATGTTCGGGTTTAGATTTGTGGCGTTCGCTACTAGTAGGTTAAGTGGGTTTACACTCACGACTCGTTTTGGGTCGATGAGTCAAAAACTTGGTTATCAGAGTCACAGGGGTCGATGGTCTCACAAACAAGGACAGTCTAGTTTAATAGTCTATGAGGACGGGAACGGTATGGGGACGCCTTTACTTTTCTCGAGAGGCATCGGACTTTAGACAAACCTCCCATTCTTTCTTCTTTTGTGCCTATTACTGGATCCAATGGTATATAGGCTGAGACAAATTGGTATCTGACGATTCTACTCTATTTCGCAGAATGGTTAGAAACTAGAGCAAAATCTGTGTACAACACCAACAAACGCAAGACAGGGCGCGGTCTACTAAGCAAACACATTGGGGGTTGTAACTCTAGGAGGAGCAGTGGCAACTAGGAGTGTGGTTAGAGGGTGATGAGGATGCGCACTATATGCAGAGGGACAAACACCTGGTCCATTAGGGAATAGAGCAAGTGACTCCTCACTACTGAGAGGTAGGGGAGAGGGGGGAGGAAGGGGAACAGATGAGGCAGGGTTCAAGATAAGGACGTACCAACCCCAGGCTACCCCACGAGATTGCTAAGTCTAGGGTTCTTACTTATTTAGCAGATTATCTTGATCAGGGCCAGACACCTCCTAGTGTTTGATGCACCCAGCACCGCAGGTCAGGGGAGCTATGGTACAACATGCCGCTTCATAAGGATTCCCCGACGATGAAGCATCATTGGAAGTAGGCACGTTTCTTATTGACGTACAGGGTCTCTAATGAATATGGTGATCAACATGAACTCTGTCATTAAGTGCTTAAAGTTGAAACCTCCACTCTTCGAAGGGTGCTAAAATCTGGAAGATGCCTAGTGATTTTCTGTGTTGATTGTCTATGAGCCTGCCTACATAGATGGACATAGTAGAAGCGATTCGGGTTGAGTTTGTGACCCTATAAGTTTCAGGGGGATGCTAAAATGTGGGTGGAGGGTAGTTATGTGGAGTAGTATAGTGTTAAACAGCACAGGCACAACATCAGTGACTTGGGCATCATTTTCTAGCTTATTTATGGAGAAGTATATACCTCGACTTTGAGGGAAGAGGAGAGATCGAGCTTCATGAGCTTTAGAGCAAGGAAGGATGTCCTTCGCCGCTTATGGGCCAGAGTTTCGTGCACTGTCCAGTTATACACTCAGCTTTGCTTAAGTCCACAGAGCAGATTCGACCGCTTTGTGAAGGATTGAGGTCAGAGATTTGCAGATTCCAGTTCTACAGTAGCCGTAGCAGCAAAATCCTTTCAGGATGTGACTTTGTGATAGAAGGTAGAGGGGGGTGGTGAAGTAGACGACCTTCACCACAAACATCAACATTTAACAAGTTTCGAAGGGAGGTGAGTTTAGTAGTTCGTATCCGAGGGACATAGTGATGAGTTATCCAGCCCGTTCTATTCAGTCTTCATAGGAGGCTTCAGCTGTGGGTCATCGCAGACGACTCAGCTTTTTTTCTGAGTTTGGGGTGTTGCCAGATTGCTTCATTCACAGAGACATATGCTTGAACTCCAGGAATTGTATTGATGTGGAGAGTTGGATTATATTATGAAATATTGTCCAAAACAGATGGTAAAGACCCCTAAGTAGTTAGAGCAAGAGGTTGGTATGGGTAGAGTCGCTATTTTGCGAGGACGTAAGTGGACAAGTTTGGTTATTGGGGTCACACAATCTAGTCGGGGTGGTTTAGGTGGTGGGAAAGTTGGAAACTGTGGAGCGCAGCATAGTGGGGCAATGGACAGGCAGGGTTAATAGAGCCCATTTTTATGCTTCCCCGGAGGTCTGATGAAGCAGAGACATCAAGGTGTTATCACAGTTCTCTTTTGGTCTGTGATTGCATGGCTTCTATATTGTTGACCTGGATCCACAGTTCATATGTATCTTCCTCATTTGCTAATGGGTCTTGATTATATTGTGATTTGCTGACATGCCTATTCGTGTCGCTACTCTGTGGATGAGTCGGTGTAGTTCGAAAAGCTATGTAATAGGCATGCCTTGGGACTTGTTTTGGGGAGCATACTTATGAGATTTGATTATTCTAGAGATGATTAATTTTGTATGTAATTATGGGTATGAATTGCTTTCTCAATTTTGCAATGTTAAGAGTATAATGCTAAAACTATGACATTTGGCCAAGCCTAGGACCATATCGCTAGTGTGGGAGGGTGACTATATTTACCTCCAGTTCGTAGTATCTCTTTTATGCGTGCTAAAAGTCATGGTGAGTAAGGGGTGTTTAGAGTTATTTGCACATCTCAGGGAGATACTTGCCAAAGTACCTTCGATCGAGTCTGTTCGATATCCGTGTGAGTTTCTAGATGTGTTTCTGCAGACATACTGGTATTGCCACCGGATAGGGATAATTGATTTGTATTGATCTGAGCCAGGTACTCGACCAATTTCATCCCCCTATAAGAGATGCTCCAGCCGAGTTAAGGAGTTAAGGCCACTGCAGGAGTTTTTAGGTAACGGTTTTATTAGACCGAGTGCATCCCCTTGGGGTGGCTCCTATTTTATTTGTGAGAAGAAAGATGGAAGTTTTCAGATGTGCATTAGAACATGAATCTCAATAAAGGTAAACTATTAAGAACAATGGTATCTCTTGCATCGATTGATGATTTGTTCGATCACATTACAAGGTGATTGTGTGCTTCTCTAAAGTGATTGAGATCCGGTTATCATAATGAAAATACGGCAACAGATGTGCCAAAGACTGATTTCTCGAACCAGGTATGTGGCATTATGTAAGTCTTAGTAATGGCTTTGGGTCATACGAATGCCCTGCGCTTTCATGAGCCTGTTGCGTGAGTTTCAGCCATATGCTGATAGGTTTTGTTAAGTGGTTATTAAGTGGCATGATGTAGGTATTAATCCATCCCCCGACGCACATGAACATTCCCCATTCGAAGAAGGCCTCCCCCGTGCCGCACGTTCCTTGCGTTTGCTGATATACTCAAAGATCATAAAAGAACATGAGGACGTTTGAGGAGTAGTATTGGAGTTGTTGAGGTGGAGAAGAGCTTTATGCCAAATTCTCCAAGGGGGAGTTTTTGCTAGATTCGGTTGTTCTTCTTGGGGCACGTGGTTTAAATGAGGAGTGATGGGATCCTTCTAGATTGAAGAAGTGAGAGTTGGGGTTAAGACATTACTAATGTCTTCAGAGGTTAAGGATCTTTGTTGGTTTAGCAGCTACTACGTCGATTTGCAAGGAATTTGCTTCTATTGGTTCCCAGCTGACAAATTGACTAAGAAAAATTTCCATTGTATGACGGACGAAGTAAAGAAAGCTTCCAGAAACTCAGCCTTGTTGACTACTGGCACAATTCTTACCTTGCTAGTGGAATTAGGTAGAAATTTTTGTATTTATTTATTGTGGTGGGGGTTTTGGATTGCATCTTATGTCTGGTTTGGGTTGCAGTGCTAATGCAGGAGAGGAGAGGAATGTAAATGTCTAGGCTTCAAGGCAATTAAAAGTGCGATTGAAAGGAACATCGACTCATGATTTGAGTGCTGGGCCGTGGTATTGCATTAAAACACATGGAGGACATTATCTATGGGTCAAGTGTGAGTTTTTATACAGATATCGTAAGTTTACAATATGGTCTTTACTCAGAAAGATTGAAATGTGAGGCAGATGAGGTGGATGGAACTATTGAAAGACTATGATATTACTCTTTGTTATTCATCCAGGAAAAGCTAAGTTTTGGCAGATGCTTTAAGTAGAAAAGCAGGGGAGCAATGGGTAGTTTGAGCCACTAAAGGTTTCTAGACGCCCCATTGGCTAGGAGAGGTTCGGACTCTAACTAATGACTGGTATTGAGGATCGGATAAGTACGTGATAAAGGAGGATTTAGGGCTCTTGAGGCAAAATCTTCCTTTCTGACAAGCTTCAGGAAAAGCAGTTGATCCAGAAGCTAGTCGAATTCGAGAAGGGGTAGTGACGAGGAGCAGGTTAAAGAGGCAAAGAATTGTGAGAAGGCGTCTTGAGAATAATGGACGGGTATGTGTGCATGTGTTGAGATTGGACTCAGGACTATCTTGAAGAGATCATAGTTCAAGGTATTCTATACATCCTGGTGTAACCAAGATGTATAAGTTGATCTAAGGCCATTATGGGTGGAGTAGAAATGAAGCGTGACCATTGTGATTTGTTTGCCCAATGCACAAATTGTAAGCAGGTCAATTGATGAACAACAGAGGCCTGGAGGATACTTCAAGAATGTCCCCCCATATAAATAGAAGTGGAAAGAACTTTGCCCAATGGATTTTGTAGTTGGTCTTCCAAAGACATTGGGATAATTTGATTTATTTGGGTAATTGGTGACAGGTTAACTAAGTCTGCACACTTCATTCCGAGTCAATATGACTGACAATAAGAGAAGTTATCCAAATATATATCTCAGAAATTGTGTCGGAGTTGCATGGAGTCAAACTGTCTATCATATCAGATGAGGTACCGCAATTTACTTCTAAACTTTGGAAGACCTACCATGTGAATTATGGGGTTACTACATTGGGATCTTAGTACTGCCATTTCACCCAGAGGATGGGCAGTCTTTTAGCCGAAACAATTCAAAGTGCTGGAGAATATGGCTTCTGCATGTTGGTGTGATAGATTGGTAGTCATGGATAAATTCTTACCCTTAGCAGAGTTTTCGTAAAACAAGCTTTCATTCGAGTTTGATATGGCCCATTTGAGGAATTGTTATGGGAGGAGATGTAGAGTCTCCAATGGTTGATTTGATGATTTGAGGTTAGACCTTGGGGGTACGGACCTTCTTAGGGACAGTCATTAGGAAAGTGAAAATTTATTCAAGAAAAGCTTTTAGCAGCTCAAAGTAGGCAGAAGACAGTTATGCAGATCGAGAGGTACTGGATTAATGGAGGTGAACAAGTCTTGCTGAAGTTTGCACCATTAAGGGTGGGGATGGCAGTTTTGGTTAAACAGAGGTAAGCTGAGTCCGAGGTTAATATTGGACAGTTTGAAGTACAGAAGGCTGTGGGGGAGGGTGGCCTATGAATTAGCCTTGGCTCCAAAAGACTTCAGGAGTGCCACCCGGTTTATTCAGGTGTCATGCTAAAAAAATACCATGGTGATGGAAAACTAAATTATCGTCTGGGAGTCAATTCTTCTGATGAGAATTTGTCTTATGAGGAGGAGTCTGTGCGATTCTAGATAGGGAGCGTTTCGCCAAGTTGAGAGTCAAAAGGAGATTGCATCTATCAAGGTCAGTGGAAGAAATCGGCTAGTGAAGAGTACATTGCGAGAGTGAGGTGGATATGCAAGGAAAGATATCCACATCTTTTTACAGATTCAGTGGACTCTTCTAGGCCTTGCCTTCTTTTTGCTTGTTCGAGGACGACCGAATGGGTGTAATTGATATCTATTGTACCACCCATTTAGTCGGTTTGAGCACTAAAAATGTTTATGTTAGAAAAGGGAGCTTCTGATAGATTTAAGTGGGTGTTTTGGGACGATTCATAATTATAATTATGAAATTAGTGGGGTAGTTTTACTAATTTAGTTTAGTTAATGGTAAGAAATAATATTACTAATAATAGTGGGTCACTTTATCCTACTATGATAATTATATGTTATAATAATATACTAGTGATAAAAAGTGACCTACTATTAATTATATATTATTTCTTAACAATTTAAATAAATAAATAGTAAACTATCTCCTAGTAATTTCATAATCCTATAATAGAATAGTCCAAAACACCAATTAAATCTATCGGGAAAGTATTTGTAACATAACAATTTTCATCTGTGCCAAAATGAACTAAATGGTGTTGTTACAGTTAGTCCCTTTGAATTGAGTGGTTCCAGTACCTAAGGTTAGTTCGGTGCGGTCAAAGTCGACGGGAAGGTTGTTGTACTTTCTGAAGATGACCAGGGGACGCCTACTGTGCTGATGCGGTAATAAGAGTTTGTAATGAATAGTAGCTTGGATGCAAATATATTTTAAGGATTATGCGTTAAATGAATTTTCTATAGAAATAACAACTTACGAGTATCTAAGGTTGTGATTTTCTACTATTTGATAAGTAACATTGTAGTATGAAGAGTTTTAGGAGATGTTGGGACACCAGACAAATGGAATTTCAAGGAGTTAGAGTCATAATGAAAAAGAAAAAATTAGTGGAATGTAGTGTAGACTTCGAAAATGAGGTGAGATCAAGATTTTTTTTCTGATTGTAAATACTAAAGGGGTATTTCTTTAGGGGTTGAGAATTAGGTTTAGGAACACGTGATTTCACATGTTTTATCTTGTTTTATGGTAATATTATCACGTGTTGATCATATTTTTTTTTAAAAAAAATAGTGGATAAGATTTGACAAAGGTATGTACAAACATTAAGCTCAAGTGGGAGGAGAAGTTCTTTTATAGTGTAATTTAGTAATTAGTATGGTTGAATTTTTGATGAAGAATATGGTAAGTTCGATGAAGAGATGATCAATTATAAGCTAAGATATAAGAATTATAAGTCTTCAAAGTATAAGAAATTATAGATCGATAAGAGGGTTGCTTTACACAATTCTACATTATGGTGATATGTCTTGTCCAGAGATGGATTGGTAAAATAAGAAATGATTGAGTACCTCAGTATTGAGTATGTGAAAGAACTTATGCATGTTTTGGACCATGAAGTTTGTTACTTTTGATTGTTAAAGGATCTAAGGACGGGATCCTTCAATGTTTTGATTTTAGACTGTGAAGTAAAGCATCATGGGTTATTGGTAAAAGGATGAGATCGGCAAGCGAGCTACAGAAACTAGAGTATGATATATTTAAGGGTCAATATATTTATAGTTTTTCATCATGAGAATAATTTGAGAAAAGGTAAGAAATAATACCTCTCGTATAAATCATTGGGGGTGTAGTTTAAGGTTGTATTGATTTCTGCCTACGAATCTAGATATGATTGTGAGATGTGAACTAGTTCGATGGAGACTTACCAGGAGGTTACCATTGAGTTTTATAAAGATTGAGTTTTTATTTTGATGAATAATAGTGAGGTATAAAAAATTTAGTCTTTTTCGTGGGGTAAGATGTCTCAAATTATGATTTAGGACTTAAGAATGATTTACAAAGTGAGATATAATTCTACAATGTTATTAAGAATTTTGAGTCGGGTTAATATTCCTCTATTGATGGGAATACATAGAATATTAAGATGCATTAAATTTAAATTTTATGATGAATAGAGGTTATAATCTTATAGTATAGCGAATAATTTGAGTGACCAAGAATTTCCGTCAGTGTTGACATGAGGTATGTGATTGTTTAGAAATGTAGCTTAAGCATAGTATCTGAAAATGGTGTGGAGTTAATTTTTGGTGTGATTTAATAGTTTTATATTGATGTAAAGGTAATATAAAATTTGAAATAAGTGATATTAGCCTTGTTTAAGGCACATATTTTCATGACATGCTTGAATAGAAAGGGAGATAGCCATAGTTTGAACATGTATGAGATAAGAATACTTTGATATTAATAATGGTTTGGGAATAAGGTAGATGATTTGTGTGGTTATGATTTTTATTAGTATTAAAGTGTTAAATTCAATGGATGTGATATTCGATAAATCAAGTATTTGTGCACATATAACAGGGAATAAATGAGTGATTGTGGGTAACTAGAAAATCAAAGAGATAGAGTCAAATGAATGAAATTGTATGATATTGGAACTACAAAAGGAGTATATGGAGTTATTCCACCTTTGTTATGTACATTCTTATGTTACCAACTACTTCATTTAGGGTGTGGTTTAGAGTTCACTTTCTACGTCTGCGTGTGTGTTTTGTTCTATCCGTGGACCCTCGTACTGGATCGAATTTACCACTTCTGTGATTGTCCTCTTGGGTAGGATATGTAGGCATAATTGGTTATATAAAATGACGTATTTGTTGTTTTCTTGGGGCTATTGAATTATATTTGGTTCTACATACAACTTTTCTTATGAGAATTAATGGGAGACCTACCATGAAAATGTACATTTGTTCGATAGAATTGTAATACCCCGTATCAGAAAAAAATAAAAAATCAGTTTTACAGAAAACTCTGCAAGTGCAACTGACATGACCATCGATGCACGGTATCCTGACCCACGGTTCATCCTGCACAACCGTCGATGGGAATCAGAAACTCCCAAAAATCTCAACCCAAGAAAATTGGTTAAATGTTGATCGACGTATGGACTAACGTTCCGTAGATAACACTAAGGTCCGTAGTCCATGACCGTCAATCGAGACCCCCATTCACCCACTCTCTGACTTGAGCTACGGATGACCAGTATGGTCCTTAGGTCTGACTGTAGGTGTGAAATTAAGACTTAGTTAAGGGGAAATGCAGTTGGGTAAACTTCAAATAGTCATAAGTCTTAGAACAAAATGAATTAGGTGTATCATAACCTACCCACAGATAGATAATGAATTAGCTTTCCATAAACACCGACCTTGATAAAATAAGACCTCCGAGTAAAAATTAATGCCCATTTTAGTAAAGGCGTGTCGAACTGGCCAACTAATGGGGCGTTGGTTAATCAACAGATCGTCAGTCCTGGCCGTCGATTGGACTTCTTACACTTCTTTTATACCCTAAGTTATGTCGTTTTGACCCTATATCATAATATTTTAGTCAGTTTAAGCCTAGAAATATAATTAAAACATATGTAGGAAAAATAATTAAATCAAAAATAGAACATTAGAAGAAAGGAAGGAGAAAAAGCTCAAGAACCCTAGTTCAAGAAAAAATAAGATCCAGTAGTTCAAGCCCCAAAATTTAAGTATTTCTCCGTGGATTTCATCATCAAGTATGTGGGATTTCACTAGTGGCTTCCTTTTACCCATTGGGTCCCTAGTTTCTTGTCATGATTAAACCTAGTGTTTCTCAAGTATTGATAGAACTTCATGAATTTATTAAATGTATGTTTCAAATCAGATTATCATGTTATTATTAAGATTATGTCATGAATTTTAGAACCCTAACTTTGTATTTCTTTTGTTATTGAATTACAAATGATAGGTCATATATTTCAGACACTTCAGATATACATGCCTCAATTAAAAATGCATGATTACCAGATTAATTGTTGCATTCTCAGTTTGCATGTTCAGTTTCGAGCTATCCTGTATTTATTGAATCTCAGACATATCAGTAAATTTAAAGAATCTATGGAAGTATTATAATCCGATTTGCACAAGGGTTTAGCGTACCCAAATATTCCCAGAACTACTAGCGAACTAGGTTGTAAGTCCCCTATGTAGGCAATCAATTTAGTGATCGCGCCAGCATGCCTTTATACCTTTGAAAGGGTATATTTTGTCCTCTCGATGGGGAGTATACATCGGACTCCATATTTAGCTCATATGGTTTTAGTATCGGTTATTAGTAGCTCGCTTATTTTAATTAGACTCCTTGCATTGACCATTTATCCGTATATTCAGTATTCAGTTTCAACATGTTATAACTAGGTCATTGCATCTTGTTAGCTCAGAGTTTAGTTTATCATGTCAGATTATTATACTTGTTTTCAGCATGTTTTATTTCAGTTTTAGTCTATCCTACATGCTCAGTACCTTTCAAGTACTGAAGCATACATGCGCTAAATCTTCTCGTGATGTAGGGTTCAGGTTCTCATCACCCATATCACGCATAGATCGATTTCCGGTCTCCAGTCAGTAGATTCATTTCATTCTTTAGTCATTTAGTTTCTATTTTTGCTACATTTAGTTGGGGCTTGTCCCAGTATTTCTAGTCTAATTTAGAGTCTTATTTCAGACGTTGTTAGTTTCAGCTTAGCATTGAGTTAGTAACTTCATTGTATTAAATTCATCAGTCTTCCTATTATATCAATTTTAGCATATGGGTATTCCCCATCTTTTCATTATAAGTTATGATTATGCTTCCGCAATATTTTTTTTTATCTTTAGTATGCTCATGATCATGCCAGCAGGGTTATCTTGTGATCACTTGTGGTACGAGGTTCCGTGTCCGCGTCTCGAGGGTACTTTGGGGCATGACAATCAAGGTCTAGTTGGAAAATTGGTTAGTTGAAGAGTCCATTATTTGAAATAGTTTTGTTGTTAGTTGAGTTTACATATGACAACAATGATCACTAGAGTAGTGAGATGGACTAATTTAGGGAATTTTATGTGAGGAGGTGCTAGATATCAATTGTAGGTTTCAAATTGTTATAGGAGTGGGGGTACTATATTTGAATGGAATTGTTAAGATAACTACCCTTTCTTTCCTTGCCTTCCTTTGATCGATCGAGGATGAACGCTGGGTAAATTGCCATCTATTGTAGCGACCCTTTTGGTCATTTTGAGTGTTAAAGCCTTGTGTTTCAAAAAATATTTTTCGATAGATTTTAAATGGATATTTGGGACTACCCGTAATTATAATTATGAAATTAGTGGGGTAGTTTTAATAATTTATTTAGTTGGTGGTTAAAGAAAAGAATAGTAAAAGAAATAGTGCATCACTTTTAACATTTTCTTATAATGAATTATATTTAAAAAATTAGGGTAATAAATATTCATTAGAAGAAAAAAAAGAGTTGAGGAGAAGAGGATTTGAGGCGGAAATCAACTAGAGGGGTTCATATCTCTAAGATTTGTACTCTCTTCTCGTAAAATATTATTTTAGCAATTGATGATGCCATATTGATAGGAAAGTAATAATTGTGTAAGAATGATAGATGGGTGATGGAATAACGGTGACAATAGGTTAAGTTTCAATTTGCCTTTTGCATTTGTATTGTATGTAAATAGTTTAATATTAATGAGTTAGTGGAGTTTAATTGTGTATTCTATTGAATAAAAATGAGAATGGTAGTTTTCCATTTAATGTTAAAGTGTACTACAAGTAGGTATACGGAAGTATTATATTCTCACGACTTGGACACTTTAAGTATAATTATTTTGGTTCCATTGGTGTTCGACATTAATTATTTCAATTAGTTCTCATCATATAAATTAGGTATAGATATATTGAGATAAATTATTAAATATTAGGTGTATTTGTATCATTTCAATACAATTAATATTGTGATAATAGGAGGTACTAAAACTTATCTTTGTCTTGAACTTTAAGAAATTGATTATAAAATTAGGTGAGTTTTTGAGTCTAGGCAAGACATAGAATTATATAGTGTTTATAGACTTGTTTATTTACACACACACACACATTGGATAAGTAGCTTACTTGAAATAAATTATTCGGTGGATGTAGGTTATGATTTATAATATTTGTAGTAAACTCTTAATAGTGGTTGATATGCATTGGATGATATTTTGAAGTTATCTATTTACATGATTGTATGATTGTGTTGCTTGGTTGTGTGTTTTGTGATTGGTCTGAAATCTTGAGACCGTGAGATTTATATTCTTTAACCTTCTTTATAAAGTGATTCCTTGAATAAGTTAAAATATATATTGTGGATTAGTTGGTGAATATAGTATTGATTTAAGTTAAAACTAAACTAATTAGACCTATAAAGGTGTTAAATTTTCAAATAAGTTAAACTGTCTAATGTTAGTTTAGTGGTTAATATGTGTGGAATTAAGTTTACAACTAAACTAATTTGACTAAAAGTTGTTAAGGTCTTAAAATAAGTTGAAATGAAATATATAATGTGGTGTAGTTTGTGAATTAGTATTGGAATTAGTTTAAAACTAAACTAATTACCCTTAAAAAATTGTTAAGTTCTTCAAATATATACAAATATATAATATGATTTATCTGGTGAATATAGTGTTGGAATTAAGTAAAGACTAAATTAGTTAGACTTAAAAAGTTGTGAAGTTCTTCAAATAAGTTCATATATATAATGTGATTTAGTTAGTGAATATAGTGTTGGAATTAAGTAAAAACTAAACAAACTATACTTAAAATATTATTAAATTCTTCAAATATAATAAAATATATACTGTGGTTTTTATTAAGGAATATAGTGTGGATTAAGTAAACTAAACTAAGTAACTTACCAAAGTTTTTAATGTCACGGGCCAAAAATGGACGTGATGGCACTTGTCTTATCCAACAAGACAAGTCAGCCTAAAACTCAAAATTATTACAAAAAAGCGGAAAATTTAATATGACTTACATATACCCCAAAACTGGTTGTCATGATACAAGCCTCTAAGTATTACAATTGATTCAAAAGAAAACTAAGTCTCAAATGAATTCACCCCACGTTTTAGAATAGAACAAAGATCATAATAAGGATAAGAAAGAAAGTCTGTTGCGATGACAGCAAATACCTGACAAATCTCCAAGAAGCGTCGGAAAAGAAAAGAATGCAAGGACAAGAAAAAAATCCAGGATTCTAACCCTACAAAATTTGTAAAGCAAGGGTGGAGTACCAACCACACGGAATCAGCAAGTAAAGTTTAAACAAAGAAAGCTAGAGATTGAAATCACGGGTACTCCTACAACACCAACCGAACCCTCCACAATACAACCTGCATAAAAATTCAGTTAAACTAAAAGTCATATTTCCCGAGCACGTAAATCTAAAAAACACTTACACAACATTACATGTTAATCTTCCACAATCACACTTGACAAATTACATATCCTACAATAACACACTCAACAAATTACATATCCTCGGATACCAACCACTTAAACAAATTACATACCCTCAACAACAAACAATTCAAAAATACATATCCTAAATAACCAAGCTCAGTATTCATCAGTCACAAATTTCGGAGAAAGTCATCAATCACAGATCGCAAAACACAATATCAAGTTCACCAATAATAAGTATGGTTAATGCAATGGAATGCAATTGTCAAGTATCATGATGCAGTCTGACCTCTAGTGATACACACAGTTGTCTTGGAAGTCCGGGACCCATGGGGCGAACATATCTGTCATGCCATCTGTCGCGGCGCACGGACACGACCCCTCGATATCGTAACCATGCGGCGCGCGATACGTCCCTCGAAATATGAAGCCATCGTGGTGCGCAATACGTCCCCTCGAAAGGTTACCATCCTCTTTAGTTTCTTTTCTTGTATTCAATGCCGTAACGGCTTTTCAAATCATGTCTCAAAATAATTGCAAATGACATGTTCATACCAAAACTAAAGAAGGATATCACTATTTAATAAATTGCACAATCACAACAATATCAACTGATTCAACAAGACTTTCAAACCATTCTCCATTATTTATCAACAATCGCACACAACCCATTTTTTCACATTGCCTTGATATTACCCTTTATTTTCATCTAGAATTAAGCAAGGTGGACAAGTCAACCCATCACCAAGTCCCTTACTCTCAAGCCTTAGACACAGAAAATACACGCATTCCAAAACACTTACAAGAGTTTAGAAATTACCACTTGCTCAAATAGTCGAACAATCACTCTGAACTTAGCTTTTCTTCGTTGTGTACTTCCAAACCAATACAATATTCCATTACGATCCATAATAAGATTTAAACCTAACAACATCCATATCACTATGTGTCGAACAAGACCAAAAACTCATAGAGCACAAAATTATATCAAGTCTTAACTTTGAGTCATTTTTACATGTCAACTCTTTAACTTTTCTCCAATTTTAAAAGTTTCGGGTTAAGTCTTAATCCTCAAATATCAAGTCTAAGCTTTCACCCAATACATCACTTTTATATTTATTACCATCTCAATATATCAAAACTTAAATTATATGTGACAATTCCAAAAAGGGAATGAGAGAAACACTAAAAATTCAAAATTAATGGACAAATATTTAAGTACAGAAAACCAAACTGTTTTAAGAGACTCAATTGAAAATGTTATAGTCTTGAGAAGAACTATGCCTCAAACAATTAATTTTCAATTACTTGATCGATAATTACTCTCAAATTATTTGATCGTCATTAACCTGGACCAATAGTGATAAAGATATATATTATACATACATATATATAATTGTAACGACCTGTAGTGTTTGAGTAGTAGAGTTATTTTTTGGGTAATAAGTCTGGGTCGACGGATTGCACGATGGACCATCATGGGCGCGACGGCACGTCGAGGGTGTCTGTTTCCAAAAAAAACATAGATCCTGAAAATTTGAGTACTGGATCGACTCTTGAACGTCACGACGGAATGGCAGGACGGACTGTCAGTTGCCACGAAGGACCGTCACAAATCCTCCACATGATTAAATCTCTGAACATTGTGACGGGGACATTGACAGTACGGACCACTCACAGTCGTGGACGGACCGTCACAGGCGGCCGTAAACATGACTGGGGGGATTTTGTTAAACGTTTTTTAAGGGCATTTTGGGAATATTCATGTTTTATAATTATAAAGTAGTGGATAATGAACAATTCAATTAAGTGGGGGTTAAAGGAGATAACCTTTAAACAAAAAGTGGGTATTTTTATAATCTGTTATACTTAAAAAAAAAAAAAAAAATTTATATGGACAATTATGGTAAAATAAAAGGTTGAAAAGAAAAATAGAGAGACAGAGAGAATGGCGGGGAGAGAGAGCAATAGAAAACGAAGAGGACAACAAGGATTCGGAGAAAGACGTAGATTGATCGATCAAGATTCTTCGGTGGAAGAGGTTATGGTTATACTATTTCATAGTAAACTCTTATTAGCGAATGATATGTTATTGCAGTAATATTGGAAAGTCTTCTATATGCTAATTGTATGCTTGATGATGTCATTATGTAATTGTAATGGGTTGAAATTGGAAAGATGAGGCTAGGAATATGAACCTTAAATCACTTTGTTAATGATGATGCCTTGGTATAAAAGAAGGCTTGATGAACTAAAGAATGAGGTTAATGGAATCGGGGGTGTCACGTTCCGGAAACCAGGAAGTAGTAGTGGATCAGTTGTCACATTCCACGACCAGGATAGTAGTAATGGATAAGGTGTCACGTTCCGACACCAGGATAGTAGTAATGGATCGGGTGTCACGTCCGACACAAGGATGTAGTAGAGGCTCGGGGGCCCCATGTCACGTTCCGACAACAGGATAGTAAAAAGAATGAATCTTGATGAACAACCATGTAATATACTCAGATTTAAAGAACCTATTTTTCCAAATAGTATGGGGTGGAGGCATGAGCCTCATAGTGTGCTTGGGGGTGGCCAATGGGGTATGCGTACTTGTTGGTTTTATATGTTGAGTATGGTAGCTAAATTTATGTTATTATCTGATATATATTTCTTTCTAATTTTGAGGTTGCCGATGATACCTACTCAGTTATTGTGCCTCGTACTGACCCCCTACTGGTATGGTTCTCTTGTTATGTGGAGTGCAAGTCAAAATGCCCATCGACCTGACTCAACTGAATCTAGCCAGACTTCAGCATAATCAGATTCAGGGGAGGCGATGTTCTTAGCTCGGACTGGATTCTTTCTTCGCGTGTTGATGTCTTGAAGTCGGACAGGGACCATCTCTTTTACTTTTTTTTAGTTCTTAGATACTCTTAGATTAGTAATTTGAGGATAAGATGTTCTTGTGATGATGAATTCCAGGTTTTGGGGGATAGTTAATTGATAAACTGTAGATGTTATTATTAATTGATTTAGTAATGAGTTTTACGTCTGCACATTCTTTTCTGTTTATTATGATTGAAAATATGGTCAGGAATTTGGGATTGGTGGGTTTGTTCACTCCACATAGTAGAAAGTGTGGGTGCACTCGCAGGCTCATTTTGGTCGTGACAAAATTGGTATCAGAGCATTAGGTTTCGTTGGTCTCAGCACACACAAGAACGAGTCGAGTAGAGTATTGAGGAACGGTAGGGGATGCCTTTACTTTTCTTTAAAAGGCTATGACTTTAGGAAAAAAATTCACTTCCTTCTTTCTTTCGTCGATATACTTGGATCCAATTGGTATTGTAGGTGATAAAAATTGGTATCGACCATCTTCCACTCATTTCGCAGGATGGTTAGAACTAGAGCAAAACAACTGCGCCAACACCGAGCACCGGCAAGAAAAGATGCGTCGGAGCCGCCACTGGGGCTTGTAGTCAAAGGGAGCAGTGGCAGAGGACCGCCGGTAGAGTTCACTGGAGGAAGTCCTCGTTAGAGGAAGAGGACAAGCAACTGGCCATCTAGTAATAGGGTGGTGACTCTCCACCCGACTGAGGAAGGAAGTAGTAAGAGAGGGTGAAGAAGGGGGAAAATGAGACAAGTGCAGAATGAGGACTATTACCACCCCACACCCTACCCCATAGATTGACTAATAGGTTTCTTGCTTAATCTTAGCGGGTATTGATTAGGGCAGGACACCTCCAGTGTTTTCTGACACAGCACATCAGGTTCCGGGAGTACACCAGGCGCTGTTGTGGCTCCACGCAGGATTGCCTCAGTGGAAATAGGAAACGTTTCCTCGATTGATACAGCGGACCTATAATGACAAGTGATCAGCACGAACTTTTATGTAAGTTCTTGAAATGAAACCTCCAGTCTTCAGGGGTGCTGAATTGAGGGATACCTATGATTTTCTGTGTCTGATTGTCAGAACTACTACCAAGTGGGCATATGTAGAACGATTTGGCATCGAGTTGTGAAGCTACTAATTTCAGGGGGGAAACGCCAACAATGTGGTGGCTGACATCTGTTGAGTCTCCAAACCAGCACAAGCACCACCTATGACTGGGCAATCATGCTCTAGCTTTTTATGGAGAAGTAGATACCCCGGACAATGAGGGAAGGAGGAGAGATGAGGTCTACTAGATCAAGGAAGGATGTCGGTTACAGGCGTATGAGGCTAAGTTTCGTGCTTTTATCCCAGGTTATGCACCCAGCTATTCAGTCTACAGAGCGAATTCATCGTTTTGTGAAGGATTTGAGGTCAGGATTTGAAGATTCCAGCCTTACAGGTATCTATGCAAGCCAAACTCCTTTCAGGAAGTGGTAGCTTTGTGATAGACCCGGTGGAGGGAAGTGAAGCCCATATCACTTCAGCCATGCATCAGCAACTAAGAGTTTTGTAAGGGAGGTGAGTTTAGTGGGTATTACTCTAGATGGCAGAGTTCAGGGTTTATCCAGCCCGACCGATTCAGTCTTAACTACAGGATGTAGTGGTGGGGTCCACGCCAGTGAGCCCGGTCACATTTTATATGAGTGGGAGTTGTCACCAGACTCCATCGTTCTCACAGAGACCTATGCTTGAACCAGAGAATGTAGAGGTGGGGAAATTGGACATATTAAGAGGTATGTCCAAAACAGAGTTAGTTACAGACACACCACTAGTCTGAGGGGAGGTGGTCATGGAAGGGTGACATTCTGGAGGAACGTGGTGGTCACTAGACCACAATACACCCCGGGGGGGGGGGGGCAAGCCGGCACGACTTGTAGCACAACATGGTCGGGGCAACGGGAGACATGTGATATGGCCAATGTTACGCTTTCCCGGGCTGGTACGGCAGCGGAAGTAGAGACATATGGATGCTGTTCTCAAGGTAATCTTTGGGTTGTGATTGCAGGGCTTCGGATTGTTGATCTGGCTCACAATTTTATATATATCCCTCATGATAATGGTCTTAATTTACTTGTGAATTGCGTGACCTGCTGTTCGTGTTTCTACTCCGGTCGGGTGAGTCTTGGTGATAGTGAAAGGGTATATAGCGTTTGTCTGAGGATTTTGGGTGGGAGCAATACTCATGTAGACTGGTTATCTTAGAAAAGGGTTGATTTGATCGTCATTCTGGGTATGACTTGAATTTTCTCCAAAACTTTTGCGAATTAGATGTATATGATGCCAAAAACTTGACATTGCAAGCCTGGGACAGACCCGTTTAGGTGGGAAGGTGGAAGGTGACTACCACTCCACTCCAGTAGTATAATCTCCTCGTCGTTCTAAGAGAATGGTAGTAAAGGGTGTTTAGCTTTATTGGCACATCACGGACGATTCTACCCAAGTACCTTCAATTGAGTCGGTACCCCATATTCCGTGAGTTTCTGGATGTGTTCCGCAGACCTTCGAGAGTACGTCACCATGATAGAGATATTGACTTTTGCATTGATATGGAGTGGGTACTCGCCCATTTCATTACCCCCCTTATAGGATGGATCCCCGCTGAGTTAAGAGAGTTTAAGGACCAAAACTTCAAGAGTGTTAAGTAAAGGTCAGCAGATCGGAGCGCTTCCCCTTGGGGTGCTTGAGTTTTATTGTGAAGAAGAAGGATGGGCAGAGTTTTTGGATGTGTATTGACTACAGGACAATTGAATAACGGTAACTGTTAAGAAAAAGGATCCTCTTACCTCGCATCAGTGATTTGTTCGATCAGTTACAACGGTGCTTGTACTTCTCACAAAATCGATTTAGGTGGTTATATCAATGAAAATTACGGGCAACGGGGGAACATGCCCCAAGACTGCTTTTTCGGACCAGGAGGTATGGGACTTAGGATGCTTCTTAAGTAATGTCTTTTGGACTTACGAAGCCCCGCTGCTTTCATGAGTCTGAATGAACGGGAAGTTTTAAGCCAATCTGGAATATCTGTCATTGTGGTTAGTGATGATATATGGTATACTAAAGAGGCAGGAGAAGAAAAGACCATGAGGGAGGCGCACTCGAGACGGGTATTGGAAATGTTGAGGGAGAAAAAACTTTATGTCAAATGCTCTAAGTGTGAGTTTTGGGCTAGATTCAGTTGTCCTTCTTGGGGCATGTGTTTTCCTAAGGATGGAGTGATTGGGATCCTTCAAATATTGAGCCGCAGTGAAGAATTGGGTAAGACCTACTTGTTACAGAGGTAAGGAGCTTCTTTGGTTTATCTAGCTACTACCGAGATTTGTTTGTTAAGGGATTTTTCTTCAGTTGCTTCAAGACTGACAAATTTGAATGAGCAGAGTGTTCCATTTGTATGGTCGACGAATGTGAGAGAAATTTTTTTCAGCACTCAAGACCGTGTTGGACTACTGCACAATTTCTTACATTGCCCAGTGGAAGGTAAGAAGTTCATTGTTTATGTGATGCAGCCTATCTGGTTTGGGTGCTTGCTAGGTCTTATGCAAGAGAAGAAGAGAATGTATTGATGATGCCTCGAGGCAATAATTTAAAGGTTCATGAACGTAATTATCCGACCACGGATTTGGAGTTCGCTGCAGTTAGTGTTTGCATTAAAGCAAGGGGAGACATTATCTATATGGGGTTAAAGTGAAGTCTATACGGATTCATCGTAGTTTACAGTATGTCTTTTAATCAGAAAGATTTGAATTTGAGTAAGAGGAGGATGGATGGAACTACTGAAAAAACAATGATATCATACTTGTATAAATCTGGGAAATTCACTAAGTTGTCTTTAGCATATGCTTTAAGTAGAAGCAGGGAGCATGGGAACGTCAGCCCATTTGCAGGTTTCTATGACGGCCCATTGGCTAGAGAGGTTCAAGATTTGCTAATGACTTATGATGATAGAAGTAATGAGAGGGAGATTTTGGGCCTGTGTGGAGGCAAGATCTTCCTTTCTTGCATAAGATTAAAGGAAAGCGTTTACGATGAGAAAACTGTCCGTTATCTGAGATAAGGGTTGCGAGGAGAGGCTTAAATAAGCCAAAATCGAGAGGAAGCGTTTTGAGAATTAACGGGAAGGGAGTTATGTGTACCCGATGTCGATGATTTGATTCACACTTTCTTACCGGTGGCTCATAGTTCAAGGATTCTATACATTCCTGGTGCAACCAAGATGTATCGTGATCTAAAGCAACTTTTTGGTGGAGTAGGATGAAGCGTGACATTTAATTATTGTTTGCTCAAATGCCCGAATTGCCAGAAGGTTAAAGTATGAAAACAATAGGACTGGAGGGAACATCAGAGAATGCCTTTCCTGAATGGAAGTGGCGAGAGAAATTGCACTGGGACCCGTGTGGTGTCCTTCCAAAAACAGTGGGTAAGTTATGACTCCATTTGGGTAATAGTGACGATTAAACTAAGTCTGCTCATTTCATACGGTCAGGTGACTTATAAATGCAGAGAGTTAGCCAAACTACATTAGAAATTGTCGATGCATGGAGTTACACCCTTTCAATTAATATCAGATAGAGGTACGTAGTTTACTTCTAAGTTGGAAACATTGGGCATGCCGAATTTAGGTATCTAGGGTGGATATTAGTACCGCATTTCACCCTCAGACCGATGGTCAGTCCTCTGAGGAACGATATTCAGTTCTTTGGAGGCTATGCTTCGTGCATGTGTGGAATTTAGTGGTCATTGGAAACTTCTACCCTTAGCAGGAGTTTCATACAACAATAACTAAACTCAAGTATTGATTGGCCCCATTTGAGGCACTGTATGTGAGAAGATCTGTAGGTAATCCAATTGGGTAGTTTGCTGCAATTTGAGGGTGTGACCTTGGGGTTAGTGACCTTTTAGGGAATCGTTAGATAAAGTGAAAGCATTCAAGAGAAAAGCTTTAGCGGCTCAAAGTAGGCCAGAAAAGCAATGACAGATCGAAAGGTTAAAGACTTGGTGTTTCTGGAGGGTGAACAAGTCCGACATAAGGTTTCTTCACCCCTGAAAGGGTGATGGGTGGTTTGGTAAGCGAGGTAAGCTTAGTCGAGGGTATATGCGTTTTCCATCTGAAGTTCTGAAACCGCGTTGGGGGGTGGTATTAGCCGTAGGAATTAGCTGCCCCAGGACTGCAGGGGTGCACCAGGTATGTCATGGGTCGATGCTGAATCAAGTTACCATTGGGATGGAACACTACATTATTCTTGGGATTCAGTTCTCCTTGATGAGAATTTGTTCTTAGAGGGGAGCCTGTCCACATCTGGATAGAGAAATCCCGAAAGTGAGATCAAGGGAGATGCATCCATCAAAGTTTCCTGGAGAGAGACAGACCAGTTGGAGTTCCATTGGAGAGAAGAAGGACGGATACGGATATGAAGAAAAATACTCACCCCTGTTTTAAAAAAAACAAAGTCAGGGTACCCTTTCACCCTTGTTTTTCTTCTTGTGATCTTCGAGGACGACGACGGATAAATTGGTATCCATTCAACGACCTGTTAGTCGTTTGAGCAAGTAAAATTTATTTCTGGTAATAACTGTCTGGGTCGACGGATGCCACGCCGGACCGTCATGGGCACGACGGACCGTCGAGGTTGTCTAGTTTCCAAAAACACTTAGATCCTGAAATTTGGAGTAACTAGCTAGACTCTCTTGAAAGTCACGACGGAATGCAGGACGGACCGTCCAAATTTTCCACATGATTAACTCTCTGAATTTTGTGACGGACATGCCAGTACGGACCGTCACAGTAGTGACGTACCGTGATAGGATGACGAAACCTGATGGGTCGGATTCTGTTAAAAAATAGTTAAGGGGAGTTTGGACTATTCATGCTGATAATAAAAAGTAGTGGGATTAAGGTTACAATTCAATTAAGTGGGGGTTAAGGAGAGAGTTAAAGGAGATAACCTTGAAATAACAAAGTGGTGTTATTTTGATCATCTGTTTAACTTATTATATGAAAATTAGGTAAAAGACAAAGGGTTAACAGAAAATAGAGAGAACAAGAGGGATAGAGAGGCAGCCTCTTTATTTGTATCTGAACATATCCCAGAAGAGACTCGCACGCCCCCCGAAGGCAAGGTTGGGAAAGTGATGACTTCGATACCACGGACGTTCTCGGTGGAGGTAGGTTAGGGTTTATTTATGCGTAACAGTCATAGTAAACTCTCTATGGCAATGCTATGTATTGGGAGTATTGTAAAGTCTTGTAGATGCTTAATGTATGCTTGCATGATGTTATTATGTCAGTTGTAATGGGTTGGGAAACGATGAGGCTATGAATCTTAACCTTAAAATCCACTTTGTTAATTATGATGCCTTGGATAAAAGATGGTTGTTGATGAACTAAAGCAATGAGGTCTAATGGGACTCGGGGTCACATTCCAAAAACCAGGAAGTAGTCGATAGTAAGTAGGGATCGGGGTGTCACTTCCGACACCAGGATAGAGTAATGGATCGGGTGTCACAGGTTTGTTCCGACACATAGGATAGTTGTAGAGAAATGGGTGTCAGTTCCGACACCCACCAGGATAGTTAAAAAGAATATGAATCGAAATCATGTTAATATAGTCAGAGTTTAAGAACATATTTTTCCAATATGAGTATGTGTAGAGGCATGAGTCCTCATAGTTGTGCTTGGGTGTGTGGCCAATGGTTATGGTACTTGTTTGTTTTTATATCAGTTGAGTATGGTTAGTCGATTTTATGTTAGTATCTGATATATATTGCTTTCTATTTTGAGTGGGCGATCGATACCTACTCAGTTACTTGTGCCTCGTACTGGACCTCGGTTGTATGTTTCTTTCTTGTTATTTATGGAGTGCAGCCAAACGTGCCAATCGACTTCGACTCACCGCAACTCTAGCCAGACTTCAGCATAATCAGATTTAAGGGTGAGCTATGTTCTAGCTCGGACTGGATTCTTACTTCGCGTAGTGATATCTTGAAGTTCGGACATGGGACCATCTCTTTTACTTATTTAGTTTCTTCAGATATCTTAGTATTAGTTAATTGAGGATAGCTGTTTGGTGGATGATGCCTTTCAAGTTTGGGGATAGTAATTGATAGAAACTTTAGAGTATTTAATTGATTTTGGTAATGAGTTTTAAGTCTTCCGACATTCTTTTATGTTTATTATGAGTTGAAAGATTGGTACGTAAAGTGGACTATGGACTTGGTTGGTTCACTGACATAGAGGATTAAGTGTGGGGACACTCGCGGATCGTTGGGTCGTGACAATATTATATATATATCTAGAGAGAGAGGAGAGAGAAATCACGTTCAAGTTAGCACAATTTCAATTCTGAGTCTTTGAACTACAAATAATAATATAATTATTAAAGTTAACGTTTGATTCTTACTCATTTTTCAACATATTATATGATTAATATACTTGTATACATGTGACACTCAATATATTCAATTGCATTAATTAATGAATGAAAAATTCATGAATATACCTGATCGTGAATTCAGTTACACGCAAAAAAAAATTGTCATCCCCCCACCCCATCCCCACTATCCCCCCGACCTACCCCTACCCCCCACCACCCCCCCAACCCCCACATCCCTCATCGCCTGCCCCCCCCCCCACTTGCCTCCGCCCATCTCGATCCCCCCCACCCTCTACCCTCACTACCTCTACCAACCACCCCCACTCCCTCATTCCCCCTCCTCCCCCACTACCAACAACAATATTCGACACCTCCCCCAAATAAGATCCGACCACCACCCCTCTCTCGGTCACCCCACCCTACCTTCCCTGCCCATACACAACGGCCTCATCCCATCCCCTTCGTCCGACCGACCTACCCCTACCCCTCCCATTCCGCCCCGCCCCCCCCCGGTCGCTCACAACAACCTCTCAGTCCTCCCCCCAATGGTTCACATCCGTGACCAAACCGCGCACCCCTTTCCATTCCCCACTTACTTTTATCCCCACTCACCGCCCCCACCGCCAATACCTCACCTCATCCTTTACGCCCCGTACCCTCCCCATACCTATCCACCTCCCCACCATCCCCCCCACCACCGCCATCCAGTCTCCTTACCACACTCACGCCCCCCCCCCCCCCCCAAACTCTCTGTACACCCCCCTTACCCCCAGGTCTCCTCACTCCCGTCCTGCCGCCCTTCCACCTCATCAACCCCCTACCCATCCCTATCTACCCCTCCTCACCTCTACCTCCCAGCTAACCCATACCTACTGCCGTTCCCACTCACCCCCCCAACTCCCCCCACCCCATATTCCATTCCCCCCGCCCCGCCCCCTCCACCCATTCCACTGAACCTTCCTATCCCTCAACCCCCCCCAACCCCAACCCCCACTCTTCCACCCCACCCATTATCAAACAACACCTAAAACCCCCCCCGACCTCACCCCCCACTCAACTAACTTCTTTACCCCCAACCCCCCAACACTCACTCCACCCAACGCCACCCCCTCCACCACCCCCCCCTCCCTCACACTCCCCCCCAGCTTCCTTCCAACCCCACCCCACCCCCACCACCTCATCCTCCAATCCCCTTCACATCCCCCCCACACCACCCCCCCTCCCCCCACCCCCCGCTTTCCTTCGACCCACCACCTCCACCTCAACCACAATACCACCCCCCCCCCCCCACCCCCCCTCCTTCACCCATCCTCCTCCCCCACCCCCCCCCTCATCTCATCCCCCTTTTACTATTTCCTAACCATCCTCGGATTCCTCACTCGACCCCCTCCCCAACTCCACCGTTCCCCCCCCCTACGTTGCCCCACCACCCAACCCGCCCTCCCCCCTCAAGACACATCCTAAATCACCACTACACTCACCGCCCCCCCAACCCCCCTTTCAGCCTCCCCCCCCCCTCAATCCTTCCCCCTCCCACCTCTCCACTCAGCCCAATCACCCGCCCCCCTCACGCCCCCCCTCCTCCCTTCCCCCCCCACGTCCACTTACCCCCCCCCGACCAGCACATTCACTCCGACACCCCTAAAGTCCCTCCTCTAACTTTTCCACCCCTCCACACCCACCCCCTACTCCCGCCCTTCCCTACCCTTTCTTACCCCCTCACAACTACTCAATCTCGACCCCCCTTCACCATGTTCCACCTACCCCCACTCCAAACCTATACCACCACCGAACCACCACCCCAACCTCATCCAGCACCTACCCTTAATCACCTCCACCTCGGCCCATATTTCCCCCCAGCACCTTTCATCACCAATACACCCATCCCTTACCCCCTATGACCTATATCCAGTTTCCAATACTTTGCCTTCCACCTTGTTATATTACACCCACACAAGCACCCCCCCCACGCAATGATAAACCCACCACAACTGCACCCCCCCGAATCCCACCCCCCTACTACCTCCCTCCCCCCCTACCCCACCCCGTCCTCCCTATGAACCACCCCCCTCCCCTCCCCCACCACCACTATCCCTCCTAATATCCCCCACAACATACCACCCCCCCCTCCACCACCACACCCAAACCTACCACTCCACCCCACTCCACCCCACCCCCTCTCCTCACCGCCCCCCCCCCTTCCGCTTCCCCCGCCCCTCCAACTCCCCTCCTCAACCCTCTCGCCCGCACTTACACCTATACCTCATACCAGTCTCCCTAAACACCCCCCCTACACTCCCCCCCCAATCTCCGCGAAATTGCTCCCACCACACCTCCCCCCGCTCCTTTACGTACCCCCTTCCTCCCCACCTTCCCCTCTCACACCTCTCACACCACATTCCCCCCCCGTCCCCTTCACTCCTCTCCCACCCCCCAGTGTCCCCGACATGGCCCCTCCCGCTCCCCCCCGCCCCGCCTACTCCGCCCCCCGCACACGTTAAGACCAGAGCACCGTCCTTCATCATGACACCCCAATCTCTCCCCGCGCATGGGACTCACCACACCTACATAGCTCTGTCCCGACAGATAGCCTATGCCTCACCCCGTCCTCCCCGCCCCCTTTCGGCTGCCCCACACCGATAGGCCCCCTCTTAATTCCCGATCCTGTCTTAACCCCCTGGAGGCCCCACGTGATGCTCCACCTCACCACCTGCACCCCTCTCTCCCCACCCCATACCAGACCCCGCGCCCCTCCCTACCCCCCGTCCCTAAACTACATCACAGTGAAATCTTTGCGCACTCCCCTCCCCTCCCGCCTCCCCCCTCGGACTAGCTTATGGAACACTACTCCGCCGTTCCCTGACCCGTACGCAGCTTTCCCCCTCCCCGCTCCTACACCCCGGCCGTCTTTCTTGTTCCCTCTTGCTCCTCTACCCCCCCGATCTCCCCGGGCCCCCCCCACTCCTGACCTGGCCCTCCCCCCCCCCGTTTCCGCACCCCCTCTAGCCCCGCTCTCCCGCCGCTGGATTGACTCGGTCCAGCGTTCCAGCCTCCCTTGCCTACCCGGTCCGCTGCAGTTTTTTTATCCCTGCCTCTGCCCCGCCACCCCGTCCTTTCTTGCTAGGGTAAAGCCGTTTGGTTCTGGGGGGGCAAGAAAAAACAAGGGCGTGTTTCGTTTCTAGACGCAGAGGTTATGTCTCCTTTTCTTTCCTTTGTTTAAGGTATAAACTAAAAACTCTCTCTTAACCCTAATAATTTATATCCTATAAGTAATGGTATATGGTTAAAAAAAATGATAAATTTCAACCATAATTATTAATTACAATAGTTTATTTATAAATATATCATCAATTTTAATTTTATTCTTAATTAAATAAATATTAAAATTTCAAAAAATGACCTTTCGGGTCATAGCCATACACTATTAAAAACACATGTTCGTATCGAAACATAAGAAGAAGGAACAAGGAAGAACCTAACCAACATGACCAAAAACATGAGGTATCATTTTAAAGTCGGCTCATCTTTCCAATCAAGTTCCTTCTTAAAACCCATTTCATCAAGTCAACTAATAAGAAATGATCATTTCGGAATAAACATGGGAAGAAGAACTGATACTAATATTAAGATTGATTACTCAGAACAAACTAACCATGAACTTAATACTAATTGAAAATTTTAGACAACATTACCTCAGGGACAAGTCTTTCTTTTCATACCAAGATAAAATTGTGAACGATGATACTTGTATAATCAAGAGTGAACTGACTTGTTAACAAACCAACACAATCAGAATGCACAAACAACTCACATATACGTATCAAATTCATTTCCACAACAAAAATCTTCTCACGAACTAATAATAAAATATGATCTTTAGACATCGGATACTCACAAAGCGTATCAACTATCTATCCCAATGAAAGAACATGATTAAGTAAAGATCCAAAAATATGATACGCTCTAAAATGCCAGAGAATCCTTAACAAACCACTTTTCGAAAATTACTCTTCATATATAGCACCCTTATATAAGTTTCATAGCCCAAGATTGTGTGTGATAGGAACACCTACTATACTTGATTTATCACAACACAACACCACATCTTTCAAACATGAACAAGTATAACCAAGTATGTCATCTTACAATGAGGAACTCACAGGATCGGTAAACCCGATCAACACTAGGAATTCACTCCATTGTATGAAATACACTACGGGAATCATACTAAAACACCATGGACAGACCGCAAGAAGTTGTTACATAAGAAGAACAAAAGAAATCCCGCAAATAACCAGATATTTTTTTCACAGGTCCAGTATGAATAAAAGTGCCTTTACATCATGACTCAATCTCTCTATTTTTAGCCACCCACAACCAAATCAATTTGGTAGCAATCTAATAGTATAAATGATTTATTTTATCAACTCCCACATACTTCTCACGTATTCACTGACCGCAACACTCTAAAGTCCAACAAACATATAACTACAACTATAAAGTCTTTCTTGTAAAATCCATTGTCCCTCTAAAAATTAAAACTATGACTCTAATCACACCAAGAGTGATAGCAATAATTTCAAATCTAAGGTTACTTTTCCATCGAGGTTAAATTAATTGAATCACACTTAAAGTGTCAAACTTCACGCCAACTTTCAAATACTATTTCGCAATACTCCCATCATTACCATATAGTACCTCTCTCATTGACCAAAAATCAAGAAATTATTGGGCCATTCCCAAAATTCTTATATAGTTTAAGCAACAAAAATCCCTACTCACCATCAAATGCCTGTGAAACGTAATAACAAGTTGTGTTCTAAAAAAATCGTAGTTCCAATCTCCTCAAAATTCACGATTAAACTCTGAATATTATAAGGGTCCATACTGTCGCTATCCATAAAAAAGTCATTACCACTTAATAATTTAGACCCACATAAAAAACACCATAATCTTACAGACCTCACATTTTTTTCACCCAAATCAAAAACCCAATATTCTATAAAATTGGGATAATTCCTAGTGAGTCCTAATGCCACTAGTTTTCAATCAATAGTAATATTTATATATATACTATGTAAAACCGTTACACGGTATACTTCAAACCAAGAGTCTTATTACAGGTCTTATTCCTTCAAATATCCTATATTCATCCAGACACAAATTTTATACCTTAAACTCTTCAATACCACATTTGCAGGTGTTGTTTGTTGTCGGTTTTCTTCACTTGACTGCTTTCATATTATCATTTGATCAAAATCCCATATATTGTAAACTAACTCCCTGAGAGATATACTTTCTTAGGCCTTTAACAATCAAAATTTATAAATTATACGATCCAAACCTTGTACATGGTCTTTTAAATTCTCAATAACTGATGCAATCGATTAATTCTTACCTTACTTATTCATACTTCGACAAAGCATACTACCAAAAACCTAAACTCACTAAGAAAAACATGAAATTTGAACCCAACTATGTAACCCAATTCTTTTATCTATCAACATTAACTCATACCTTGAAATATTCTTTTCCCCTATGAATTCACGTCATCTTAGGATATTGGTTTCTATTGATAGAATTCATCCATGATTTGACTCCACTTTAACTTCAACTACTCTTATCAAACTCAAAAATCACAAATGAATTATCAAATCATACGTCGAGTTGAACATATGTACAATTGCTTTCACAAGTGGTCATCCAAATTTGTTAAACCAATCTGATGAACTCGGAAATTATTACCATAAACCAAAGCAAAAAATGTATTAACATCAAACCATCTGGAACTTAATTATAAATTCCTTTGTTAAGATTACCTACTTTAGCCCATAGAAAAGAGAAAATATTCATTCTGCTATCATTTGTAAAGATTAAATACATCACGATATCCTGTTATTATGACTTTAGCTCGTCTTTTTTTATTTTATTTCGAGCGGAAGCGACATCCCGAACTCCTATAGAAACCACTTATATAACAACATGTAGCAACCATCTTCTTAGATACAAAAAGTCCGCATTCAATACAAAAAAATTCCTTTTACCCACAAACCTTAACTCATAGTGGATTTCCAGCCATAAGTCATCATAAAACTTATGTACCATCATGGCTGAGTTAAGACCTTTCCATCCCCTATGAATTCAACCTCGCCATCAAAATGCACATCAAGCTAGACTATGTCAACCATCCAAGAGCTTTCTCAATTTAGACAACCATCGTTAAAAAAAAAAATCTCCATTTTCATTAACCACGTTTCCATGTCGCACGTTAAACGAAGACTTCTCTGTACTCATTAAGTTTGTTATTTTCGATAACATCTACTCATTTGGAGCTTAAGCTTAAAATTATTTAACCTTATTTATAAATTTAAGAATACACTCACAAACCATAAATTCTTAATGTCATACAAAGACCCCCATCACTAAAATTTCTTGTCAACAATGCTTATAGTCAATCGTATAGTTAAACACGAGGGTGGTTCTAAATATGACATATGGAAGTGAACCCTTATTATACGATGCATGTGATTTCAACGGATAACCCTAAGAAGTTAGATTCATGCTTCCAATTCAACATATCTTTTTATAAACCATTAGAACCACATTGTGACGAAAGTCTGTTACATCCACCACTAGAACAAACATACCTACGAGGAAGCTTTGTATCAAAATAGACCACACATATTTCTTCCCTATTGACATAACTTAAATTTATCCAATTTCGCTCTATAGCTAGCACGCTATATGTATTCTTTGTAGGGCCCAGGTCAATAACAAACAACAAAAGTACCACACTCCAAACTCTAACCAAGCAGCATAGCATTATACTGTTGTTGTTTGTATAAAATTAACCTAATCTGTGATTCATTATTCTCATTTTCCTAAGCAACCCATTAAATGTTACTGATAACTTACTAATTGTAGTTTTCCAATTACATATTCATTTATCTAGCCATTATCTTAAGTTTTTATTCACTTTCCATTATCAAAATTATTATATCTATCCCACACAGGATTAAAATTTATTATTATTATTATTATTTTATATGATGACTACATTACTCAACCCTTTCAAATATGATCCACACATTCGTTTCATAAGTAGTATTGCACAAGCTCAAAAACGGGTGGTCGGAGGTTACCCACGCTTACCTCCCTTAGGTGGGCGACATCGAACCAAACACATCTAAACCCCAATATATACCCATAGTTCACTTATAAATAATATAAATAATGCGGAGGGAGCTCCAAAAGATATAAGCAACCTTTTATTTTCAATTTAAATAAGTTTCTAAAGTTTAATACTTATCATCCAACAAAATCTGTTAGTAATCACATCAAGGAAATCTAATTCCAATACAAAGTCTAGAATATCGAAATACGAAAATAAAGAATCACAATGGTAATGTGTCCCGAAAGTATAAGGACTCATGTCGTGACAGAGGAGAATCCAACCCGAGATTGAATAGATAGCTCACCTCTTGTTGTAAACTGATAGATGCGGGGCAGGCTGGCTTAGAGCTGAGGGAAAATCAGAAGTCATAGGGACACTGCTGCATTGATAAAAGGGCAAACAAAGAAAAAAAAAAGTAGGATCAGTACGAGGGGGCACATGTATGAGGAAGTAGTAATCATCGGTCGACCCAAAAGAAACTAATAACAAAGACTAAATCGTAGAAACTCAAACTAGAAGCTCTTAAACCTGTGATAAGAAACAACAACGATGAACAAGTGTTCATAACAATAACAGGAAGCACGTATTAAGTCACGGTATCAATATCAACCATGAGGACTCATGCATCCCAAACACAACCATTTGGAAGAGTGAGTCTTTGAGATAATATTCTTCCATTAATTCAAATATTTTTCCTTTAATATTATCGTGTCGGAATGTGACACTCTGATCCAAAAAATACCGTGTCGGAAACGTGACAATCCGATTCCAAAGAATACAGGATGTCGGAACGGGACCAATCCGATCCAAGAATACAATGTAGGAACGTGAACAATCCGAGCTCAAAAAATATGTGTCGAAAACGTGGACAATCCGATCCAATTATACAGTAATTTATCTTTATTACACGCTTTCAATTCATTGTTATATTATTTTCATCAATCTTTTTTGAAGGCAGTCACTTATGATTAAGATAGGATTAGAGGAAGATAAATCTACGGTCTCAGATTTCAGACCAATCACAAACACACAACCAAATCATCACAATCTAAACAGTCAAGGACATAGAAAATCACATCTATAGTTAAGGATATTTCAATCAATATTAAAGAGTTTACTATCAAATAGCCATAAACCATTACCTACCTCCACCCGAAGAAATGGAAGTCAAAAAACCAACTACTTCTCAATGCCTTTTCCTTTCCTTATTGCTCTGAACCCTTCCAATCTAGCAAAAATATATATATAATGTGTAACGTGCACAAGGCCAAATAATCTTCCCGATGATCTGGGTTAGCCTATACCCTACAAGTTCACCTAACTTAATATAATCAATTCTTAAAGTTAAGCCTAATGGTAAGTCTTAATTCTCAATTAGATTTTAACTTTAGGTGGAATTTAAAAATAACGATCACCTAATTATTTATTACTAACTCAATATTTTTGAACTTGGCTCCTAACGAGATACTCTGGAAAAGAATATGAATTTAGGTTACGTCTACTGACAGTGAACCTCTAACTGGGAAAATCAAAACCAAAACAAAATATTACATAATTTTTAAAACAACCATATTGAAAAATTCTACATGTTATCATCGATATAACATAGATTTATGAACCCACCGTGACGCGATTATGTCGGTTTTACTATATTTGGGACATAGATTTCCCATTTAAGCATAATTACTAAGAATTTAAAAAAACCTTCCAGTGTTAATTGTTTGTATTCTTCATAGCCCATTAATCTAGGCCAATATTACATGCAATTGAAAACACTGGCATTGTCATTCAATGATAACAACTTGAAGGCAAAAGACGTGGATAATACATAACATACGAAAATTTATTTTAAAATTGTAAACTATTGAATGTAACAAGTTAACTTCCTCCTGAACTAACTAATATTTCTATATATTAACTTCACTTGCACTCATCCACAACGGTAAGGCAATTTCTTCCCAAAAAACAGTAAGGGACAGAGAGGAAAGAGGGACGACGGCCGGAGACCGTCACAACAACCAGGAGGGACGTAAGGGAGAGTAGGGGAGAGAGGAGGAGTAGAGATATATATTAGAGAGAGAGAGATGAGAAGTAGAGATAGGTAGAGAGAGAGAGAGAGAGAGTGGGAGAGAGATATAGGTATACCACCTTTGCCGTGCCAATCAAAAACATGGAACAAGTGAGTTGCATGATAAGTACTACAAGCTAAGTGTCTGTACAATCACATACGGACTCCACTACCTTTTTGTAGCGTTATGACAATATCCTTTTTTTCCAATTTCAAATATGATCACTAAACATAATTAACACACTCTGCGGAGAACAAGGCAAAAAGCCAACTCTAAATGTTATTACCTGATTGGAAAACAACCGCTTCGATACTGCTGTTGTAGATATGGTTTCTTCTGGCTAAACACTTATTTTCCTGTGACGAATATTTCCTCTAAATATTATAGATAAATCATATAAGGGGGTAAAAAGGCCCATTATTAATCTATAATATATTTATCAACATTAAAATAAATAAATTAGTTAAAACTACCCCCATAATTTCATACTTTATTAATTATGGAATAGTCCAAACACCCCACTTTAAATCTATCAGAAAGTGTTTCTAACATAAAATTTCTAGTGCCAAAAACCGAATACAACGGGTTGTTACAATGATAATTTACCATCGTCGTCCTCGAACGATCAAAAAGAAAGGCGAGGGCGGAACGAGTATTGAAGCGGTTTAATAATAAACAAGATGTGACTATCTTTGTAATGGCCCGAAAAGGGTCATTTTTAGAAATTTTAATATCTGGCTAACTTGAATTAATTAATGGATGGGTGGTTCATAGATAATGAATTATAGAAGTTAGGGGGATAATGTAATAAAAGATTCCTTTCCGTAAATTTAAATGGAAAAAAAATGGTTTATTTGTTTCAATGAAATTTTCATTTAATTAACGAGATAATTTAAGTAATTCATTTTAGGGGATGGTTAATAGATTGAGTCCATATATAATAATTGTGAAAGTAATTCCCCTCTATCACTTTAAGAACATTTGTTTTGGAAAAAACAAACAAGAAAAGAAAATGTTCGGATTTGTCGGATAGAAATTACAACTTCCGCGGTATAGTCGGGCAACCTTCTCTCTCCCCGGGCACATTCACTAGGCATATCTCAGACATTTGGACTCGCGGGTTAGCCTATCAACCGCGGTGGATGCCATTTGCTCTCTTGGTAGGTAGGCGGTAACAAGCCTTGTTCAATTTATTGTCTCAGCAATTAATTATAGTTATAAGTTTAATGTTGGTAGTTGAATTGTTGAAACAGAAAGAAATGGGAAAAATTGGTTTTGCAATATAGAGAAAAAGAAAGAGAAAAAACAAAAAATTAATAGTACTGTATTAAAGTACTTATAGTGGGTTTGTGGAAGCAGAAGAATCAAACTTATTACGGCTTAATTTTTTATGTACCTTGGGTGCGTGAGATTGAATATCATTGGGAATATGTATATTATAAGATAATCCAACAGTCATAACGTTATAGGGAGTTGGAGGGATAGTTAAATTTAGGGTTTATGTGATTTATATTTAATATGTTGATGTCATTAAATTAACTTGGTTGTGAATTTCTTTTTTAGGTTATCACCAAAATGGATTTTATTAAATTTTGTATATTAAGATAGATAATAAAATTTATGTTATTGGAGATGAAGACTAAATCTTAGGATTGAAATTCTGGGAAAATGGAAAATATTAAGAATTTACCATTTTTTCTTTAGATTCACCAATTACAAACTTGATTATGAATTGGCGTGAATTTTAAGGTTCGGGTTAAACACATAAAAGTGAGAGTGTGTTGATAGTTTTTGAAACTTATTGTTATAATATATACTTGCATAGCTTGCACCCGATTTGGAAGCGCAACCGAAAGGGAAGAAGGCTCACGTCCAAGAGTGATTATTCGCTTGGCTAAGGCAAGGGCTTTCTAAAACTGTTAAGCGTACGAACTTCGTGTTTTTGATTCAGTCCTTGTGTGATGCTTGAGATTGATTTGGAGACGTTGTTATTTATTTTTTATGTTTGTATGTTCTGTTTGTAAATCTGTCTTTGTATCAAATGGTTATCTCCTGCATTTTCATTGGAGCATGTTCATTTGATTGTATCTAGCGACATGGTTGTGGTTAAGAGGTGAATGTACATTTTCGATGATGTTAGAGCGCGCCTCGATGGATCATTTTAATTACTTTCGAGGGCGTTATCGAGCACGCAAAGGAGTATATTAAGAGGGCGACGTTGCACCGCGACAGAATGCCATGGACGGGACATGTTCCCCATGGTCCCGGATTTGAGAGACAGTCGGTGTGGCTTGTATTGTTAAGAAAGACATGCATTATGATATTTTACATTGCATCTCATGCGTATTGCACATTTTATTATGATGAACTTGAACATGTTGTTTTGATGTTGATCTTGTGCAGTGTTGCCTTGGAAGTGCTGAGCTGGTGGACACGTGGATATTGAGCTTGTTATTGAGAATAGTTGTAAACTGATAGAGTGTGGGTATGAGTGGCTGTGTGTGGGTAAACGGCTTCCTAGGTTGTTGATTGTAGCGTGGAGGTTAGGATAGCGCATAAGGAGTTACCCTGTTATTTTGTTCAACTGTCACTGTGTTTAGGAGGTCTGTTGTTAGGGTACCGCGTGGTTTTGGTTTGGTACTTCACCCCTTGCTTCTACAAATTTTTAGGTTACAAGACTGCGATTTTGTGATACTTTCTCTCTTCGTTTCAGAGGACATCTTGTGAGATTGTGATCGGGGTAGTGCTGTCATCTCAGCGAACTTTCCTACTCCGTTTTAGGACTTTGTTTTTACTTTGAAAGACAACTTCCATGTTAGACTTTCTATTTTATTTCAAGTCTAATATTTATAATTAGAGGCTGATTGGGCATCGTGGAAAACCTGATTTGGGGTTGGATTAATAGGACTGGCGTTTCATAATAGGGAATGTTGTTGGATTGTCAGTTACTTCCACACTTTGTTAGATATTGGATTTTCGCTGACGTCTGTCTAGCGTGGGAGTAGACGAGTGCCGAGGTTTGCTTGTTGGGTACTGCGTGGTTTAGTAATCACCCCTTGCTTTTTTACAAAATTTTTTTAGGTTACAGATCCCGGATTTTTGTGATACCTTTCATGTCTATTCGTGTTCCGAGGCATCTTTGGGGGCTTGGAGGTGGTATAGCTTCTGTCATCTCAGCGAACTTAAATACTCAAAGTTTATGACTTTGTGTTACTTGAAAGACAACTTAATGTTAGATCTTAGATTTTATTTCATTCTAATATTACATTAGGGCTTGTGCACGTGAGCAACCTGTATTTTTGGGGATGGACTTAATAGAATGGTTATAATAGGAATTGCTGTTGGAGTATCATTACTTCCGCACTTTGTTTAAGATTTGAGGTTTTAGGCTGACTTGTCTTGGTGAATTAGAAGAGTGCCATCACACCCATTTTTGGTCGTGAAACTTTTCTTGCATATTCAACCTCACTCTCAAAGTGGGAATCTTCAACTGACGATTCTTCACCTGAAATCCTTGATATGCAATCTCCTTTGAGCTCAACTTGGGACTCCCTATCTCAGGATAGAAAAAGGAGGCTCCTCCTCATAAGACGGATTCCATCCACGAAGAACTGAATCCCAATGAACAATGTAGTTTCCATACACCATGTTATTTTTGCAGCATAGACACATCAAAAATACGGGGCACTCCGGACAGTCCTGAGGCAATGGTTAATCAATAGGCAACCTCCCCACGACGCTTTAAGTAATTCAAATGAGTCCAATATACCTCGGAACTCTTAGCTTCACCTTCTTTTACCAAACCGATCACAACCCTTCATGGGTGAAACCTTCAGAAGACTTGTTCACCCTCAATTCTAAGGTGAAGTTCTCTAACTTTCATCTTGCAATATCTGCCTATCTGAGCTGCTAAAATCTTTTCTTGAATAAATTTATTTCTCTAATGATTATTCCAAAAACATTAATACCCTTGTCTCATCTAAATAGTATTCAAAAACTAGAGATCTATACCTCCCCCGAGAATGTCTATAATATAATTCGAACATTTACTTGGTTTATCAAAACTCCACATTCATTGAAGTCACAAACTTAATAATAACAAAACGATACACTATCGTATCATCTACCTTCACTATCAAACACTGATTAGTATCAAGTATGCTTATCAAATAAGTGTTCAACTATGGCTATCTCTTTCTATTTAAGCATCTTTCGACAGACACGGTCCAAAATAGTCCTCTATAGCACTTAATTTCAAATGTGAGTAGTACTTTTATGACAACAAAACTATTAAATCCACCCAAAGTCAAACTCTGACACCTTTCACATTACCATGCTAGGTACATTTTTACTACCATTATTATATCATGCCAACACTTAGGGAAAATGTCTTTTCACTCAAACTATCTCTGTATCTTAAGCTCCGAACTCTATTAACCATAAAATGCCATTGTAACACCACCGTCTTAAAATTCTATGATAGGACCCATCAATAGAGTAGTATTAACCCAACTTTTTCTTAATACTAGGTAGACGTTAGGAGAATTATATTCACTTTCTACTCATTATTAAGTCCTGTCTATCATAACTTGAGCACATCTAACTCATTGTAAAATACTGTACAATTTCATACCTCATATTTGTACCTAACCAACAACTTATTTTTTTTGAAGTAGATGATAAAACTCCTAGTAGTGTGTACGAACTAGTTCACACTCCACAATATAGTATTAAACTCATAGAATGCAAAAAAGTAAAACAACCATCACTGACACCCAAGGATCTATACGAGAGGTCTTATTCTTTCACTCTTCTCAAATTTTTTCATGGTTGCAAATTCTAAATATCTCGCTCTTCTATATCAACTCTTGTTTATCTAGGATTGCTTACCGATATGTTTTACTAATAACCAGACCATTTACTTCCACTCTAAATCAAAACTTGAGGGTAAAACCCGTCATTAGATCCTTTAAAAATCAAAAGTACTAACTTTATGGTCCAAAGCATGATCTTTTCACGTACTAAATAAAGATGCAATCAATCGTTTTTATCCTTATTAATTCCCTACCGTGCAAACAAATATACACCAAGAAATTCAGACTTTAAAACAAAAGAGAATTAAAGTTCAATTGTGTGTCAACTACATGCCCTTAATTTTAGTACATTGCTCATACTTTGGATCGGACTCGGGGGAGAAGGCAACGAGATTAGCGGAGTGTAGCGTATGTAGGGGGTAGGGCCGTCTCCACCAACAAGAACAGATGATCATAATGATCCAAACCCTTTATCTCAGGGAAAGTCACCAGTACAACCGAAACCTATCATCTCACGCAATACTGCAAGTTGAACGTCTGTACACCTCCATCTTAAGTTCTATTCAATAGCTTTTAATGTCACGACCCCAAAACCGGCCGCGACTGGCACCACATTTACCTCTAGTGAGCGAACCAACCAATATGAACCTTATCATTCAATTTAAATATACAGAAACCGCAATGCGGAAGATTAAACTCATAAATAAAAGACAATATCAATAACTTCGAAAATTCAACTTCTTAATTCCCCAAAATCGGGAAGTCATCACCACAAGAACATCATGCATCAATTTACTAAACTAAGAGTATTATAAGAAGTAAAAGCAAAAAAAAGCTAGTCTATATGCGACACAATTCAAGGCATCAAACATTGGGAAGGAGATCCAGTCCAAGCTAGAAGCAGTAAGCTCACCCTGAGATCGGTGGGACGAAGATGGCATTGAAGATACTGCTTGAGTCGAAGATGACGGCACGTGCGCTGCACTCCACCCCCCCCAAGTATAATAACACAAAAGAAAACATAAAAGTGGGGGTGGTCGTACAACCACAAGTATGAGTAGGTATCACGGCCACTAAAAATAGAAAAAATATATCTCAGATTAACATATAAAAAACAAAATAATATTGCGTAAATGGGATAAGCAAACAAGTACAAACATAGTTATAATATACAGATCATATCTATGAAGGACTAAGCCCTCCATGCCATATTATTTGGGATCCACTGTCTTTAGATTGAGTTATTCGTATCTTTCAAGATCATTATCTTATTCCTCTTGTGTAGGTACGTGACACTCCCGATCCCTTTACTACTAATGTGTCGGAAACTGTGACATACGTCCCCTACACTACTGTCGGTTCGTGACACCGTCCTACAATTCTATGTGTCGGTAAGTTGACACTCACGCTCCAACATCTAAGTGTCGGTTCTGACACCAGTCCATAATTCTAGTGGTCGGTACGTGATGACTCACTCCGATATCCCCCTACATCTAGCGTACGGTTCGTGAAAACACGTCCACACGATTCTATGTGTACGTACGTGACACGCCGATCCCTACATCTACGGGCGGTTCGGGACACCCGTGCCCCACTAAGGGAAGATGTGTCGGCACGTGACACGCCGAGCACACGAAGCCAGGACGAGGAAGGAAGCCCAGCCGGCTGGGAGACCAAAGGTCGGAAGCAAGAGCAGTTCACCTTGGAGGTCATCAAGCCTGACTTGATACAACCCCCCAACCCCGGTAAGGCATATCATTAACAAGAGATACGGTGTATATCAAGATTGGGATTACAATGTTCATCCATCAAGCTGTTTCATCCATCATATATTAGAATATCACATCAGGGCATACACAAAATTTAAGCATAAAGAAAGATCTATAATACGAACCAAACAGATGTCATATTCGCCTTATTAAGAGGTTACTAGCGAATAGTGTAAAGAAACCATAACCTACCTCCACCGAAGGATTACTGATATCATAGAACAGCAATTTCCCAAGCTTTGTTGCTCTTCGCTTCTTCCTGTCTCTCGTTCGAATTTTCTCTACTTTCTATTGTTTTGTTATTCAAACCCTCTTTCTTGACCCTAAGTATATATAATGAAGTTTTAAAAAGATGGCACTAAAATAACTAATTACCTTAAGGTTAACTCTTTTAACCAAGTAATTAGACTTATTAACATTAACCTATATAATTATAATTAAGCAGGATAGGTCAAAACGCGCCCATTTATAAAACGTGTAAAGAAACCGGACCCGAAACTGGGATGCGTAGCCTAGCAGGCTGACGGGCCGCTCGCGCCTTGTGCGCGTCCGTAATGCTGTCGTTTTCGCAACCGTCAGAGACAATCATCAAAAGACTTCTGACGGGTTGGTTCAGCCATGTGTGAAGGTTCGGTCCTGCATTTCAGTGAGTCAGAGAGGCAATTTCAGTACCCACATTTTCATGGATTTTATTAAGTGTTTTGAAACTGACACCCTCCACCGACGGTCCGTGTTTGCCATTGACGGTCCGTCGTGCCCTGTACCCGCTGCCAGTTTTTCCGGAAATAAAATATGTGCTCAAAAAAACGACCTAAACCAGGTCGTAACAATAGATTACCAAAATTTACCCATTAGTGTCCCCGACACGATAACAAGAAGGAAAACAAGGGCAGGGGAAAAGGAATACTGAATCTGTAAAAAACTTGTGGTATCTTTGTCGCAATGCTCCTTCTCCCAAGTGGCTTCTTCAACCTGGTCGGTTCTTTTACCATTTGCACCTTTGATGGATGACAATCTCTCTTGACAGTAACGTGCGAACTTATCTATCTAAAATAGCAACAGGCTCCTACTCATTAAGACAAGTTCTCATCAAGCAAATGAATCACACGGTAAATGTTTAAGTTCACCCATGGTATCTTTTCAATACGACACATGAAACCAGGATGTACTACGACAGCCCTGGAGGCCAAGAGCCGAAAACTTCATAAGCCACCTCCCACTCGCTTAAGTACTCAAGGGACCAATGTACTTCGGGATATTAGCTTGCCTCTTTACCAAACCGATACCCTTTCATGGTGCAACTTCAACAAAGACTTGTTCACCCTCCATGAACTAAGTCCTAACCTTTCGATCTGCATATTCCTTTGTTACTTGCGCCGCAGGGGGGGAAAAAGGTTTCTTGAATAGATATTCATTTTATATCGACCCTAACAAGATCAGTACCCCAAGGTTAACCTGCGAATGCATCCAACCACACATGGGAGACCTACAATTCCTCCATACAGTGCATCAAAATGGAGTCATATCAATGCTGAGTGATAGCTATTCTTGTATGAAAACTCCGCTAGGGTAAGAAGCGATCCCAATGTCCACCGCATTCTATTCACACATGACGAAGCAACCTCCAAAAATTGAACCGTTCGCTCAGACTGACCATCGGTCTGTCTGGGATTGAAACGCGGTACTAGGTCCAACTAGTACCCATTGCATGCCATGTTCTCCAAAAAAGAAAGTAAATACGTACTCTATCTGATATATGATGGATGGTGGAACCATGCAAGCGAACAATTTGAGATTGAAAGGTTGGCTAAACTTCTGCATTGTAAGTCACCTTAACCGGAAAATTGAAATGAGAGACTTAGTAACCTATCAACAATCACCAAATAGAGTCATACTTGCCCAATGTCTTTGGAAGACACCACGAAGTCCATTGCGATTCTCTCCCATTTCCATTCAGAATGAGGCATCTTGAACGTGTTCTCTGGGCCTCTGGGTTAGACTTTACTGTTGAAATTGGAATTTGGCAAAAAATCCACAATATCACGTATTCTTCTCCACCAAAAGTGTGCTTTTAGTCCCGGTACATATTGGTGCCCACCCGGATGTATCTGAATCCTCTGAAATATGATGCCTCTTTCAGAATAAGTGTTGATCAAATCATCGACGCGAGGTACAACAGACCCTTCCTTAATCCCTCAAAACACCTCTTCATCGCCTTTCGCTTCGTTAGCCATCCTTGACAAACACTTATCTCGGATCCGGNTCAGTACAACAAGTTACTGAGTAGTATCAATCGGCCAACTCAAAATAGAAACAGTTATCTATCATATAATACGTAAATCAACTATAATACTCACATGTAGAAACAACAAGTTCTATAATCTTTTATAAGTCCGCACTTCACACATGAACTCAAGCCTCAATACCATCCTCATTTGGATTAGGTTCATTAGATTGTTATATGAACATCTTTCAAGAGTTCATTATCTTTTATTCCTCTTGTGTCGGTACGTGAAACTCCCTCCCCTACTACCATGTTCGGTATGTGACACTCGATCCCTCTAATTCACTGTCGGTGTCGTGACACCCGAAATCCCGAATTCTAATGTCGTTTCGTGACACCCTATCCCTAATTCCCTACGTGTCGGTTCTGACACTCGATCCCCCTAATCTACTGTCGGTTCGTGAACACCCGCGTCCCTAATCTCAATTCTACTTAATTCATCAATCCTTCTTTATACCAAGGCTCATCAGCCCCATTCACTTAGTTCATAAAGCCCTTCTTTTATCCAAGCATCATCAATCGCATTGAATTTTAGTTCATCAGCCGTTCTTTATACCAAGGCATCATCATTAAAGGGGTTTTCATTTGGATTCATACCTTATGCCTGCTTATTTTTGACAATTGTATAATCACATCATACAAGCCTACAATTAAGCATATAGAAGACTTTACAATAACACCCAACACTATCATTCGCTATTAGAGTTTACTATGCGATAGTATAAAACCATATCCTACCTCCACCGAATATTGCGATCAACAACTATCTCTCAAAATCCTGTTATCCCTTTCGTTTGTCTCTCTCCTCATACTCGTTCTCCTCTCGCTTTCTGTTCTTTTCTTTTTCTTATTTCAAACCCTCTTTCTTTTACCCTATTACATACAATTAAGTAGAAAAATGGCAATAATAACCCACGAATTAACTTAAGGTTATCCTCTTTTAACCCCCACGTAATTAGACTTATTAACATTAACCCACTACTTTAAACTAAAGCAGGAAATTCCAAAACGCCCCTTAAATAATTACAGAAATCCGACCCCGGCCTGTGATTACTCATCCTGTGACGGCCCGTCGCGCCTTACGGCCCGTCACGCCTTCGACGTCCGTCCTGCTGCTCCGGTCCCCACAGAGTTCAGAAACTTAATTCTAGTGAATGGCCCTGTGACGGTCCGTCGCGGCCACTACGTTCCGTCCTGTCCATTCCGATCCGTGACGTTCAGAGAGCGATCTCAGTACCAAATTTTCATATGGGTCTAAGGTTTAGAAGAGACGCCCTCGACGGTCCGTCGTGCCCATGACGGTCCGTCGGGGATCGTCTTCTCAGCCAGTTTTTTCCGAACTAAAAATCTGCTATCACAACGACTAACCGTCGTTACACAAACGTGACTACCAGGTTTTTGGGGTTTTTTAATTAAGTGACTTATGTTTTATTTCCGTACTTTATGTTAAGGTTGAGTTTTAGGCTGACGTTTCTTGGTGACATAAGATTGATGCCCATCACGCCCATTTTTGGATCGTTACCAAATGGTATCAGAATGGATCGTGAATTAGAGAAACACTAAAATCCAAATATGGCATAATATTTTTAGTTTACAATAAAACCCACAACTTTTCAGAACGCAAATATGACACATGTTATATTCTTCGAACGATCCATCAACAATTAATTTTCCAATTACTGATCATAATTTCCCTCATTTATTTGATCGTCCTTAACATGCCCCTAGTGATATATATATATATTACTAGATATATAGAAGAGAGAGAAGATGAGAGAGAGAGATAGAGAGAGAAATCACGTTCAAGTTTGGCACAATTCAATTCTATCCTCCTGTAACTTAACAATAATATATAATTAATAAAGTTAACATTTTGATTCCCTTACTCATTTTCACACATTTATATAATGATAAGTATACTTGTAACTACATTTGCCCTCATATTTTTCAATTGGCATGAATGAAAAATTAAGAATATTACCTATCGTGAATTGCACGTCACGCCAAATCGCGCTATACGCATGTTGTCTCCTTTCTTTCTTAAAGTGATAAACTAAAAACTCTCTGAACCCTAATAATTTTTTCCCTCTCATGTAATTGGTATATGGTCAAAATATTTATAAACTTCACCATAATTATTATTACATTAGTTTATTTAATAATATATCATAATTTAATTTATTCTATTAAATAATAGTAAAATTTCCAAAAATGACATTTCGGGTCATTACATTAACTTCTTCAAATATATTAAAAAATATAATGTGATTTAGTTGGTGAATACAGTGTTGGAATTAACTAAAAGCTAAATTAGTTACACTTAAAAAGTAGTGAAGTTCTTTAAATTACTTAGTGAATATAGTATTGAAATTAATTAAAAACTAAAGTAATTAGACTTAAAAAGTTTTAAGTTCTTCAAATAAGTTAAAATACATAATGTGGATTTGTTGGTCAATATTGTGTTGGAATTAAGTAAAAGCTAAACTAGTTATACTTAAAAAGTTTTTAACTTCTTCAAATAAATTTTAAAATATAATGTGATTTAGTTGGTGAATATAGTGTTAAAATTAAGTAAAAGCTAAATTAGTTAGACTTAAAAAGTTGTGAAGTTCTTTAAATAAGATAAAATATATAGTGTGACTTACTTAGTGAATATAGTGTTGGAATTAAGTAAAAACTAAAGTAATTAGACTTAAAAAGTTGTTTTATTCTTCAAATAAGTTAAAATAAATAATGTGGTTTAATTGGTGTATATAGTGTTGAAATTAAGTTCAAACTAAACTTATTCTAATTAAAAAGTGTTTAAGTTCTTCAAATAAGTTAAAATATATATTGTGGTTTAGTTGGTGAATATAGTGTTGGATTTAATTTAAAACTAAACTAATTAGACCTATAAAGTTGTTAAATATTTCAAATAAGTTAAATTGTATAATGTGGTTTAGTTAGTAAATACAGTGTTGTAATTAAGTTAAAACTAAACTATTTAGACTTAAAAGTTGTTACGTTCTTCAAATAAGTTGAAATATATGATGCGGTTTAGTTTGTGAATATAGTGTTGGAATTAAGTTAAAACTAAACTAATTACATATCAAAAGTTGTGAAGTTCTTCAAATATATTAAAATATATAATGTGGTTTATCTTGTGAATATAGTGTTTGAATTACGTAAAGACTAAATTAGTTAAACTTAAAAAGCTTTTAAGTTCTACAAATTAGTTCAAATATATAATGTGGTTTAGTTAGTGAATATAGTGTTGGAATTAAGTAAAAACTAAACAAACTAGACTTAAAAAATCATTAAATTCTTCAAATATATAAAAATATATAATGTGGTTTAATTAGTGAATATAGTGTTGGTATTAAATTAAACGAAACTAATTAGACTCACAAAGTTTTTAACTTCTTCAAATATATTAAAAATATAATGTGATTTAGTTTATTGACTATGTTTTAATTCATAAACGCTAAATAGTTAGCCTTACAAAGTTGTGACGTTCTTTAAATAAGTTAGAATACGTATAGTGTGACTTTACTTCGTGATATAGTGTTACATTAAGTAAACATGTCACGACCCCAAAATGGGCGTGATGGCACTCGTCTTATCCCACCAAGACAAGCAGCCTAAAAGCACACCATTAACAATGAAGTTCGGAAATACCATATACGACTTCTTAAAACCCCCCAAACCTGTATCCCGTGTACAAACCTCCAAATATTACCACTGCTTCAAAAGAAAAACTAAAGTCTCAAATTTATTGTTTCCTAGAATAGAGAAGATCACACGTAAGGAGAAATGAAGTCTTCTGAACTGGGGAAACACTACCCTCACCAATCTCCAGAGCTCGAAGAGAAGAATGAACAGTACAATAAAAATCCAGGCTTATAACCTACAAAAAAAATTGTAGTAGTCAAGGGGTGGAGTACCAAACACACGTATCAGTCAAGTAATCCTCTAAACCCAAGCTACGGGGAGAAATACGGGTACTCCTACCACCCCCAACCGAACCCCAGAAAAAAAAAAAAAAAAAAAAAACAAAAAAAAAAAAAAAAAAAAAAAAACAAAAAAAAAAAACTAAAAACTACAACCTGCATTCAAGCCAACCTAATAGCTCACAATTACATAGCATTTAAGCTCCCCACAACCAGCTTAAGGACCAATTACATTCCTCAACAACAACACTTCACCAATTTACACATCCTCAACAACATCTTCAACAAATACATATCTCAACAACAATACTTGACAATTAATGTCCACAATAACAATCTCAATATTGATCAATCACAATTTCTCGTAGAAGTCAATCAGATCAACAAAACACGGATCAAGTTCACTAATTATAAGTATGTGCAATGCAATGGAATGCAATGTATTATAAAGATGCATGTCGACCTAGTGATACACACCGCTGTCACTCATTCGGGACCCATGGGGGACTATCTGTCCCATGCATTTCGTCGTCGCACGACACGACCCTCGTCTAATATACCCATCGCGGCGCGCGATACGTCCCTCGCGTATAGTATCCATCGGGCGAGCGCGATACGTCCTCGAATGGTACATCCTCTTAATTGCTCTTCTTTCTTAATGCAAAACACTTTGTCACAACTAAGGCCTCAGAAAATGCAGATACAGTTCACACAATAATATGAGATGACATTTTCATAACATCGCACGGTTCACAACACACAAATCATGAATTACATCAACAATATTCACAAGCCTTCAACCCTTTTTCAACACATCCACATAAACAATTAATCCCATTGCATTTTGTTATCCCTGTTTTCTAATTTTTTTAGAATTAATCAATGTGACAAATCTAACCCTCACCAATCCCGTACTCCCTAACATATCCACAAGAATTACCGCATTTTCATACACTAACAAGAGTTTAGAAATCATTTGCTTCCAATTAGTCAAGATTCACTTAACACTTGAGCCTTCCCATTTTATTTGAACTCCAAACTCCAAATGCAATCTATCACATTATAATCACAATAGGATGTTGACTAACAACACTCAATATTACCACATGGTCAGCTTAGACCTAAATCTATCCAATTTAATATCCAACTCTCAATTTTGATTTAAATTATCATTTTTTTTTTAAAGTAGAATTCATTATAATTTCTCCAAATAGCTAATAGGCCTATCTTAATAGCCAACATTTGAACCCTGAGTGAACATACATACCACTAAACTATAGATATAAAATCCGTAACTAGAAAACCTTACTCAGATTAAAACTTTTGAAATGGTGCCCTACATATTCATTAATCTAATATTGGCAGAAACTATTTAGGCCAATGAGTTTACCTTCACATCACAAACAACTCACTGAAAATGTTTTAGAATCATCAATCCGTAAGAGCGACCATTTCTAAAGAAATATAATAATAAAAATGTAAAGTTTCAATTGTTAAAAATAAACTATATTCATGATGTCTAATCATTTCTATAATTGATATACAAAATGGTTAGTACCTAGGTTACCATCCATGATCTTGCGCGTTCGATGTTCCTCCATCTTTTTTTTCTAAATTAGATTAAACTAACACCTACTTGTATTTTATACTAGATTCCGCCAAGGCACGTGCTAAAGCCGGGCCCAACTATTATTTTAGTGTCCTATTTCGAACATAACAAAACACCCCAATTAATTGTATGTTTAGGATTTTAGTGTTGCCTATTTATCGCCAATCCAAATGAATCAATTTACATTTGGGTAGAACAACATTGTATATACCTGTACGAAAACGTAGTTTCATATCGCTTTACTAATAGTGATCATTTTGTTTAAAATAGGCTACTGTTAGTCTGTTGTACGACCTGCCGAATTTTCTGGTACAAAGAAAAGAAAATATTTAAACTTGTTAAGTCACTTTGTGACTAAAAACAAGCGTCCAAATAATGACATGGCGAATTTGACAAAACTATATTGACAAATGAATTCAAAACATGATAACTGTTTTTACATTAAAGACATCCCAATCGCAAGATCATTTTTTGTTTTATTTTTGCACATGTTGATTATCAAAAGAGACATTCTGACATAAATTCTACTAAACATGTGCTAGAAAGTACTTCGATAAGAAAGCATTGAAATTTACGCTGTGATTGGAAAAGTACTTGACAAGTTCAAGTATTTGACTTTCAATAACGTCGCGGCTCCCAATAAATGTGGCTTTGTACTTCAAACAATAAAGCTAAAGTGACCCACAATTGAATTATTTTAGAGTATTGAGAATTGATATATAATCTCCTTGGTTTTGGTTACACCAGTTATGCTATTAAAAGGCTTATGACTTTATGTACTTAGTTTTCTCTATTAGTTTCATCTGACTATTTATTATCAGTACCTACAAAATTATGAATCAGTTCTCCTAACACACAAGGCACTTTTTCTTCCACTCCCAACAAGTAAAGTCCATATTACACCATCCCGCAATGTAAGCCAAACAAATTTCAAAAAGGACAGTTTCAGAGTTTCTCCTCACTGTAATGTCAATGAACAAATTCCTCTACAAGTTGCCCTTTGAGATATAAAACTTGTTATCAGTAATTCAAGACCTAAGACTCTCTTAGGAATTTAGTCATATAACGATTTTACAAACCAAAAAAAATCTTCACATTCAATAGAAATAAGTCATAAACACTAATGTAAATCCAGTATATATCTTTACAGTACGTCTGATTCGCTTAAGCAATTTTTCCAACAACTAACATACTAAATAATTGTGTGATCAAATGTCATACTTGTTAAGAGTGACAACTTTAAGGGAACACAAACATTAAAAATTCAAGTCACAAAACTGTAAAATAAACACCAATCAAACTTAATGATTATTAATGTCGAAAGATATAAATCTCAATCAAGATATGTACAATAAACCAAGCCACTCATACTAACACACTTTTATATATTGCATCAGTAAAAATTATCCTTCACATCAAGCAGACATGCATAGCATGTTGTTAATCATCTTCTTTTTTTATATAAGTGAAGACATATGATATGGCCTTCACATGAAGACTAATCAACTAATTTAGGCAACGAAGTCCCAAATTAAAAAATTGAATGTTGAGGTGTAAAGTGAGTAGAATTCATGAAAATAAGCTCTTAATCTGTCAAGAAACAACGGACTATACATAAGAGGAGTTCGTCACAATCATTATTATCCATATCTTCCAACCCATATGACCACATATGAAAATTTCAGAACCTTTTTACCTGTTCACATAGATTGTAGTTGCCTTTATTTTGATGGTATTCACACATCTCTACTACTTTTAACTGTTTTCTTTGCCTCTTTAAATGGGTAATTTGGGGCATTTAAAAGACATATGGTCTACGAACCCCTGTGTTCACACAAGAATCGATGTGATGTAGAGTCTACCTAACAAAACATATATATTGATTCATATTTGGGGCTCTACTGTAACATGTCTTGCCATTTTTTTTAAAAAAAAAGAATACATATTTGGACAGAACTAATAGCTCTAGACTAATTCTTGTAAAGTGTCGCCCTGAATTTCATGGATACGAAAGCTTTGTAATGACTCGAAGCACGAAAAGGCACACAGAATGAAGGCAAGACAACAATTATCATGGTCACCAAAAGAGAATGAGTGTAAATTTACTTTGCACGACAACATTTGTTTTTTTTATAAAAAGGAATACAAACACCATAACCTGAGCATCCAATTTAGATCATCTGAAAACGTAGCTTCCTGAAGAACACACCCTTTGCCAATCACAATAAACAGAAGTTAAAATAGTCGCGCTGTATTGTCCATAGATTTTCTATATTAAATGCATTTCACCACTAAAACGCATGTGAACACAAAATTTGTGCCTCCTAGACTTCTAATAAACAAAAGGCTATATATACATGCATGAATGAGTTCCATAAATTTGTTATGCTCGTAGATAAATAATAATGTAGTTGATGTTTTTCCAACAATTCAAATCATAAACTTAAAACTATAAACTTACCATAGGAGGAATATCATGGTGAAATATTGTTAGAGCTTATAGATCACACCAATTTATTTTGCTAAAGACTATGAAATTTTATCTATTGATTAACATCAATTTGACAGGAGAAAACCAAGACCTTAGAGCCTGTAGATTCATTTGCTCACTTTTAAACTTTATGTGTTGGGGTGAGGTGGGGTGTTTGTTCTGCTGAGGGTACCTGGGTACAAAGAAGATTGTGGAAATCAGCACGGTTCTTAACAGGAAGAGCACAGAAATTTAGTGCAGTCTAAGTCTAAAGTACCTTTATGTTGCCTTTTGTAATTTCTTGATGCAATGTTCCGTCCTTTTCAGCTGTCATTTCTAAATATGATAGATATAAGAGTTAAATATTATATTATCTTAAAAATAAATTATCCTTTAGCCAGTAACTTTCAATAATTTATTAATTTAAATTACCCATCAACAAATTAACTAAATTAAAAGAATAGTTTAGAATTTTTAAAAAAACTGATTTTTCGGGTCATTATATTATCCACCACTAAAAACTATGTTCGTCCTCGAACATAAGGAAGAAAAGGAAATATAACCATATTAACAAAATCTTATGTTATGACATACTAGTTAGTGTTCATCCCTCCATGTAAGCTCATCCTTAAAACCATTCCATCAAGATCAACTATTGAGAACTAAATTTTTGAATAAAATTTTAAAAGATTTACAAATATTTTTTTCACATAACCAACAGAATCAATACTAACTACAACCAGAAGTGAGCCTGAATCAACCAGCAGACACTTATAATGCACACACCATCACACATCTTATCAAGATTTCCTTTTTACAACACAATCTTTCCATGAGTTAAGTTATGAAAGTATGATATTTAGACATAAAGTACTAATCAAGCGAGAATCAAACTTATCTAACCAAAAGAAGAACAAGATCAAGTAAACACCCAACAAGCCATACACTCTAGGATGCAGCACCTTTAACAACACTATTAGATAACTGTAAATATTCACGGAAGCTCTTATATAAGTTCTCATAAGCAAAGTCGTACATAACTACTTGTATACTTCAATTATCCCAAGAAAACACCACATATGTCATACCTAAAGTAATTAAATATGTCCAAGTATTATTTCCTACTAAAAGGACATCACATGATCGGTACACCCGATCCACCACTAGGTATGCACCCATAGAAGTGAAAATATGTATGGCATAGAGAACTCACACACTTCAAATCATATCCAACTGAAGTAAGCTGTTGCCATAAGAATCTACCGAACCAAAGTCAATAACACTAGATACTCCATTGTTTTTTCCATTGGTCCTATATAATAAAAATTCCATTTATCTGACTCTATCCCTTATTTGTTTAGCCACCAAAAGCAACCATCTATCTCCATTACAATTTTTATAACATATTCAATTTAGAAACTCGACATACTATCATTGTGTATTGTAACAAAAAAGACATTCTACTACCAACAAACCAATCTATACCATACTATCATTTCTCACTCTCACCCGCCTTATATCAAGTCCTTTATACAAAGCACATTATCGTCTCTAAAAATTTCAAAATATGACTCCTTCTCTTTTTTGTAGTCATTTCATGACAGATGCAGGTCTCACGGAAATCTGAGTGTACTATCCATTGAGATTAAACTATTGAATTACGTCAAATATCAATTGTACAAAATCTTTTACCAATCAAGTTTCAACTACAATTAGAACCATCATGTACCTTATGTAATAATTAAGAGAAATTCTTGGTCGCCTCATTAATTTTATATACTATGAGCTCATAACTTCTATTTACCATTAAATATCTATGTACACTCATACACTCTGTATATCCCTATCAAAAAGTAGTATTCATTCCTAATTCTCATTAACCATGTAAGAACGGTAGGTCCACACCGATTGAACATTCCATTTACCTATCATATTTTGAATACCTACTCGACATATTCCATAAGTCTTTTTTTTTTCCCATCATTACTTTCACCCAAACTAAAACTCCATCTTTATAAACATCATTGAGAGAACCTTAATAGTCTATTTATACAATTCACATTCATAGTCATATAACTTATCATGAAAATCATACACCCTTTCTTTTCAACGCAAAATCTAATCAGAGGTCTTATTATTTACATCTCTTAAATTCTTTATACACCATAATATTAATTCTTTCGCTAACTCACTTAATAATTGACAATAATCCATCAAATTTCCTTAGACTCTAAAGCAAAACCTTAGTAAACCTTCCCTTAGATTATTTTTTTCAATCAAAAAGAATCAATTTTACGACTTAATCATCACTAGTCCTTCCAACTGCGTACTTCCGATACAAAATCATTCTACCTATACTGATTCATCCTTGATAAACACACTACTACAAACCCAACTCACAATGAAAAACTTGAATTTTGAACTATGTAACACAATTCCTTATCTATCACATTAGCTTATGAACTTGAAGTTATTTTTTGAATTCCACGTATCTTACTTATCATTAATCGCCTCTCCGTCGACCTTATCATATCTTTTGCTAAAAATTCAGTCCTTAATAATTCCAAAATGAAACCCAAAAAAAAATTAAGTCACACTCTAGTTGAACATCTAAATCCTCCTTTCTCAAGTTTTATTCATTATTTGTTTTTAACCAATATGAATGCTCCGTAAACATCACAATAATCTATGCCAAATAGAGATGAAACACTGTCTCTAACTCCGATTATACAATTTTCTGAGATACATCCTTTCGCAAGGCTAGAACTTATCCTACTAATGCTTTCCTTTATGACTCAACTCCTTCATTCTATTCAAAGAGTGTTTAACCTCCTATAACTTTCAAAAAATAAACTACTAATCAATTAAAAAAAATCATAACTTAGATACTCACAAGTGTCATTATAACACAAAACTCATTTAACCACGCATTCTTATCATACAGTTGGCATCTCATCACAATCAATCACAACTCTTATTACCCATTGATACCAGTTAACTCTTTTCATCACCACGAAGTCAATCATTTCCCCATTGAAACACCTTAAAATCCATTATACCAATCAAAATCAAACTAACTCAACTAAAATCTTCAATTACCTTCCTTAATCAACTATATCTTGAAGACTTCTTACCCATAAGCTTGTAAATCTTAATATAATATTTCATTTTCTTGGACATTAAAATTAAATCATCGATCATATTTGGAAATTTCGGATCACTTCTAACTCAACACATTCTCGTATCAATGATCCACCACTACATATTTCTTTCACAAGCTTACCCTTCATTCTAGTAACAGCTTGTTTGTTCTCAATTTAATGCAATATCAATTTAGCCATAAAAATGGTAAGTGTGTGATAACAGTTGAATAACTCCTTAAATAGAAGTATTAACACTTGCAATCAACGTATCCATTTCCATATACAACTAGTACCACATTGTGAAGTGTGTTAAATCCACCACTAAAACAGATCATCGAAAAGATTGTACCTAAATAGCCCACACATTTTTACCTATCGACTAACTTTAAAATACTATCAAATTCGCTCCATATCCAGCCCAAGCTATAAGTATCCTTTTGTAGGACATGTCGATTACAAAGGTAAGACACTACATAATTCTAACCAGTTAACTATCACTATTAGTGTAATAGTCATATCATGACCTTATTATTTTATTTTTTTTGGTAACACTCAATCTGTGAAACCACAGAGGAGATTCTGACCTGAATTAATGCAACATCATTCGCTAAGTAACTCATTAATGGTATGACAACTATTAACTGTACTTTCAAAGTGACATTGCTCATTACCTATCGACCCTTTTAATCATTTAACTTTCAATTACCAAACTAATCAAGATATTGGAATACCATACAAGTATTATTTTTGCTGCTAAATAGCTATTTCGAAAAATATAATGCGTTCATGAAGGACTGTTCAACCTCATCATTTAAATATCCTAAAAATGATTCGTCAAGTCATCACCTAACTCCACCCCTTAGAATCGTTGAACATTCTAAATCTGACCAGAAATCATCTCCAAAAGTATATCACTCCAACCCTAGTACTATATCTGACATTCAAGACATACGCAACACAAACTACTAACATGAGGAACTACGCATGAGTCATCACATAAATGAGAGTGAATGGATTAAAGTGATAAGAATCAAATTAGACTAAGTACGCACGATATCGATTCAAGAAGTGAAAGATTTTTCCTGAAAGTCACTATAGCCTCTCGAAGATAAGTACAGACGTCTCCGTACCAATCCTCGAGACTCTACTTAGACTCGACTTGTACAGACGTGAGACCTATGAACCTGAGCTCTGTCCATTATTGTCATGACCCAAAAATGGGCGTGATGGCACTCGTCTTATCCCCAAGACAAGTCAGCCTAAACACAACCATTACATGAAGTGCGGAAATAAATATAAGTATTATTAAATCCGCCAAAACCGGTAGTCACGTGTACAAGCCTCTAAGTATTACATTGATTAAACAAACACCAGTCTCAATGAACTTGTTTCAGAATCGAACAGTCACAATTAGGGGAATGAAGTCTGCTGAAATGAACAGCTACCTCCAAATCTCAAGAAGCCTCGGCAGAGAAGAAAATTACAAGTAACAATAAAAATTCACGGCTCATAACCTACAAAAAAAATTGTAGTACGCAAGGGGTGAGTACCAAACCACACTGTTACACTAAGCCGTAATCTCTAAACACACGCTACGGGGATGAAATACGGTACTCCTACCACCCCCAACCGAACTCCACAACTACAACCTGCATTCAACCCACTAATGCTCCAATTTACATAGCATGTACTCACAACAACAACTTAGACAAATTCCTTCCTCACAACACCACTTCAACACTTTACACATCCTCAACAACAATACTTCAACAATTACATATCCTCAACAACATACTTCAACAATTCAATGTCTACAATAGACAGCTCAATATTGATCAATCCAAGTTTTCCGTAGAAAGCAATCAGAGATCACAAAACCGGTATCACGTGTCACTAATGAAAGTATGTGCAGGCAATGGAAGGCAGTTCATATAATGATGCTGTCTTACCTAGTGATCACACCCGCTGTCACTCCATCTGGACCCATGGGGGCATATCTGTCCATGCGCTTAGCGGCGCACGACACGACCCTCGATAATTAGTACCAATCCGGCGCGCGATACTCCCCTCGAATATAGTATCCATCGGCGGCGCGCGATACTCCTCGAAATGGTAACATCCTCTTAAGTACTCATTCTTTCTTATGAACCAACACTTGTCACAGCTAAGGCCTCAGAATAATGCAGAGAACAAGTTCCCACAAATAATGAGTAGTACTCATTTTCATAACATTCTGCACAGTTCACAACCACACAAACAGAAATACATCAACAATTATTCAACAAGCCTTCAACCCTTTTTTCAACACATCACACATCACAATTAATCACATGCCTTTTGTTTATCCATGTTTTCTAATCAGTAGCATTAATCAATGTGGACAAGTCAACCCATCACCAATTCCGTACTCCCAAACATATACCACAAGGAAATACACACATTTCCATACACTTAACAAGTTTAAATACACTTGCCTCAATTCAGTCAACGAAGTCACTTTAAAACTTGAGCTTCCCATTTGTTGAACTCCAACTCAAAGCAATCCATTCAATATTAATAATCACATACGATTTTTGAACTAACACACTCATATTACCATAGGTCTAGCTAGACCTAAAATCTATCCGAATTTATACTCCACCTCTCATTTTGATTCAATTATCATATCTTTTTTTTTGAAGTAGAATTAGTTATATGGCTCCCAAATTCTAATAGCCTATCTTAATATACCAACATTTGAACCATGAGATGAACATACATACTAGTATGATAAAAATCCGTAACTAGAAAACCTATACGCAGAATAAAACTTTTGAAAGGGTGTCCATACATATTCATTATCTAATGATTGGGTGAATTATTAGCCAATGATTACCTTCAAATAACAAAAGCAACTACCACTGAAAATGTTTTAGAATCATCATAACCAGAGCACCATTTCTAAAGAAAAATAATATAAAACTTAAGTTTCAATTGTTAAATACTATAAATCCCATGATTGCCTAATCATTGCTAATAGTTGATGTAACAAAATGGTTTAGGTACTATTTATCCATCATCGATCTTGCACCGTTCCGTTTCCTCAGCTTTTTTTTTCTAAATTATTATTAACTAATACACAACCATACTTCTATTTTACTATATAAGATTAAATATTATAATTTCTTAACTAATTATCACTTTAAGTCCATTACTTTCAATTATATAATATCTTAATTACTCATCAACACTTACTAATTTAAAGATAGTTTAGACATTTTCAAAAAAGCTGATTGTCCGGTCATTACCAAAAAACTAAGGTAATTAACTTAAAAAGTTTTAAGTTCCTTCAAATAAGTTAAAATATATATGTGGATTAGTTTGGTGATATTGTTGGTTTGAATTAATAAAAGCTACACTAGTTAGACTTAAAAAAGTTTTAACTTTCTCAAATTATTTCAAATAGATGTGATAAGTTGGTGATATGTGTTGAAATTAAGATCAAGCTAATTAGTTAGACTTAAAGTGTGAAGTCTTTAAAAAGTTAAAATATATCGTGTGAACTTACTTAGTGCATATAGTGTTGGAATTAAGTAAAAACTAAAGTAATTAGACTTTAAAAGTTATTTTATTCTTCAAATAAGTTAAATATATAATGTGCTTTAATTGGTGTATATAGTGCTGAAATTAAGTTCAAACTAAACAAACTTCAATTTAAAAGTGTTTAAGTTCTTCAAATAAGTTAAAATATATATTGTGGTTTAGTTGGGGAATATAGTGTTGCATTAATTTAAAACTAAACTAATTAGACCTATAAAGTTGTTAAAATTTTCAAATAAGTTAAATTGTATAATGTGGTTTAGTGTGTGAATATAGTGTTGGAATTAAGTTAAACTAATTATTTCACTTCAAAGTGTTAATTTCTTCAATAAGTTGAAATATATCTGTTGTTTAGTTTGTGAATATAGTGATTGGAATTAGTAACTAAACTAATTACACATAAACTTTTGTGAAGTTCTTCAATTAGCATGTATAATGGTTTATCTGGTGCAATACGTGTTGGATTAAGTAAAGGACTACATTACTTTAAACTTAAAAGCTTTTTAAGTTCTTCAAATTAGTTCATATATAATTGGTTTAGCTATGAATAGAGTGTTGGAATTATGTAAAAACTAAACAACTAGACTTAAAAATTATAAATTCTTCAAATATATTAAAATCTTACATGTGTTTAAATTGGGAATCAGTGTTGGTATTTATTAACTAAATATTACTTTACCAAGTTTTTAACTTCTTTCAAATATATTAAAAAAAGATAATGTATTTAGTTGGTACAATATAGTGTTTGAAATAACAAAAGCTAATTAGTTAGACTACAAAAGTCGTGAAATTCTTTTAATAATTAAAATCTATAGTGTGCTTAATTTGTTAATCCAGTGTTGGAATTAAGTAAACCTAAGTATTAGATTTAAAAGTTTTAAGTTCTCAAATAAGTAAAATATTAGGGGTGTGGACTTAGTTGTGATATTGTGTTACATCCTGTAAACTAACTGGTTAGATTTAACAAAAGCAACTTCTTCAAAATTTATTAAAATATATAATCTGATTTAGTTGGTGAATATAGTGTTGAAATTAAGTAAAAGCTAAATTAGTTAGACTTAAAAAGTTGTGAATTTCTTTAAAAAAGTTAAAATATATAGTGTGACTTACTTAGTAAATATAGGGTTGGAATTAAATAAAAAACTCAAGTAATTAGACTTAAAAAGTTATTAAATTCTTCAAATAAGTTAAAATATATAATGTGGTTTAATTGGTGTATATAGTGTTGAAATTTATTTAAAACTAAACTAATTTGAATTAAGAAGTTTTTAAGTTCTTCAAATAAGTTAAAATATATAATGTTGTTTAGTTGGTGAATACAGTGTTGAATTTAAGTTAAAATGAAACCCGTTAGACCTATAAGTTAGTTAAATTCTTCAATAAGTTAAAATATATAATTGGTTTGTTTGTGAATATAGTGTATGGATTAAATGTAAAACACCATGTGGTTGTTTTGACTACGAGAGCTTATTTGGTTTCATAAATATTTTTTCGCTGATTCCTAAATAAGTAATTTAAACTATTCGAAGTATATAATGTTGGATAGTTGGTAATTATGTTTGGAACTTAAGTAAAACTAAACAAATTAGACTTATTAAAAATCTTTTTACTTCTTCAATTATGAACCACTATAATGTAGATTTAGTTGGTGAATATGTTGAATTAAGTACAAAAGCTAATTAGTTAGACTTAAAAGTGTGGGAAGTTCTTCAACATAATTAAAATCAAGTGACTTAGTGAATATAGGGTTGGAATTAATAAAAACAAATTAATTTGACTTAAAATGTTATATAAATTCTTGAAATAAGTTAAAATATATAATGTGGGGTTTAATTGGTGTCTATAGTGTTTGAAATTAAGTAAACGAAACTATTTGCATTAAAGTATTTAGTTCTTCAAATAAAGTTTAAAATGCTAATGGTTTTAGATTGGTAATATATTGTTAACTTTAAGTTAAAAATAAACTAGTTAGATCTATAAATTTTGTTCAATTCTTCACATCGTTAAAATACATATATGTGGTTCCGGTTGTCATATAGGTTGGAACTTAACTGTACAACCTACTGATTTTTATTTGGAATGAGAGCCTTTTTTATTTCATGAATATTTTCGATAGATTCTAAATGAGTCCTTTAGAACTATTCGTAATTATCCATTATGAAATTAGTGGGATCGTTTTAATTTATTTAGTTGTGTTAAAACAATATAACTTAAAATAATTGGTGTCACGCCCCAAAATGACGTGATGGCACTTGTCTTATCTCTCACCAGACACGTCCAGCCTAAAATTCAACTTATACAATAAAATGCGAAAATTACTATCGCCTGGCATTATAGCCCAAACTGTTTGTCACTGTACAAGCATCTAAATTATTACATTGATTCAAAATAAAAAACAAGTCTCAAATGAACTTGTTTCTAAAATAGAACAGTCATCATTAGGAGAAGAACCGTCTGCTGAGATGGAAACGCTACCTCCAAATCTCCCAAGTAGCCTCGAAAAGAAAGAATGACAAAGTAAATAAAAATCCAGGCATCATAAATACAAAAATTTGTAGAAGCAAGGGGTGGTACCACAACACTGGTACTCAGAAATTGACCTCTAACCAAGCTAAGGGTGAGACGGTACTCCTATCACCCCACCGACCTCCACAACTACACCTGCATAACATCAAGCCCAACCTAACAGCTCACAGTTTACATAGCACGTAACTCAAAAAAACAACGCTTAGACAAAACTTACATACCCTTCAGCACACCACTTTAACAAGTACTATCCCCACCACAATCTTCAACAAATTACACAATATCAAGTTCACTAATGTGAGTATGTCCAATACAATGAAATGCATGTCAAGTTAATGATTTATGTCTGACCTAGTGATACACACCCGCTGTCTCTTATCCGGATCCCATGGGGGACTATCTATCCAAGCATCTGTCGGCGGCGCACGACACGACCCTCTATAATGGTAACCATCTCGGCGCGCGATACGTCTTCCGAATATAGGTATCCATCACGGCGCGTGATCGTCCCTCGAAATGTTACATCCTCTTGAGTAACACCATTCTGTTCTCAATGCCCATAACATTTGCCACAACCATATACCACAGGACATACACGGCTATTTCATACAACTTAACAAGAGTTTAAATTCACTTTCTCTCAAGTCGAACCAATTACTCAGCATCGGCCTTCTCTTTCGGTTTGACTCCCATATCAATCACAATCTATTCAAATAATAATCACATAAGAATTTTAAACTACAACACTCATTCACTACAAGTCCTACCTCTACCCAACTCGCATTCAACTCTATACCAAGTTCCTAACCATTGATGTCAATTTAATATATCAATTCTCATTTTTTTTTAAATTTCATACTAGGTTCAGTTTCTGTCTCTCCAATTCAAATAAATCTAAAGAATATTTATATAATATTATATATCCAATTTGCATTTACCTTGCCAAACTTAAAACTTACCTCATCGTCAGAAAGAAAAATAAACTGCATATAAACACATTTACAGAAAATCACGAAACAAAATAAATCCAAAGACAGAACTTCTACTCTTACATGGAAAATTATAACCTATACATTGTGTCATCAAAACTCCCCAATGTGGTAGTTTGCAACACGTTAGTTGGACATTGTAGCATAGTGACTTGTCCGCTAATCCTTGTCCATATAGTTCAATAAAAATAAATTATGATAGTTAAATTCCTTTTGCCTCCTATTACTATGTTTAGTATCACCTGTTTTTAGAATCACTACATATTGAGAGGATTGTGGAGAAACTTCTGAATTAGTTGAGCCGTTTTTCTCATTGACGCGGACCTCACTCCTCTCGTCAAACACTTCTCTTTATTTTTAATTGTTATATATAGAAATTAAAAAATTCTACTACTATTTTATATTTTTTTTCTAAAGCTTGACCCACATATTTATTAAGTTAACAAATTACCCAAATAATTAACTATAGTTAATGACTATTAAAAAAAAATGATCAAAATGCCATTTTTGGGTCATTACATTATCCACCACTAAAACACATGTTTGTCCTCGAACATAAAGTAGGCGAAGGTTGAACGGCCGATATTTCTTGAAATGTGAGTTATGATATTTCAGAGTTTGCATGTGTATATCTCTCAAGGTGAGCTCCTCCTTAATACTGTATCATCAAGATCAACTACTAAGAAATAGACTTCCGAATAAAACTTTTGAAGATCCATAAATCAAGAGTGATTATCAAGCTGCAAACTAACCCGTGAACACAATCTAAATCAACATTCTCTAAACAATAACACATTACTAGGTCAATATCAATTCTCAAGACCATGATCAATCGGAATCCGTACTTGCGACAATCAGAAGTTAACCTGAACAACCACCAACACTCATAATGCACAAACCATCACATCTTGTCAAATTCCTCTTCTCAAAACATCATCTTCTTCCCGAGCATTAAGCGATAGGAATTTGATCTTTAGCATATATTATTCACAAGGAGAATCAAACTTATCTACCCAAGGAGAACAAACTAAGTAAACATCTAACATATACAAAACCCTCCAAAAATGCAAAATCTATAACAAACACTTTCAGACAACTTAATATTTCATGGAAGGCTCTTCCATAAGTTCTCATAGCCGGTCGTGTAGGTGATATAGTGGTTACTTTAACTATCCCAAACACAGCAACTCTATCATAATTGGAAATAACGAGTCTGGCCTAAAGAACCTACCTATCATAGGACATAAGAGGATTGGTACATCCTCTCCACCACTCGGGATACCACCCTAGAAGTGAAAGACGTACTGAATTATGCTAAACCATGTCCAAAACGAAGAGGTTGTCCAATAAGAATATATAGACTAAAGTTCGAATAACACAAGATAATCTTTCCATAGTTCCATATCAATTAATTCATGCATCTGACGCAATCTCTTTTTTTTTAACCACCCACAACCAATCAATTTGATATCCATCACAATATTACAAATACTCAATTCATCAACTCCCACATACTTCTCAATGTATCTCATTGAACCTAACACTCTAAATACCAACAAACATCATAACTATATTATTAAAGTCTTTCTTGTAAATCCATTGTCACCTCTAAAAAAAATTCAAAATATGACTCTAAGTCACATCAAGGACTGATAGCACTAATTTCAAATCTAAAGTACTTTGCCATCGAGGTACGATTCTTTGAATCACACTAAATGACCACTCCGTAAACTTCTATACTATATTTGCAACTTACCATTCATACCATCATGTCTTCGCTCATGTCAAAACTCGAAGAAAAGTCTTGGTCACTCCAATAATCTGTATAGTATAATCCTAAAAATCCATACTCACCATGCAAATACCTAGTACCCATCATAACAGTCTAGTAGTTTTCAATCTCCTCAAATTCTCAATAACCCTTATAATTATAGGTCCATACTATCGTCATATCATAAAAGTCAATCTACCACTAAATAATTTAGCCCCAATACAACCCATACTCTACGACCGTCAATTTTTTTCCCCAAATCAAAATCTAATATTCAACAAATTGGTGATAAATTCCTAATTAGTCCTCCTACCACTTACACCTAGTCATAGTGTATTTTATAATGAAAATCTTACATCCTTTACTTCAAACCAAGTCTATATTACAGATCTTTTCTTCACATCTCTTAACTTCCTTCCAATGATGCAATTTTATGACCTTAAACACCACTTCAATACACCAGATATTTTGTTCTTTCACTGACTTGCTTATCATCTAACATTTGATCGTAATCCAGATCTTTTTACCTTATTCTTAAATCAATCAAAAAAATTACGTGAAACCCCGTTTGTAATAATATCAAAAGTAACCAAATTTACTCACTCAAATTATTTTTAAGGTCCCTTCAATGCTTCACTACTCAATGTGATCATCATTTCTTACCCCTTACAATTCATACCTTGACAAAACACACGTACCAACAAATCCTAAACTCACAATTAAAAACGGATTTTGAATTCACTTATGTACTCATCCCTTTTTCTATTGAAATTATGTCATCAAAATAGAAAATATTTACAAATTTGTCATCTTATCTGTATTCGTGATCGCTATTCACGACCTTGTCATCCCTTTCTAAATTCAATGGTCCCGTTACTACATGCGAAACTATAAAAGAACTTATTCACACTCAAGTCGAACTGTAGTTTCTTCTCAATCTTACCCACGATATATTACATTTTTTTTCACGAATGAAACGGGTGACACTATTACCATAACCAGAAGAAAACAGATGAAATCATGGTATCCTTGAACAAATTCTCAATCTTTTCTTTATAATTATAGTGAATATTTTATTTCTCGATGTCTCTTTCCAATGACTAAATACCTTCCCACTAATTCTTTTCCATTTATGACTGTAGCCTTCTTTCATTCATCGACGAGCATTTTCACACATCATACAAACTTTCATCACAACCCATTGTTCATCAAATAGTGGAAACCTCCACCTTGATGCTCGCAAGTCTTATTACCCATAAAAACTCGTTTAAAACCCCAATTATCTTATTTTTATGATTATTCTCAATCTCAATCCATCACAAACTCCTATTAATCATCATGCTTAGTTAGCTTCTTGTTATCACACCACGAAGTCAACAAAACAACAAGCGAAGACGAATTTCATTACTATGAACCTTCAACCCAGTTTTATACCAACCCAATCCAAATAACTAACCCACTTTTATCCGCACTTCCCTGACTAAAACTCCTTAATTATCTTCACAAAGTATACTCTTTAGGACTTTCCTTACCCCCAAATGCTTGTTCAATCAATATTGATCCAATTTTCTTGGACATTACGATAAATCCCACTCATTTAACTTCATAAAATCCTTTCAAATCTGAACGATATCAATTTCATACCAAAGATCCACACTATAAACTTCCCATATAAATAATGCTTATAAGACATCCACCTGTACCACCAACTAGTTGGTTCTCAAATCTGATTCACACCAAATCTTATAATATGAGCATGTATTCCATAGATAACTCCTTTAAAGTAACTTATATTTGCACTACATCAACCTGTCCGTTTTCCATGTACCACTAGTAATACATCGTACAATTCATTACATAAACCACTAGAACATATCATAGCTATTAGAAATCATTTCCAAATAGGTGACCCTTTATCCTCAATATCTGTAAAATATTAGCCGATTAGTTTTGGTATCTACACCCCTATATTATTCTTTCGTACGCAGGTCATAGCAAAGGAACACACTCCCTTATTCTAACCAATACATCAGTACCATTGTAATAGTCCGTATCAGAACCTTCTTTGGTAACACTTAATCTGTGAAACCACGGAGGGATTCTGACCTGAATTGGTGCAACATCATTTCTAAGCAACCCCTTAAATGGTATGAAAACTATATCAATTTGTATTACACTATATTATCTAGTCAATTCTTCACTTTAACTTTTACTTTGTCGAGCCCTCTAATATTTTTCTTATACTAGATAATTTAGATATTTATTATTATTAATTTACTTGCTAACTAACCTTACTCAACTCTTTCAAATATGATCACAATTCGTTTCATAAGTATATCATTTTTCACCTTCAATATCGATCTAACATCAAACCAATACCACATGTCAATGATTCACAAAAGGAACTACGCACGGGTCATCACTACATGAGAGCGAATGGACTGGAGCGATAAGCATAAAATGGGACGAGGTACGCACAATAGAGATCCAATAAGTGTAAAGATATTTTCCTTAAAGTCACTACAGCCTCTTGAAATAGGTACATACGTCCCGTACTGATCTCGGACCTATTTATACTCGACTTTTACACACGTGAGACCTATGAACCTGCGGCCTTGATACATGTTGTCCATGACCTCGCAAAAATGGACGTGATGCAACTTGTCTTATCCCACCACGACAATCAGCCTAAATTCAACTATTACAATAAATGCGGAAAATTTACTATCGACTTACATTATAGTCCCGAAAACCTGGTTGTCACGTATACCAGCATCTAAATTATTACAATTGATTCAAAAGAAAAACTCAAGCCTCAGATGAACTTGTTTCTATATAGCACAAGGCATAATTAAGGAAAAGAACGTCTGCTGAGATGGAACCACTTACCTCACAAATCTCCAGAAGCCATCGGAAAGAAGAGATTACCAGTACAATAACAAATCCAGGCTCTAAGTACAAAATTTGTAGAAGCAAGGGGTGAGTACCAAATCCCCCGTATCATCAAGTAAACCTCTAACCAACGCTAAGGGGATGAAACTATGGTCACCTCTATCACCCCAGACACCAACAAACCTCCCAACTACAACCTGCATAAACATCAGGCCCAACCTCACAGCTCACAGTTTAACATACACGTAACTCAAAAAAACAACGCTTAGACAAATTACATTCCTCATCAACAACACGTTAAGCAAAGTACACATCCCTACACCCCAATACTTCAACAATTACATATCCTCAACAATAGTTCAACAAATTACACATTCTCTATAATAATTCCTTCAACAAATTCATATCTTCAACAAAAATGCTTTACGTATCCACAATAACAAGTCTTCAGTAGTCCAATCACCTAAGTAATCCCACAGCAAGGTAATCATACAGATCTTAAAAAACCAACAAAATACAAGTTCACACTAAAATGATAAGTATGTGAATGCAATGGAATGCAATAATCAAGTAATAAAGCTGTATGATCACTGACCTGTGATACCCACCCGCTCTCTCCTCTCTCTCCGGGACCCATGGGGGATATATCTGTCCGTACACCTCGTCGCGGCGCACGACACGACCCTCGTAATAGTACCAATCGCGACGCGCGATACGTCCTCGAAATATAGTATCCACGCGGCGCGCGATACGTCCCTTGAATGGTACACCTCTTGAGTACCATTCTTCTCAGCGACATAACAGTTGTCCAACCAATGCCTGCAGAATAATGCCTATGACAAGTTTCACACAAATAATGAGGAGAATTACCATTTTCATAACAATCCGCAAAGTTCACACCAACACAAACATGAAGTGACATCACAATGATTCAACAAGACTTCACTCTTTCTCAACACAACACCTAAACATTAATCACATTGCCGTTTGTTATCCCCATTCTGTTTCATCATTAGAAATTAATCAATGTGGGCAGTCAACCTATCACTATCCCGTTACTAACGTCCAAACAATACCACAGGAAATACACGCATTTCACTACACTTAACAAAGTCTAGAAATCCACTTGCCTCTAATAGTCCGACACAATTTTCAACAATCGCCTTCCTTCGTTACTCCCTATCAAATCCATTTAATTCAATAAAAATCCAATAAGATTTAAACTAACAACACTCATATCCTACAAGTCTAGCCTAGACCCAAACTCTCATTCAACTCTATAATCAAGTTCCTAACCATTGATGTCAATTAATATATCAATTCTCATTTTTTTTAAAATTTCATACCTAGGGATAAGTTTCAGTCTCTTCAAATTACATAAATCTAAGGATATTCATATAATATGATATTCGTAGATTTGATTTACCTTGCCAAACTTAAAACGTACCTTAATAGTCAGAAGATAAAAATTGAAACTGCAGTTAAACACAATTTACAAAAATCACGAAAGCAAAAATAAATACAAAGACAGAAACTTCTAACCAATTACATGGAAAATTATAACCTTATACATTTGTCATCAAAAACTACCCAATGATTAGTTTCAACACGTTAGTTGGCCGATTGGTAGCATGTGATTGTCCACTAATCCTTGTCCATATAATTTTAATAAAAATAAATTTGAGAGTTAAATTCCTTTTGCCTCAAGTTAATATGTTTAGTGTACACCTGTTTTAGAATCACTACATATTAGAGGACTTGGTGAGAAAATTACCTGAAGCAGTTGGTCGCTTTTCTCATTGACGCTAAACCGCAACTCCTCTCATCAAACACTTCTATTTATTCATTAATTAGTTATGTACTAGAAGTTAAAAAATTTTACTAACCTATTTTAATATTTTAGATTTGACCCACTATTATTAATGTTAAACAAATTACACACAAATGAATTAACTATAGTTAAATGACTATTCAAAATTATCAAAAATGACATTTTGGGTCATTACAAATTGTGGGTCAATTTTACCACACCTTATAATTAGTCTTAAATAATTACTAGGTTAATAATTATTTGTAGAAGAAAAGAAAAGAGGAGAAGAACACGATTGTGCATCAGGTAAATATTTCACGAATTCAATCTACATTCATTTGTTTGAATTATCAAATACGTACTATACATTGTTTTATATATTGTTTAATGTGGAAGTTTAAAGGGTCATATCTGCACTGTGAATATTGATGGATAAACTGAAAAGTGGTAAGATTATGGTGTTAGGCGTGAAACTTAGTAATTGGGTGATGATGAGTGATTAAAGAAGGATGTCGTTATTATTATTTTAAGCTTAATGACTCTTTGAAAAGTGAACAATGTTTGTTTGGTTGGAGGTTTCATTATAAACTGTAATGTTATTGGTTCATGACAAGTTGGTTTTATTCTTCCATAATGAGCGGTGTGAACTCCATTATATAAATATTGTCAATATGAAACGTTGGAAACTAAGTTATGGCGTAATTGAATTGTGAGGGAATATTATTGGACTGGGATAAAATTAAATGCTGACAAGGTTAAGTTTGAGAACATTCCATTATGTTACTTCTTACGCATATTCTGGTCAATTGCTGGCAGAGTTTAGTGGATAATTAATAGCAGAGAGATTTGGTGTTAGATTACGTCTAAAAGCTTATTTTCTTTCATGCACAGCGATGTTGTCAATTGTAATATGTGACTACGATCCTTAAGATCTGAAAGTTATGCTATGTAATGACCAGGAAGGTTATTTTTGGATATATGAATTATTTCTTAATTAATTACTGGCTGGCTGATCAACAAATGCATAAAATAGCTAGTAGGTAGGCTACTTTGATAATTTATTTAAGATCCTATACTAATTGTTCCTCATAAATAAAATAAGTCAGAAAATTTATCACTTTTAATACATAATTAATTTAGAAAAAAATAATAAAAAGAAAAAAAGAAAAGGGCGAAGGGTTTTTTGCATTGCGGCTTACGAACTGCTCCAGGTAAATTTTTTCTTCCTGCATTAATTGCTTTAGGCTTTCCTTAATCGTTGCACACATATGTATATATATATAAGAATGTTATATATGTAATTGGATATATGTTTAATGATAAGTAATGATTGTCAATTTCGATCTTAAAAGTTAAATAAAAAATCACGTGAATGATTGTGAAAATTGAATACTGAAATTGAAGTCCATATCTGTCTGTATGTTTGAACTTGGAAAAAAATTTTTAGATATATATATCTATAATATATATAGTTATATATAGTACATATCTTGTCCTGTAATGTTTGAACTTGGAAAAAAAGATATATATATATATATATATATATTATATATAAATATATATATATATATATATATATATATATTATAGGATTTTTGGTTGGGTTATCATGGTGGTGCAACCAATAATGAAGTTAACAATGGATAAGAAAATAAAGTTTGATGGAAATATGGAATGCATTTTTTTTTAAGGGGAATGGTTGTGTGTGGTTAAAGCAGTCTGTACATTGTTATGGAAATGTATGGAAAGAATTGGATGTTATTTGAATGTACAGTGATGAGCCAATCATTGGATTGGAATAAAGGGGTGTTGAAAAGAGAAAAAAATAATAATTCTGCAACGTGTTTGTTTTAATTTATTCGGGTGTCTTTTTTATAGTTTTAGTTATTATATTATGATTTAAGTTTTGATATATTAGTATGCATATTTAATTATTAGATGAGTGATATTTTGTGAGTGTCATTCGAATTATGATATTGAAAAATATGATAGTTAAAATGTTAGTCGGCATTAAGAATTACGAACTTGATTATAAATTTTGGGTGAATTTTTAGGTCAAGATTAAACACATAAAAGTGTGAGTGTTGTTAGTTCCGAAACCTTATTGTAAATATATACTTGAATAGATTCCATTGGTTCGGAAGCTCAACGGAAAGGAAAGTCTCAATTCCAAGAGTAATTATTCGATTGGCTAAAGAAAATAGATTTCTAAACCCTTGTTAAGCGTATGGAATTCGTGTATTTCCTTTTGTGGTGTTGAGAATGACTCGGAGACTTGTTGCTTATTTGTTCATATTGTATTCCTTTTTGTAAAATTGCTCTTTGTTATCAAAATGGTTATCTCCTTATTTTCATTTGAGCATGTCATTTGAATTGTATCTGAGACATGATTGTGGTAAGAGGATGTACCATTTCGAAGGTCGTATCGCGCGCCGCGATTGATATTATATTTTGAGGTACATATCGTGCGCCGCCAAGGTTAATATTATCGAGGCTCGTGTCATCCACAACGAAAGATGCATGGACAGATATGTCCCCCATTGGTCCCGAACTGAGACACAGCGGGTGTGTATCGTTAAGAAAGACATGCATCACTATATTTGACATTGCATCTCATGACATTGCACATTTTATTATTGATAAACTTGAACACGTGTTTTGCTGATCTTGTGTGTGTTTCTCTGTGAAGCTTGTTACTGTTGAAATAGGTATCCTAACCCTTATCCTTACCTCATATTAGCATCGGCTTCGATTTGACTAGTTATTACCAATCAATACTATCCTTGTTAGATCGTATACACTAATCTATTGAATAATTCTTTCCTATTATCTAACCATCCTTGGTCCGGCAAGTAGCATTAAGGCAGTTCTAACGTTGGCCATCCGTTAAAGAAGACTTCTAAACGAAAGAATTATTAATACATCAAGACACTAAATTAGAATTGTTATTTTGTTTAGCGTTTATCTCATTAATTTGCCATATGGATCTCCACACCCTAGTTTATGGGAGTTTAGTACTCATACCCATAAACACAATATTCAATATTTTAAATGCGAATTCATATACTTACTTCAATGAGAAAGAATAAATCCAAAGTTTGCTTGATTAATTCCAAAAAATCACTTGCAGAATCCCAAATTAACAACCCTAATACAAAAGTCTACAATCTGATGTCTAATCTCATGGAGGTCTAACTATCATAGAGTCTAACTAGCATGATTCTAATTGCTGGAAATCTGCCAAACGTGCTGGTCGACGGACCACGCGCGGACCGTCATGTCCGACGGACCGTCATGGACTCCGTCGTCCCTATTGTGGCATTTCTTCTTCTACTATTTCATATCCCCCGACGGCAAGTATGACGGACCGTAATAGGCAGCACGGTCCGTCCGGGGTCTCGTTTCAAAATATTTTAATCTTGAATCTGGGTACTGGGATCACTTTCTGCCCTTCACGATGAACCTGCAGAACGGACCGTCACAAGTTCGTATCCCACACCTTGGTCAGACTTCTCCTCTCCCTTCAGCATCTGCACTATGCTTCCACCTACTACCGTCACAAGCATTACGATCGTGATACGCCTGTAGGTGGTCTCTTCTGCATTTCTTCGCTTCAAAATCTCGCATCAACATTGACATATTGTCCCTGCAAAACAAGAAAACTCATATAAAAACTAGCACAAAAAGACTTTCGACACACTAAACTAAGGAAAAAAGTATTAATTTACCGTGAAACCACGAATATAATCAACAACCTGACTTAAAATTCATTGTTTGTCCTCGACGCACGCACTATGACTCACTACATCTTTGGACCATAGTATTCATGTTTTTATCCTTTGCATCATTTGGCTATCATCCTCGATTAATCTCATCAAATTCTATTCATGCTTCACTATTAGGATTAAATTTTATTGGGATCAGAACATTACACAGACTCACCACGCACTAACACCTATCCTCTTCATTTTCTCAGCCGGAGTGCTAACAATTGCTGGTACTGCAAACTAGTGTCCTCACTTAAAACAAAATCCTCCTTTTTCACACAATGAGTTTCAGTTTGAGTATACGGCATTACTTTTCAACCCACTCTCAGAAAAAAGTCACACTACAATTCTACCTATTTGTCCAAAGCTTGCCCGTATTTTTCACTGCCTAATTTCGCTATACAAAACTTAGAATAACAAGTACTTTCTTAGGCTTGTAACATCGGCTCAGAGTCAGGTAGGCGTAAGTAGTATACTTTAGTGACTTTTTGCGCTCCTTGACAGATCGGCTAACCTTCCACTTTCTATCACTTTATCTTGCCCAGTTTCTGCCTAGTCTTTCACCTTGCTATTTTCCCCCCTTCTCTCATTTGTGTAAGTGACTCTTTTTTCTTTTCTTTTTTTTTCCTTGTCTATTTCTCTTTTTCTTTACTTTTCTTCATGAGTTCTTGAGTCACTTTTACTTTTGTTCTTTCTTCTCTCTTTGTTCTTTCAACCCGCACTTTCCAGAGCATTCCTTCTAATAGCCACCCTCCGACGCATGGCTTTGCCATGATCAAGGTACAAATACCCAAAATTGGGTCAGGGCCCATAACGAAGTGTTGTTCATGTCATTAGCCACCCGCAACTTAGGCTTGTTGGCATAAGCGTAGTGCCCAGTCCAAGGGAGGGCACCCAGGGCCAACACTTTGTTTCCCAAAAAAGGAGGATCATTGGGGTGAAAAAGACTGTCTAATTTAGTCTAAGATTATTTGGATCACAGTAGGAGTAAGTTCATTTGATTTCTTTTATTTAGTCTCTTAATGGGCCTATATTGGAGGGCCTATGATCCTTCCTATTAGTCTATTATAGCTTACTTTTAGGCAGGACTAACCACTCCAAGTCTAGCTCAGTACCATTAAGTGACATTAAATTTCCCAACTCACTTGACATGTCATCACTATCCAGATTCTTAAAACCTAGTTCGAATTACGACTTAGGGTAATGCAATGGTGTACTTTCTATTTCAGCTTAGAGCCCACACACTTATCCATTACTATGCCTAGTCATGCAACCTTTTCCAGTTTGTATCAGGATATAATTTATCCATCATGCTTCAGATTTAAACTATGTAAATAAATATATAAACTGCCGTTCAACATAAAAAGTAATCAGCCTTTGGGGAAAAAAGAACACAAGCAAGAAAAACCCCAAAAGAGGATGTGAGTTGGTCTACCAGCTTCACCCTAACACTCATCTTTCCTTTACCCCAACCCCAACAAAAAAAATATGCAACTGTCCCCAATCTAAAAAAATATAAATAGTAGAGTGGTAGAAGAAGCAAATCTGTGGCGCAAAGCACTGTCGATCACAAGTTGTGGGTTCGGTTTCCCCGGACCCACGTTTCTCTGCAATCTGGACACCCTCAGTGGTGTCTTCAGCAACAACCGCACATCATAGTGCCTCCTGCTGTCTCTCACTTCGGGAGCTTAGACTCCCAGCCGCTAACGTGGATGGCTCGATCTGGCTGGCTCCTCCTCCTCACAAGTGATGCTCTCCTCGCACCTCCTCTCTCGCGCTCCTTCTTCCTTGCTCGAGCATCATCATCTTCTCGACTTTACTCCTCTTGGGATGTCTCGAAGGGAGGTTGGTGTAATTCTGAAGTAGTAAACAGGGGCGCTAGCACTGTGTCCTCACAGGCTCGACAAAAGGGGCCTCAACTCCGGCCCCTTAGCCTCTAGATGTTTCGATGTCTGCACGAAGACTGTCGACTGCAGCCTGAAGAGTCGACACATCCACCGGAGGGGCTGTCCGGCTAACCTCTCGACTCCAAAGGCGCCAGACATTGGTTGACCTCAGCAATCTGCCCACTCCTGTAAAATGTTTCATCTTCCTCTCTAGACTTGCTTGTCATACTCAGTAAGCGACTTCCCTTCAGCACGGCGGATTATGAGGCAAAGAGTGGCCATTTGTGTCCTCTAGTTTTTTGGACCCTAGCAGAGTCGGTACCAGGACCGTAGAGGGGCTGGTGACGAGAGGGATCTCGGGGCTGTGCTATACCCTGGATAGCTCGACCATGTTAGTGTGTGGATGCCTGTGTAGCTGTTCGGCCTGGCACCCGTATCCGCAATATCATCATCAAGTGGGGGCAGCTCTGGACGGGGCCCTCTACCCGCTCTGGAGCCAAATCATTGGCCTCGTCCTGATGATGTCCGACTTCGACTGGATGCCCCTTCGTGTTTTAGCTTACTCTACTTGCCATATGTGGCACACCTGCGGACCTAAAATAGGTGCAAAGATCATACACAGAAGGGTTAGTCTTATGACCTTGAATGCCTCCTCGTGCTGACTTCCTGTAGATGACATGTAAAATTCTACCTTCGGAATCCGGCTATCATCGCCGCCATCAACACGTGCCCAGGGGGGGCCAGGGATCGCCAAGTCACGATTTTATCCGCAGCTTTTTTTTCCCGTTCCTTTTGCCTCCTCTCGGACCCACGCACTTGTGCTATGAACATGAGGTTTGCCTTCTTTTATGGCGAGCCCTGCTTCCTGCTTTCATTCCCGACCTCTGTCAGTCCCATTTGTTCCCTAGCCGCTCTGGCCTTCGCCGAATGTTCATTGCCCACTCCTTCACCGATCGCGATTGTCTTGTTTCTCACTCAAGATAGTAGGGGGGGAGGGGTGTGTGGGACGATTGAGGAGTATAGTACTCGTATGCTACTTTTGGCATGGTATATCGTGAGTCGGAGAACGAGGTAAACTTGGGTGGGGAAAAAATGGGTTAAAAGGGTTGGAGGGATGGAGAAATATGCGAGTTGGGAAAGTTGTGTGAGAAGATGTGTAACAGTGTGCGGGAGGACCCTTGGGAGAGGATACGGTAGTGTATGGAGGGTGAGTAATGGGTTCTGCATTCTGAATGCGGACGCCTGCGGGTGGCGCTCTAGTTCCCGCAGGTTAGTGGAGATTGGTCAGATTGAAGGCTGGAGAAAGGGGCCGGTAGTGAAGGTGGGGATGTACGGTGGAGGGGGGTGGGAGGCATCCGTTGTGTGGGTCTAGTGCCTGCTCGTTGTCTCATACTTGTTGGCCCGAGTTCTTCTTGGCATGACGGGGGTACTATTCTGGTTCTATCCTGCTTAACAGATGAGCTGACATATAACGGAGGACTTCCATAACTCTTGGGTTAGTGCCGTGGAGGTGGATTTTTAGTGGTTTTCGATCTTTTTCATTGCCTGGCGGTTGCCCTCGGTAAGGATGTAGAGCATGTTAGGGTGAGGGGGGGGAGTCTGGATCTCATCACTGGTGTCTGCTCACCCCAAGTTCGATCCTTTTTCGGATAGATGGGTAATACACGTCTATTTGTGATTGACATGGCCTGTATTCGTTCCCGGCGTTGCGTTTCACTCCTGGTTGAACGAGGAGTTATCTGGGCCTTGGTCTATCCCGTGGGTGGTCTGAGTTTGGACCCAAATGGCGGGTACGTTTAATTGTGGCTCGTTGTGGTGTTAGCTCGGGTTATATCTTCGGCGTCTCCGGGTCCTGGACGTGAAGGGCGTTCTACCGTCTGGATCTGCGCAGGGGTTGTAGGGTATGTCAAGGGAGGATAGGGTAGACGAGAGTGCTCGGTGCTCTTCAGTCGGGGATTAACGCGCGGTTGAGATTTGAGATCATATGACTTGGATGGAAGGTCTTTTGGCGATTCGCCGCTGTTGCCATGTATGGCATTGGGACGTTGTTAGTCTCGGGCGTTAACGCAGGGGATCGGTAGGGATGTTGTATTGGGAGATCAGGTTATCACCAGGGTTCCGGAGGAATGGGCTTTGGGGTGCTCTTATTCGTAAGGTGGGGGCTGGGGGATTTCCCACGCGACGGACTATTAGTGAAGATAGGTAGGGGGGTGGGGTGGGGGGTGCGAAGTAGAGCACATGGTGGGTCTTGATTTGGGGCGTGTTGGCCCCTTGTTTGTAGCTCAAATTGTGAGTGGGTGGGCTGCTCGCTGTCCTCTGGGTGTTCCTTCCCAAGGTTGTTGATCTCCGCATCGGTTGGGAGACTCCGCTGTAAGATACATCAGGGGAGGCAACGTCCTCATCAGGGTCCCTTATTAGTTTCATCGTATGGTCATTCCTGCCTTTTTCCTTACCGTTCCCTTTTTTATCTTCGTCGAGGCCCTTTGTCCGCCTGTGCTCATTCGCCGGACCCGAAGTAAAAGGACGAAGGTCCGCCCTTTTAATATTAAATCTTTTGTTGGTTCGAGAGCGGGTGGAGCTAATGACTCTTTTTGTTATTGTGCTGGGGGTTCTTAGCGAGGAACTTCGTCGAGTATGATTTTGGGGGTGTCCGTTGTCACGGCATTTCTTTTCTTGCTTGTCGGGTGTCCCAAAGTCTGGACGGAGTTTCGCTCGAGTAACCTGCGGCTCCAGTCCAGGTCTTGTAGTTGTGGCATTCTGGTTGGCGGCGTGGAAGCATAGAGGGAAGGACTGGAGATCGTCATTGCGCAGGATTTTCGTCCCTTAGGTTGTCGGTTAGTTTTCGCTGTCGTTCGCCGGGGGGTATGAGATCACATTCCATTCTGCCGCTTCGCTCTTCGGCGTCGCGGTTTACGCTTCTCATTGGGCGGTAACCTTTTAACGCGTTGGGTCGACTATTAATAGGCGTGACCTTTCTCCTCATCCCGTTTGGGAAAGGGGTTTTCTGCTTCGCATTAGCCAGGAGAGCGTGGTGAAAAGAATGTTTTAGTATGTTCTGGATTCGGGCGAGCTACCTAAGTGCGGTTGATATGATTTCACATCTGCCAGATAGTTGTCGGTGTTTGCGGTCCGCTTTTATTGGGATGGTAGTACTAAGTTCTGTCCCCGTCCTTGCCCCTCGATTGTTTAATGTCTTGGGCCAGTATAGAGGTGGTAAGGGGGGTGGGTTGTTGAGACGCGTATAACCGTGCCAGTTAGTCGGGTCGAGGTGAGGCCAATTGTGGGCATTGGAGGTTCTCCCAGGATGGGGTGAGGGGGATAATATAAGAGGATGGAAGTGTTATGCCGCTTATGATTTAATTTTTTTTCTTGCCTTTGTTTCTGCGCCTTTGTGTGGCCGGTTTGGAAACGCTGCTTTATACGACGTTTTGGTTTCTTTGGGGGGTGAGGCGTGAATATCGCATTGTTATTATTAGCCGACGAAACTCGGGCTCCTCTTAAGGGGTTGGGGGGTCGTGTGGTGGCCTCTTTCGTGGTCCGTGGTGTCGGTGCATGCTGTGTGGTTTGTGGGTACCGTAGCTTTCTTAGATTTTCGAGTGCTCGTGGCGTCGTGCGGTGATTTTCCTGCCCGTGTGTGATAGCCATGCATGTCCTCTCATGTTGGGTCGATCTACTTTGGCATCCATCTGGGGTGGGATGAAAATGGGAGCACTGGTGGTGCGTGTGTTTGTCTGAGTGTTGCTTGTGCATTCATTTTTTGTTACTCACGGCGCGTCAGGTTCGTCTTTCATTTGGGGAACAGTGGTCCGACCAGAATGTCTCGCGCCGGCTGTGCGTGAGTTATTCCGGCGTTCGTTTCCGCGGGTGCTACGTCGAGGGTTGTGGTAGCCTTACTACGCCCCACTCATCTTCTCCCATTTTGCCACACCTGTTCTTTTCGGCGTCCTTCTCGTCGCGTTCGGCCATTCAGGGGGCGTGGTGTCCATCTCTTCTGATCGTCTTTTTTCGCCCCCCGGTGCCCAACCACCCCAGCTGGCCGGCTAGCGGAGCTTTTTCCCTCTCTTTTCTATGACCTTTTCTCTTTCCTGCCCTCTACTTCCATCTCTGTATTCGTTATACTTTTTGTATCCGTCTCTTGTAATACACCCTCGTTGCCTTCCGTCCATTCTCCCTCGCCCCTTTCCTGTTAGCTCTTACGCGTCCTTTATCACATTTCTCTCCGTAGTGGCAGCATAGATATTGTGTTTTCTGTCAGCTATGACAGGGTCCGATGGCTCGCCCTTTATAGAGCTTGCTCTGATGATATTTTTATGGACGACGTCCGTTGTAGATGTCGCCGTCTTATTGACACTGGTAAAAACATCTGGAGACCCTTATATGATAGGGGTCTCTGACCGTTATGAACTGTCATGCATGACTGGCCTCGTTTTGGGTACGACGTTCCTCACCATGTTTTAACCTTTTCCCTAACCCTTTGGTCCCCCCCGACCAGTGAGTCCCCCCTATGTGAGACCATGAGGATTTTCTGACGATAGTAGGTTGATACTCTCCCGCATAATGGTTGTGCCAGGATGTGACCGTTGTGAAACAACGGTCCTTCACATGTGTCCGTTGGGGAACACATGGGAAAAAACGAGAGACCCTTAGAAACAGGTCCTGTCGAGCATGACGTTTGTGCAGGACGACCGTCACGAGACACTACTGTCAATTTTCCGGTAGACAGGGTGGCTAGGTCTTGTGCACGGACCCTACGACGGTCCCGTCGTGCCTATGACGGTCCCCGGCATCGGGGTCTCGTTCTGAATGACAGTACAACGAAAGGTACCCCTAAGCATCCCCTATGAACCCACATCAATCACCTTGTAGTGTTTTTGACTACATTTGTCTACCCCAACTACCTAGAAAACTATCAATGCAAAAGCACATATGTCTAGGGTGGTAAACATGGTAATTTCGACATTTGTAAACTAGGTCATGTAGAATCGTATAAAGTAAACAAATACTATGCGAACTAAGCTGATACTAACAGTAACAAAAATGCAAGATAATGATATAAATTAGAGACACATACCGTAGAAATGGAGAAAAACAGATGCAAAAGTACTCGGTGGCAAGGGAGACACCGCAGCATTTCAGTTTCCACTATTAGATCCACTTTAGGGCTTTGAGATTGTGAGCGGTCATGAGCTGGTAGGGAATGGGGAAGTTGAAAGAGAGAGTAATGGGAGAACAAGAAAGTAATGGGGTGGAATGTGGAGGTTTGAGGATTTAAACGGTCTGATTTTGGAAAAGGGTCCACCGGGTCGAGTCGGGTATATCTCATTAATCCCGCGACGGTTCCCGAGGAAGGTCCATCGCAGTTGTGCGGCCCTCGTTGGTTCCGTCGTGTGATCCCTAGTTTCAAACACTACAAACGTACCTGGTATGACAGATGGAATACTACGGCCGTCTCAGCGCAACTTCGTCGTGTGTCCCGTCAGTGACTGCATCAGATTAATTGTCTACTAATTGCCTGGTGAAGTGTGCCGGCAAATGTAAAACCCCTTATAAAAAATGCTAACAAGATCATAACATAAAAAGACTATAAGTATTGGGTTGCCTTCCCACAAGCGCCTGATTTAATGTCGCGGCACGACTGGGGACCCTTGATTACTCAGACTTCATCAAGATGCTATGCTGCTATCACTTCATTCCCCAATTCTTTATGCTACATATACAGTTTTATACTATCTTATCCTCTACCCGCACTCCCTTTGGACTTTAACTCACCTCTCCCTGCGGAATACTTGGGTATCAGTAGGGCCAGTCCATTTGGACTTGAGCTTGCCCTGAAGGCAAGGCGCCCAACACTTGTACAAGGCACCAATCCCAACCATCAACTCTTGTTTTGGCCTTTTCTGTTCATTCTCCTTCTTCATATTTCCTTTGGGATATGGAAGATACCGATTGAAGCTCACCACTCTGCCTCATGGTCCTAAAAATGTTGAAGGTCTCTTCTTCATTATTCAACCTAAATGTCATCTGTCCCTTTCTCCATATCAACTGGAATGCTCTACCTGTAGCAAGGAATGGCTCCCAGAATAATAGGCACTTCAAAATCGACCGCGTCACTCAAGAATAACAAAATCACCGGAAAGATGAATGACTCCACGTTACTAGCACATTATGGAGTATCCCTATAGGCATTTACTGTCCATCAGCATCATTAGACGCATCGCAGTGGGTTTTGGATCCCCAAACCCACTTCTTTTAACTTGAAGTGTCATAGAGTTATACTTGCCGCTATCACATAAAGGTTTTCGCCAAATGTATAACGACCCAACTGTAAAAAAAAAAAATAGAAAAAAAAAAACAGGAATAGTTATTGTACCCAGACTTCTTCTTTTGTACGATGGATCTTGTAGCATAGCACTACAATGCTGTCCGCCTATCATCATCCTCTGAAAGTGACCGATCTTTTCTGGTGACCGACTTTCATAAATTTGGGCATAACCGGGCATTTATTCTAAGCTTGTAACCACGTGACCTTGATAGTTAAGCTGCTTCAACATTTTATGAAACGCCGAGTATTTACCATCTTGGTCTTTTTCACTAATCTCTGGGGAAGGGTGGTGGTGGACTAGGCATGGGAATACTTGATAGTATTCACATCTTTTCCATTACTTTCCTCTGCTTCACCACTACCCTTTACCCACATGATCATTATCTTCTCACATTTTCTTCCTCAGTAGATGGCATAGTGGGTCCGATGGTTTGCCTACCCCCCGAGGTAGTGATTGCATACAGTGACCATCATTCTTTGGATTTTGGACAGTGTTTACTAGGAAGAGTGCCCGGTTGTCGTGTGTCACTGTCGCTGTAATTGGGCCAACTTTTCAATTCGATCTGTTTAATCGAATGCTTTTATCAACGTTTTGGCCCAATTCTAGCTAAATAACACCTAACTCTTTAAATGTGTTCATCACTAGGGGTCGAACCTCCTCATCATTTTGATGCAACAATATCCTCACAGTACGCTCCCTAACTACCTCACCAGCCTGATAGTAATTACATTTTGAGGAGGAACATAGGGTCCATCGTCCGATTTTTTTTTTTTTTTTTTTTTTTTTTTTTTTTTTTTTTTTTTTTTTTTGTTTTTTTTTTTTTTTTTTCTATTACCAATAGTTTTACCCCTGTTGAAGTTTTTGTCGCGATTGTAGTTTTCCATCTCGACCATAATGATCCCTCACGATTGTAGTTACCATAGTTTTTTCCGCCCTTGTTACCCTTGACCGTGGCGCCAATTCCTCCTTATTAGAGCCTTAGGCCACTGGTCGGAACCCCCCATCTGTTCATTTACTGCATATGAATCCTCCTCATAATAACACTCATCGTTTGAAGGTGTTGGGGGTCTAGACAAATTACTTGACTGCATTTTCTTTCTGCATCCCCAGTGAATGTTTTAGTACCTAACCCAAGCTCAGTTCACTTTTCTTGGAGACCGGATAGTAAGCGTGCTAGAAACATCCCATTAGTTGATTCCAGTAAATAGGAGTTGTTGTGTGAGCTCATGAACAAATAGCAGCCTCTCCCGTTCATTGACGAGAGGAAACACTATAACCTAGTTACATCTAAAGCCAAATCAGGCCTCCCTACACAACTTTTACACCTGCCCTTACCTTAGCTATATGGGCCTTTGGATCCTGAGAAGGTAGCCCTGAAAACAAACCTATGTCCTTGATTCATTTGCATCATTACTGACTAGTTTACCACAAATATGTGGCCTGTGGGTAGAGGAGGTAGAAACCAGTGGCCCATCCTAATCTGCATGTTATCAGAGCCTCTTAGTAGGCTTGGGGGCCGTGGAGCAAGAGTTTGGCCCCTCTGTTGATGTTCCCTGGCGCATCGGTAACATGCTCTGGATATTCTTGTTTCTGATCCTCAGCATGTATTCCCAATTTTGGATTCATATTGTGCGTGTACGCTCTAACTTGATCGTAAGGGAAACAGGGGGGTTCTTTTCCTCTCTGGTATTTGGCAACCAGGGTGATCCTGAAAAGAATGAAAAACAATAAACAAAGTAAAATAAAGTAAATATCACTAAACTGATAGGTAATAAGGTTCAAGTGCAATCTAAAAGGCTAATATTCCCCGGCATCTGCGCCAAAATTTGATACGCTCAAACTACTCTCGAAATAAGAGTAAAGCGGTCGTGTCAAGAAAAACCCCACTAGTTTAGGTTGGGACATCGTTTCACACGAGTAAAATAGTCCTAGACTTAACCTTCAACCTATCATTTATTGTTTGGTCAATGACCTTCTTGGAAATAAAAACATAAAAAGGTGGGGGTTTTGGTTGTTCTATCTCTATAAGGAAACTAAATAACGAACGGAAAGAGACCCTTGACAGCTTTTTAATGTTGGGTTTAATCAATTAACAAAGTAAATAGGGTTTATGTGTTCCACAGGTTCAATAACTTTATACCTCGAACTATAACAATTCTTTCCTATTTCTTGCATGCAAATTGAAAGTTTATTTATTTCTCATCCTTGCTCCGGCATCTAGAAATCTCACTCCGCACCTTGGGCCGGCTACGTGTGTTGCTATCCACCCTTATCCTTCCCTCATATAAGCACGCATTCGAATATATGACTAAGTTATTACCTCATACCAATCAATAATAGCCTATTTAGATCGTATACACTAAAAGTCTATGTTATAATTTTTTCCTTATTATCTACCTCCTTGTCCGGCAAGTAGATTAATGCGGTTCTAACGTGGCCATCCTTAAAAAGACTCTAAACGAAAGAATTATTTACTACATGCAAGACACTAATCTAGAATTTGTTATTTTAGTTAGGGTTTATCTCATTATTTTGGCCTATGGTTCTCACAACCCTAGTTATGAGTTTAGTTACTCAAGCCATAAACACAATATTCAATATCTTAAATGCGAATTCATGTACTTACTTCAATGATAATAATAAATCCAAAGGTTGGCTTATGCATCTCCAAAAATCACTTGCAAGAATCTCAAAATCCAACAACTAATACCCAAGTCTAAAATCTGATGTCTCTCTCAAGAGTCTAACGATCAGTGTGGTACCTCAAAAACGAGGTTTTCGAAGTATTTATAGAAAAATAAACCTTTGAAACAAGGATTCAATTGCTTGAAATCTGCCAACACGCGGCTGGGTCGACGGACCACGCGACGGGCCTTCAATGGTCACGACGGACCGTCATGGACTCCGTTGTCCTCATAGATTGTTGCAATTTATTCTGCTGCTATCTGATTCCCCTCGCGCAATTAGGACGGACCGTCATAGGAACAACGGTCCGTCAAGGGTCTCCATTCCAAAACACTTTCAACTCTTGGAATCTGGGTACGGATCACTTCTCTAATCTTCACGACACCTGGCGAACACCTGTCAGAGCCACGACGGACCGTCACAGCTTCGTAATACCACACTTGGTCAGACTTCCCCATCTCCCTTCAGCAGCTGCACTACGCTGCCACCGTGTTGACGAACCGTCAAAGCCACGACGACCGTCATAACCTCCGAGGTTGTCTCTCTGCATTCTTCGCCTCAAAATCTCCGAAGTCAACTTGGAAAGATTAAAAATGCAAACAAAGAGAAACTCATATAAAAACTAGCACAAAAAGACTTTGACACACGAACTTAGGAAAAGAGTATAATTATATTGTGAAATCAATTGTATATAAGTACTCGCATCCTGAAGTTCACCCAAATTTGATCAATTCTTGGTTTTTTCCTTGACTCCACTACAAATGAGATTCTGGGCCCATTCTAACTGTTACACCACTATCAGATATCTCATAAGGTGGCACGCCTAAGTGAACAAGCCTGTTAACATCCTTGCACTAGCTCCTTCCTTTCTTCCAAATTGGGCGACACTACCTCGATAATCTAATAAGAATTATGCTACTAAATTATCCTTACCAGGATGATAATGCACACTCATATCATAATCCTTAAGGAACGCTAGCCATCTGCCTATGATAAGATTGCAAACTCTTTCTGGGTGAACACGACTGAAGGCTCTTATGTTAGTGAATACATCTACTGACCACATACAAGTAGGTGTCGCAGATCTTTATGTGCAAACACCACTGGTGCAAGCATCAAGTCATGAGTTGGATAGTTTTCTTCTCATGAACCTTACGTTGTCTGAGAGCCATAATTAGTCACCGTTATCTAGCTGCTCCCCACGACCTAGGCCAACTCTTGATGTGTCACAATAGATCACATAACCATCTGAACCCTCTGATAGATTCAAGATAGGATTTGTACTCAATCTAGTTTTAAATTCTGTGAAGCTTTTTTTCACAATCATCTAACCATTGAAACTTGACCATCTTTTGAGTCAACCTAGTCAATGGTCAGTATATGGAGGAGAATCCTTCCCCGATCCTTCTATCTTAACCCGCTAGACATAAGAAACTTCAGATATCTGTAGAACAGGATGGTCTGGGCCATTGTTTAATTGCTTATATCTTCTGTGAATCCAATCGGATCCCTTCGCTAGAAACAGTGTGACCAAGAAAAGCGACGGATTGAAACCAGAACTCACATTTGCTGAACTTAGTGAATAACTGGCGATCCTTGAGAGTTTGTAAAAAATTTCTCAAATGACTCGCATGTTCTTCCTCATTCCTAGAACAAATAAGGTATCATCAATGAAGACGATGACGAACAAGTCCAAGTACTGTTTGAAAATTCTATTCATCAAATCCATTAAAGCTCCAGGAGCATTGGTTAGTCCAAACGACATAACTAAAAATTATAACGACCATACCGAGTTCTGAAAGCTATTTTTGGAATGTCACTATATCTGACTCTAAGCTGATGATAACCCGATCAGAGGTCTATCTTTGAGAAGTGACTAGTACCCTGAAGTTGATCAAACAAGACATCAATCTTGGGGATGGGATACTTATTCTTGATTGTGACCTTGCTCAAGTGTCAATAATCAATGCACATTCTGAGAGAACAATCTTTCTATCTTACGAACAACACTGGTGCACCTTTTATCTTGAAGGTCTTTCAACTGCTCTTTCAATTCCTTAAGCTCTTCTAGAGCCATTCTGTAAGGAGGATTAGAAATAGGATTGGTATATGGAAGATATCAATTCCAAAGTTGATTTCCCTTTCGGGAGGGACTTCAGAAAGATCTTCAAGAAATACTTCTGGAAACTCACAGACTACTGGAACTGACTCAAGAGTTGGGGTTTTAGAGCTAGAATCCTAAAACCTAACTAGATGATAGAGAGAACCCTTAGATATCATCTTTTTGTCCTTAAGGTATTAAATGAATCGACCCATAGGCGCTAACCTACTACCCTTGCGCTCTAGGATTTGTTCGTCTGGAAACTGAAAATGAAGAAACCTAGTTCTACAATCGTCTGATGCAAAACAGGAATGTAACCAATTCATGCCTAGAATTACATCGAAGTCTACCATTTCTAACTCTACAAGATCTGCTGAGGTGACTTTCTGAGAGACTATGATAGGGCAATTTCTATATACCCGTCTAGATGTAATGGGTCACCGACTGGAGTAGAGACTGAGAAAGTTTCTTAGAGAGTTTTTAGACTAACACTAAATTTGACTTCTATACTGAGTTACAAAAGACAAAATCATGTTTGTTGTTACATCCTTGAGTTGGTAGGATTTCAATCTCACCTATCACTACTAGTTACTCACATCACACAAAATATTTTGTTGACCTCATCAATGAACTTTTGTGGGTCCTTACCAGCTTGCGACTCTAAAAATTTCATCCTAATAAAATCACAAACACTGGCTGCCACTAATCTGTCATTTCTGTTAGTAGGAACAAGAACCTACTGATTGTTCTGGTTGGTCATACTCTGAGCCAAAAGCTGAGTTGGCATTCGGAAACTCTACAATTGACATTTCTTATTTGGAACTAGAGGAATTGTGTTAGCATTACATGTATTAGCATTCCACTCCTAAGCTCTACGAGAAGGCATGATCTTAAGCGCACAACGTCGAGTCAGAATTGAATTAGATCATACCTTACGCACGATAAGAGTAACAAGAAAGTGTTGTTTTTCCTAAAACACTTCATAGCCTCCCTTTCTTTAGACGTGGTGCACTTCACACCCATGAAAAGGACTCTCTCTATTTATACAATTATCGCGGTGCATGACAAGACCCTCAATAATAGTAACCATCGCGGTGTGTGATTCATTCCTCGAAATATGGTACCCATCGCGGTGCGTGATACGTCCCTCGAAATGGTACATCCTCTTTACGTTGTCATTCTTTCTTAATGCACATAAGACTTGTCACAACCATGTCCCAGAATAAATGCAACTGACATGTTCACACAAATAATGAGTCGATGACATTTTCATAACATTGCACAATTCATAGCAATACAAACATGATATCACGTCAAGAATGATTCAACAAGCCTTTAAACCTTGCTCAACACATCGCACATAAACAATTAACCAAATTGCCTTTTTTTACCCCTTTTTCATCATTAGAATTAATAGCTGTGGATTAGTCATTCCATCACCAAATCTCATTACTCCCAAATATAAACCACACGGAAATACACACATTCCAATAACTTAACAAGAGTTTACAAATCAACTTGCCTCAAATAGTCGAACAATCACGTTGGGACTCGAGCCTCCCCTTTTTTGTTGAACTTCCAAATTAATGCAATCTATTCAAGTACATCCTCACAGTAAGATTTTGAACTAACAACACCCCCTTATTATAGGACTAGCATAGACCCAAAAACCCACTCAATTTGTAATCATGTTTTTGAATCTTGATACCAATAAACATGACAATTCTTCATATCTCCTCAAATTTCAAGTTTAGGGTTAAGTCATAATTTCTCTAAAAACTAAAACCTTAATAATTTTCATATAATATAATACGCTCAATATTTAATTACCTATCTTCATATAAAAAAATTGATTATGAGATTAATATAACAAAATAAAAGGAGAACCCTAAAGAAGATGGTAAATTAGTAACTTAGATTCGTTATCCAAAACAATCATCCACACTTTAAACAATATCCAATCACCATTAGCTTCATTATTATAAAGTTATTGTTTTTATAAAACCAAGCAAAATAGTAGAAGCCACACTTACAGTAACAACCAATTCACGATACAATACCTACAATATAATACTATATTTTCTCTTAGAGCCATTCCATAATTTTCTAATGATTACTCCTAAAAAAGGAACTCATTGCCAAATCATTCTCTCATTCATAACTATCAATTGTTTGTAAGAAATTCACATAAAATATAATATATATATATATATATATCAAAGGCACCTATCTATTCAACAAATTCAAAAGACAATCCATTATTTTTCCTACAAACTATACTACTCGTTTTATACATATACATGTATGTAGAAATTAACGAAACATATATGCAGAGAAATGTATTACCTGAAGATCTTAATTTGTTGCCTCCACCGTCAGTTCCTCCTTTTCCTTTCTATGTCTTTTCCAAATTAATTGTTATTAAAACTGATAAAATCCACTAACTTATTTCCAATTCATGGGCCTAATGGCATGGGGTTTTAATAAATGATCAATTTAGCCCATTAACTATCAATTGAGTCAATTATCTACAATTACCCATCAATTAATTAACTCACGTTAAACGTATAATCCAAATTTCCGAAAATGACATTTAAGGTCATTACATTATCCACCACTAAAAAGCATGTTTGTCCTCGAACGTAAAGATGAAGAAGGAAGAATAACCAACTCGACCAAATGCTTCTGGTACAATTTTTCAAAGTCGTGTTCACTTTTTCGAGGGATAACCTCTTATGACCATCCCATCAAGCCCTACTATCAAAAAATGATCTTTAGAATCAAAATTTGACAGATTTACGAATCAGGAATGATTATCAAGTCATAGAATAACCCATGAATTAAATCTAAACTGAAACTCATTAGATTTTAATATAACATTCATATCGAATATTTTCTCACGTAACAAAGATAACCTTCTTAATCAATACAGAATACAATCAGAAGTAAGTTTGAATCACCACTTGACACTCATATGTGCACAAACCATCACGGATCTTATGAAGATTTCCTTTTTATAACACAATCTTTTGACAAGCATATGTTATAACCGTCTAATATATAGACATCTTACACTCTTCAAGGGAGAATCAAACGTATGTAACCTAAACAATGAAATGATTAAGTAAACACCCAATAAGAGATACACTTCAAAATATAGAACCTCTAACTACACTCTTAGAAAATTGTAACTCTTCATAGCTCTTATATAAATTCTCATAGGCAATGTGGTGCTGGTAGAATAACTAGAATACTTTGACTATAACAAAGAACACCAAATATTTCATAATTAAAATGAGCAAGTCTGACCAATGATGTCACGCTATTAGGAGAAAAATCACAGGATCGGTATACACGATCCACCACTTGGAATTCAGTCATAGAAGCAAAAATACACACAAATGTAGAAAGTGAATAATACTCTAAACTATTTTAAGAATGAAGTAGTTTGTCACATAATAATATACATATTCAAGGTTTAATAACACCTTATACTCCTTCCATAGGGTCCATGTAAATAAAATTTCATTTATTTGACTCCATATCACGATTTTCATCCAACCACAATCAACAAAGTCTGATCCCCATCACAATATTATAAATACTTGCTTCATCAATCCACACATACTTCTCACAGTATTCCATTGAAGCTAAAACTCTTCATACCAACAAACATCATAACTACTACAATCATTTATGTTACACTCAAACTATCACTAGTATCAAAGTCTCCTTCAAAAACACATAGTAGACTCTAAAAATTTCAATATATGTGTCTCTCTCGTTTCATTTAAACATTACATGACAAATAAGAGTCACACCCAAGACTAATAGCACTAATTTCAATTCTAAAAATACTTTTCCATCGAGATAACAATATTGATTCACACACAATATCAATTAAACGTACTTTTCCAATATCAAAATTCCACTAATATTAAAAACTTAAGAAATTCATGTTCACTTCAATAATTGAATATGATAAGCTCATAATCTTCACTTCAATAATTGAATATGATAAGCTCATAATCTCTACTCATTATCAAATGCCTATATAACACATTATAACAATTAGTATCGTCCAATCAACAAAGTAATTTTGATCCTCTCAAATTCTCACTAATTATGTAAAAATATAGGTCTACACAGTTGAACATTAATAAGTTACCTATCATAATTTGAACAATTTAGCTCCACATAAAAACACATAATCTTAAACCCCTCACTGATTTTCACCCAAATAAAAATTCTAAATTCATAAAAATTGCTGATAAATTCCTTATAAGTCTATACCAAACCAAATTTACACCCATAGTCATATTAGATTTTATATATGAAAATTCATACATCCTTCAACTTCAAACCAAGAGTCTATATGAGAGGTATTATTCCTTCTCTTATCTTAAATTCTTCGCATGACACAAAATTCTGATTATATTGAACTCTTCAATGCACCAACTCTAGTTCCTTTGGTTGACTCGCTTACTAATATTATCCTTTGACCAACAACCCATCATATTTTTACCTTATCCTCTAGCTCGAAACATTATGTGAAATCCCCCCTTATGTTTAACAATCAAAAGTAACAAAGTTTACTACTCAAATAATGCACAAGTCCTTCCAAATGTTTCATATTCAATGTGATCGATCATTTCTTAGCTTATTACTTTATGCATTGTCAAAATACACTGCCATAAACCTAAACTCAAAATGAAAAACATGAATTTATTGCAACCGTGTAACAGAATTATATTATACATCAACATTAATTTATAACCTGAAGATTTTTATAAATTCATGCATCTAAGCTTATCAATGATAGCCTCTTGGTTGATCATTTCATATCTTTCTCTAAATATTCAATCATATTCATAATTAAACTCAAAACCCCCCAAAAACTTATCATCACACTTGAGCTGAGCATTTGTACAATACTTTATAAAATTTTATCCAATATTTTTTTAATCAATATGATGAACCTGTGACATTATGACCATGACCAGAGAAAAATGAATGAAATCACATGTCTCTAAACTCAATTCACAATCCTTTTTAAATCTTTGCATAATCTCCTCTTTTGAAAGCTAAACTACATGCCACAATTTTTTTCGTTATGGATTTAGCTCCTTTCAATTGTATTTGAGTGGTGCTTTAAGATCTCATACAACTTTCCATAAAACAACACTTCTTACAAAATAGTGGAAAATGACCACATTAGATACCTCTGGTCGTTATTACCATACAAAATATATTTAGCGAATAATCCTCATTGTATAGTTGCATCTCAATCACAATTTCATCATGAATTTTTAATATCGTTATGCTCATTAGACGTGTCATAATCTCAGATTCAACCTTTTCATCAATATGACATCTAAAATAAATTATATTAATCAAATACAAAGGACTAACTAATTTTTATATACGTTTTTTACTATAGTTTTCAATTACCTTCACACAAGTATACTCGTTAAGACTTTCTTTACCTATAAGCCCGTCATCCTAATATTGATCCACTTCCATATAGCTTACGATAAAATCACCAAACATTTAAAATCCACAACATACACTTCACGACCTAGACACATCAATATCATACAAAAGATCGACCACTAAAAGCTTTCTTATAAATAATTCGTAACTTATTCATTCATAGTAACAAGCTAGTTAGTTTTCAAATATGAATATTATATAAAATCTTATTGTATGAGCATGTGATACAATTGACAGTTCCTTTTGAAGTTAGTATTCACACTTACTAATCAACATATCCGTTTTCATATACCACTAGTACCACATCGTGAAAATCCGTTATATCCACCACTAGAACATATAGTATCTATCGAGAACCTTTACCCCAAAATATAACAATATTATATCGTGCAGATGGTCTGTATGTGTATATACCAAATCTATTTGGTCTCTAGTCCAAGCGTTATGCAGTTTTTCATAGATTAATTCGATTGTAGAAATAACACATTCCATAACTCTAACAAAGTAAGTACCGATATTATTGTAGTAGAAATTCTAACCTTAATTGGTGCATCATTTTTTAAGCAACCCGTTCATGTTATTATAACATTACCAACTATACATTTCAGAGTTACAACATTTATAATCTATTCAATTATTAATCATTCCACTTCCAATAGTTAAACCACTGTAAATATCGTATATACCACTGTCACGACCCAAATGGGTGTGATGGTGGAAAACTAGTCTACCCACCAGACAAGAGCTTAAAACCCAAGATTAACAAAGTGCGGACGTGAAATGAAATCAAAAAAAATTCTTATGCACCAAGTCACATTAATTCAATCCCCCAAAACAAGTTGTCACGTGCAACAAGCCTCTAATGTAAATATTAGGATTGAAACAAAATAGAAGTCAAAAGGAAGTTGTCTTTCAGAAAACAAAGCATAAATACAGTAGGAAACTTCGCGAGATGAAAAAGCAGCTACATCACAATCTCCACAAGAGCGCGGAGAAACGAAGAGAAAGGAAGGATCACAAAAATACTGGGCTCGTAACTAAATAAAATTGTAGCAAGCAAAAGGGGTGAGTAAAAAAACCGCGCGGGTCGGGCTGGAGGGTGGAGTGTACCCAACAAAGCAAACCTCTAAAAAAAGTAAGTGAACACAAAAAAAATACGGGTAATCCTTAAACCATCCGAAACCCCCCCCTTTCCACGCCACAGCCTAACAGTTTTACCGTTTACCAAACACACAAACTCAATAACCACAACTTCTATCAGTTTACACATTCTCAATAACAACTCAATATTCAACACTCATAATCTTCATAGTAAAACACGTGTTCAAGTTCATCAATAATAAATGTGCAATGCCATGAGATGAAATGTCAAATATAGTGATGAATGTCTTTCTTAACGATACACACCCGCTATCTCTCTCAGTACGGGACCCATGGGGGACATATCTGTCGCGGCGCACGACACGACCCTCAATAATAGTAACCTTCCCGGCGCGCGACATCCCTCGAAATAGTACATCCTCTTATCAAAACCATGTCTCAAATACAATGCAAATGACATGCTCAAATGAAAATGAGGAGATAACTATTTTGATACCAAAGTGCAAAATTTCAACAAGAAATACAAACCCAACAAATAAGCAACAAGTCTCCAAAGTCATCCTCAACAATCACACAAGGAAATAAACGAATTTCATACGCGTAACAAGAGTTTATAAATCCCACTTGCCTTAGTCAATCGAATAAGATACTCTTGGACGTGAGCCTTCCTTTCACATGAGCTTCGAACCATGGTTATCTATTATGTATCTATTTACAATAAGGTCAAATTAACAACACTCACACTTTGATTGTGTTAATCTCGGACCTAAAAAATTAACCCAAATTTATATCAAAGGTCGTCATTTGAGGCAAACTAAACATTTCAACTATTATAGTTTCAAAGTTTAAGTCTAGATTTCATATAATTTTCTTTGTCAATATCCATAATTTAAATGGTACTAACAAAATATCATTCACCCAATATTTAAATTTAATATACATCCCAATAGATCAAAATTTGAACCATAATTATAAAAACTACAGAATCTAAAAAAAATTAGCTGAAAGAATTCATATTTACGTAGATGAATTAGATCCATGTTCTTTCTTTTCAACTCTTTTCTCAAACCCGTGATTCACAAGCGTCAACCCCTAAAAAGCTTTCCCTTACCTAAAAAGTACTGGAATGATGATACCTACCGTTCCATATACCATATGAAGCTATAATTATTTAAGTTTCATTAAGTTAGTCACCAACTCATCAGTTTCTTCCCAATGATTCCTATTTTATGCAACTTTTTTCACCAATATCTAGATAATGGATATGTACTGAAAAATCGTCTATTACCAGCTCAAAATTGTGCTCTTAGATGTACAATGACAGCCAGCATATTTTGGAAAGGAGCAGTCGACCTATAGGAACGATTTTATAAAAAACTATTTGCTCCACATGGTTTTATGGTATAGAACAGTTTATAGATAATCACATATAATATATACATTTGGATCATAGTATGGTAACCATAATACCAAATCTACCACGCGCATAGCGATCGATTAGCAGCAATGACCGTTCAGAAGTAATATTCTTAAACACTGCCATACATACACCAAAAAAGAATATCAAAATCTAGGATTTTCAATGTTACTAGTGCCGATTATAATTCCATAGTGGTATGTTCCTATGACTACTTAATGTGACTACATAGTTTCTCACACAATTGCTTTATCAAATTACAAGCAGATAAGAAAAACAGAGGAATCTAGCCGCTTTCCGAATCAAAAAATGCAAACAAAAATAAACACAACCGTAGCCTATTATTATATATATACATAATAATATATATAGATTATTATCTATATATATATATATATATATTCTATAAATATATTATATATATATATATAATAGTAATTTCAATGAAACAATTACTTAAATACTAATATTGCCACAATGTATATCTTTTTAGATACTGTCCAACCAAATGCCGTGCACAATAAACCTTAAAAGTCAATTTGTCTTTTTTTTTTTACTATTTCCGTCCCAAACCATGATGACTCAATTTTTTTTATGGCCAATCATGGTCATCATTGATTTTATTTTTTATATATTATTTGCCCTAAATTTCCAGAGAAGAAACTTAAGCATAGGCCTTTACAAAATACAAACAGACCATAATTTTCATTTGCACTCTTTGGCGGCCACCTAATTGTTTTTTTTTTCCTATTTCACCACTAACTATGTAATGATAAAAGAATTTCACATTATTCAGATATACAAAATCATCATTAAGAAGTTAGTTCTACCAATCGCTTGCCGCAGATTTGATTATGCAGAGGTATAAATCCTAACGGAGGTTCATGTTGCTTTCTTAGATTATTATAAAAAAATATTTTTAAAACATTATATAGGTATAACTTAATATTGTTTACTTGGCCCAGTAACCATCAATATAATATATATTTTATATATTATTCATTATTAGATACCCGTATCTTTTTTTTAAAAAAAATCAACTTACGACTAATTTATATAAGACTAGGTACAACTATCGGGAGGGTTTTTTTAAAACTATACACTTTTATGAAATTGTGAAAATAGGACTTGTTCGGGGTCATGTACAAGCCCACACAAGTACGAGTACAATTTAACCAACCTTACACAATTCCTTCAAATTATTAAACATTCCAACTATAACCACACATCTTTTCCATATGTAAATTACTTCCACTTTATTACCAAATATAATATTTAAACTATACCTGAAATCAACTACTCACATAGGAACCACGCACTAGTCATTACTCTAAGTGAATGTGAATGAAGTGAAGCGATAAGAATCAAATCACACCAAGGACGCACAATAAAGATTCAAAATGTAAAGATTAAAAGTCACTACAGCCTCTCAAAAATTAGTACAAATGTCTCGGTACCGGTCCTCGAGACTCTATTTAGATTTGGCTTGTACACACGTGAGACCTGGGATCCTTACTCTGATACTATTTTGTTATAACCCAAAAATAGTCGTGATGACATTTGTCTTATCCCACCAAAACAAGTCAGCCTAAAACTCAATCATTACAGTAAAAATGCAAAATTTTACAATCAACTTAAAAATATCTCCAAACTTGGTTGTCACGTATACAAGTCTCTAAAGTATTACAATTGATTCAAAAGAACCACTAGTCTCAAATAAATTTGTTTCTAGAATAGAACAAGATCATAACTAAGGAGAGAGAAATTCCACTACGACCACAAACAGCTACCTAACAAATCTCCAAGAAGCCTCGGAAAAGAAGAGAATGACAAGTACCACAAAATCTAGGCTCATAATCTACTCAAAGAATTTGTAGAAGCAAGAGGTAAGTATCAAACCACACGGTACTCAACAAGTAAATCCCTAAACACAAGCTAAGAGGATGAAATATAGGTACTCCTACCACCCAAGCCAACCTCCAAATCTATAACTTGCTTAAAAATCAGTCCAACCTAACAACTCAGAGTTAACAACACCCATAGTTCAACAACAACACTTAGACAAATTATATATCGTCAACAAGAACACTTTGACAAATTACATATCCTCAACAACAGCACTTTAATAAATTGCATGTCCTCAAACAAACAAACAAGTGAAAATATTATGTTATCCTCAAAACAAATACTTAACCAATTAATTATATATCCTCAAACAATAGTTAAAAATATCATCAATCACCAATTCAATAGAATGACATTCACAAGACAAGCAAAACACAATATCAAGTTCACTAATCATAAGTATGTGTAATGCAATAGAATGCAATATAAGTATAATGATGCATGTCTGACCTAGTCATACACACCCACTGTCTCTCAGTCCGTTACCTATGGGGGAATTATCTATCCATGCATATGTCGCGTCGCACGACACGACCCTCGATGAATTAGAACAATCGCAGCGCGCGATACGTCTCGAAAATATCGTATCCATGCGGCCGCCAATACATCCCTTCAAAAGGTACATCCTATTAAGTCTCATTCTTTCTCAAGGGACAAACACTTGCCGGGACACCATTCTGGATTATTGCAAACGACATGTTAACACAATAATGAGAGGACAGGAATTTTCCATAATTACCATAATTGCACAGCTACACAAAACATGATATCACATTAAACAAGATTTAAACAAGTTTTAAACCTTCTCACAAGTCACACATGAACAATTAATCACATTGCCTTTGTTCCCCTGTTTTATCATTAGAATTAATCAATTGGGAATTTCAACACATCACCAAATTCATACTCCACAAAAATATCACCCACTATGAATGCAGGAATTCCATACACTATAAGAGGATTAGAAAATCACTTGCCTCATATAGTCGAACAATGAAGTGAGCTTCTCTTTTTTTTGTTGAATATCCAAATTGATGCAATCGATTCAATTACATGATCACAATAAGATTTTGAACTAACAAGACCTGCCTTATCATACGTCTAGCCTAGACCCAAAAACCCACTCAATTTATAATAAAGTTTTTAAATCTTGATACCAATTAACATGTCAACTCTTTATATCTCCTCAAATTTCAAGTTGAGGGTTAAGTCATAATTTCTCTAAAAACTACAACCTTAATAATTTTCATATAATATAATACACTCAATATTTAATTACGTGTCTTAACATAAAAAAAATATGATTTATGAGATTACTATAACAAAATAAAAGGAGAACCCTAAAGAAGATAGCGAATCAGTAACTTAGATTCGCTATCATAAACAACCATCCATATTTCAAACACTATGCAATAATCATTAGCTTCATTATTATAAAATTATTGTTTTTATAATTCTCCTTAAATGAAATATTCATATTATTTTTTAATTTAACACCAAGTAAACCATAGTTACATTAACAACCAATTCACAATACATTACCTATAATATAATACTATACTTTCTCTTAGAATCAATTCATATTTTTCGAATGATTATTCCTAAAAAGGCACTCATTGCCAAATCCATCTGTTATTCATAACAATCAATTGTTGGTAGGAATTAAATCAAAAATTCAACATAAAGTTTAAATAAATGATCACTTTAGCCCATTAATTATAAATTGAGTCAATTATATATAACTATCCATCAATTAATTAACTCAAGTTAAATGTATAACCAAAATTTCTAAAAAATGATATTTTGGGTCATTACAACCATGATATATGAAAGTGTGTGAAGTTGAGTTAGGGGTGATTTAATAATTTTATCTCGATGAAGAGGTTTTGTAATTTTTTTTTTTATTATTAACCTTGTTTGAGAACTTGTATTTTTCATGAAATGCTTAAACAGAATAAGATGTAACGAGAGTTTGAACTGGCATTTAATAAGAATATTTGATATTAATGGTGGTTGTGAGTAAGGTAGATGATAGATGTTGTTATGATATTTTGTTAGTATTAAGGGGGTTGACATAAGTGGATATGGGGTTCGATAAATCAAGTATATGTGTGTAATTATAATAGAGATTAAATTGTTAATTCTGCTTAGCAATATAATCAAAGAGATAGAGCCTGATGAATGAAAATGTTTATATGGGCACTATAGAAGGAGTATCTATGAATACTCGACCTTGGTAATTATGTGTATTCTTATGTGACCAACAACTTCATTCTAAGCGTGGTTTATAGTCTGATGCATTTTCTACATCCCTGCGTGCTTTGCTTTTATTGGTGAGTCACTAGTAGTGGATCATGTGTACCGATTATGCGATTCTCCTTCTAGTAGGATGACATCCTTGGTTAAACTTGTTCATTTCAGTTATGGAAGATTTGATATTTCTTGGGATAGTTGAAGTATGCTAGTTTATGAGAATTTATCGGGGAGCTACCATAAAAATTTCTAGTTGTTCGATAGACTTAAGATTTATTTCATCATCGGTATCATGTTTTGGCTATGTGTTATTGAATGTGTGGACCATCAGGTTTATATTTTATCATTCTTAAAGTTTGTTTATAATAACTACTAATCTAGCATTTCGACAGTATTGTTAGAGGTTCGGTACGCTTGGGTGTATCACACGATAGTGGGTACTAGATCATTTTCATCTTTGGATCAGATAATTGTGTCAAGGTCCATGAGAATATTTTGCTTATGTGTACGATTAGTTTTGATGGTTATTGAGAATACATTTTGTTGTTATTTGAGTTTACATACAACAATATCTACCACTTGAACAGTAATATGACCCTATTTGATACATAGTATGAGAAGAGATGTTACTCTCTCCTTAGTTGGTTTGACGCGTTTGAGGTAAGACCTTGGTAGACTGAGCATGATATGCACAAAAGATACACACATTTTTGTTGATTCTTCTACCCTTTCTTACCCTCGCCAACTTTGATCGTTCGAGGACGAACGATAGGTAAAATGGTGTCTAATGTAACATCTCATTTGATCTATTTGAGTACTAGAGCTTTTTATTTGATAAAAAAATTTTCAATCGATTCTAAATGGTGATTTGGACTATTCATAATAATAATCATGAAATTAATGGGATAGTTTTAATATTTTATTTAGTTAATGACTAAAAAAATAATATTAAAATTAATAGTGGTGCACTTTTACCACTATTTATAATTAGTTATATAATATTAGGACAATAGATAATCTATAAAAGAAAGTAAGAAAAAAAGAAAATCAGAAACAGAGGAGCCGCTTGACATCGATTGTTCGCAAAAGTACAAAACACTCATCAGGTAATAGCTAAACTAATTCTAATCTCCCTGTACACGCATATTATTAATATATTGTATACAAGCATTTTAATTACTACCCACTAATTTTTAATGTTGGCAGTCTTAGATCTGATGTTGTTGTTTTGGTATAGGCCAACTAATGAGTTAATTAATAAATTAGTGTTATATATTGAAGGATTACGATATTAATTTAGTATGGTGGCGTCTGTTGTTGAATGATGGGAGGAAAAGATTAACAGCTAAATTATAATTATATGTATGCAATAAAATTATAAGTGGGTTATTAATATTGATTACGTATAATTGATGGCTAAGGGGACTTCAGGGAATATAATATGGTTATGGGAGAATGTATTAGTGGGGGTAGAAATTGGTTTGATGGCTGGGAGGTCATTATTAATTATTATAATGTTATGGTGTTGTAAAGATTCATATAGTTGTTTTGAGTATTTGAGTTTTTTTATATTGCATAAAAGACTTTGTCGATAGATTTTAAATGAGTAATTCAGATAATTCGTAACTATTATTATAAAATTGATGAATAGTTTTAATAATTTATTTAGTTGAAGGTTAAAAGAAATAGTAGTAAAATTAATAGTGGTAACATTTACCCCTTTATAGTTGATCTTATATGATAATTAGGGTAAAGTAATTTGTAGAAGAAAAAAAAAGAACGAAATAACAGAATACGAGAAAGAAGTGTATACAAAAGAAGTACATGGGCGACTCAAGTAAATTTATCACACTTCCTAAATCTTATTTACATGGTGGATTGTTTCATATCAATTATTATATAATAAATAGTGAAAAGAAGGTCGAAAAAGTGAATTCAAAAATATTAGAAACGGACTCACTGATGCAAATTGGACTTGAGGGAATATAGTATTGTTATGGGATAATATGTTTGTTTGGAGAATCTAATTTGATAGTTGGAAGTACATTATGAATTTGTATAACTAAAAATTGTTCGGTGCACTTAGAAGATATGAAACGTAATAAATAGGTGTAGCAGCAAATTGAAATAAGTTGCTGCCAGCTCATAGGTTTTTATGTTCCATACAATTTAGTGATTAATGTTTAGCTAGGGATGAAGGTGATATAGGTATAAATGTTTTGGTAACACTTTTTGGAAGAACGTTTTAATTACAATATATATATATATATATTGATTTATATATATATATATATATCTAGATATATACTATATATATCATTAGTGTAGCGTTGATATTTAGCTTAATGGTTAAATTGTTTAAAAGAACAGAGCCAACCACGTGAACATAATGGGTAATAAACAAAGTTATGTTTGTTCCTATTGTTATAGTTGTAACGAAGGAACCGGAGGAAACCATTAAATTTCCTTTTGTTAGATCTTTAGTAGTTGATAATAATTGTCACAAATTTTTGCAATGGTGAGATAATAATAAAATAAGGAAGTGATTATGATAGAATAGACAAGATTCAATTCAGGCAACAAATTATACACTTCCTAGTTACTAGTGTTAACACCAGTGACCTTTGATTTTCAAGATTTTGTGTATGTGTATTCAAATCATAGTTAAAGTTTAATTTATTCAGATAGATAATTAAATAATACGTTTACTGCATATTTCTAATATCATTAAAGTTATGATAATTTTAAAAAAATTTGAGGCATTGAGAAAAGGAAAGCATTGTGGACATAGCTTGTTGAAATCCGATTCTTCGGTGGAGATAGGTTATGATTTATGCAATTTGATACTAAACTCTTAGCAGTGATTGATATGCATTGAATTATATTGTAAAGTTCTCTATTTACTTGATTGTATGATTATGTGACTTGGTTGTGTGGTTTGTGATTGGTCTAAAATTCTGAGACCGTGAGATTTATAATTTGAACCTCTCTATCGAAGTGATGCATTGAATAAAGAAAGCTTGATGAAATATTGTTAAAGAATTAAAAAAGTGGTGATAATAAATGATAAATTAGTAATTTTATTGGATCAGAGTGTCACGTTCCGACACGATATAATTGGATCGAAGTGTTACGTTCCAACACAGTATTCTTGGATCGGAGTGTCACGTTCCAACACGATATTCTTAAATCATAGTGTCACGTTCTGACACGATATTTTTCGAGCGGAGTATCAAGTTCCGAAAGAATATCCTTAGATCGGAGTGTCATGTTCTGACACGTTATAATTGGATTGTATTGTCATGTACATACATAATAATATTAATGGGAAAACATTACTCAATCTCAAAGAACTAGATTCCCAAAATGGTTTGGTTGGGAGGCATGAGTCCTCATATGTGTGCTTGATATTGTGATATATTGTGTACTTACTTTGGTTTATTGTTACCGATTCATGTTGTTTTTTGCTTACCGCCTGTTAAATGTCATAGTTGATTTTATACTATTATTCAGTGTATATTTTTTACGCCCTGAGCTACTCCCGAGATGCGGACACGGAACCTAGGACCATAGCGATCCGAAGCTAGCCCTGCTGGCATGATCATGAGAATACTAAAAAAATTAAACTGTTGCGGAAGCTAAATCATAATTAAATTTAAAAAGATGGGGAATACTCATATTCTATAACTAAGATATTTGAAAACAATGAGTTTAATACAAAGGAGATATTAACTCAATAGTAAGCTGAATCTAACTATGTCTGAAATAATCCTCTAATCCGGACTAGAAATATTTGGACAAGCCCCAGCTAAATCTAGCAAAAACTGAAACTAAAGTGACTAAAGACTGAGATGAAACTCATAACTTTTGTCCTCGGAGAATGGGGACTCACCACTAATCTGCCTGACGGAGATCGGACAAATCGCTCTCTATCGTGATCTGGATGTCTTGTGCGAGAACATGAACCATAGTCAAGATGAAGATATAGCGCACGTAGCGTCAGTACTTGAAAGGTACTGAGCATGTAGGATAGATTAAAACTGAAATAAAACATAACAGAACAAGGATAAAAGCAAGTATAATATTCTTACATGATAACTGAATTCTGAGATAATTAAATGCAATGACCAATTTATAACATGATGAAACTGAATACTGAATATATTGATTAATGGTCAATGCAGAGAGTCTGACTAAACTGTGGGAGATACTAATAACCGATAATAAAACCACATGGATAAATGTTGAGTCTGATGTATATGCCCCATCGAGAGGACCCAGTATACCCTGCCAAAGGTACAAAAGCATGCTGGCGTGATCACTAAACTGATTGCAACAGTGGGGACTTAAAACCTTCTTGGCTAGTAGTTATGGGACTTATTGGGTACGCTGAACCCTAGTTCAACTCGTTATTATGATACTCCCATTGTATTCTATAAATTAACTAATTATGTCTGAATTTCTTTAAATACTGGATAGATCAAAACTGAACACGCAAACTTAGAATGCAACAATTAATCTGTTAATTATTCATTTATAGCTGAGGCATGTATATCTGAAGTGTCTGAAATATCTGACCTAGCATGTGTAATTCTAGAATACAAAGTTAGGGTTCAAAAATTCATGCAATAAACTGAATAATAACATGATAATCTGATTTAGAACATATAACTAATAAGTTCATAAAGTTCTCTTGAAGTTTTAGAAATCCTAGATCTAATCATGAGATGGACATCAAGAATCTGAATGAAAACTAGGGACCTAATGGGTTAAAGGAACCCACCAGTGAAATTCCACAGCAGGTGATGAAATTTATAGAATAAACACTTTAATTCTAGGCTAGACGGCGGAAACTTGCTTCGTTCGTTGAAACTAGGGTGGTTCTTGAGCTTCTCTTCTTTCTTGCTTCTAGTTTTCTAAGGTTTGATTTAATGATTTGACTTAAAATTTTAAAAAACAAACAAAAAAAAAAAAAAAAATAGTTTTAGTTATGTTTATAGCCTTAAACTGACAAAAATATGATGATTTAGGGTCAAAACGACGTAACTTAGGGTTTAAACAAAGTGAGAAAGGTCCAAAAGACCCTGGAAAAGTTGCTGTCGGACCAAACGACGTCCAGGACTGACGTTCAGTTGTCTGACCAACGTCCCGTCATTGGGTCCTTCGACTGGGCCTGTTCGACATGCCTTTACTGAAATGGGAATAACTTTTTACTCGAAATTCTGACTTTACAAAAATCATTGTTTATAGAAAGATAATTTAATTATCTATCTGTGGGTAGGTTATGGGACAACTAATTTATTTTGTGATAAGAGTTATGACTATTTTTAATTGACCCAACTACATTTGTCTATAACTATCTGTAAATTTTCCACCTATAGACCGTGTTGGTCATCTGTACCTCTGGTCAAAGAGTGGATGAAGTGAGTATTGATCGACAGTCACGGACTATGGACCGTCGTCTAACCTACGGATCGTAAGTCCGTCCGTCGTCTAACACTTAACCAATTTTTCTAGGATGAAATTTTTGACAGTTTTTTATCCCATCGACAGTTGTGTAGGACGGACAGTGGGGTCAGGCTACGTTCCATCGATGCCACCGTTGGTTGCACTGTAGATTTTTTTTCTGTAAAGCTAGATTTGATCTGTTTGGCTACGGGGTGTTACATTATCTCTCCCTTAGTAACATTCGTCCTCGAATGCAGAGTAAACTAGCTAAAGTAGAGGGAGAGAGATGCAACCCTACTACTAAACACTAAGAACTGAGTTTCTGACTTAATTGAGTTTTGAATACATGCGATTACGCTGAAAAAGCAAGTAAAAACTAAGGGAACATGATTCTAAAACTAAATTTACGCATGAAAGACTGGAAAACTGAAGAGGAACTATTACCTCAAGTAGGAGTGAAATCGGAAAGGCTTCTACTTCCCCAGTAGCTCCCTCTAAGGACTAACTCCGCAACTAAACCTTTAACTAAAGCAAATTTTTTATTTCTCAATCTTTTAACCTGACAGTCTAAGATCTCAACTTGTACTCCTCATAAGAAAGACTATCTTTTACCGTCACACTCTCTAATGGCATTGTAGAGGTTGGATCACCCATAAAGTTCTGCAAGAGTGAGATGTGGAAGACCGGATGAACTGCTAATTCTGTTGATAACTCTAACTTATGTTCCACCTTGCCAACCCTTTTCATGATCTTGTAAGGTCCTACATATCTAGGACTGAGCTTCCCTTTCTTTTATGAATTTCATCACCTCTTTAATAGGTGAGATTTTTACAAAAAACCCCATATAACTTGACCTAGTTACTTTTCTTACTCTGCATAAGATTTTGACGACGTTGGATTGCTTAAGTCTATCTCTAATGAGTTGCAGTTTCTCCATGCAGAAAGGACTGACGTCAAGCCCTATCAAAGTTGTTTCACTACTTCAAAAACCAACAAGAGATCTACATCTTACGCCTATATAAACCCATAAGGGCCATCTAAATGATGGAATGATTTACCTATTATTGTATGCAAATTCAAGAAACAGTAAGTGATCATCTCACTACTTTGACAGCGATAACGTAAGCTCTAACATATTCTCTGAGGTCTGAATGTACGCTCTGCCTTCCCATACATTGGGGATGAAATGTTGTACTAAGGTAATGGAGTACCAAAACTTGCTGAAAGACTTCCAGAAAATGAGAGAAAATGATAGAATCCTCATCTGAAATGTAGACAAGGAAACCCATGCAAACCTCACAAATCTCATTATGTAAAACCTTGCATAAGTCTTCTGCCGAATATGTAGTCTGACAGCAAAGCGAAAAGACTTAGTCCATCCTATCACTATCACCAAATGGGTCTTGTTGTTTGTGACGTCGCGATAATCTTGTGATAAAGGCCATATTGATTCACATTGCACTTCCAAGCAGGAAATATCATTTTGAGTCATACCCTCGAGTTTCTGATGATGAACTTGACTTTGCGGGCAATTGGGAGGCACTTATAAAAAAGTTGATAGATCCCTCTTCATGCCATTCCACCAATATACTTCCCGCAGATCGGGGTACATCTTAATGGAACCTTTATAAATAGAATACCTAGAGTTATGAGATTCTAATACCAAGCGAGCAACCCTATGAACATCCTTAACTAGCTCCTTTTTTTCTTCCTCTACATGGGTTACACTACCCATATATAATCTACTAAGAGCATCTTCTACTACATTCGCCTTACCAAGATGATAATGCACACTCATATCATAATCCTTAAGGAATTCAAGACATATCCTATGGCGAAGATTGAATTCTTTCTGGGTGAACACATACTTAAGACTCTTATGGTCACTGAACACATCTACGTAAACACCATATAAGTAGTGTCTCCAGTTCTTGAGTGCAAACACCACTGCTACAAGGTCGAGGTCATGAGTTGCAGAGTTCTTCTCATGAACCTTGAGTTGAATAGAGGCATAAGCCATCACCTTACCTCGCTGCATCAACATACAACCTAAGCTAACTCTGGATGCATCACCATAGATCACATAACCATTTGAACCTTATGGTAGAGTTAACACAGGAGTTGTAGTCAATCGTGTTTTCAATTCTGTGAAGCTTTTCTCACAATCATCTAATTATTGAAACTTGACCATCTTCGAAACAACAGTTCACCACTGTGCGGCTATGGATGAACAGCCTTCCAACAACGTTATTTTAATCAACCTTTTTGCCCTAAGAAACTTCTGATATTTTGTAGAAGAGGTACATCGGGCCATGTTTCATGCCTTATTATCTCTGCAAATCCACCGAATCCTTACGCTAGGTACAATGTGACTAAGAAACGCACGGATGCAACAGAACTCACATTGAATAAACTTAGCGAATAACTGGCAATCCTTGAGAGTCGTGCAGAACAAACTCTCAAATGACTTGATGGTCTTCCGCACTCTAGGAGTAAATGAGGTATTCAATAAAGATGTGATAACAACAAGTCCACGTTATGTTGCTTAGTAAACTCTGTTCATCAAATCATGGAAAGCGGCAGGAGGAATTAGTGTCCAAAACGAAACATAACTAGAAATTCATATGACCATACCAAGTTCTTAAGGCTGTTTTGGAATGTCACTATCTTTGACTCTAAGCTGGTGATAACCCGATTTGAGGTCTATCTTTGAGAAATGGCTAGCACCCTAAAATTGGTCAAACAAGTCATTAATCTCAGGGATGGGATACTTATTCTTGATTGTGACCTTATTGAACTTTCTATAGTCAATGCACATTCTCAGAGAACGATCTTTATTACTTACTAAAAACAGTGGTGCACCCCATGGTGAAATACTAGGTTTGATGAAGCCCTTATCAAAAAGGTCTTTCAACTACACTTTAAATTTTTTAAGCTCTGTTGGATCCATTCTGTAAGGAGGAATATAAATAGGCTAGGTATTTGTAAGGAGATAATTCAATTATCTATCTATCGGTAGGTCATGAAACACCTAATTCATTTTGTGCTAAGAGTTATGAACAATTTGAAAGTTGAATAATTGGCAATTTCCCCTTAAATTCTGTAAAATTTTCCACTACGGATGTTATGTATCGGTACCTCGGTCAGAAAGTTGGTGAAGAGAGTATTTATTGACGGTCACAGACTACGGACCTTGTCTAGACCTACGGACCGTAAGTCCGTCTGTCGTTTAAGACTTAACCAATTTATTAGGGCTGAAAATTTTTGGGAGTTTCTTATCCCATAAACGGTTATGTAAGACTGATTGTGGGTGAGATTACGTTCCATCGATGCCACCGTTGGTTGCACCTGCAAATTTTTTTTCTATAAAGATAGTTTTTGGTATATTCTGGCTATGGGGTGTTGATTAGTTTCTATTCTAGGTTTGCCGATGATACCTACTCAGTACATGTTACCCCGTACTGAGCTCTAATTGTGTTTTCATTTGTTTTCCTCTTATGGAGTGTAGTGAGTTTACAAACGACTTTGACTGGCCCTCATCTCTAGTAATTCTCTAGCGTATCACGTTCCAGGGTGAGCTATTCATTCAACATCGTATTGGATTCTCTTGGTCAGGGCATCATGTCCTTAGTTTTCATAAATAAACTATTAATTTATTTTGGTGTCGTTAATAATATTTGAGTTAGTATTTGAAGATAAAATGTCCTTGGTGTGATTACTTTAAGGTTTTGGTGATAATATATAATAGCCTTAGAGGTTTATTCTATTGGTTACTTTAATAAATTTGGAACTCCCGCATTATGGTTGTTATCAATGGTTGAATACTTTATATAAGTTATGGTTGAATTCGTTGGTTCTCCCACCTAGGGGATTAAGAGTGGGTGCCACTCACGACTCTATTTGGGTAGTGAAAAACTTGGTAAAAGATCTTTAGGTTCAGTGATCTCATCATACAAGGACAGGTCTAGTAAAGTCTTGCGGAACAATATTGGGATGTCTCTACTTTTCTTCTAGAGTGTATAAGATTTTAGGAAAAATTGAATATTTCTTTCTTTCGTGCTACTACTCTAATTTGTATCTAGATGATAGAAATTGGTATCTAAACTTCTTCACTCAATATTACATATGTTTAGTACTGTCATAAGTTGACATAACAACACTAGAAAAAAAATGTGCCTTTGAAAATACATATATTTTCTTGATTGACTACACAACCTATAATAACAAGTGATCAACATGATATTTTTTTATTAAGTTCATAAAGTTTAAACCCTCATTCTTCATGGGTATTGATTCTGAATATGTTTATTCTTTTATCATTGATTATTTTGAGCGGCTTCATAAAATGAATATAGTGGAGAGACTTACTGTTAATTATGTAACATACTAGTTTCGAGGATACACAAAATTAGTGATAGTCTCATGTTTAGTGTCGATTCGTAAAGACACTACCTATGACTTACGAAAATATTTTTCTAGCTTTTGAATAAAGTATTGTATGCCCTTAACTTTGAAGGATAGGAGGAGTGATGAGTTACTGAATGATAAGAGTTATATGTTGCACCAATTGATGTCAAAATATCTACTACGATCCATAGGTTAAGTGTATATCTGCGAGGGTCGTCAATGCTTACTTGGTTAGAGTTATGAAGTGTATTACTTTCATTATTGACTTGATCTAAGAAGTAAAGAAAATTTCTTGGTCTAGGGAGGTAACATATTAAATAATGTTTTGCAGTTATTCAATGGGTAGAAATGTGTGGGATATTTGGATACGATGTTCTCGATAATTATGATGTGTTTTGGTGATGAATTTAATTGTCTTTCACTGTACTATACTATTATAACTTGGGAAAGAATACATTGTTTTTCATGTGTGAATACTAGCTACTTAAGAACTTATTAGCTGTAGACACATATAGATGATGAGATTTTGCATTGCTCACATTTGAGAAACCAACTAGTGTATACTACATGCGGTTGGATGAAGCATTATTTTTATGGAAAATTTTAATGGTGGATCTTTGGTACAATATCAATATAATTAGGTTATGAAATGTACATTAAGGGTTCTGAATAAGGACTGATGAATTTATTTTTAGCTTTAAAGGGTAGATTGATACTAGAACGACAAATTTGCAGGAAAAGAAAGTCCTAGTTAGTATAGTTGGCCAAAATAAATCTAAGATTAAAGTAAGAAAATGTGTATAAATGTAGCGAACCTTTTAGTCGTTTAATGTATTTTAACCATTTTTTTATCTTAACCTTTTTGATAGCTTTTGTAAATAGTTTATGACTTATAAGAATAAATGAGATGATTTTCAGATTTAATAAAGGATTATTTTGTCACTAATAATATTAAAAATAACTATAATAGAAAATAAATAAGTAAATGTATAAAATAAATAAAGGATAAAATCCCTAATTGTTGAAACTTGAAATAGCGGTTGATGAAAAAATAAGAAGAAAAGAAGAACAATTAGAGGGAAAAAAGATTGAAACTCAGGTAACAATCAATAGTACAATGCTTTAAATGTTAACGTTAATCACTTATATGAATGTATGGAATCTTGTGTTTTTTTATTTTGGTTTGGGTGACTAAGAATGTTATGTTCTTTTAATTCACTGGTTGCTAAGCAATAGTGGTACTATGTGTTCGGTGGCTGAGTGGAGAGATGATCTGTCTAGTATAGCAATGGTAAATCTTATAATGGACTTATGATTCGAGAGTTACCAATTGATTGGACGTAGCAGATAGTTTTTAATTTTTTCAGATTGTAGTTTCACTAATTATCCAATATCAATTAAGTTTTGGGTATATTGAGAGGTTACTTCAAATTTGGTGTATTCTATGTATGAAATTATCAGGATTGAAAATGTTTGAACAAATTAGACTTAGCATTAAGCTTGAACAACTTAGGAAACTTGATTATTAAAATTGGCTGAATTTTGGTCAAGGTAAACCACAGAGTAGTCTTGGTGTTGGTAGTGTTGAAATCCTATTGTGGTAATTGATTTGAAGGATTGCTTGAGTTATGGAATTCAATTAAAGGGAAAAAGCCTCAGTTTCGGAGTATTCTTGATTGATCGAGGAAGTGGATTCTAACCCTTGTTGTAAGGTATAAATTCATCTATTTCCTTATTTAGATATGTGTTCGGGCAAGTAGTAATGGAACTTGGTTGACAGGGTTACTGGTCCAACCTTAAATAGTCAATGATGAACAGCATGTTGTTACTTGTTTGTGTGATTAGTGAGGAATGGTAAGAGTATTGGATGTTATAAAGGTTAAGATTTATTTACTATAGAATGTGGCTGTTAACCCGATACTGTCAAAGCATTGGGTAATAGCTTGAATAGTATTGGGACTTGATGTATATGTGTGATTGTATTTATTATTGAATATATATTGATAAGGAGGAAGGTTGATGATATGTCATAGAGACATTTGATTTATTGAGATGTTGCATCATACCCTTTATTTGACATCATATTATGTACATGCATTGACATGAGATTGGATATGAGTAAAGGTCTAACACGTGAAGATCGTCCGTGTTGAGATCGCGTTATAATTACTTTGGAATGTGGAGATTATCCATGCGATGGAGATGTTATGATTATAATTTTGGCACGTGGAGATTGTCTATGAGAAATTTATTTTATTTATGATTAGTACGTTGAGATCATCCACACAGACACGTGGAGATTGTCTGTGTCAGTATATGGACCTCGCGAGTTCCCCATGGGTCATAAACTCTTGATGCATTTTTGAGGAGTATCATGTATGTACAGTTGAGGGAGTACTTGATATTCTGGGGAATATCACTTCATGATGTAATATTGCATTGCATCCCATGACATATTTCATTCTTGATGATTATGTATTTTATTGTTGATTAGAAAGTATTTGATATTTGGTTACCTATATTATATGAACTTGATATTGTGAGTTGTTGATATTCTTTCAATCTTGTTATAACACATTAGAGACTTGAACACGTGACAATCAGATTTTTGGGATTAATTAAGTTGACTTTATTTTTTGCATTTATCGTATTGGTTGGGTTTTAGGTTGACTTATCTTCCTGAGATAAGACGAGTGTCATCACGTCATTTGTGGGTCGTGACAATATGGTAGAAGAGCCCCAGTACATTTATACAAGTTGAGTCTAAGTAGAGTCTCTAGGATCAGTACGGAGACATATGTACTTATCTTCGAGAGGCTATAGTGACTTTTAGAAAAAATCTTCACTAATTGAGTCTTTTTGGTGCATCCTTTGTCTGATCTGATTCTTATAGCAATCTTCCATTCTCTGTAACATATAGTGATGACTCATGCAGAGTTCCTCATGTGAGCAGTTGGTGTGTCGTGTATGACTTCAATGCTAGACCTAGGTTTAAGGTGAAAGCTATAGACTTCTAAAAAAGATGTGTAGTCGGATTCAAAATGTTTAGTAACTTGAATGGGTTGAGTTAGGCGAAGGCTCGATAATGCATTTTGAGGATATTTGTTGTGAATATGGGTTATTTTTTTGGCTAGTTACCTAAATAGAGGGAATTGTACTTGTGAGTATAGGCAAAATCTTAATAAATTTGATAGTTGAAAGTTGAATGATTAAAAGGATGGACATCTAATGAACATTGTGACCTTGGAAATTACAATTAATGTTTTATGGGTATGTGTTTTTTTCGTATATCATGAAAATGATGTTGTATAAATTGAGGCAGAATCTCTATTACAATTTCAATTGAGTATATATATCTAAAAGGGGTAATAATGTGACTACTATAATGGTACATATTCTAACTTGTTTAGAGTTAAAGAATGTGTTACTCTTTTTATTGACCTGACCTACGAAGGAATGCATATCAATTTGCATGAGACCGAACAAATTTAATAATTGTATGTTAGTTACTTAATGATGTATGTCATATATAACTGAGTACAATCTTTTCAGTAGGTATGATGTGTTGTAGTGATGGATCTAACGAACTTTCACGATGTCGTACTAATGTTGTATGAAAATAGATACGTCGACTGTCAAGTGAGAATACTAACTACTTCAAAGAGTTAATAGTTGAATCACATGCTCATATGATTAGATTTGATGTGCATTCACATTTGAGAAATCAACTAGTTTGTTACTACAGATGCTTGAGCTCACCATAATTCATAAGGAAGCTTTTAATGGTGGATCTTTAGTACGATATTAATGGGCTTAGGTTGTAAATGGTTTATTTTAAATAAGAGGTGATTTCATGTAAGCTCCTTGAGATTGGATCAATTTGACAAGCTTATAGGTAAAAGAAGACTAACGAGTATATTTGTGTGAAGGTGATTGAGAATTCTAGTAAGAAAATATGTATAAAATTGCGTCAATATTTTGAATTTGATTGGTATAGTTTTGTTTGAGATGTCATGTTTATGGTGAGGTTGAATCTATGGTAATGGCAGGGGCTAACTAAGCAAGGTGGTAATAAGTTTTAGAATAAATTATGATTGGAATTCAACTATATAATATGGATTTTTGGTTAAAATAATTTCGTATGGTAATAGGGACTAGTGATTATCTAAGGTTGTGGTTTTCTAGTATTTGGTGAGCAACATGATTTTATAAAAAAAATTTAGGAGATGCAAGGACACCGCTCGAATAAAACTTAAAGGATTAGAGTCAAAATGAGGGAAAAAATTGTGGGATGAAGTGTAGCCTTCAGAAATAGGTGAGAGCAAGAATATTTTATTATGATTGCGAAGGCAAAAAAAAAATATACTTAGAGGATTGAAAATTGAATCAAGAGACATATGGTTCTATCTGTTTCCTATAGTATGGTGATAATGTTACATTTATTTCATATTTGTTAAAAATCGCTTGATTAGATTTGACAATGAGGCCTATAAACGCTCAGCTCGAGTGTGATGAAAAGATCTTTTTTTGGAATTTAGTTCTATAATAAGTGTTTTATGAAAATATATGTTGAAAGTAAAAATGACTAAGTTTTGAAAAATCAATTAATCTTATGATTTAAGAGAAATCAATTTTTTTCAAATTACAGAGTCGCCACTTCATTTTTATAAAACAGGAAAAAAACATAAGATTTTTTTTTCCAGAACATTTAAAAACAGATAAAAATCGATTGGAAATGGTTCGAAGTTCAAATATACATTCCGAGAAGGTGTTATGCCTCTGAATGACTGAATGGACCGCTAACTCTCATTGAACCGATGATTTGACTAAAATACCTTTTCTTAATTTTAACCTGTTACCAAATAAAGCTCATTTTTAAATCATTTTTACTTAAAATTATTATTATATTTTCAATCAAATTAATTGGTGAAAACTAAGAGATTATTTTAAAAGGAATGACTAGAGAATGGTTGAATAGAAAAAGAAAAATAAGGTTTAGTAGACTATGTTTAAAAATAATGGTGGTATATATTATTTTTATTTTTCACTTATTTCTCATTTAAATTAATTTATTTTTCTAGCTAAAATAGCTATTGCCAAAGCCCAATCGTAAATAACTCAATTAAACATTCTCTGTACAATAATGCATTTGAACAACTTTGTGTCCTCTTCTCTTTCATATCTCTATAGTCTCTATCATATATCTATCTATCCTTCATAATATATATACCCTATCATTGGGGATTATTTCATTATCATAAAAAATGTTAGTCAATTAATGAATAATAAAATATAAGATATAGAAAGAAATTTTGACACTTGTGCCCATTTGCCCAAAATTATACTAAGTTGGTGCTTTGAGCCACCAGTCCTATTTCTAAGATAATGACACAAATAGGTTCTTATGACACCCACTTAGAAACTATTAGGGCCTCTGGATTTTCCTTATGTTTGGCCTTTTTTTCCATTCTTTCTCTTTTTTTTTCCTCCATGACAATACATTGCTATATAATCCTGTATATAGAAGATACTTGCATATCGATAATTCTTGAGATCCCACACATTAATTTTTTATAAAGGAAATTTCGTATTTCTTCTGCCGTCTTTTCCGTATTGGCAATTTTTTCAACTATATACAGATGAATTCGACCATTCTCGTGTATACATATTTGTTTTTAATCGTATTTCAGAATTTCTGAGAGACATCAGCCTGGCCACCTGTACTTTTAGCCCCTGTATTTTGTTATTATTAGTTTTGACCTGTAATCATTTTTTTTGTATACCAGTGTATACAGAATGTATACTCATCATGGATACAACCCCTGTATGACTATCAAACATCTGCCAGTCCAATTCACACCCCTCAGAATTGGGCTTTCTCATTTTCATTGGATGAGCTGAGCTAAAAAAAATCGTCTTGATGCAGGGTGGTAGGTCCCAAACGACTCGATGTTGTCACATGCGGCCAAAACAAAAAGATAACGAATTAGCACGAAATTATAAGATAATGACACTCTCTTTTTTTTTTAAAAAAAAATGAGGCACTCAAAGACTATTATATCGAAAACAATTCGACTAACTAAAAAATCCGCCATATAACTACAATCAAATACTAAAATCTTAGCTTATGCCAATGATTAAATAACAAGTGTTTTTTTAAGCATACTAATCTATATACTAAAAAAACACAAAACATGGCTCCAATAACACCTGATGAGCAACTGCATTTAAGAGGAAAAAGAATCAATATTCTTTCATGTATATGGACACAAGTTTGGAATAGGCCAACTTGTCAACAAACATTGTTCAAAATCGGATAGCCATTCACAACAACTAAAAGGAAAGAGGCACACAATGATAAAACTTCAATCGAAAAATCAAAAGTTCGCATAACGACCACGAAAACAGAAAGGCTAACCGAAAAACACGACTATTGATCTTTGAAGGGAAACAGGAAACAAAACAAACAAAAAAAACGCACACATGTTCAAAGAGGATAATCAATTTTTAAATTAGTTAAACATATTTATAATGGCACTAAACATAAAGGCAACAAGTTGCACTGTCCTTCTTGTTATTATTTCTTGGAACATTTTCTCCAAACCCAGGCAAAGAAAGAATACATACCTAAGGCCAACAAGAGTATATACCATGAGATTTAACAAAGGTTCGAAAAAGGGTATATATTCCAGACCCCAATATCTCCATTGATTACATTAAGTAGATGAACAAACATTAGCAAAATTTTCCTTCCAGCAAGAAATGTTCTATCGGCAATAGAGAAAACGAGTAGAAAAGAAGATTATGAATATCGACAACAGAGTAGTACCTTCTTCGACAGCGAACGGGAAAAAAGAGCTCGAGCAGAGATTAAACGAACTCAACACCTACACCGGAAACACACACGAACGTTGCCATCCGAAAGTCCCGGCCAGGACGTCTATAGCTTCAATAGACAGATTCTCCTTCTACTTCTCTAGAAAAATGCTTACCTAATATGATTCCATCACTATTACCTCAAAACCTCTATATATGAAATTCTAAGTAAATCCTCTTTAATCAGAGTTTTTCTATTTCTAAAGAAATATCGTCTCAAAAACCACCTCCGAGAAGTTTCCTTCTTTTTTTCTTTCTTCTTTTGTCCTCCTCCCCCCGCCTTTCCTCATAGGGACTAAGGTATGTATATTATTGGGGAAAACTGGTTCTGGAGTGGAGGGAAAAAGGTGAATGATCTCCTCAAAACACCAAAACCCCAATCCCAAATTCAAAATTCAAAAGATTTTCACCAAAAAGAGCAAACACCTTTTTTAGAGATCTGAAAACGCTCCTAAAATGGAAAGGAGAAACGAATGAGTTTTACAAACCTATCGTCCTAAACGTTACATATCAGTACAATAAAGGACGATTCGCGTCTGTTGCTACTGCTTAGAGTAGTACTGCTGTTGAGGGAATAGCAGAATGATAAAATCGTCTGTAATCCTCTTGTGCTTTGCCCTATCCGTTCCCTTGCTTGAAGGTGATAAAGGGTTTGGGTCAAATTCTGGAAGGGATTTGGGAAAGGGGGGCCCGATTTTGATTCATATAATTTGAAAAGAAATGGGCTGGTGGAAAATGGTGGGAAAAGGGGCCCAAATTTTGATCATCAAATGAAAGAGAAATGATGGCATGCTGGAAACTGGGTAAAAAGGGCCCAAATTTGGTCATAAAAATTGAAAAGAAATAACTATGGTCTTGGAATTTTAACACTAGACCAGTTAAATATAATTTGGAGAATTTCCCACTAAAATTTGAATAAGGCAGAGTTAATATCAATTAATTAACAAGCTTCTTAATTTGATAAAAAAAAATAAAATAAATTAAAACTAAACGTAAACTAGTGATTAAAAAAAAATCACAATTTAAACTTTTTATAAAATCAAGCTCATAAGAATATCACTAACAAAAGAAGAAGACAAAGAAGTAGATAGAAGAAGGGGGAATTTTCTTCTATTCAAGTGTATATTACTTGGTGAATGATATCTCTATTTATAGGATGAGAAATCAACCCAAAGATCACCATGTTTTAATGTCACATTCGTACATACATTTCTTATCCAAAAAAGATTCATCACCTTGGGATACATATCCATGATAAGGGATATGTTTGATATCTTACATGGACATCCACTTAATTCAATGTATTTAATAACACTCCTCCTGGATGTTCATAGATCATTGCTCGTTAAAACCTTGCTAGAAAAACACTGTGACACAAATTCTAGTGAGGAAAAAGAGTACACATATCTTTTGATCGACTATTGTTGCCCCATCATTGCAACCTTGCCAGGAAAAACTAGTGAAACAAACTTCGGTCAATGAAAAGAGTGCAACGCGTATTATACAAAAAAAACTACTTCCCCTAATTTAAAAAAACTGAATTTCTTGTGATGATGTTCCATCTTATCTTCCGTACAATTGTGGTTGGTATATTCTGTTTCAAAGAAACACCACACATTTCTGAATAGGTAGTGTCATTTATCTCAATCAGACGACTTTCGACGTGCGTCATAGGACTTCTATTTCGCCATAGCAACATTTTGCTTCATGGATCGCAGGATATTAGTTAGTGCTTCACTGCACACATTGCGCTGTGAGATGAGCTTTAATGTGGGATTAGATAAATATCTTCTACGTCTGCGTATCAATCAATTTTGGCTTAGATTTCCCGGAATAGGGAAAAACTCATAACTAATGGTCCTAGAGGATATTCAATCATGTGCTCAACACCATTTTAAATGTCATTTTATTATGGGAGAACTGATCTTAGCCAGTAAATTACTGCAAAAAAATATCTGGTCCAATTTTTGTTAGTAGCAATCTAGCCACTAAAAAAAAATAAAAAAAAATAACAAAACACTGATTGCACAAGATGAGTTTTCATCACCAAGAAACTCTTCTCCTTCACTTTTGAGACAAATGAATCATCACTTTGTCCCAGTGATCTCATAATCATTGGGTACTCAATTAATGCAATTTACCATATGAAATTGTCATCAAAATTTTCCGTGTATATGCACTTTAGACAAATATTTCATTTGTCAAATTAAGCAAATCTGTAGTCATGACAAAACTTTTTCTTAACCAACCTTTTCAAATAAAAATACAAGAAAAAATTAGGGTAATCTTTTTGCACCCTTTTTCTTTCCTTGACTAATTTAAATCCATATAATGAATTTCTTGAAGCTTTATTAAAAAGTTTCTTCTTCAAACTCTTTATTGCTTCAGACACCCGTCGATTGTTTCAAGTCAATTTTTTCATATAACCTTCATTGTCTTGATGACATTATAATTATTCATTACATGCAGTTCAAGTTTTTTTCATAAGTTGCCATAATCAAAACAGACCTTATTAACAAATTCATGCCACAAAGTAACAACATCTCCACAACAATGTCATATTTTTGCAATAACTTTATGGACCCAAGGCACAAACCGTATTGATATCTTACGGTTATACATATCGTATATACTTTAATTATTCGTACCCCCATACCGCACACTTACCTTGTACCCTGATTATTAATGGACTACTAGTCCAAAATGTAACTTTTCTTAATTGAAAAGAAAATATACTTGAATTTGCATTTTTTACCTTGGCCAACCATTTATCTTGTCACACGATATGAAAATTTGACTTCAGATCCTCGTCACAATTTATATCATTGAGCCTACCATCATAACAAATATACGTCGACGGGTTATTTGATATCGATTAGACAAGACTAACTTTATCGAGATCTCTAAAAAATCATTTTTTAGTATCACGTACCCGAACCTTTTTTCATATTTTATTAAGTGTTATGTCATATGCTCTTTTTATAGCACTTCCTCATTATCATGACCCATATTGACCATTTTCTCCTCCTTTCTTCAAGAAATTTTATGTATTTGGAATCGGTTTGGTCTATACTCTTTTTCCGGTTGTAATCATAGACTCTGGTCCTTCAGGACTTCACATTGGAGAGCATTTTGCAAGCTGATTATATTCGGGTCCAGTGCATTCATCTGTAACTTATTTGCAACATTAGGGCAACTGAGTTATCCCGGCACGTTAGTTCACATATTTATTTACCGAGGATCTAGATAATTCCATAATTCAATCTCACCATAATCAGATTCGCTGTCAATCTCTCTCCCCCTAATGTTCAGAAATTTAACATTCAATTCCACCTTATTTGGAATTCATCTTTGTGCGTTGGGGAGCATTATATCATAACCGTACATTCAACATTTAGAATGACAATTATATGGTTCCTGACCCTGAAACCAATTTTGATGGGTGAAACCTTTTTGGTTTGATGCATACATGTGTTTGCTAACATGTTAATAAAATTATCTAATACAAAATCTTATTTGGGGGTTTTGTTCTCGTAAACATGATTTATTTTAATTGGAGGCTTACATTTTCTTCTAGAATCCAACAATGCATTATCAATATATTTCATAGTTTTGAACTTTGGTCTTAATTTAACAATTCGACACACAACCTTAGAAATACCATTTGTAAGTTAACAACAAAATAATGTGAACCATCGCATATATGCTCAATCAATAGTTTTCAAATGACCCCATGATAGGTGAACGGGCCCATATTCACCCTTTTTATATGTTCCCAAAATTTCGGGGTTACAACCAACGTCAGCTATACATGATCATGTTAATCAAAAAAACAAGCAACAAAGAGAATTCTTGAAGAATCTTTATTTCTGTCCTCATATAAAATCACCTTGACTTCTCAATCACGTTTGCATCAACATTTAAACTGGGAATGGTCACCTACTGCCAACCAATCATTATTTTATTGTACTTATAATTTACTTTTTACATGGGATTAATCAGCATTTACATGTTTTTGTATGAACAAACCAGAGGAAAAGTTGGGTAATCTTTTACATAAACATTTAGTAACCCTCTTCGATTTGTATTGTTTATTCTCAAAATATTTATTTTCAAATTCCATCCGAACCATAAAACTTTTCTTTTGAGACTTACTACACCCAACATGTTTCCCTCTGATATAGCACAACTCGTTAGAGCTTGGCAATTGATTTTTGTTTCTATCACAGATTGCATGACAACAACCATCCCTATGGTGAGCAATCTCTTTCAAGGAGAACATTATATTCTTATTGTCATGGTCAAATCATTACGAGCAAGACATCTTTCCTGCTTTAACTTTTGTTGTACCATAGGTACGACACCAATGACAATTTCTATCCTCCAACATAATATGACCACAATCCTATAGGTAAGAACCTGTTTTCTTTCTTTGGTGCCCTTTCGGTAGTTCCACAATAAACATACCATAGTGACGTATAACACGTAACAATACAATTAGAGCCATTTTTTAATTCACCCAAATCAAATATATTTCTTCAAATCTCCCGTAGAGATCGAAGTGACATATCTCATTTTTTCCTCTCAAACCTTCCCTAGAGGTAGTTGTGCATACATCCAACCTATAATGAGTTTATCACCCTCTGGACCATTCTCCTTATAGAATGTTCGAGTCGTCACGATACTCCATCACACGTGCACCTTCTCTTTAAGGAATGGAGACATAATTATTTATATACTTCATAATTTGCATTATAAAGCACATGCATTGCTTTAAAATTCGTCATATTTCCCTGCACACAACACCTCAACACTCACGTGGAAAAGATCATGTATACATCACTTTATCTTCTTGGATCATGATAGACGATTTATAAACTGTAAATTACATTGGTTGACAACATTCACAAGTCTAATGACCTTTCATACCCATTTTGATAATAAAATTACCTTCACATTTTGGAAGGACTATTTGAAGAACTCATAGTGCTCTTCCTTTTATCATACAACAATGATGACTATTATAATTCCGTCCTCCACTCCATTATTCATACATTAATCATTTTTCATTCCATCTTTCAGACTAATCATTCACTGCTACCAACATTCATATGAATTCAAGCAACAAGTCCAACAGGCGGATGTTCATAAATATCACCAAAAATTTGCTAACCACATTCTTTTCAAGTATGGAGCAAATTCCAATATGATGATTTCAGACATTTTACAACGACAAATATAGTTATTTTTCTACAGTCATCATTTTTTAATCGCTATATTTTCATTGCTCAAACTGAAGGTCTTAACCCATATAGGGCGGTTAGCCATATTCTATGGGACTCTGAACCCAATCACGGTGCGAATCAAAAGTCTAATTGATATCTTACCCTTTTGTGCGATAGAACTTGAATTTATCGTCTTATCCTCAAATAATTTTTTCATTCATTGTGCATTCCGAACATTAACCTATGTCCTTAACCCTTTTGGGTGTGATGAAACTTGAATCCCATCATCTTACCTTTAGACCAACGGTATATTAAAACCAAAGTACAACATGAATTTATCCTTTGAGTCTTTCAAAATAATATCAAACTCATGATATTAAAATTTTAATAACCTTTCTTCCATTTAAGCAGTTTTGTATAGCATGTTCATATTCAACCAATAGTAGATAGTGTCTTCGTTATCCCCTGATAATTGTTAGTGACTGAATACTAGTTTATTCTACATTCATAAAATATTTCAGAAAATACATTAAATATTTTGTCATATATTACTTTGATCTTCAAAACGAGATTCAAACAAATAATTATCTAAGAAAAACAGAAACGCATTTCATTATGATAGAGACTCGTGCTTATAACGTGTTACAAAATCAAAGCTCATAAGAATGACTAATATAAAGTGAAAAAGACCGAGAAGTAGAATTAAAGAAGGGGAATTTTCTTTCTTCATTCAAGTTATATTAATAATGGTAATGATATCTCTATTTAATAGGTAGAAGAAATCAACCAAAAGGTCACCATGTGTTTAATGTCACATTAGTAGATCCATTTCTCTCCCAAAAAGAATATTTCATCACCTTTGCGACAGGGAATAGCATATTCATGAATAGGATCAAGTTTTGTAATCTTAATGGCACAATCCACTTACTTCAATGTATTTAAACAAACTTAACTAATTTTTAATAGAATACTCTAAAATAAAATCTTTTGAGATAATTTTTTGAATAATACATAAAATTTTATTAATTATATGCATAAATTTTTTGCAAAATATATATTATCTAAACTATCTAAAACTATTCAAAATAACGCAAACTTTTAATATTATATTTTTTTCAAAATTTAATGAATTTTATATATCTAAAATTAATTGGAAAATTAAGCAAGATCGTACTTTAATTGTATCATGTGGGTCAAAAATGGGCGTCAACATTGTTCTCATTTTACTTGATTGATGTAAGACAACTTAGAGAAAAATGCAAAATTGACACAGCAAACTTGACCCGACCACATATTTCATTATAGGAAATGATTTTTGTAACGGACCTTTAGGAAGGTATGAGCGAACACCGAAAGTGGGTTCCTACATATTTCAGGCTAACAATGTATAGAAAATCAGGCCGCTTTGTAGTTCGAATACATTTTTTGATTAGGCACAGTTTTTTGAAAAAATCAAAAGCCACCGTCGTATCGATTATGAGGTAACCTGAAGAAATTCTCGAAGAATCAGATTTAAGGGCGACTATTAAAATACAGCTGAGTTTTCAACATTGAGCTCGCCTACATATCCTAAACAGAAGGATTATGACTCTTGTAATTTTGAGGCTCAATGGTTGAGAAGAAATCTATTGTACTAGATAACCTTTGGTTCGAAAAGGTTCCAAATAGGTTCGAGTATATAAAGAGCTTTATAAACCTCATAGCCATGAATGTGGCGTGTTTTTCCACCACAACTCATAATTAAGCAATTTACACGCATACAAATTTTCCCAAGAGCCTTTGGCATATTGTCACTCTGATTGGAAACACGCTTTCGGCGGATAATAAATTTTCAGATGCGAGACCAAAGCTGACAAAAACCGAAGAAAACCCACATGCCTAATAGGGGTGAGGTTTGATTGTGGTGGAAGTCACTCCTCTGCTCTGATCCTAAGAGTTTGACATTTCTCTTTGGAATGTGTCCCAGTTCGCTACTAAGAAAAAGTCCCACGTTGTGCTGTATCGCTTTTGACGTCGTTTGCACATGTGATTTTTGGAGAATTCATCTTTTCGGATGCTCTATTCTCTTGACAAAGACGATATAAACTCATTAGCTCAAAAAAATGTCATAAGTTTGGGTGAGACATGGTGGCCTTTTACCATGTTGAACTCAATTGTTCTCCTCGCATCTGACGTCCACTCGATCAGTTTGAGCATAAAGCAAATAAGACTTAGGCTTGTATGCTTGTGTTTTTGCAGCGTAATCTCCAATGAATCTTTACTTGATTGTTGAAATAAATAAAATGCTGATAGCGATGCTAATATTTCTTTTGATGCAATGTACTTCTTCCTGCTGTTGTCACATCAATAGAATATGATGCATTCCGACCGCTTTCTGTTGATGTCGATGGACTCTTCGTGTTTGTTTTTTTTAAAATCACAATAAAAGAACGTACGTGTTATGCCACCAGTTAAAATATTTTCCTCTTTGGATGCGCGAATTCCTCTCCCCTTGTGCATGATTTTTACGGGACAAAGGAATATCTTTCTGTGAATGCATAGAATTTGCGAGGTATGAAATCTTCTCGCGTTGCATAATTATGTGAAGTACGGAAATCTTCTCCCAACGAATGTGGGTAATTTTCTGTGAGGTAGTAAATCTTCTCGCGACGCTAAGTATACGAGGTATGACACCTTCTCGCGATGCCAAATGCTTTGCGAGGTAATATACCTTTTCGCTAATGCATAGTGTTTAGCTTACTGCGTGGCATTAAAATCTTCTCCGCAATACTGGCTCTTAACGCAATGCTGAGTGTTGGAACCGGAATGCACGATCTTCCACGATGCATGATTATTGACTGGCGATGCATGATTTTCCACGATGCATGCGTATTGACTCACAATGCATGATTTTCCGCAATTCATGCGTATTGACTCGCAATGCATGATTTTCCGCGATGCATGCGTATTGACTCGCAATGTATGATTTTCTGCGATGCATGCGTATTGACTTGCAATGCATGATTTTCCGAGATGCATGCATTATTGACTCGCGATGCATGATTTTCCGCAATGCATGTGTATTGACTCGCGATGAATGAATAATCATATCGCCTCCAACGATGATAACGGTAAAGCGTCTTCCAGGAAATACATCGTCTAGATCGATAATAAACTAGCTGACCCCCTACGGGTAATGCATAGTATCATATCCGACATTGTGATGCAAATGATGTCATTTATAAATTTCATGTCGTTGGAAATTGATTGAAATAAACAATTCATATTCCCAAGTCTCCGACATAAGTTATATAAAATATCTCTTGCTTCTAGGAAAACTATTGATTTTGGGATAGTTTGCTCCTCTTTGGACCTTTCCATATTCATCAATTCAAAGAATTTGCTGATTTCAGAGTAAAACTATAAACCTGCGTCCACAGAGAAATTGTTAGTTTTAAAAACGACTGATAGTTTCATTTCACATCATTTTTGGTTTGCTCCTTGTCTTGTAACTCCGGTTGATTCCTGATCTCCCAACTCTTGATAGAATAAGACAACGTTTTTTAATGGAAATGCCAAAAACAATGAAATAAAAGGGAAAAATTTAAGAGAAATAATTTTTTAGAGAAAATAAGTATCCTAAAAAAGTCTCTGCCAAGTCATGTTATATAAGGCCTAACAAATTTCTTTGAGTCTCATGCTTGAAGGCCTATCTGATCATTTGCTGGGGTGTTTTCAGCGTCGCTTTGGATGTGCAGATAAATCCGTGCTGAGATTTTGAGGTCATCCTTAAAATTTCTGTCCTAGTTAAATGTCTTGCATATCTTTCTACTGTAACTGAGCAGATCGCGGCATTTTTGAGATCTTCTCAAAAATTCTGTCCAGTTGCAAATCTCGAGATAAGTTTTGTCTTGACTTGCTGATGAAGAATCTCTTTTTTAGAATTTTTGAGTCCCTTTCAAAAATTTTGTCCCAGTTTTTATTGTAAAGAGGAATAGAAATCTTACGGGAGATATGACCGAACCCTTGGTCGCCTACGTTCCCGTTGAGGCAGGAATCTGGTCAACGTAGTTCCTCTCTCAATGTCACAAAACTGAGGAAATTAACAAGAAACCGACCGAGGCCGCCATAGGCCACCTAACGTATATCATTTTTGAGAAATTCAGGTCGAAATGTAGTACAAATCCAGAAATCTTAACAGGGGTAAATGGGGTGACCGAATCCCCGACATAGGCCTCCTACGTAATCTCTTCTTCAGAATTCAGGGTCATACGTAGTTTCATTACATGAAATATTAAAAGGGTTAAATGGGGTGATCGAAGCCGACATAGGACGCCTATATATCTCATTCTTGAGAATTCGGGTCAGACGTAGTTCATTACAAAGGGATAAAAATTTAAGCTAAACGAATACAAGCAAACGGAATGGTTACAAATAAATAACAGAAATGCAAACCACAGCCTCACACGTAGTATCTCTTGATAACGTCTGAGTTGATAGGTTTAGGCCATACGGTGCCATCCATCTCCGATAGGAACAAAACACCTCCAGATAATACTTTTCGAACAATGTAAGGTCCTTACCAGTTTGGTGCGAACTTTCCTTGTACTAATCTTGATGAGGAAAAATACGCTTAAGAACCAATTGACCAACTTCAAAATTTTTGGCTCTTACTTTCTTTTGGAAAGCACAAATCATTCTCTGTCGATACAACTGACCATAACAAACATCAACCATTCTCTTCTTGTCAATCAAATTTAGTTGATCGATCCGCTTGCTGACCCATTCAGCATTACTTAGCTCAGCTTCTTGGATGATTCTCACAGACGGCATCTCGACTTCAGTAGGTATGGCTGCTTCCGTTCCATATACTAGAAAATATGGAGTGGCTAAAATTGATGTTCTGACAGTCGTGAGGTATCCCAACAAAGCATATGGTAACATCTCATGCCAACCTCGATTCTTGTGAATCATTTTCCTCAAAATATTTTTGATATTCTTATTGGAGTCCTCTACAACTTTGTTCATTTGGGGACGATAAGCCGTTGAATTTTGATGGGTAATATTAAATTGCGCACATATCTCTCTCATCGAGTGTCTGTTGAGATTTGCACCATTATCAGTAATGATGGATTCCGACACTCCAAATCTACATATCAGATTGTTGCGAACAAAATCAGCCACCACTTTCTTGGTTACCGACTTGTAAGAAGTTGTCTCCTCCCACTTAGTGAAATATCAATGGCAGCTTAAATGCATCTATGTCCATTAGAAGCAGCTGACTCTATCAGATAGATGACATCCACACCCCAATTTACGAATGGCCAAAATGAACACATAACATTAAGTTTGTGAGGTGGCACTCTGATCAAATCACTGTGCACTTGACAATTGTTGCACTTCTGCACAAATTTGCAACAATCATTCTCCATAGTCATCAAGAAATAACCGGCTCGTATGATCTTTCTAGCCAAAGTGAGCCCGTTCATATGCGTGCCACAAACTCCATCTTTGCAGCTTCAACGACATCAACACATCTTAGAAGACCCAAATCTGGAGTCCTCCTATAAAGGACTTCTCCACTTAGAAAGAAATTAAGATCCATACGGCGTATCGAGTTCTTTTGGTTGGACGTAGCATCTTCAAGATAAGTTCCAAACTCCAAATACTTCTTTATATCAAAATACAAAGGCAAGACGTCTGCTTCTTCTTCGACATGGAAACAATGGACTGGATGTTCTTTCAACTCTATATCTAGAGGATCAATATAATCTGTATGCGGATGTTTAATCATCGAAGTGATGGTGGCAAGAGCATTGGCAAATTCGTTCTGTATTCTAGGAGTATGTCTGAACTTTATCTTACAGAATCTTTTGCACAATTAATGCGCATATTGTGCCTAAGGTATAATCTTTGGGTTCTTCATAGCCCACTCTCCTTGAACTTGATGAATTAAAAGGTCTGAATCTCCAATATCCAACAACTAATAGACAATCATGTCGATGAACATTTTAAAACCAAGAATATAAGCTTCGTATTCAGCCATGTTGTTTGTGCAATTAAATCGGAGCTGAGCTTCCATGGGATAGTGTTGACAAGATTTTGACACTAAGACTGCTCCAATAGCTTTACCTTGATGATTTTTCGCTCCATCAAAGAATAATTTCCAACCTGAATATGCTTCAGAAATATCCTCACCCACAAACGACACTTCTTCATCGTGAAAATAAGTCTTAAGTTGTTCATATTCTTCATCAACGATATTTTCTGCAAGATGATCAGCCAAAGCCAGTGCTTTCATTGCCTTCTTGTCACATACATGATATCAAACTCACTCAACAGCCTTTGTCAGTTAGCTAAATTTCCAGTCGGCATCGCTTTCTGGAAAATACACATCAATGGATCCATTCTAGAAATGAGATATGTAGTATACAATGAACAATCGTGTCCTCAACTTTCTGGAAAGGCCAACATCACAAGGATCAACACGTTTCCTCTCCAACAAAGTGTAACGAACTCGTAATGGAGTAAAAACTCAAAATAAAAAAAAAAAAAAAAAACCCCCCCCCCACCCCCCCCACCGTCCCCCCACCACCCCCCCCTGCCCTCGTCCCCCCCCCCCCAACACCCCCCCACCAACCCCACAGCACCCCACGCCCCCTCTAAACCTTCTTCTTATATAGTAGAAGCCCTTTTCTTCTTCACTGTGTCGTCGTGTTGACAAGTAACACATCTAGAATGTGCGCTATTTGAGACGACAAGTCCATGAAACAGAGGACTCCCTTCTCGTGGAGGAACCAATACCAGTGGGTGGACAAATAGTTCTTGATAGCATCAAAAGTAGTCTGACACTCTTTAGTCCACTTTGTCGGGGCGCCTTTCTTTAGCACCTTGGAAATAGGCTCGCATACCATAATTGATTGAGCTATAAATCGACTGATGTAGTTTAACCTCCCTAAGAAACTCATCACCTCTTTTCTCGTCTTCAGTGGAGGTAACTCTTGGATTGCTTTAATCTTATAAGGGTCGAGCTCAATACCCCTTTTGCTGACTATAAATCCCAACAACTTTTCGGTTAGAACTCAAAAAGCGCATTTGACGGGATTTAACTTCAAGTTGTACCGACGCAAATGAACAAAAAATTTCCTTATATGTGTCAAGTGATCCAAACTCTCGCGGGATTTGATTATGACTTCATCCACGTATACTTTAATCTACTTATGAATCATGTCGTCAAAAATGGTCGTCATAGCTCTCATGTAGGTGGAACCCGCATTTTTAGAGGTCGGAAGGCATAACCCTTTAGTGATATACACCCCACGGTGTAACAAAGCCTTCATTTCTGCGTCTTCCTCATCCATCAAAATTCAGTGATAGCCTGCACAACAGTCCACAAATGACTGAATCTCATGCCTAGCACATTTGTCAATCAAAATAAGAATATCAGGCAACGGAAAATTATCCTTCGGGATAACATTGTTTAGATCTCTATAGCCAACACAAATCATTATTTTCCCGTCTTTCTTGGCGACCGGAACAACATTGGCCAACCAAGTTGGATATTGTGTCACTTCCACCAATCGGGACTCTATTTTCTTGGTGATCTCTTCCTTAATCTTCAAACTCAGTTTATTCTTGAATTTTTAAGTTTTTTGCTTCATCGGATCGAACCCCGGGTTAATCGGCTGCTTATGAAATATAACATCGGTACTCAACCCTTGCATGTAGCCGACATCCCAAACGAACACATAGATATATTCAACAAGCAAATAAATTAGGCCTTCTTTCTGAGCTTCATTTAGGTTGATACTTATGTTGACCTCTTTAACACATTCTGAATCACCCAAATTCACCGTTTTCGTTTTCTCTAGATTTTGTTTATGTTGATTCTCGAACTTCGGAAATTCTTCCGCGACATAATCTGGTTCCCCACTTTCTTTGTCATAATCGTCAACCTTTTCATCACCTGCCTCATTTTGTTCATTTAGATGGTGACATAACATGACATTGGCAGGTCTGTAACCTACGTTACTTAAATCATAAGCAAACAAAATTAGGAATGTAGGGTATAACAAACAACTAAATTAATGAAATTAAGAACAAAGAAGCTTTCGTTTAAAACAAAAAATGCGAACTTTGGCCATGGCATGGGGCCACGTTGCCTTTTTTGAACATCATAATAAAAATTCAAAAATTTTAACAATTAAGAAAATGCAAAATGGTGGGTCTCGGGCCTCCTCCGAACTACCACGGATTTTAAATTTTTATCATTTGAGTTGATTAATTACAGTTGTTTGCATTTAAGGACAAATACTCTTATTTGTGGTGAGATGAGGCTGTAAAAACAAGGGAGCACCCCTTAGACGTAACTAATGTCTTCATCCTCGAATAGGTCTTATACTAGCCCTCAACATACATCATTGCATATCATAGGTAGAGAAAATGCGGAAAATTAAAACTTTTCATATAAGTATACATACACTTCTCATTTATCATTATAATCTATTATTATATCACACATAACCATCTATTATAGAAATGAAATGTTTATGACATAGACCTTACAGTATTACAATATGTTTGATATAGAACTATCAATAAAATCTCAAAACATAAGAAATGAACATTGTCTTAGACATATTCAAATACCTAGAACTAGAATAGTGGGTTTTGATCTTCGGACTTGAGGACTCACCAACTACTTGTGAACTATCCAAGTCTTCCTTGAAGATGGCCTTGAATCTATTAAATTGTCTGAACCTACATTATTATATAAATAGAGATAATATGGGTTAATATAAACCACATGTACTAGGTATGGAAACATGTTAAAGTAAAACATTTTTCAAGACATGCACAAAGAGGCATTTTGTTTAAAAGTATGCTAACTCACTTTGAAAGCCTTTACACACACAGAAGATCATATACAAGTCAATAATCAAAATAAAATTAATTCATGTTCATATTCATAAAAAAGAATAAGATCAGCATAAACTCATCTCAACATTTCATGTTGTAGAGTTCATAACATCAAAGCATACAAGACACTTACTCACAACCCAATCTAAGCATACTAGTGGAATGATCATGTGAAGCCCCATAACCCACATAAACCAAGTAAACTAGTAAATAAACTATATGTTATGCGTTTACCACATATAACATCACATAATATGTAGTCATTAAGTAATGTTTTTATCACATATAACATCACATAATGTGTAGTCATCATTATCATAGTAATTTAGAACAATATCATGTTCCTAATGAAACTAACATCGTATAAGAGAAACATTATATAGAACAACCATTACACATTTCATTCATAACATAAGAGTATTAGAACTCCTCCTAGGGCTCCCCTCAAGGCCAACTTGTGCAATGCATAGGTAAAGTCTCATACTCTTACCTATGCTAAATAGTACTGCTTAAGTCATCCTAGTTAGTATCCATCATTATTATTTTTTCGTTCATTTTACTTTCTATACCATTCTCTATTACCTGCAATAGACCATTTGAGATAAAAATGGAATCTCGTGTTATAAAATCATACACTGAAAGAAGGTTCCCTACTTTCCAAGGTAGAACCATACAAAAATGTTGCATCTAGGTGGATCCACTAGCAACTGTTCCTATTGGGGAACATAGTAAATGAACTAGGATATGTGTATTTTTAACCCTTTTTATTCTAACAAGGATTATAATCTCGATCTAATGAGAACAATGGTGAACCTATATTCCCTTTTGGGAAGGGACACCTCTCACTTTCTAGTTCACTTGGTGCTAAGCTCAATTCCCCTTTTAATGTCTCTTTAAGTCTTTCATAACATAAATTCTTAATAAATCTCATTGGATATTAATCCCTTGTATAATCAGGTAAATACCTATTAACTTCTAGGATATGAACATCCTTTCATCACTAAACCATCATTATGTGAGAAACATTATATCATAATCATAGAAATAGAATGCACAGGTGAAATCACCTCCAATCTCACATAAAACACATCTATAATTGTCTTACATCAATAGTTTTTATATCATAATCATATATCCATAACTTCATCCATGATAACTCACTTGAACAACATTATCAAGAATAGACCAACGTAATTGATGTAAAGTATTCATGGTCTTGAAAGTCTTACCAATGGATTCCAAGAATCGCCTTCAATATCTCACCCTCAATTCCTCAACGTTTACCCGAAAACCCAATCATAATCATCATATAATAGTAAATTAAGCAATAAAACATCCAATTACAACATCCCTTATCATGTATCAATCTATTTCATAGTTAGGGTTAGGGAAAAAGAGTCATTAATGGAATTTTTTTTAGGGAAATAAGGTCAAAGTATAAGGAAATACAAAAATACACCAATAAAAAGTCCTAATCCATATGTATAAATCAAATAAATATCACATTCAAACAATTTGAAGGATAACCCACGAAATTGGATGAAAACCATAGTTTTGAAGAAGATTAAAAACAAACTTTGAAGAATCTCTTGGAAAAAGCAGTCCGACGAGTGAATATCTTCCATACATTTATGATTATTAAATAATTATAAAAGAAACCCTTGATAATTTATCCCACATGAACCTTGAACTTGTTCTTCGATGGGGTCTTTGGGGTAGTCAAAGTAAGTAGGGAAAAGTGAGAGCTAATTGTGTTTTAGAATTTGTGAGGTGTTAGGTTAGTTTAACTCAGATTACTTATATAGTCCTTAAATAGTAAAGTATTACTGACCTTAACCCTTAATTAATTAATTATCCAATTCTCTAGCCACCCCTAACTTAACTACCTTGAGACAGTAAGTTGGGGGTCCAATCGATAAACCACGTCGAAGATCCGTAGTCCAAATCACGCACCGTCCTTCTTATTAGTGCTTTGAAATAGAGGTTTGATTTTCGGACATTTTTTGTGAGATTTTTAAGTTTCAAAGAGTGTGCACCGTTGACGAGTTGTACTCCCATCTACAACTAATCATTCACCTTCGTCGGTTGCCACTTATTTTGACAACTTTTATGGTCAAATGATGGGTCCTCCTCGAGGAACCTTACGGTGGTCATTGGGGAGTTGTACCCAGACTTTTTCAACCTAAACATTTCCTTAGATGTAACGTAAAACTTTTCACCAAACTTGACTTTCATACGACTCTTAAAACCCCTTGAAAACCTAAAGTTACACTAGTTCGCTATCACTAGTCTCTACACATTGTGGTTGTTTGTTGACATTTGATTGTAGATCTTCCTAATTAATTTTAATATATTAGTTTAGGTCTTGAATTAATATTATCCAGTACATTAGTGCTTTGCCTAAGTTATGAAATTTTTGGAGTACTACATTATCCTCCCCTTAGAAACATTTCTCCCTGAATGACACTATAACATTTTTATAGGGAAAGTAAGAGACCTAATTTTAGCATCCCAACCACAACAACAACATGAATATAATCATCATGAGTCATAGCTCATAGGAGGAATACTCAAGTCCATTCAACACAAAAAACAAAGCATTACACATAGAAATCAATTCAGAACTGATCACATATAAGAGCTTTCCATTTCATATCACATAATTAAGAACTACCTTCTCAATTTTAATGTAATCTCAAAATGAACATTAAAGAGTTAACATGCAATTTTTCATATCAAGACAACATCAAAGCATGCTTACTATAATCTCATGAAGGAAAATATACACATTACATATGAGTTCAAGTATAACATAAGAGCATTTTTCAAGCAAACTCAATATAGATTGAACCTTTACAAAGATATGCGCATACTAAAAAAACAATCCAAGTTCCACATTATTAATAATTTTATTTTAAGAGGAATTATTAACCTCAACTTTGTCTAGGAGTAAATGAAAAGAGATGAGGGTAGCGGGACTTCATGTCAGCCTCTCCCTCCTATGTTGCACCCGCAACTAGATGGCTTCTCCGTCTGAATTTTACGGTGAAAACCTCTTCATCCCTCAAGTCTTTGACTTGAAAATTTAGGATGTCAATTGTAACCTCTTCATAAGAAAGAGTCTCATTCACCCCTAGCCATTCCATCGGGAGAAGATAGATCGGATTTTTTTCTATACATTTCTTGAGCGTAGAGACATGAAATAACGGATGAATCGGGGTTAATGCACTTGGTAAATTCAACTCATAAGCAAATTTCATGACCAACTTCAATATCTCATAAGGTCCCATATACCGCGGACTAAGTTTCACCTTTTTACCAAATGTCATCACCCCTTTTATGGGTGAAATCTTCAAGTAGACCCAATCACCTATTTCAAACTCAAGGTCTCCCATTCTATTGTCTCCATAAGATTTTTGCTGACGATAAGCTATTTTCAACCTTTCCCTTATCATTCAAATTTTTTCATTGTCTTCATAGACTCACTCTCTTACCTCAGAATACCCAAACGAAGACCTTAATCTCCTACCATATAGTGCTTCAAATGGTGCCATATAAATGCTTGAACAATAGATATTGTTGTTGGAGAAATCTATCAAGGGTATCATCTAAATTCCAATTGAAGTCAATTACACAAGTCTCAATTATCCTCTACAGTTTTGATGGTGCTCCGCTTGGCCATTCATTTGAGGATGAAAAAGGGTACTAAAATTTTACTTGAGTACGTAGCCCCTTTTGGAAAGACCTCCCAAACCGAGAAGTGAATTAGGAACCTATATCCAAGATGATGGACAAAGGTATCCCATGAAACTTAAAATCTCATGAAGTTACAACATAGCATATTCCTCCGTCGAATAAGTAGATTGGACGGGGATAAAATGGGCAGAGCTTGTCACTCTATCAACAATAACCCATATGGAATCATTTTGCCTCCGGGTATGGTTAAAACCTACAACAAAGTCCATATTGATATATTTCTATACCAAGTAGGGACATCTATCACTTGAGTTAACCTTCCCAGTCATTTATGTTTGGCCTTAACTTGTCGACAATTAGAACATTTAGACACAAACTCTGATATATCCCTCTTGAAACCATCCGACCAATAGACCTCTTGAAGATTACGATACATTTTGGTGGCACCTAGCTGAATTGAGTATCGGGAACCATGAGCTTCTTATAAAATTTAGTCTCCTTCGACCATCAACATCTGGCACACACAATCTACCTTGGTAGCTATGTACCCTATCCTCCTTTGGGATAATGTAATTGAACTTTCTAAGAACCGATTCCTTCAATTCCATCAATAGGGATCAAGATGTTGCTTATATGTCACCTCTACCACAAAATATGATTCCAAATTATGATGAACCATAGAAATACTTTTTCGAGAATCTTCTAACAGAACACCCTACCAAGCCTATCTATGTATTATATTTTACTAACTCATTCTTATCCTTGGGAACATGCGCTAAAATACCCATGGACATTCGAATAAAAGAATGTGCAACCACATTGGCCTTAACGGGGTTGTAAAGAACAATAATGTCGTAATCCTTTCAAAAGTTCTGACGCCTTTTTTGGAAAAGATCAACTCCTATTGAGTGAACATTTATTAAAGACTATTGTATTCGGTGAATACATCCACATGTACACCAAAAATATAATGCATCCATATCTTCAATTGAGCTTGAACTTGCATTAGTAGTGAGAATTGTGAGCTCCAAAATCTTTGTTAATGATGAGTCACAACTTGAACCTTTAAGTATACAATTGAGCTATGCATGAGTTATTTGATTTTATTGTGCATATTCAAGATTGAGTTTTCTGTAAAATTATTTAGGAAATCCTATTTGAATGGATGAATTGATTTTTTCTTGACTACAAGCAAGAGATTAAGTTAGGGGTGTTGATGAGTCCTCATATTGGACTTAACTAGGGAAAATAGTGTCCTAGTTGATTATTTTTATGTCAATATCTTATAAAAACTCCTAAGTTTTAGGTATTTGAGGATTTGGTATGAGCATGGAAATATAGGCGCAAAACAGAGAAAAAAAGATGAACATGCAAAGGTGCACATCACCAAACACACTTGGCGATCCACCGTATAGCGAAGTTCTACCTTCTATTATAGGAATTAAGCCCTAAATGAAGTGGATCAAAAGGCGACAAAAAGGATTAGTTGGTGCTTTGTCGATCAATTAAACAAAGTAGAATATTTCCACTTATCGATTTAGAAAACATAGGCAAGCAAGGTAACATGCAAGCGGCGATGAACTGAAGGAAGAGTGATTCAGCAAATCATGACTGATTGCATCAAAATGATTCGCTATAAGAATTCTGAAGTTTATAAATTCTAAACTCTTTTATTATTTATATATATAAATTTAGAGTGTGAAATAATTAAACTTGATAGTTTTTTCTTAAGTTTTCTTTCAAGTTTGGAGAGTGTTTTTGTTGTAGCTTAAATAAAGAAGCTCTTTTTCCAATTTTTTATGTGGGTCTTCTCCATTCACCCTCTTTTTCTACTTTTAAGGTTAAAACTCTTATATCAACTTATTCCTTTTTCATTTTACGTATATTTGATTAGTGCTTCATGGGTGGCTAATAACCCCCACTCTTTCTTGGTGTGTGATTTAGCAATTATGGGTTGATTATTTTGTATAGTCTTTCATGTTTGTAGGTTAACTTTCATTTTAATGGTGATTTAACCAAATGGTTGTTTGTTTAATCTAATGGGCTTGTAGTGCAAATACAAAGCAACCAATGTGTTTTTTACTTTCTTCAGAAAGTTATCTTTAAACTAAGACCATTAGACTATTCTCCAAAGAAGTGGGTCCACATGATGTTCAACCCGAGAGGGTAAGCCCTAATCCCATATCCAACCACTCCCGCTGAAAGAGCGAGCATGGATAATAAATAAGCTTGATAGTTTAAATGAGTGGTCGTGCTATAGGAACTCATTAGATATGGTGTAACTAGTCTAAGAGGGAACTCGCTTTCACCTAAAGCTTAGCCTTGTCATCATTGTCTTGCAAAATTTTCTACAAAAAACATGGACCCACCACTTCTACATTAAACATATAGAGATCACACCCCAAGAACTCTCTCCCATACTTGTCTCTCATTTATTTTATAGCATTTTACTAGTTATGACAAACAAGTCTTGTAATTTTACACTTTGATGTCACAAACTGAATTTAATTTGTTTTTATATTCAAAAATGTTTTAATCGTATTACTATTTAGAATTGAATTTAAAGTACCTACTATTTTCACTACCACTCCCTTGGGACATGACCCCAACCCTTGGGTGGGTTACTAAACTACCGTCGATTTGTCGACACTCATACTGTAGGCTACTGTCGTTGATCACGATCATAAAAAAAGAATTAAAGAGTCAAATAGTGTCATATATTAATTCCAAAAGCTTGAAATCGATGGTGTATTCGGATACTTGACCTTAAAAACCCTAGCCTTTTTATTTAAGTTTTAGAGGGATAAATATTGTGGAAGAACTTTGATCAACTTTGAGAATTTAATAGAATGATTTCAAAATGGAATTTTTTGGGTAAAAACATTTACATTGGGTACATAATGGAATGTAAAATTACCTAAAAGGTCTTTTAAAATAATTGTCAAGCTTCATCAACAGTGGGGACCTACAGCTCGTGGGATTACCTACAGAGTGTACTGGTCCACTGTCAATGGGGACAAAAACTTATTTCCTAGAATCTCGGCTGGTGGAACACAGGTACGTTCTGTTTGTCAACATACGGGTCCTTAAATGTCCTCTGTGAGTCCAAAACAAATATTCTAAAAATCTCACGAAGTATGGGACTCATCTACGAGACCTACCTACAACTCATGCATAACAGAAGGATTGGGACTCATCTACGAGACCTACCTACAGCTCATGCATAACAGAAGGACCATCCTCGTGAATAATATAAAAGTACATGGTTTAGAATTTTTAGGAATTATTGAAGTTAGCACCCACGGACTCACCTAAGGTCTTTTTGTTAGTACATGAACCGACTGCAGCTCTACTGGTACAGGTACAAGTTCTACACCGAGCTGCAAACTTTTAACTATTTAATTCGAGGTGTTATATTATCTCCCCCTTGGGAACATTCATCTTCAAATGGATTTCAAGACATGATACAGTAGGTAGAAACTTAAAACTAACAACCCAAAATGAATTTAGTCACATAAATGCAAATATCCGAGGAGGAAACATCAACTCCACGCATAAGCATGTTCAAAATACCATTTCATCAGGTACATATGTGACTCATACGTTAATGCATATAAAATAATTAAGTCAAGTAAAATAATTTTGCATGCATACATGAGGAATCACGGGAGTATCTAAGACACATAAAACAAAAAGAATGAACCGTGAAGGACTGAATACTCTAGTTAGAAGAAGGGAATAAGGAAAAGATCACATCATATCATTCTCGGCCTACCAAGTGGAACATTAAAAAAATTATTCCTCTAAAGAACCTTCATGGAAGAATTTTTATTATTTTATAACTTCTTAACTTGTAGGTCTAAAAACTCAATGGGAACTTTTTCGTAAGAAAGATCCTCTTTAACTCCTAAACCTTCTAATGTTACTATTGATGTTTGATATCCAATGCATTTATTCAACAATATGACATGGAAAACTTGGTGCACCAATGCCAAGTAACAAGACAAATTGAGTTTAGAAGAAAGTTGACCAATTCAATTCAAAATATTAATATTATATATAATATATATATGTAGTATGTAGATAGGTATTGTATATATATATATATATTGTCTGTATGGTATATATACAACGTATATACATACGTACATTATATATAGTATAATATATATATATATATATATATATCTAGATATATTATTATATAGCCTTTTCTCCCAAACCTCCTTCTAACCCTTAATGAGTGAGATTTTCAAATAGACCAAATTATGAACATCAAAGTCAACGTCTTGGCTTCTAAAATAGACATAGAACTTTTTTGGGACCTGAGTTATTATCAACCTTTTTCCAATAAGCCTAACTTTCTCCATAGTCTCATGCGCCAAATTGGGATCTATCAATGTAACTTCATCCACTTCAAACAAACGTAAAAGATATCTACACCTCGTACAGTATACATCCTCGAAGGGATCCATTAAAATGCTTGATTGATAGTTATTGTTGTATGCAAACTTAATCAAAAGAAACTAATCATCCCAATTACCCTTGAAGCAAATTACATGAGTTATCAACATATCTTCCAATGTTTTGATACCACTCTCTATGTGTCCCTAGATTTATAGATTTAAGGACATACTAATCTTAACATGAGTACCAAGAACCTTTTTGAAGGATTTCCAAACTAAAAAGTGAACTAGTTCCACGATTGGAGATAATGAGAAAGGGCACCCTATGAAATCTAACCATCTCCCTCAAATAAAATTAGCATAGTCCTGCCCCGAATAAGAAAACTTGACGGGAATGAAATGAGTTGATTTTTTCATTCAATCAACAATGACCTAAATTGAGTCATATTGTTGCCGTCTGCGAAGTAAACCAACAATAAAGTACATATTCAAATCTTCCAATATCCAATTAGTAATACTTATATATTTGGAAAAACCATTGATACTCAACTTTCACTTGCCAATAAGTATGATATTTAGCCACAAATTTTGCAATATCCTTTTTTATCCCATTCCATCAGTCGACATCCCACAAGTCACGGTAGACATCGGTGGCTCCTAGGTGAATGGAATATAAGAACTATAGGCTTCCAATAAGATTTTCTCTCTCAGTTCATTTACATTGGGAATAAACAAATGATCTTCATAACAAAGCACACTATGTGTTCGTTGGAAGAAGGTGTTTTTTATTAATTTCATAAGCATTCTTCCCTTAAATTCAATAAAAATCAGGTAAATACCTTTCTTGTTTTTCAGATCATCCACAAAAGACTATTATGAACTATTGGGAACCATAACACCCTCTATGGTTGAGTCAACAAATCGAACACCCAACCGGGACAATCCATGAACATATCTAATGAGTTCCTTGTTACCATCATATAAGTAAGAAACATTTCCCATTGATAACTAACTAAGATCATCGTCCATCACATTCGCCTTATCGATGTGATAGAGAATTGTAATGTTCAAATCATTTAATAACTCAAGACACCTCCTTTGTTGAAGATTTAGAAATTTCTGTTTGAATACATATTGCAAAGTTTTGTTGTCACTAAAGACATCAACATTAACTACATCCAATTAATGCCTCCGAATCATTAAGGCAAAAACAAACTCCTCTAGTTCTAAATGGCGAGTAGGATAGTTCTTTTCATGAATGTTAAGTTGCCTTGACGCATAGGAAATTACTTTCCCATTTTGCATGAGGACACATCCTAACTCACTTCTTGAGACATCACAATAAAAAATAAATCCATTGGTTCCTTCTGGTAAAGTCAAACCGGAGCGAAAGTAAGTCTATATTTAAACTCTTGCAATCTTTTTAAACACGATTCCAACCAATGAATTTAATTTGTTTTGGATCAATGTTGTTAATTGAGAGGAAATCAAAGAAAAAACATCAACAAACATTCTATAGTAACCATCCAAACTCAAGAAACTTCTAATATCTTAAGGGGATTGAGTCTAGGCAAACTATTAACCACATATGTCTTCTTAGGATTTATTTCAATACCCTTACTGGAAACAATATGACCAAGAAAATCCATGGACCTTAACAAAAAATCTCATTTACTAAACTTTGCAAAGAGTTGTTAGTCCTCCAGGACTTGCAACACACTCCTCAAATGATCGGTGTGCTTATCTTTGCTCCTTTAATAAATCAATATATCATCAATGAAAACAATCACAAACATGTATAAGTATTGTCTAAACACTTTTTTCATAAAATCCATAAATAAAGTTGGAGCATTGGTCCAACAAAAAGTCATCACCTAAACCTCATAATGACCATATAGAGTTTTAAAAGTCGTCTTCAGAATGTCATCTTATTTCACTCTCAATAAGTGGTAACCTAACTAGAGGTCAATCTTACAAAAGTAACTTGCTCCTTGGAATTGATAAAGAAATAATCTATTTTTCAGAGAGGATATTTGTTGTTAATGATAACCTTGTTCAATTTACAGTATCAATACACATGTCAGGAATCAAGAGCACCCCAAGTAGTGAAGTGCAAACTTTATCTAGAAGGGTTCTTATAGAATCCCTTTTAACTTCACAAAATAACATCATATAAAAAAGGAGGGAATTTAAAAACATTTATTTTGAAATAGGACGAAAATCTTTTCGTAATAGCGGAAGTCTTTCTAACATGTATCTCAAAACGATCTACAACTACAAGAATAATATTGTCTTGGGACGCATCATACAGAAGTCTAAAACATAAAAATGGACATAAATGGTACATCGTCGTTCTTCCTTTAATGCTCTAAAGACTCACCAAATCTTTACTTGTTTAAAGCCTCAGAAACTTTACCCTTCAAAGAAACTCAATCTCCTCAACACCCTACATTGGATTAGAATATAGGCAATATGCGTTAGCAAAAAAGTACTAAGTATGAAAACTAACTTACCAACTTAAGATATATCGAAATGGTTAGTAAACATAAGACATAATCATAAGAAATATTAAAATAATCATAACATAAGCATCATATAATAACAAGCCTTCATAAATCAGACATTCATACCTAAGCTAAGTACCTCTCTTTATTCATCCTTGGTAATAGCCTTTTATTACCTTAGCTAAGTACCTCTCTTTGATCATCCTTTGTCATAACCCACTCTCATACTTAATACATTATGCAATAATAGCTTTATACCTCTAGTAAACCTCAAGGTACATTGGGCAATGGATGTGGGTCATTCATTCTATCTCACACACTAAGAATATCTTAAAGTTACCCTATTGTTGTGTTACCCCTTTCTAAGTTCTACTATTGACATACTTCATAGTGAGAAGGAACTATAATCTTAAGTCATTCATATCAAGGAAGACAACTATAGCAACTATATAAGCTAAGAACACATTACATAGGAGAACATTTAATAAGTAGTTCCAAGTAATACTTGTGCCATGTATGAATGACATCCCATTCTACCATTCATACTAAGTACTTCTTTATGCTATTCGTATTAATGATAACTTATGTTACATACTATTCTATTAAGTTGAACATACTAACATAATAGAGCTACTACCATAAAAAAACATCGTAGCATACAATCCAAGCTAACAAAGGAAGGATGTAAGAACAACAACCTAATTACCATGCAACGATTTATACAAATGCAAAGTATCCATAGAGGAACCTAAGATCTTAAACCCTAAGCTAATCTTAGGAGAACTACATATATGAATTCTAAGCTACCATGAAGTCGTTTTTTCCATACCAAAATAAGCTATCATGAAGGAATTCTAGTCATGATACTTCAAATAAATCCTAAGAGAGTATTGATCCTCCATCCTAGGTTACCTTGCCTTCTACTACTGCAAGTTACCAAAACCAACATTCTATCAATGAAAGATAAAGCTAAACATGGGAGAGATTAACTCCCCAAACCAAGAACAAGGAGATACCATGTTCGACTCGATAACTAACCTATTACTGCGGAGTCATACGACTCCCCCGAAAGACTTATTTCTTGGTATTTATCTCCCACGGTCAACTACACAAGAAGTGATTATACAATATAACTTCAATATATTCTAGGCTATCATGATTTGATTCATCTTAGGTTTTTAAGTCTACCTATAATCCGTCTATGTGAGAGAACTTGTTTCCCTTAGCTTATTCATGTAATAATGTATAGGAGAAGGAGAATAACACATCATAATCACCTCATAATGATTTCACATTAAAGGCTAGAAACAATTGCTACAAGCCCTATTTTCAATGCTAGCTTCATTCTATAACCATCCATGTCTAATTATAAGTTATTCCATTCACTTTGATCTTTGAAGATAATTCTATACATGCTTAACCATATAGGTCCAATTCAAGTTTTACAAGTCAAGATCAGTCCTCATTAACAAGGTCTAGTTCAATTAATATTTAGATAATCCAAACTTCGTTCAATTACAACTGAAGACCTTGATTTAGGAGGTTTTTCATTAACCTTCAATATCACCATTTATGGCTTCAACCCACCATGAACACTTTCATCAACTTAGAATAGGGTTCATAAAAGAATTCACGTCAAATAATCTTCATATAAACATAATTAATGTTACCAACTAGATAGAGATCACAAACAAGCCCTACACAATTTAATCACAACCCTAGCTAGAATGGGGTATTTTTGATTCACAATTGGTGGATAGCTATTGGACTCCATGCGTGGAAGAATTCATGGATTAACGAGTTTCAAATACCTTTAACAACCTTGAATCAATAGGGGAAATTTGACCTAAGATGTTTCCCCTTCTTTGTACTAGGGACCACGACCATGACAACCCATGGAGGGAACAATGGTCCATGGTGCTTCCCTTGGTACATTTTGTAGTAGCTCCCCAACTATCCATGACCCTAAAAAACCCTCACACGCCAAGGCAACTTTATGAAAACTTTGATGGGTCATTGTCCCTTGGACGACTGGTGAAGTGCTTTGTGGCCTTAGCGAAACATCTTGTCCACTTGGCCTGGCCTCCCATGAATCTAAAGCATGTCCATGGAAAACTTCATGGACCGTGGTACACACCACTGGTCGTGAACTCTTAATAGTGGATGCGAAGGTTTGGCACCTTTTACCCTATGGCTTAGCCTTGCCCTTTTGCCTTTGTGGCTGCCCCTCCCATGTACCATCAAATATCTGTTGGTCATCTACGCTGCTAGATTTAACATCTACCATAATCATCAACAATGAACTCCCCTTTAATAAAGATAAAGTTGCAACTACTTTTGAAATCTTTTACAACACACTCAAGGACCCTATCTCTTGGATATAGTTTTGTCTCTAACATTTTGGGGTATAACAATGGTTTAGCTTAGGATCTTTTAAGCTTAAAACCATCATTAACTAGTTAAACAACCCCATAATAACTTAGTTCAAAACTTCAGCGATTAGACTCTATGATACACTAGCTTAAATGACTACTTTTCCGGATGTTTTTGTCGTTTATTGACGTTTCATTTCTAAAATCCATTTTTCATAATTTAAAAAAGTTCCCATAAATAAACTACCATTTCAGACTCTAAGGTCATCCTATTTCATTTTGTGGGGTGTCTCAATACTCACCCAGTTGGGAATATTTGTCCTCGAATGACACTTAAAACAATAGGGAGTAATGACGCAAGACTAGCGACCCCTCGTGTATGCATTATTTGAAATGTGCACACCCAACAAAGGAAATATAATTCAAAGCTAATCATACTCAATGCAACTTAAAATTCATGAAATAAACACATTACTCATTTCAAAAGAGGACTAACATCTCCTAGCTACAACATGCTCAACATAGACTCATTAGGTCTAAAAATGCACAGTGACTCAAGATGATACAAAAAGAGACAACACTAAGCAAGTCCAATAATTCTTACAAGGTCTAAACACCTTAAAAAACATCATCTTAAAAATGAAAAATATCAAGTCCATCATACCAATTCATAGAAACAAGAAATCTGGGGGGAAAATTTAAAAAACCATTAAAGAAGCGCATACCGGAAAGGAACATGAGGAGATCACTTTTTATCTTCTCTAGATTAGAGAGAATAGAACCTATTCCTCATTGGAGGAAAATTTTACATATTATTAGGAGAAACTTTCTTGCCTTCGCTAACATTAGACTTTGCCTTAGGGAAATCTTACTTCATGTTGCCACTCTCACCACACCCATAATAACCATCCCTACCGGCCAAAGACTTACCCTCATGTCTCTTACCACACCTAAAACAAGTATGTTATAGAGAGATTACTTTTCTGTTGTGGTCTAAGGTTAGACACCCTCTCATCCTTATACCTAAAATAATTAGGATAACCTTGTCCAGAAAAACTTTTTTCGATTTTTAGAACGACAAAGCCCATATGACCTATCATTTTCCACCCTAGTCATCTTTTTCTCCTTTTTAAGTTTGGATTCTTCTATTTGTTTTGCAAAAAGCATGAGGTGGCGGATATCTATATCATCAACAATAATTGCCATACTCCATTCTTCTTCTACTAGTTTAGACACCCCCGTCAGGAACCTAATAATCAAATCCCTAGGACTTCATACAAAAGATAGAGCATGCTTTGACAAAAGTGAACTTCAAGGAATACTCCTTAACACTCAAATTGACTTTCTTAAGGTTTAATAATTCCTCAAACTTAGCCTCCCTCAATTCTCTAGGAAAGAACCTACCAAGAAAAGTCGACATAAAAGTCCCCCATTCTAACGGACCCACCTCTACCGACCTAGAATATTTCCATTGCTCACACAAAATTTGTGCCTCATCTTTCAATTGATACGCGACTAGTTTTGCTCTCCCCCTAGCAGTTAATCTCAAAATTGCAAGACTCAAATAAACTTCATAAATGAACCCATTTGAATCCTCCTCCACCTTAGATCTACTAAACTCCAGAGGGTTCATCCTCAAGAACTCTCTAATTTTATTGGAACTCATTCCTCCTATAGGGTTTTCCAGAGCCACCACCTCTCTATTGTCTTAGGCCGTCAAGTCTTGATCCAACAAATTTATAGATGCCCTAAAATCTACCATAGTAACATTATCGATTGGAGGTTCATTAGGAACATGAGGAGGAACTTTTTCTCCTTGTAGAGGCACTTGATTTTGCAGTTGGGGATGAATTTCCTAATCCTTATTGTGGTCTCCTTCTTTTCTCGCATTAGTCTTAGTGTTAGCCATAACGTGGAAAAAATCATAGGTAAACATTAGAAAAGGGTCTACTAAAGCCGAACTCTCTGGAACGACTAAGAGAATGAAGAAGTATTCCCTAAGCATCCCATAGCTTCGTACTCATATGTGTGTGACAACTCACACTTCTGAATAAAACTCTACTAGACGTGGTTTGATACATTCTAAGACCATTTTATAACCTTATTCTCTCATACCATGTTTGTCACGACTTGAGAGCACCCCATTTTCATGACAAGGCGTACTTGACCTTGAAGAAGTCTTATACAAGACCCTTATCCTCATTACTTAACATCATATAAAGATGGAGGGAATTTAAAAAAATTTCTTTAAACATAGTACAAAATTATAAAAAAGCGGAACTCTTTTTAACATGTGTCTCAAAATAATCTACAATTTCAAGAACAACAATGTCTTGGAACGCAACACCAAAAAGTATAAAATATAATAAAAAGGAAATAAATGGGACATAAGGATTTGTCCTCAAATGCTATGAGGACTCACCAAATCTCCACTGGTTTAAAACCTTGGAAACTCAACACTTCAAAGAAACTCAATCTCCTCAACACCCTTTATTGGATTACAATGTACGCAATATGCGTTAATACAAAAGTACTAAGTATGAAATAAGAGACCAACATAAGATATCTCGAAATGGTAGTCAACATATGATATAATAATAAGAGATAATAACATAAGAGTCATATCATTATAAGTCTACATAAATCATGCATAGATTCATTCTTCAACCATTTGCCTTTCATACTCAAATGAACTACTTCATAAGACACCTCCAAGTATATATGTGTAAGGCCACAGTAGCATTCCATTCTAATACCTAAGCTTAGTACCTCCCTTTGGTAATATTTGGTGATAGCCCACTCTCATACTTATTAACTAGGATTTCATGAAATAAGAGAAATATAACTTTATTTTACCTAAAGGTAATCTTGTGTAATACATGTGGCACATTCCATTCTACCTCACATACTAAGCATATCTTGAAGTAACCCTATTCTTGTGTTACCCCATTCTAACTGTCACTATTGATCTACTTCATATTGAAAAAGGAACTAGAATCTAAAGTCATTCAAATCATGGAACGAAATTGTAGCAACCATCCAAACTAAGCATAAATCACAGGTACTAACTTATGAATGGAATCCCATTATACCATTCATACTAAGTACTTCTTTAGCCTATCTTAATTGATACTAACTTATATTACATTGTAGTCTATTCAGCTTAACATACTAACATATTATACCCTCTACCATGGAAAAACATCATAGCATACAATCCAAGGATACAAAGAAATGATATAAGATTACAAACCTATCAACCATGCAACCATTTATGTAGATGCAAGTTATTTATATTGGAGCCTAAAATCTTCAGCCCTAATCTAATCTTAGGAAAGCTACATATCTCAATCCTAAGATTTCATGAAGTGGTTTTGTCTCAACCAAATCTAGTTATCATGAAGGCATTCTAGTCATGCTACTTGAAGCTAATCCTTGGAGAGTATCGATCCTCAGTAGTAGGCTACCTTTACTACTACTATTGCAAGCTACCATGAACAATAATTGAATCAATGCAAGATCGAGGTAACCATAGGAGAGTTTAACTCATCCAACCTAAGATACCATGTGATCTACCATCTGAAGCTACCATGAGGTCTACCATCCCAAGCTACATAATTCAACCATCCATGAAGGATCTATAAGACCCAACCCCAAGCTATTCTATATTGTTCTACCTTACAAATTCAACTACACAAGAAGTGATTATATAATATAACTTCAAGTTAATCTAGTCTATCATGATTTGATTCATTTAGGTTTTTAAGTGAATCGAGAATTCATCCATGTGATAAAACATTCTTACCTTACCTTATTCATGTATAAGTGTAGAGGATAAATAGAATAAATCATCACAACAACCTAATGATTTCACACCCAAACCCCAAGCAACAATCTCTACAAGCCGTGTTTTCAATACTAGCTTCACTATATCATCATCCATGTCTAATTACAAGCTATTCAATACCGTTTGATCATAAGAAGGTAACTCTAGTCATGCTTAATCATATAGGTTCAATTCAATCGTTAGAAGTCGATGAATCAAACAATTATTATTTAGATGACCCTAACTTTAGTTAATTACTACGCGGGACCTTGAATTTTGAAGGTTTCTCATTAATATTCAATTTCACCATAGATGGCTTCAACCCATAATGACCACTTTCATAAACTTAGATTAGTGTTCATAAAAGAATTCACATTAAAAACATCACATAATCATCACATAAACATAATTTATGGCTGCCCACTAGATAAGGATCACAAACAATCCCTACCCACAATTTAATCACAGCCCTAATTAGAATGGGGTATTTTTAATTTACTATTCGGGGATATCTATAAGGGCTAAATGGATGGAAGAATCCATGGATGAACAAGATTCACATAACTTAAACAACCTTGAATGAATGGGGGAAATTTGACCTAACATTCTGCCCCTTCTCTTCTATTCTTCTTTTTCTTCTTTTTCTTGTTGTTCTTCAAGCTTTTGGTTCTTTATAGTGAGAGAACTATTTGAGATGGAGTCATTTAGGGTTTAGGTTTATAGATTATTAATTAGTATTCTTTATTACTTATATACATACATATTAACATATATATATGTATGTATGGGTGAGTAAATCCAATACAAAAAGACCCACACTTAACCTAAGTCAAATGGGGGTTTACTTAAAAAACCCTCACTTGGCAGCCTCGTACCAGGGACCACGACCATGTTTACGATTTGTGGAGGGAACCAAGGTCCCTGGTGGTGCCGTGGTACATTTTACAGTAGCCCCCCAATCCTACATTACTCTAAAACACCCTCGCACACCAAGGCACCTTCATGGAGACTTTGACGGGCAGTTATCCCTTTGACGGTCCGTGAAATGCCTCGTGGTCTTGGGGAAGTGTCTTGGCCACTTGTCCTAGCCTCCCAGATTTGTAAGGCATATACATGGACCACTTCACGGACCGTGGTATACAACACTTGTAATGAAGGTTGTCGTGAACTCTTAGGCAGTGGCTTCCAACGTTTGGCAGATTTTGCCCTTTTGCTTAGGGTTGCCCTTTTTTCTTTGTAGCTGCTCTAACCATGTACCACCAAAGACCTACAACTAATCTAGGCTACTAGATATTATTTGTACATTAATCATCAACCAATTAAACTCCCACTCATAACACATAAGTCAAAACTACGATTCAAATCTTTGACATCACACTCAAGGACTCTATCTCTTGTCTCTACTTTCATCTATATATTTTGGGGGTATAACAATAATTTAGTTTGGGATATTTTTAGATTAAAAGGTTCATTAAATAATTAAATAAAAAACCCCATAAGGACTTAATAAATCAACTAAACATAAGAAACAATACAGTAGGATACACTAGCTCAAATGATTACTTTTCCCGACGTTTTTGTCTTTTATGGACATTTAACTTTTGAAATCCTCAATCTGACTTTAAAAACCATTTTCCATAATTTAAACAAGTTCAAAGAAATAAATTAAAATGTGAGGCTCTAAAGTCATCCTATTTCATTTTGGGGGTGTTTCAGCACATACGGAACAATCCATCTTTCTTTCCATTAAATAAAACTATATCAACCGATGGAGAGATATTCGATTGGCTGGAACCCTTATTCAACAAATATTTTAATTTTTCTATGATTCCTTAAGCTCTATCGAATATATTTGGTAAAGAGAAACAGGGATAGATTGAAAATCTGGATATAGGTAAAGACAAAGTCAAATTCCTTTTAAGAAGGAAGGCCATGTAAATCATTCTTAATCACTTCTTGAAACTCATTAACAACAAGGACCAACTGAATAGTAGGGGTATTTTAATCTATATCCCAGAACCAAGCAAGGAAATATATTCAACCCTTAGAAATCATCTTCCTAGCTTTGAGACTAGAGACAAGTTGACCCTTAGGAATAGAATTTCCCTCGTTTCCACTATAGGGTGGATTCATTTGGAAGCTGAAACTTGACAACTTGGCTTCTACAATCAATAAAAGCATAGAATGAATGTAGTCAATACAAGCCAAGGATAACATCAAAATCCAATATATCAAGCACTATAAGATAAACATGAGTGACACTATGGATAAGGAGATAGTACACTTTCTTTAGACTCTCTTACACACAATAGCTTTACTAATGGTAGTAGAGACAATACAAGGATCAAGCAACACATCCGGAAGAATATCAAATTCATGGCCACATAAGGCTTCACATAAGACAAGGTAGAATCGGGGTTAATCAAAGCATAAAAAGTAAGATGATTGACTTTTAACATATTTTTGAAAACATTGGGAGAACCCTCTTACTCATGGAATGTCTGAAGTGCATGGAATCTGTTTATCTTTTAATTACAACTAGAACATGATGGAGGATAGGGTTAAACCGTTTGATAATTATCTCACTTGTTCTTTGTAGCTTATGGTCAATATCATATTTTATGATCTATCTTTCACAACAAAAACATGCATGAGAACCACCTAGAAATTTTCCCTCATGCTTTCTTCCACATTTAGCACAAGTAGACAATGAAGTTTCACTACCATTTCCTATTTGAGGCTTATGATTAGAAAACCTCTCTTTGTTGAACTTAGGAAGAGCATTGGAGGAACCTTACTGGAAAGACGTTGTCAAAACTTAGAACGACCATGTAACTCGGACCACGAATGTGAGAAATCACCATCCCTAGTCTTAGACTTCTTTACCTCTCTAGGACTCTCGTTAGGTTTCTCCCCTTTCTTTTGTTGAGCTTGAACCATGAGATTAGAAGTGTCCATGTGATTTCTAAGCATGGCGGTATGGCATTCCTTAACCACCATCTCCGACATGCTTAAAATGAATTTTCTTATTATTGCCCTATGGTCGGCCACTAAAGTAGGAGAATATCGAGACAATTGTATGAACTTCAACATATATTATTTCCCACTCATGTTTCCTTAATGAAGGTTAATGCATTAAAGTTACCTTTCATCCCTCATCTTAAGGAGAAATAAAATATCACAGAAAGTAACATTAATTATTTCCCAATCAAGAGGGCCTGCAACAATCTCCCTCTCTTCCTTCCATCGGTTTAAGTATATTTGACAAACACCTAGGAGTTGATAAGAACCAATTCCCCCTTTTACATTGGCGCCATTCCCATCATCATCAACGACTCATACACTTTATGAGTGAACTCGTGAGGGTCTTCCTCTACTTTTGAACCATCAAATAATGGAGGATTCATTATTGTGAAGTCTCTCATTCTAGTTTTTATTTTACCCACATTTATCTTCATGTGGAACACCACCTCTGTCATGGCTTAAAAAAATACTTGATAAGAATCCCTAAACTCCACTCAGTTGTTAGGCCAAAGGGTAGACGAGATCTTAAGGAAGTTAAGGACCTTCTCATTCCACATTCTCTCCCCTATTCCACCATGTATATGACCATCATGTATATGACCTTCATGTTGCCCTATACTCTTAAGCAGCGAATAAGGACTAGGAGGGAGATATTATAAAGTTATATTATATCAAAAAAAATTAGAGTAATTAAAAAAGTGGAGTTTCCTAAACATCTTCTAATTCATAAATGTGGCTCGCTTCATACTCATCCATAAGACTATGTAGAGTGGCTTAACAAACCTCGTAGGACCTTTCTAAGTTTTTTACTTTAAATACAATGTTTTCCATGATTTAAAGGAAACCCCTAGATGTGAAATGGATTATAGGACAATCAGAGGACCCTAAACAATCCACTTATTATAAATCATAATAGATAAGAGAAAATCAAATGATTTTTTAAAGGATAATACATATCATAAGAGTTTATAAACAGCAGTGGAAGTCTAACATAGTCTCAAATCTTTTATTGCATGAAAAGTGATTGGTACGTATCATATAAATCACATATAATACTTAAAAGTAAATACAATAAGAAATATAGAGTTCGTTTCTCCCAATACAAGGACTTGCAAATCTTTATAATCTACAAAAATGATCACTAGCCACGAAAATCGGAGATATGAGCATTGGATCATAAATTTGTGAAACAATGTAGGAAAAAGTATTTATTAGTACATGGAATGTAACAAGTATGACAAAAATGCATAAAAGATATTTAATCATGCTAAAGAGGATTCTACATGACCTGCAATTACGAAGTTAAACCATAAGATAAAAGGGTTAGAAAACAGAAATCATACTCATGGTCAATGAAAGTTAAAAATCTTTAAAATAGTTTTGATATACTTCTATAAGTTACCTTAGTTCATTATTGTAGGAGATTTACCTTTAACCTATATAAAGACTATGTTATCTATAACGTGGAACATAATTTCTACCCCACATAAAAAAAAAGTATCCTCACTTGCCTATCTAGAAAGACTATAATGGAACTTAACTTATAGGACATGGGTAAAAATCACTCGCCTACTCGGTGCTAAGCATAAATCAATAGAACAACCATTAGTCTTAAAGACCAAAAAATACTTTAAAATAACAGTCGACCTCTATCAACACTAGGGACATATGGTTTGTAGGCCCACCTTATGACAGTCTTTGTCAATTCTGATAGGTTCATACATAGGTTCTTTCATTCCAACTAAGAAAATTCTTATGATCTCACAAAGGCTGGGACACACCTACAAGATCTACCAATGAATCGTACTTAGTATGATGGACCATCCTTGTGAACCATATTTAAGTAAATGGACTACACTTGTAAGGAATTTTTTGAAGTTACAACCCACAGCCCCACCTACGGTCCGTGCAAATCCATGGACTGTCCTTTTTTCATTGGTAGCGACACTAGTTCTACACAAAGATTCACTTTCTCATCTTTTAAAATATGAGGTATAATATAATAGCATGATTTGGGGAGAGAAACTCCATACCCAAAAAAATATAAAATTCTACCATACCTAGAATGATCAAGTATATCTGTGTAATATACCCAACCAAGGACATAAGTTAGGATTGATAAATTTGATATATGACTAAGCACTCGCCCACCAGTGTACAAAAATAAATATACAAATGTATGGTATCATACATCATGTCAAATCTACAAAAAAAAATATGTAGACATATATGAGAAAGTAGACCCTAGATCAAATAATACAAACTCATGTCAATGGACAACTAGGTCAATACATGTAATCACATCATCGAATACCTTGGCCTCTAGCCTTCCTTGAATAGTATAACATTGTCCCTCTCAACAACATCAATTTGAGTAGTACCCCATACTTTATTTTGCTGAGTTGTAGCACCCCTACCAGAAGCCTTACCGCCTTTGCCAAATTAACCATTGCCTCGACCCTTGTCCAGAGGGGCTAAGTCTCTAGATAGAGCATCTGAATAAGTATGTAAGAGTCTTGAGTGAGTCGTTAAAGCACAGTGCAAAATTATATGACTTGGACTCCCATACCCATAACAAGATCTTAATGTTGATGATTTTTCTGATGGAACAAATGATCTATCATTGACACTTTTCTGGAAACATAAGACCCTTAGTATGTCTACTCACTCTTGGTTATAAATCATAATTGCATGAAAAGTCCCATAACACTTAAAAGAGATACATTATCTATGTTAACCTCTTCCTCCTGATGAGGCACAAAACTTCTTGTGGTCCCTAATCTCTTCCCTAACAATCAAATCCACCTTTTTGATGGAACTCATGATGGATTGGAAGGAAGCCACATTTCTTCTTCGCAAAACACATACAACCTATTGGAGAAAGTCAACCATCTTAAAATCCTATGGACCCTCTCCGCCTCATTCAGAATATTTGACATATCATTCTTGGACGGGCTCACGAAACACACAAGGTTACTTACGTAGCATCATCATCATACAAGCCTTCACTAGGCGCATAAGTCCTAAAAACCCTTCACAAGTTGACTCTCCGCCCTTCATTCTCCCTGGAAGAGGGGTGTTTGGAAAAGAAATGGAGAATGAACCCCACTTTTTGGAGAATATCCACTTTGATAGACTTAATAAGGTCGGGTCCACCGAACCGTCCTTGATTGGGTGATTCCAACGAGCGGAAGGGATAAATAAAGCGACATCTGCCGTACACAACCTTCTATACATGTTGCCGCACAGAATGACATAGAGCACAATCTTCCACAAATTCATGGAGTCAGCCCAGATCTAGTACTACTCGAAATGGGTGTGGGATGGACTGAAAGATTCCAACAAAGGGTTATACTGGAACTGAACAGTTGAAATAGACAAGCGAGAGGCCATAAAAAAGCGACTTCACATAAGTATGATGTATGAAATAAAATTCAAGAGATGTAATCACTGTTTGTCATAAAGCATAAGATGATATAAGATATACCAACAAAGTACATATTTAATGTGTGACTTTTTATTATGTCTTACTCAAGAAATTCTAACATCATAAGACTGGTTGGGTTGTAACCTATATACGACGTACAAATTTAAAATGAAAACATAATCAAAGGACCAAAACTTCTTTAGTTTTGTCCTCAAAGAATGAGGACTTACCAATCCAAGTGACCAACAGTTGAGCGATCTCTCTATGAATGAGAGACATGAAAAGGTGTGTTAGAACCTATGTTATAAGATAATATAGACAATATTATGCATTAGTAAAATTAATGTACAATATATAGGAAATGTATAAAATAAAGGCATGTAACATGATTGGATGAAACATTATGCAAAGGACAAAGTAAAATGTGATAAATCCTTTATGAAGAATTCATAACAGAATGACAAGGTCAAAATGTGCATACGTAAATCATTTGACGATTCTATCTTAATAACACATAAAGAAAACAGAGTTTCAGTTTGAGTAATTCCCATTCATGAAAATATGACATGTTGCGAGCTATGCATGGGCTCATGTTTATGATCCTTATAACGACGAGGGGAAAAACTTATCAAAGTAGAACTTTTGTTCACGTTTTCATCTCAAAAATTACGATAGGGTGGTGGAAAAACTCCCACATTGTAGATGAATTGTTTAAGAAAGCTCAACGGGAATAAATTAATTTGAACACGATTGATGCTTCTAGAGACCCAATTTGTACGAAAATCAGACACCCAATCTCAAAGTATTATAGCTGCTAAGTAAATTGCAACAAAAAAATATAATCATATTCAAATCTAAATACTTGGAAAGACAAAATTAAAATATAATCCAATCATAAGTCATTGTAGACTAGATTCTTTCAAATAATTATTTCATGAACTTCTTCTTTCACATCCAGGGATCACCCCCTAGAAGTAACAAGTGTTGTCGTCCTCGAAGAGGACTAAGACTAACCTCTTAGTGTCTGTCATTACAATTCATAGGTTAAATTCATGGAACATTTAAAATTTGTTAATCACTTCTACATTGAGGTATACTACACCTCTCTCTTAAAACATAACTTATATATTATATATATGATATATTAGTATGATAATATATATATATATATTATATAGATATATAATATACTATATACTATTGAGGGTACTAGACTTCCTTTCCTTTTCATATGAATCCATTAAATAGGTGTCTAGTTTTATTTCGCATACTAGTATACACAATTTAATGGATGGTCGGAGTCGGACTAAGTATCACATATAAACCATATAATTGAATACAACATTCGTCATAGCCCTTACTTGATTCAATAAAAGAAGCCACACTATAAAATAACTAACAATCATCTTCAAAAATAAAAAGAGAGAATTATATGGTCCTTTAACTACAGAACAATTAACAATAGTAGTGGCCATTGCCTCCTAGGGGAGACCTACAGAACATAAATGCGAGTACAATTGAGTCACATGATCCTTCTATAACACACTGTCGGAACTACATAAATGTCGAAAGCGAATATGGTTAGTACACACAAGTACGAGGTATAGACTATGAACATAAAACATTTGAAAGCAGCGTAAAAAAGGACATTGTTCAAACCATCTAACGGTTACGTGGTAAAGCGTTGTGCACATACCCCAAAAAACCCCTAATAATCCAATAATGACAGTCTTTAAAGTCAAATGCTATATACACACACAACCCAACAATCATGCTACTGTGCAGGTGAATGATCTCAGTCTGGACTAGTGTTCCAGCATAATACGCCAACCATGCCTACCTAAACCGCTGCCCTGCGTTCAGGAATTTCTTAAGAATTAAGGTTCCGAAAGGACTGGCCAGCTGAAGTTGAGTCTAAAACACTTATGCAGAGCTGCCTTAGCTCAATAGATCAACGATCAGAGATTACTTCTTTAACGTTCGCGAAGAGAAAGAGTGCTAAGGCACAGACCCAAACCCACGAACCTAATAGTTGTATCTGAGGAGACAAAAGCATTCATTCCGGTATTGAGCCGAGTGATGGTTTGACTTGATCTAAACCAAGCCTTCTTATTATAGTAGAGGTTATTCTCATACCCTGATACGCTTTGTGTAGAACCTAGCACAAGAAAAGTCTTCTATCAGGATGCTCTCTCCTAGCTAAGACCGAGTCCACAACTACTTGAATTTAGAAGACCAGGCGCACTTCCCTATAGTTTCTCCTAAGACAGCAAATAGCTCTTTTCACCGATCAAGCCAAACGATAGATTGAATCCAGCCAGAAGTTTTCACCCCTCACCGTGCGGCAGATGGGGGAGTTTAAGACTTCTTTGCTCTTAGGCCCGCTGTACGGCTACTCAGATCAGGAGAAGGGATTGGATTCTTCATTGTATTCGGACGACTCTAAATCGTGATTTTGAACTCTATTATGATACTCCCTTGTCCCAATAAATCAGATTGATGGTGACTTGATCGCCCCACTTGTGTTTCTCTTGGAACTTCCAACTCGAGGCCCTTACTACGCCTTTAATAACCTAGCCTTAAAAAATTGAAGCTTTTTTTGGGCATCCTCCCTTCTCAGAACGTCCTTATTCCTTTGCCTTAGTAAACTGTGCAAATCAGCTGACTTGGATCACCATTCCTCTTATTGCTCCTTTCCTTTCCGAGTAGACTAATTAATGCTGAATTGCTTCCTATTAGAAATAGGCTACTCTACTCTTGGGTACGAACGAAGGATTACCCGGCTTGGGCACATCCCGTGATAGCTTTTTGTTAGCCTGCCATTTACTAGGTAAAGCCCTCCGTATTGGTTATGTCTGAAGCCGATCCTCTCCTTGGTACTAACTGTCACTTAGTGCTAATGCTCAAGTCCTCTTCTCTTCGACGGATGGGCCTATGTCACAAACTCAGGTGAGGAAGTTCCAATCACTGTAACTGGCAATTCAAGATGGAACTCCTTCCATGCCAACAATAATAGTACTAAACGTTCAAAGAAGAGATGGATAAAGCTGAAGTTGGTGTAAGCTTACAGAACATCTGTTCGTGAAGGTCAGCCAGAGCATAAGAAGGACAGCTCACTTCAGAAGCGAATTCCGACTACTATTTTAGAGTACCAAAAAAAAAAAGCCCCCCTCAATGGCATGGATCACACCTACGGCCAAAAAAGCAAAAATACCTACACCCCGGTCGCTCCATGACTGACTGGCTTAGCGGGCATTCCGCCACTGACCATTTGCAATTCGTGCATCTTCCGTATAGGAGTTTCAATAAAGTAAGTAGCTCGCAACGAGGTGATTCCCCCCTGGCTGGTTCCATAGATTGATCTAACTAATAAGATAAGCAAAGGCGTTGAGATGGAAGAGTTAACCTCTCAGCCTCAAGGTGAAATATTAGCAACTGCCAAGGAGTAGTCTGTAAGGTTACTAGTTAGGGTGCCAATCTAGTATCTAACGCTAACAAACACGTTCAGCTTCGCGATAGCGCACCCGCAAAAACTTTTCTCACATATCTATGACTCATTTTTTTCTCATGACCTCAAAATGGATCCACTTCACATTCATATAAATAGAAAAAAGGAGTATCCCCTTTCAACTACCCATCCACACGAGGCATTTGCTTCAGAATACTTTCGCTGTTCTTTTTCGTTTTCCTATGACTGCATAATGCCTTTCTTCTAGCGCCAAAGGCGGTAATCTCCTTTTGGCAGTCTCAATCCTAACGTAATCAAGTATCGCAAAGTTCTGCTAAAAAGCGCTTCAGTGGATCAAGGGGGCTACCCTTTTTCAGTAGATGAGATTAGATGAAAGGTTTTCCGCAACGCTCGTTTCCTCTGGATTGCTCTTCTCAAATCCAATTTTGGCCTTCCGCTACCTGTAAATCGGGAATTCGATCCATCCTAAATTCTTTTTTCTATGATCAAGAGGTGGGAAGTTTTTATTAGAATTCTGCCTATTCCACTGAGATCTAGAAGCCACTTCGAAACTCCTCTCTCCCTATCGCTCCTTATTTTTTTTGACTTTTTTAAAAGGGCAATGAAGCCTTCCTTATAAGTTGCTCGCTCGATCGAAAGGATACACACATCCGAACCTTAGCTTCGCTTCTTTATGAGGGCTAACTTCGCCACGACATTATGTTAGATCTTCGCGCTTCCCGCAGGGTTTTTTTATAGAAGAGTAAGGGGGCACGGAAGATTGGGTTCCGCTCCGAAAGCTAAGTTTTTCGTTCGCCCCCCCTATGTGGTTTGTCCTTCTTATATTACCAGTCTGCCTCCTTCTTTGATGGAAATATATCAATACCCAGCTCCAATTCTCCAGCCTTGCTTGCGTTCTTCCAAACCGTGCTCCCAGATGGTATCACTTATCCCGCTCCGTCCGGAGGTGGTCGAGGGGTCTTCTTGGTGTTATAAAGAACCCATCTTTACGGAATGAATCGTCATATGTTGGTTGAGAATTGCTCGTGTATTCATTGATAATGACTTTGCCAAGGTTCTAGGGAGGCTACTCTACCTTTTTTGTCCGCTCGTCCGCTTAATCCCTCATTCCACAGTCCAGCCCTCTTCACGAACTTCTAATCGTGCCGACCAAAGGAGATCCAACTTTTTATTATCAGAAATAGGAAATGGGCAAAAATTTGGCACCAGATTCCGGAGGTGTGGGAAGATTCAGCTGTGAGACATCTCAAAACATAAAAAACGTATGATAGTTCGTGGAGTTTCACAGAAAGACCCCTTGGTTCTGGCAATGTCACAATTACGGTACCTGGGAGAACGATGAATGAACGAAATGTACGAACATTTTTTAACAAATATGGTCATAGATCATTAGGTTGTAACCTTTGATCATGATCGAATTTTTGATGCTTGGCACCCCGGAAGTATGGAAAGTGCAAACATTGGGACTACCCGGAGGAGTTATGAACAGGAACAAGGAAAGCGAGAAACCACTTTTAAATGGATGAAATCAGATTGTATTTCGTCCTTTGTTCCCGCATAGCGCACGGGGGATCAAAAACACCAAATTTTAGTGACTTATTAGGAAAGAAGAAGTAAAGCAGCATGCTATTGGGAGACCGTGCATACATATGTCGGGAAGGCCCTCCGTTGATTGTTAACGAACAAAATACGAATCCCAAGGCAGGTACGAAGTGTTTTAGCTAATGAGATATTAACTCTTATTCCCCGAACCTACGCTAAACCATGTCAAACCAGACAAATCATACCCAACGAATGGATTCGCTTTCTCCTAACATAGTTTTCGGTGCGAAAAAATGAAATTCCATAGGATATATGATGAGTAATTCAAAAAGAATGAACATATTTGATAGGATTCGGTTCATTTTAGCAATGAACAAACACTAATAGGATTGACGGTATGTATCAAACTGAATCACTCACTATCATACCTGAATCACCACACGAATCAGAACTTGAAACAGAATGAAAGAATAATGTTTTGGGTCTTCTTTGTCGGATAAGAAAAGTTTTTCTCTTACGAGAAGGCAGTTTTCTGCTTAGAAAAGTGAGTTCCTTCTCTCAGATTTCCATACCTCACTAACTCCCGGCCATGGTGCATTTCCAATGGGTTGGTGCTTTTGTTTTAAAAGCCCTGGGAATGCTCTGCCTTGTCTTTTAGCTTTCCGCATAGAATGGGCGATTCCTTCTCTGCCCCCACACAAGATTTCCACCGACCTGGCATAGAGCCGGGATTAATTCAAAGGATTCAAGGTGTGCCCTCGAGTATGAATCCAGGTCTAACGTGGATCATGAAGATTGGGATCCTCCCGACCGATATAAATTAGTTGACATAGAGAGGGAAATCTGTTCACGTTGAAAAACAAACTTTGTTTTTCCAGGATGCGCACCATGACCTTCGTTCTCCTACTGGGTGGAAAGACCCTGGCGTTTCTTGATAGGCATTGCCGGACGAATTCCACCCATTCAGGGTCCTTATAGTTGATTATATAGTGGTCCCAGGATTAGGAGCTCGGATGGGATACAATAAACAACCGGGAATGAAGTAGAATCCTATCCAAAGGCGTGACTGCTAGATCTTATATACCAACGCAGTAAGATAAAAGATATATAAAAAATTTCAGAATAAAGAGCCCCGCCGTAACTTGTGGCCTGTTTTATATAAAGAAATAAAACTTGTTACTTGCAATCTAAAGGGAGGTAAACCTCAGAAGAAATGAGGAAAAGAACCTACAGAATAATCTGTGTGGAAATAGTGGAATTCTATCCTTTTGAGGCCTTCTGATTGAGGCGAACGACAAAAGATGCCCCTCAATATTGCTTATCCGTCAAGCCTGGACGAGTAGTGAAGAAATAGATTGTAGTTGTTTGTTGAATCCGACGGAAAGCGGGGAAAAGGAGAATTTTAAAGATCGCTGACTAGGTTGGCAACTCAACTTCAGTCCTTCGAACCCCATAACATAAGAAGTCGTGAGTGCATTAGCCCCTTTAGAGATATGTGTGGAGACTTTCGTGTTGGTAAGTATTGCGAATGAGCAGTAGGTGCGGCAACTAAAGCAGGTAGCGAGACTGACCAGCAATTTCAGAATACGGTTGACGTCATTTCATTTTGTTATGGAAATGAAGTCTTTCGTTTAGTACGAGATTCGCTTCACACCCGTTGCGGTGCTTACACCTCTCGCCTATCGAAGTTTCTGTTCAAAAACCTAGTCCGAGAATTGTCATAAGAGAAGGATTCACGCGCGCAGCAGTTTACCATAACCAACGTTAGTCAGCCCGGCGCTGCTATTGGCATAACAACCGGTACACACCATAGGTTAGCCCAAACCCACCCCAGATCCTGCTTCGGACTAGAGTCTGGCTCCTCGCAGTTCTCCCTTTAACACCAACGGTAGATAGGAATCGAACTGTCTCCGATGTTCTAAGACCCAACGCACTTACCACTTGAAATCGCTGAACACCGAACCTTGGACTTTTTCAACCCCAGGATGTTATATGCGACCTCCGAGGTTCCAAAAACGACTGACTCTTTTCCGTCGATAAGAGCTCTTGGATCCCATCAGCCTGTTATCCCGGGCGTACCTTTGATCTCGTTGAGCGCGAGCCCTTCCACATGGGACTCTGGCTGACTTGGCCGACTTTCGTCGTCTCTGTTCGACCATAGTCTCAACAATTCAGGCAGGCTTATAACCATTACACTCCACGAGAAAAATCTTAGCTATTTAGCCTACCTTCGCACACCGCACGTTACGACTTTTGGAGGCACCGCCCATAAACACACTACCCCCCACTCGCGTTTCCCGCCTCCCCCGCTTGTTGGGTGGGCAGGTTAGGCATCTCATTAGACGAAAGAGTGGTCTTTTCAGATGGTCGTTGTGTGTCACCAACCTACAACCTACCATACACACATTCGCTTAGGTTGTCAGTGGCGAAGCTATAGTTTAAGGTTGCCGGGGGGGGGGGGGGTTATTTCCCCCCCCCGCCTTACCATCTAGCCGTATGGTACTCCTCACTCTTCAACGGAGAATATTTCACCGGTTGCCATGTAGAGCGACAGGGGGCAGTCGTTACGCCATTTTCGTGCAGGTCGCTCTTATGCAACCAGGAATTTCTGCTACCATATACAGTTAGGAGTTACTGTCGCCTTTACACGGGTCTTTTCATCAAAGTTTAAAACACTTCTCTCTTCCTACCCTTCCAGCACCGTTGCAGTGTGTCCCTAAATCTAATACTCATGGTTACCACTTGCAGAGTCTGTCTTTTTATAAACAGGCGCTACCCCCCCACCCCCTGGTATGTGCCTCTTTCCCTAATCAAGATAGGAGAGCACCCGTTCTCCCGACGTTACGGGGTCAATTTGCCGAGTTCCTTCGACCTGTTTCTCCATCAAGCCGCCCTAGTATAACTCTACTTGTTCACGCCTTTGGTCTGTTTGGGGTAGGTAAGTTATCGACCGGAGGAATCTCCCTCCCATTCGAAGTTTGTTTTCCTTGAAGTTTGAACCTTGTTTGACTAATGACAAAGTCGGCGACTATAAAAACCGTGACTATGGAAGCGCGGTCACATCTCTGCTCGCTCTCCGCGAACCCCTACTCTAATCAAAAGCTAAATGCCCCTACTGAGATAGGTCGCCACTAACGTCGAGGTTTTGCCTTTTTAGCGCACATGCCGCGTAGGGCCCGGACAGGCCATCAGAAAAGCTTTGGATGACTCAAGTCATACTTAGGCCCAATAGTATTGAGGGGAAGAGGGGGAAGCCCTCGGCACCCATCATAACCAAGTTCACTCCAACAGACAGGGCATGTTTCTTAGTACCAAACAGCAACCCTCGTCACTTTCTGTAACCCATCGACGGCAGCCCTTTCAGAGGTTCCTTATGGAACCGATTCACTCTGCTGATTGCTGTAATTCAGAAAACCTTCCACTGCAGCGATCAGTCGTTTTGCACAGGATTTTCGTTACTCTGTCAGCATTCTCACTTCTCGTCTTATCTCCAGTCTTGTAACCACCAAACGGCCCCGATTGACAGAACTTCCGCACTACACGTGACAAAGCAGCTTTACAAGGTCTCGTCGTCTTCGGTGAATCAAAATACAGAGCTCCTTTGCCCTATACATTTTCGTTGCCACTGGAGCTACGACAGTGAGCTAGTACGGCTTTCCTTCAAGTGATGGCGGACTTACCAAGCCCACCTCCTGGTTTGTCAAGCGACTCGATTAACTTCCTTTCAACTAAAGTGATTGCTTAGGGTCCTTACGGGACGTCTGGGTTGGTTTCCCTCTCCGACGTTGGATCTTAGAACCCCAAAAAAGTCTGTCTGTACAAACGATCTAGCCTGTATGCGGAGTTTTCCCTGGGGTTGTAAGGGCGAATGAAGCCCCCTAGCCCAGGAGTTGCTTTACAGGTCTCACAGAGCCATCGACATCATACGCTTCTACAAATAGATTTTCCGCGGAAAACCACCAGCATATATGCGATCTTGGTTGGGCCTTTCACCACCTAAGCCACATCATCCCTGGTATTTCCACATACGTGGGTTCGGTCCTCCAAGGCCGTTAGATCTCTCTTCAAAACCTGCTCATTGGCTAATCGATCGGTTTCCGGTTCCAATAGGAAGAACTAAAAGATTCCCCCTCTGACAGCTCCTAACCCTAATGGCTTAAGCCGATGTTCCCATTTCGCGCTGACCCATCATGCAAAGGTACGCCGTTAGAGTGATTGGCCTATTCATAAAGTAAAGGCATCTAAGCCTCCATTCCTTCGCTGATTGTTCTCATCGGATCCTAGGATACTCGATTGCACTACTCCCTAATAGGTTTCGTTAAATAACCTTTCCTCATGACTTGTATCTACCTGTCATTGGAGAAGACTTAGCCTTATAGGTGGGTCCCCCCCTTTCTCGCGTAAAGCAATCAATTGAACAGCGCAGTTCCACCACACCATTGTCCGCTTGTTTACAGGGAGGATCGAGCCCTGGAACGATCTACAGGGCTAATCACCTTCTTGTTTGGACAGATCTTCCAATCTTGTTCCACAATTCCTAATTCATTGCAGCCCGCTCTTTAATTAAAGGGAGCGCTTTTCAAGCTTACCTTATTATTATAAACGGTTTGGAACGAAGTACGCTCGCCTCAAAAGAGAGGTTACGAAGTCACTCGACTGAAAAGGATAGGAATAAAAACCACGTTTGGATTTTGTATTTTTCCGCCCCAACCCGAGCGTTAGGGTCGTTAGATCGTAGATTGCTGCTAAAAAACTTTGCTAGGCTAGCGCGGCTCGCTTCTCTCTTCAGCTCCGCCCCCTTACTCACCTCAACATCATATAAAATCCCTTTCTCCTTTCTAAATAGGGAAGCTTTGAAGCCGTACTTGCGGGTTTTCCATCATCCAATCCACAACAAATCGAATGATACTTGGCGAAAAATATTGAACACTTTGTTGTAGGGAACGAAGTAAGCTCGCCTAAAAGGAGAGACAGAAGTTCCATTTTTTTTCTTCAACCCTAATCCGCTCCTCCGGCTCTCCGCATACTAACAAACCTAACGGGTCTCGTTTGATTCCTTTCCCTTCCTTTAGCTACTAATATGTTTTTTCAGTTCGCTATGTTTGAAAGTACAAAAAGCGTAGACTGGCACCGGAGCTTGGATAAGGTTTCCCATCGGAGATCATGGAAATCACAGACGGTAGTCCTCCCATGGCCTTTCGTCCTCTGGACCGTGTCCTTACTTCTCATGCCCGGGCATCCCTCCAATCATTCTTTGATCTTTACGCCTATTTCGGTTGCAAAGCATCGGTAGACAATCTGTACACTCTCTTCACCCAACCCCATCTCGCGAAAAAAGGAAAGCAAGTACATCCTTAACACAGCCCTCTATCCTGACGTGAACGGCCCGCTTTCGTGGAAGTCATTGATCGGCACTTCCATTATTTGACTTGACTCACCTATATAACAATCGTTGAAGAGTGCGATACGAAAGCGGAAAACGAAATTGATTGACTAGTGAGTGCAAGCCCGTAAGTCTACGACTATCGGTACGTTCAGGTTACTTAAAGTCACTACAACTAAAGCAAATCCGAGTCTTGCCACCACACCCTTTGAACTTTGGATGGTGAAATCCTCAAATAGGCCCAAGTAGTTTTAGAGTAGAAGGGAGTGAAAAGCACTTGACTGTAAGGAAGATCTCTAAGAGTTGGAATTCATAGTGAAAGAAATGTCCTCTTGCTCCACCCTACTGGTGTCATCACCCTGCCAGGAGTGGAACCCCACCAAGACGAACACTACCCCTTTTGTATGACGGTCGGGACTCCGGCCCTTCTATCTCCGGTGAACAATGTTCCACTATTAGGCCGCGGACAAGATTCGAACCCTGCCAATTCTCCGTCATGCGCCCATGATGAGTGGACCCATTCCTCCTACCCCACTTCTTCCCCTTCTCTGTCGAACTCCAAAACCCGGTTCGACTTGCTTGTTAAGGCATATAGTCTGAGTGAGCAGATGTTCCACTTCTGAGCGATTAGGGACACTACACATAAAGTAGGCTTTTGCACTTTTCCTCTTACATAACACACGAGGGGAGATAGAAGCACGACGTTCTATGGAACAAGTGCGGCGTCTCTGAGGATGTCGTCAAGTTTAGGGGGGAGACCCAGGCGGGGGGGGAAAAAGAGTAGATTGGCGGGTTTTTCCAGTCAAGTATAGTTTGATAATCGCCATTTTCGGATATGAATTTGAAATAGAATTCTCTTTATTATTCTAATATCAGCTTTGTATCTTCCACCCTCCTTCACACTTTGGGACGAACCCCCTCCCCCCTTCCTCTTTTTTTTTCGTTTCAGAAATGGACCTTAACGTCACCCGCACTGTCTTAGTAAAGTAGAAAATCATTAAACTGTCACTGTTCATAGTCAGCAGTGGAAGAGGGCGTAGCTTTGATTGCTCAAGTTGCCCTCTCATGGTTGAATGTGAAAAATAATTTCTTTTGTTTAGTACCAGTCTTATAAGGATGATGCTTCCCCTTTGCCTTATAAATATTTAATAAGGAAGAACCGGTGCTCAAAGGTACTACTTTTTGCTCACCCGGTTAAAGGCATACGTGGTCAAAGGCTATTGGTTTTGCTGTACTTTCTTACCTCGGGTGGTTGAAAAAGCCTGCTAAGAGAATAGTTTTTCTTTATTCTCTTGCGACCTTTCCACGCCAAGGACGGTTGAAGGGATCGATCCAATAGCCTTTCACGAGTCGTAGCATTCTATAGTCGTTACGAAAGCTCCCTAAGAAAAGAGGTCTTTTGGCCTGTTGACTGTCGTGAACCAGTCCAGTGGTTGCTTTTGGTATTCCCCGCGTTGCCGTTCCCATCCCTCGAGTTATTCTAGTTCGGGTGAAAGGGGATTTAGGAATGATAGCAGTGTAAAGTCCTGCTAGGATTCCGGTAAACTTTCCTGTAAGTCCCTAATGTACAGGTGAAGCTTACTTTTCCTGCGTAGCCCTTGGACCTTAGCCTCTTAAGGGTTGGGTTCTAGTGGCGGGCTCTTGGGTCGTCCGGACCCATATCTGGTAAAAGTGGTGGCCTGGTTGTCCCCACACCCCCTTATCATGCGTGTCTGTGGGAGCAGTTTGTGCTAGCGTTTTTGCGCTCGCCTTATGGTTCTCTGTCCTCTTTTGCCGAGATTTCTTTTAAAAATGATTTTTTCCCGCATCGGAACAAGACCCACTATACTAGATTTAGCCAATTCGGGTGCGGACAGGGATTCCCAAATAGATTCTACAGATTCGGATTTGGATGCCCCTGCGCATAATCATATGGATAGGGATGCCGATTCAGATGCGGCTAGAAAGGCTCGTTTGAGTGATTCATAAACCCTCTTCGGGATAAACAAGCAAGGGTTTATCATCTCTGCTTATGGGAATGCTACTATCGCGAAATGTTCTTTCAGGATAACCTAGATATTTTGCGAAGAGACTGGATATTTTCCTATGGCTTGGACCCTTCACTCGAGAAACTCCAAGGGGGAAAGAATTCTTCAACAGAGTCCCCAAAGGTTTGCTACGACCATTAGATCCATAGAAAGAGGGACCACTCAAAAGGGTATAAAAACGGAAAGGACTGTCCTGTCTGATCATGGAATCTTTGTTCCCTGTAGGTTTATAGCACTCTAGGCGAGCTAAACAGGTATTCTCTCTTTCTCTTTTTGTGGTGTCGGCTCGATAGAATTGTTTTATCCTCCCTAGTCTTCCTCTTTCCATGGATTGAACTATAAAATGTCGATCATAGAGAGGGTTGTTCTAATATATAGAAGTATTTAAGGTGCTTGACTAAGTAGTAGATCTGGGATTGGAGGGGCGCAGGAGTACGGGTTTGTATTCAATGTAAAATGCGTATACTCCATCTTCCTCTCCGAGGCTACAGATGCCTCTCTATTCTCAACTCGCATCCACTGATGAATCATTGTAGTAGAAATCGTCTTTTCCCTTACTAGGTTTTAGAGTCTGAATTCTTAGAATAAAGATTACTCCGTATCAAAGAAACCCTTCTTATCGAGAGATAGATTATAGCAAAAATGAATCATCAGATAGCTGGTAGCAAGGAACATTCTTTTGTGGCTACCCGTTCTAAAAGAGACGGTTCAACTGGGTAGCGGTCTGGCTCACTATCACTGCGCTTTATTTAAAGCATTGGTGTGGTCCATCCGGGGTGATAAAAAAGAACCATACCCTATTGACAGTGTCCCTGTCCCTTAATTTAACACTCACGCTAAAACACAACCCTCGGATTCTTCCTCAAGAATTAATGGAGGTGGGCAGGAAGGATAGAGCCCAACTTATTATTACGGATACGGATATTCCTTGTCATTCTAATCTTTATATTTGCCAACAGGCCTAATTCTTGACTCTCCTAATAGGGTCTAGTATATTCTTCCATCTTCCTACTAGGATAGATATTCTAACAACAAACTACCTATCTTAGCTAGTTGGCAGCTCCGCATCGTGAACTGTCATCCGGAAATGGCAATCCGATCGTCTCTTTTTATGGCTCTTTCCCTCGTAATCTGACCTATCAAGTTAGCCCTCCCCGGCGACAAAGATGTGGATCAATCTGATCTGAAATAGGTCACCCGGCTATCCCATCTTTTATCTGTTCATTTCGTCAGGTATGAATCATACGATTCTGAGGATTTCTGCTTTATCACATTCCTTCCTACTACATGAACCAAAACGAGGCCTTTCCTCGCTTGTTGGCATAAAACCTCAACAGCACCTCCTCGTTGACCCTTCTTCTAGCCTTGCTACCTATGCAACGACTCCCTCTTTCATTCACTAAAGAAGACGCAAGCTGATAGATGGATGAACTATCATTTTTATGCCAGTTCTGTGAAATCAAAATCTCAGTTATAGGCATCGCTGGGAAAACATCCAATTTGATCATTTCTCGAAATCAACGAGTGGACTTGAAATCATAGATCCATTTTGTGATCCACGCGACTCAGACAAGAATCCTATATCTTACCCACCCAGTGCTGTTCTGATTGAATTTCAAAGAACTCGCTCGCTTTCAAAGCGCATTTTGTGAAGTGTTCTCCTTCCCCTGTCACCTGAGATAAAGTCAACTGGAACACCCGTGATCCGGAGTCGTGGTTTGAAAGATGATGATTTGATATTCATCTACAGAGAAAGGGTGGTCTTGGTTTGCCCGATTACCGAAGTTTGAATGAATCATTCAACCTGGCAATGCAAAAGTGGAGTTTGGCACAGTTCAAGAGTTTAAAGCAAGGAGGAATTCCACTTTGGTAAGGAACAAGGGCATTTTCTAAAACGAAGGCACCCCTGGGGCAAAGCTTCCCCCGGTGTCCAAGTGTCAAGTATTCCCGAGGGCTTGTGTCCGCCGAAACGTCCTTTTTTCTTTTTAGTCTTTCCTTGCAATGAACCGAAAGGTGAGAGTCAGTGCTCGGTCTCAAGGTTGAATTTAAATTCACTTCAGTCGTCCAACTGCCGAGTTAAGGTAAAAAGTCAAGATTACGTGCAACCAGGTTGTAACGTGTCAAGTTCACCGAGTCGTCGTAAAGGGAATAGGTTGTTTTGTTGCGCATCAACAACTGAAATAGCTTGCGGAGAAGGGTTTAGTTGCGTATAGCAGATTCGTAGTTCAATAAATCATTGGATTTGAAATCGAACTCTCTTACCTTGGGTTGGATAGGAATTTGAGCTTTCAATGGTCCGCTCTTTTCCTTCTGTGATCGAAAGCTGACCCCAGAATTGGGTTATCCTTCCAAGAGAGTACTAACCCAACCCTCCCCGATCTTGCTAGCGGGGGCTCAGTCTATTCAGATTAATCTTTCCTTCTTCCCTTCCGGTCCCGCGAATCGCTCTTAATAGTTGAGGTTTACTATTGTCCCCAATTCTCTTTATTAGAACGAAGGTTTCTACTATAATTAGATGTTTGATCGTAAAACAGAAGCTTGTACTATAGCTAGACCACATTTAATAAATGATCCCGGTAGACAACATCCTGCATTACATGAATTGAACCCATATGGGCAGAAAGCAGAAGCGGAGGGTACTCCTGTTCCGGGTTCATTCATGTCCAATAAATTTCAAACAAAAGGAGAGTCAGTAAGTAACTTTAACAGAGTTGAGCGGACAGGCGACGGAGGATGGGGGGAAGAGTAAGACAAGCGAACACGAGTTCCGGCATCTTACGTTACTTTTCATTGTCCATATGAAGTCACCTCTTTTCTCACACTGCTCCCTTTCTGGTAAAAGCAGAGTGAGTAGCTTATTCTTTTCCTTTGCTACTTAACTGCTGCCATACCACAAGAATTCCAATAGCTGGCTCTTACTTCTTCTTCAACCCTTAAAGAGCCATATGCATCCGGGATTCTCTCCATCTCCAATAGGTGATTCCCCCTCAAGTGTACTTTGTTCACTGACTACGGCTTTGAAAAAAACTTAAATCGAACAGAGAGGATGAGCGTAAACTCGACTCTAAAAGTTTCAGTTACCTCCCCTCTCTCCGCCCTATAACTGAAAAAAAGGAGCACGGCGAAAAGCCAACCTTCTTTTTTTTGATTCGTTTGACGAGGGAAGACCTTAAGTACTGAATTAATGAAATTACACCTATATCGCGAAAAAGAGCTGCTCTAGCTTTAGCGCGCACCCTTTCTCCTATGAGGAAAGTTACTCTTTCCGATTCATGTCTGGCCCTTCCTGGGTCTGGATCACAGTATACCGGCGACTTTGTCCTTGAATTCATTCTATTTCATATCCACCGATCCGTGGAAGAGACCAAGGAAGAGTAAGATAGATTTAGGGCCGGCAGGCGGGTCTAGAATAGATTCCCCAACGGGTCCTGACTTTTCAACAACAGAGGCGAAAACTTACTCTTTCAAGTCAAAGTCAAAGTCGGGTAGACTAAGATGGAGTTTATTTTACAGTTGTTCCAGGGATATGGGTATAGAGTGAATTCTATTCACTCTTTATGAAGTGGAGTGCACTCCTTATATCATAAATATAAAAGTCAGTATGGTGCCCCGGTAGACGCGCAGACCGAGTGAGTTTCCGCCGATCCAGATGTGCCAAAGATTGAGGACTATGAGGGTACGGTGCTATCCTTGTACTTTGTTTGTTGCACATGGCCTAATGTACACTTGCCCCCTTTTTCTCACTCTTTTGGTGGTTTGTCAATTTGAATCTATTTTCTTTATGCTACCGAAAGACGGAAAGGGGAACCGACTCGTTCCTTCCTTGCGGAGGACGAATCAAGGCCTGAAGTTGGTTCGTCGAGCAAGAGGAGAGAAGGATCAACAAGGATTTCATACCCTATGCTAGTTCTTTTTCTCTCTCCCCCAGATATGCCTTTAATAAGTCCTCCACCTATTCTCGTGTGACGAAACAAAAAAAAAACTATATTGTGAAATTAAGGAAATGAACAAGTTGACACCATTCATGTTCAATTCTGTTGAAAGTTTTAGTTGTGGGCTTTATAATCAGGGCGAGAAGGAAAAGGAAATTCATGACAGGACCGAAGACCACAGCCGATTTGACCGTTTCGACATCTACCATGGAGAGCTTTCAACTGGTTTTGTACCGATACTCCATTCTAGCTGAAAGAACCTATTCTGATAACAGGGTCCAATATCGATTTGAGGACGAGAGTGGTACCGATGGCTTTTAAAGGGCTTTTCCCATCCCTGGCGCCTACAGGCATGACTACAGAAGAAATGGAAGTCTACCAGACAGAGAGAGGGCTTCTCTAACAAATGAAAGAAAGGAATGACATTATATTCAAGACACAGGCTTGCTAACCTTCGGCCATAGTGACTAGTGACAAGAGGAGTTGCTTAAGGACCTACGAAGAAAGTGACCGAAGCGGAGTCAATTCATATTAAAACAAGAGGAGAGAATTCAATGTTAATCGCCATCTCCTTGGCACACGTGACGGATCATACTTTCTTGCCTTAGACCACTATCGAGGCTATGCGTTTTCATAGGGCAGATGATCCTTACCCGTGAAGGTAGTTTACTTGCTTACTTGTTAAAGTAAGGCAGAAAGAGTACCTGTTGTTAACAAAATGGAGTCTCAAAAGCTTATTTATCGCAGTGTATCAAAAACCCAATTAGCGTAGTAAGAAAAAAGAGGTCTATTAAAAGTCACTTAAGAAAGAGGCGCCTTGCTGAGGATGTCTTGAATCAGCCAATGCCCCCCCAAGGCAAACAGGCTAGCATCAACACCTACCTGACGAGAACCTCCAACTTCCTACCAGGTTCCGATCCCAGATGACAGGAAGAAGGGACGTAAACGGGTGTTAGGTTAGAGGGGTAACTGCTTTCGTAGTCGTAGACCGCTTTGGGACTGATTCTTTACGGGAAATGGAATTCTTCCAAAAATTCCCAGGAAGGTGTAGAGTTAGGTTGCCCCTGCTACGGCTATTGAATAGGTCGTCAGTTGCTTGCGGTTGATGCGGTGTTAAATCACCTGTAGGGGAAAGGAGGGAACAGTTAATCAACGGAATACTATATCCCCCCCCCCAGCGCTAGAAAGATAACTTTGAATCCACGTTTAGAATGGTCAGCACCTTTGAGAAGAATGTTCTTTTGAGAGCTAAATATAAGGGCGATGAAAAGTTGTAAGCTGTAGAAAGGAGGATTTTCATGTTCCTAGACACTTGGAAACTCATTGTGGAAAATTCACTCTTTTATTCTGATGACAGAATGGTGCTTTGCGGTCTACTATGGGGTCTTCAAAAGGAACCGGGAATGGGAAAGAATCCTAGAAGTTTGCCTATGGAAGCTCTACTCAGCGACCTTCTTCGGACTTCACGAGGAAAGCAAGCTAGAGACCTTATCTCTGTTAGTTTTTCAAGATCACGTGAAAACCCAAGGATGTCAACATCTCATGGGCCTACCTGTCTTTAATCTGCGGAGAGATGGTCGTTACATGCTACTACTTAAAGTATGGGAAAGAAATAGCTTACAGAACAAGTTACTGAGAGTGCGTGCTTACTTTAACAAGTAAGGGGAAATGAGGTGTGTTACTAAAGTAAGGGATTGTTGACCCTTTCAATCTGTTTGTACCCCGGGGCACATTGAAACACCAATCAACTAAAAAGAGGAAAAAAAAAGGGTACGCATCGGCGGAAGGGAACGGCTAGGCTTTCTTACGATAATTCATCTCTTATTAGATTTACGAGATGACTATGCACGCGCCCTATTTCTATCCAGGGTAACCTGATTACGGCTTTCCGACTAGGCGCCCAAACCTAAGCCTTACTTCCCATCTGACTAGCATTGGTGTCATTATCACTCTTGAAAGACACGAGATCTCGGTCATCAGAGGCAACCTGGGGAAAGGGGAGAACTCCCCCACCTTATCAAAGGACAATTGGTACCTGTTTTCCCCAAGACGCCCATTCAAACATGATTTGAAAACCCCAAGAAATCAAAGGTTTTTCTTTACACGTGGTTCTTTTTTAAGATTTAAATGATGGATAAATTGTGATAGATTTAAATTATGGATAAATTGTGATGAATTATGATTATTTAGGGTTGTTTAAGTGTATAATGATGATTGTTTGTTGTTGTTCATTTGAAATTCCATTGGACTCATGTCCTTCCCCAATTTCATAAATCATGGACTTTTTTGATAAATTGGTTGAGGATTATGAATATATCAATTGTTATATTGGCGTTAATTGTGTTAATACTTCATGGACTGCCTTATATCGTGTATTGTTTGGGTTTTAATCTAACTAATACGGAACCGATGAATGTCCGTCTACTCCTAACCCTAAATCTTGAATTTTATTGATTAACAATTAGAGGTGATAGATGGTATATTTTAGTTATTATTTTTCTATCTATGATCGATAAAATTGATTAATGTGTAATATCGTTGATTTGATGAAGATGAGTCTTAATAGGTTTCACAGAGGCCACTAGTAATACAAAAAGGTGATGAATTTGTTATTCAAGTATTGTTGGCTTATCTTTGGTAATGTTTCCTAATTGAAGTATGAAAAATGAATTTATGAATTTATGATCGTTCTATGAATATGATGATTGTAAGATGATTATTGGTGCACTATTATGATGGGTTGAATGTAATTTCCTATGTTCATCTTATGATTAGGTTATGATGTAATGTTCTCATATGATGTTGGGCTATTGATCAAAGGATTTTATTATGCTAAAACCTATGAGCTATAAGCATGTTATATGAGGGGTGAAACTCTTAATACCGAGACGTGTTCCTTCACAAAGGAAGGGAAGTTCACACTGTGTTTTCTCATGAGGTGGACACTACAACGCTAATTAGCACAAAGAGGGTTTCTAAGAAAAACCTCCTAGTTTCTTAAACAAATGCCCCCATAGGAAACCTAACAAGTGGATCCACCTAGATGTTATTATAATGTATATGCCCTACCTTAGAAAGTAGGACACCCTCCTTTCGATGTGAGGGGTTGACACCGGATTCCATGTTACCTCACATGGTCTGTGTTGGTTATGGAGAAGTTCCCCTAAAATAAAACGAATGAATGAAACTAAGAAGATGTACACTAACTATAACACCTCTAAAACGATTTAGTTGAATCTAGAATCTAACTTGTGTTTCATGAGGGTTTAAAGTACTAAAATGGTATATAATGTGTTTTTGAGGTAGTGTCTAGTGTTTGGTGATGTTAAAAATTCAAACATCCAAGACCTTCCATGACGTTTGAAAGATTTACCTTGAGACATGCATGTATGTTTAGGTGTGCTTTTGCATTTTTTACGTGTTCATTTTGGTTGAAATTGATGTGAGAGGTTCCTAACTTGTATACGGGTGTATTTGAGATTGAAACGTCTGGGAACGATTACCCAAGGACAAACTTAGGCGTCTTTGAGTAGGACAAAAGTTGTGTCAAAAAGTTCTCAAAACCAGTCCAACCAACAAGGGGCAATCGATAGACCGTATGTCCATCAATGCCTTGTCATTTGGGGTGTAGGCTGACACTTAGCCGTGGGAGATTAATACCCAATTGAAGAGCCTCTAATACAAACCACGGACTAGCAGGACAGTCCTTTCATGGATCAACGAGACGTCGATTGGAACCTTCGATTGACACCTGCATATTTTGTGCAAGTGTCTCAACTGCGGAAGGGGTGTTTTGGGAAATTATCCTACTGTTCTAAATATTTTTTGGGCGGTTATTTGAAGGTATTATGTGTGTTTTTCATAGTATTATATTTTTGAACCCCTAATAAAGTTCATTATTCAAAATCAAAACACCAAACCCAAAAAAGAACTGTCTAGAACACCATTGATATTTGAATGGTTCTTGGAACTTGGACCTTGATTTATCCATCAATTTTCCTTCATTTTCATGGATTATATTGATTAAGGTATGGTGTTTCAAACTTTAGGGTTATTTATTCAAGGAACAATCTTCAATGTGATATTCAACACTTCTCAAAATATGAATTGTCCTATTTTACTATCTATCCATGGGTTCGTGCATAAAAATTTTGAATCAATGAATTCTAATTAAATTGATGTTAATTTGAGGATATTAGATCAAAAACTCCACGAATCCATGCAAATCATTATTTTCTTAATTTAACTATATCATGGATGATTTGATCATTTCTTAATTGTATTGATTTCATGTGTAGTTTGATTTGGACTATTAAATTATGTAAGAAGCATATTACAATTGTATGTACGATGTCCTAAATTGATTAAATTCATATTGTATTATCTTGGATCACTTTATATTATGATTATTTGATTGAATTGGTAATTTTTGCTATTGGTAAGAGCCTTTATGGATTAAATTGGTTGAATTGACTATGGATTGGAGATGCTGTGGTTGGAATGGTGGTACGTTGACCTAAACTTCTCTATGTTGTGCAGTATAAGTTGATTATGTTTGGTATGGTCCACTTATGTGGAGGTGCTTTTGTTCTATACTTCTGAATAATGTCGCCACATCGGCATTACTTGATGAATGATTACATTGTCATCTAATATTTTTTATATGTGATCATTGTGAAGGTCTATATGACTTTTGTGTATTTATGAAGTCAAGTATGTGTTCTTCTAATTGAATATATGTGATCATGATAGGATATAGTCATTCCTTATATGCGTATGTTTGATGTTGAAGTATGAATCTTCGTGGTTGGCTATATACGTCTTGTGATGGATTAAAGTGGTGTTTCTATATAAGTGTGCAGGGTGACATACAAAAATACTTAGTTAATCATATGTTCTACATGAATGATATTATACATATGATATGATGATAATTAAGTGTGTCTTGCTTTGGTAGACTTATGTCCCTTACTTCATGCATAAAGAATGTGAATATGATTATTGAATTAGTAGAAGGCTAAAGCACCTTTGTCGTGAATGTATATGTATGATTGGAATATGATATTGAATACAGTTAAGAAGACCATTTATGTGGAACATTTTAGAAATGAGGTCATGATATCCTTGGAGTTGAAAGTCGTAATGGTATCCTTCTTGGGTGAATGATGGACTTAGAGGCTGGCTTGCTGGAATGGCATGAAATCATCCTTAATACATTCATTGCGCTATCCTATTTGACAATTGTGTGAAAGCCCTAGTGGACCCCCTTTGGTGAGGTGTAATATGATTTGGTTATGACTTCGATATGGTACCTCTTCATATAACCTTAGATTGAAATAATCCATGAGAACAAAGGCTAGCACTGAGAGAAAATATGTTTGGGTGTGACTCTTCATTAGATGTGACTAAAGATTGAAAAATCCCTTTATATTCCTTAACCATGTACCTACATGGGATGTGTCCTAGTTCTACCCTTGTCAAGTAGAACACCCTCCATCGGAGTATGGAAGACTCCCGATACCATCATAGCTAGTATGGTCTATGTCGGTTATTTCCTATTCTCATCATATGGGATACATGCTAGTGTTGGATAAAATCTATGAAGTTTAAGTTGTGTAAGAGGACACTATTTAGACACTGAATGAGTAGGCTTTGTATATGTTACTATATATGTTCCCTAGATCTTCTACAAGAAAATTATATAAAATTCCTTAATTAGTGAATGTCTATTAAATGGTTTATGGAACGTAATGAACTAATAAAATGCAAGTAAATGAAAAGGTACTTATCTAGAGTAGATTTAAGGATTACTTAGTTAGGCTTGGAAAGGTTGTACGGGCGGTCTCTTCATTTCATACTTAGGTGTGTCTTAGAGTAATTCTCGATAGGGATTTAAATGTATTAAATGGGAATAACCTTTGGTAGGAGGGTCTCATGTTTATCTGATTTAATGTGATCTTGGTGCTATATTTTTGAATTTGGCTATATGTCTTATGTTGACTTTATGTGATATCTTATACTTGCCTTATGAAGTTTTACTCAAAAAGAGAATGTTTTATACAAATGTCCTTTTAGCATGTTTTTAAGTGTGTTTCACCACACTCAGTGCAATCTAATATACTGATTCTAAATATTTTTTTTATGTCTTAAGGTGTAGGTAGCATTTGAGAGAAGTCTTTGGAGTGAAAGCATGCATTAGTGTTCGTTCAATAAAAGTTGGGGTATGTCCTCAATAGATTTGAGGACATCATTATGTTTAGTTTTCTGGATTAAAAGTACTGTAACTAACTTAGATATTTCTAAATTTTGATGTATGGGTCGTACCCCAAGATATTTGTGTTTCTAAGATGGCAACTTTGAGATTTAGCCTTATTCATTAGGTTTTCTATGAAATTTATTTTGAAGTGTTACTATTTCTTGTGAAAATTTTTAATTCCGCACTATTTTTCATACATTTATGCAATGAATGATGTCAATGGTCTTGTACAAGACCTCTGAGAGGTCAAGTACGATGTGCCACGATTCGTGAATAGCATTTCTTCTAGGGTGTACTCTCAGGTGGTGACACTAACTAGGATTACATAAGATGTGTTTCTTAGTATAGGTAAGGGTATGGGACTTTAACTATACATTGCACAAGTGGACCTTGATGGGAATTCTAAGGTGGGTTCTTTATGTACATATATTATAAATTAAATGTATGATGTTGGTTTCACTTGATAAACATGATGTTGGTTTAAATTGTTATGCATGGTGTTGACTAGAATTGTTACGACGATGTATGAGTTAAAAGACAATGGTTATGGTCTCTTTGCTAGTTTACTTGGTTTATGTGGGGTTATGGGTCTTCACATACACATTGCACTAGCGGAATTGGATTGGGGTTATGAGTAAGGTCTTGTGATTTATTGTACTATAAACATGAAATGTTGATTATTGCTTTGTTATGATGTTACTCTTGAACATGATTATGAACATGTCTTATGGTTTTTGTATGGACTTGTATATGTTCTTGGATTTTTCATAAATACTATTAAAGTGAACTTGGTTTATTTGTAACAAAATGTCCCTTTGTACATGTCTTCAAATGTTTTACTTGTATATCTATCCATACTTAGTACATGTGGTGTGTACTAACTCATATCTCTTCTATTTCTACAAAAAGTGTTGGTTGGGCCGTTGAAGAGTTTCTAGTCCTTTCTTGAAGAACTTTGATTGTTATCCCTATGTTGGTGAGTCCTCTAGTACGAGGATGGAGATGCTAATACTAGTTTTGTTTTTCTTATTCAAAGACTATATTGTAAATCCTATGATAATACTTATTGTTGATGTAAGGGATAACTCCCATTTCTCATACTCTTATGTTTTAGATGTTTATGTGATAGAATTGTAGATTCTATTTTGATATATGTGAAGAGAAGTTGAACTTCAAAAAAAAAATATTATTGTCTGCTTTTTATTATATCTATTACGCAATAATGTATGACCTTTTAGAGGAATAATACGTTGGTTACGACTAGGGGGTGCTCCCATGTGACCCTCCTCTAAATATAATCCCTTACATCACCCTTAAAACTAACTATCGAGTTGTAACCGAAGTAGATCAAGAGAAGGGACAATGCCCAGACGACAGATTCGACCCAATGTAAAATTGGCCAAAGGCTCAGATTGAGACGAGTCAGGTAGTTGAGGATGAACTTCAGGATTTTTATGAGTGGAAATACAATTAGCAAACCCTCTTTCGTACCTCCGCCTTTCCCTTCTAGTAATGGTCCACTCAAAAATTTCTATTAGGTTAAAATACACCTGGCTGCTTCTTTATTCTATTAGAATTGGGAAGACTTTCCCTCAGAGATGTTTATCATGGAGGCCAGTCAAAAATTTGTCTCAGGAGATCATGTGTGAAAAATATTGACGATGCCTCACAAAACAAAGCCGTGTGGTTATGTCATAATGTGAAGGCTCACAATTAGGACGTAGAGTCTATGTGATGCTTAAGAAATTCCTATTTATTTGGTATTCTTATGTTGTTCCTTAAGAGTTTTCTCTTTGTGGTTTCGTTTCTTCTCATACTTTTCTTGTGGATATAGGCTATGACTACTACAAGGGCAACCTCAAGAAGGGTTGAAGGAGAGATTTCCAATACATAATTCCTCCCCATGACAACCAAGATCCTCCTCTAGAGAAAGTTCCTTTAGGTGGCCAAGCCCCGGTAAATCCTCCGGTCATGTCAAATGTAGAAATAAGGTTGGCTTTCCTAAATTTGACTCAAGTCATGGATACCAAAGCTCAAGCTGTAACTACTCAAGATCAAGCTATGATAGCACAATAAAATTGAGGAGTTGCACCCCATATGAATCCAAATGCTAGTACCACGGCTTCACATTTAAGGGACTTCACTAGGATGAACCCTCCAATGTTCTTTGGGTCTAAGGTAAATGAAGATCCTCAAGACTTTCTAGATGAGGTTTATAAGATCTTGTTATGCTCTGGGTAAGTTCAAATAAATAGGTCGATCTAGCCGCTTATCAACTCAAGGATGTGGCAAAAACATGTCACACTCAATGAAGAACAATAGCACTTTGACAGAGAGGTATCCCATATTTGAGAAAGAAGTGCGAGGAGGGGCGACAAGGTCACCCACCTCCCACCCACCCCAATTTACCCCACCCAACAATCAACCCCCCCCCCCCCACCCCCTCTAACTAACGACCTACTCCCTCCCCAAACAACTTCAGAGCGCCCCAAATCCCCTACCCCCTCCTACATAGCCCCCCCCTCTCGCACCTTGGACTCACTTCGCCCCTCCCTCAATAATTCCGAAATGCCGCTCCGCCCCACCATCGCCCCTCCCTTCATTCCCGCTCCCGTATATTGATAGTTATCCAAAGGGAGAAAAGAGAGTCAAAGGTGGAAAAGATTCATCATCCTTCATCAAGGAGGTATGAGTGCTCAAGAATACTCTTTGAAATTCCTTAACTTGTCTAAATATACATCTTCTTTGGTGACTAATATGAGGGATGAAATGAGTCGCTTTATAACTTGTGTGTCCAATGATCTTGTAAAGAAGTGTCGTGCCGCAATGCTTCACGACAACATGCACATTTCTTATTTGATGGTGCATGCTCAACAAGTTGAGGAGGGTACGCTTAAGAGAAGAAATAGGGATGCTACGAGGGAAACACGTGTGATGAATGAGGTACTTCTAAGGGTAAGTTTGAAATCCAAGACAAACCAACGTTTAAGAAGAGATTCTCCAACCAATTTACTTCAAATTTCTCCGAGGCTAACAAGGATAGGGTGTCTTGCCGTAAGCCTCATGGAGGAACGGATGATGATTTACAAAGTGAGAAATCAAATTGTGCAAAATGTGGCAAGAACCATTTAGGTAAATGTCTACTAGGTACAGACAATAGTTTTTTGTTATGAAAAGAGTGGTCACATGGTGAAGGATTATCCCATGGACAATTATCAAGGAAGGGAGAGTAACCAAGCTCAAACAAGTGGTTCTAATTATCCTAAGAAGAACCGCTTCTATTCTCTCAAATCTGGGGGTGATCAAGAGGATTCTCCCAATGGTTTTTACCAATATGTTGCACGTATTTTTAGTTAGTGTTTATGAATTTCTATATATAGGTGCGTCACTAGCTTCTTGCTATCGCGCGTGCCTTAGCCTTCGTTACCCCCAGGATGTTTTTGTTCGTACTTAGAACAGGATGGTTCTAAAGTAGCGTGTCAAGTGAGAAAAGGGGAGAATTTTGAAGTTCAAGAAAAGAAAGGCATTGCCCAATACATTTCTTTATACAATAGGAAATCTAAGCCGTTAAAGGGCAATTGTGACTTTCCTACGACTCCGCTCACTCTCGGGACGGATGGAACAGACAGCTGTTAGGGAAGGATCTATATCAGTGGTTCATCAGAAGCCATTCAAGCACGAAAGCAGAAGGAGTGTGCTAGTGAGCCCAGCAAAGAGAAAGAAGGACATGAGGGGCATAAAGAGGACTCAAGGTCAAGACACGACTCTGTTGTTTCTAAAAATGTTTATAGGAGTTGTCCCATATTATTGTCCAATATAGTTACATAGGTTTACTTTGTAGAAGATGATATGTTGGACTTTGATTTCATATTGGCAATGGATTGATCATATGCTTTTTTTTGCTTAATTTTACTATAGAACAAGGGTAGTTAAATTCCAATTTTCTAATGAATCCATTTTAGAATTGAAGGGGGAAAACATAATACCTAGAGGTCAATGATTTTATGTTTAAAAGCTTTTAAGATGATTTCTAAGGTATGTATCTATCATATTTTTATGGTCAACGACCTTGGGTTCAAGTATCCTCCTTTAGAATTGATCCCCATAGTGAAGTACTTTTCAGAAGTCCTCCCTGGTTATTTATATTAAATTCCTCTTAAAAGTTAAATATATATCGACATAGATTTTATGACTGATACTAAACCCCTATAAATTTCTCCAAACGTATGGCTCTGAACGAGTAGAAAAAATTGAAGGGTCAACTCAAAGATTTGCTAGACAAGGGTTTTATACAACCAAGCATATCTCCATGGGGTGCTCTGGTATTATTTGTGAAAAATAAAGATGGATTTCTTAGAATGTATATTGATTACCTAGAATTGGAAAAGGTCACTACAAAAAATAAGTATCCTCACCCTATAATTGCGGATTTGTTTACAAACTCCAATGGGCGAGTTAGTTTTCAAAGATTGAATTGAGGTCGGGGTATCACCAACTTAGAATTAGAGGAGTTGACATTCCTAAAATGGATTTCCGAATAAGATATGGTCATAATGATTACATATTCATGCATTTTTGTTTAACTAATGTCCCGATGGCTTTCATGGACCTTATGAATAGGGTGTTCTTGAATTATATTGATTCATTTGTAATTGTCTTTATTGATAATATCTTGGTATATTTTAAGAGTCAGGATAAAAACAAGTTTCATTTGAGTATACTATTGCAAGTCCTCATGAGACATCAACTTTTTGCTAAATATAGTAATTGTGAATTTTGTCTAACGTCAATGGCTTTCCTTGGTCACATTGTATCTAGTGCGCGTATTGAGTTTGATCTGAAAAAGACGGAGGCGGTTAAAAATTGTCTTAGACCTTTAAATCTCCACGATAATTCAAGTTTCTTGGGTTTAGCCGGGTAATATAGGAAAATTGTAGATGGGGTTTACAATATGTAATACTCAAAAATGAATTTGGTTATGTGAAGCTAGAGACCTAAAACCATGTATTTTATAATGGTTTAAGGCCTAAAATGTCTATAATGGTATATTGCTGCAAGGTAAAGTTTGAGGGGTTATTTGAAGTTTAAACGTCAAGGGGACGCTTAGACTGTTCGTACAAATAAGTCACTTATGTGCCTCATGTGTGGTTATGTGTATATATGTGTACTTTATGAGTTAATGCAGTCATTATATGAGTTATTACAGTGTTTAAAGGAACTGTGTCAAGTTTCATGAAGTTTAAAATGTCAAATGTTCATGAGCTTTGAAAGGTTTTACTTCAAACGACCTTGGGTGTCATGCATGTTTCATCGATTTTTACATGTTATTTTTGGATGAAGTTAATGTGAGAGGTACTAAAATTGTATACGAATCTATTTTGGTTGTAAATATCCGGGAACAAGTCCCCAAGGGTCCTTCAGGAAGGACCCTTTCCTTCAAGCTAAGACTCTAAGACATCTCCCAAACGACGGAGGCAGTAGACGACTCTTGGGCCAATCGACGCCCCGACGATGGGTGTCGTGGGTTTGCACTTAGGCATGGGAGAAAACCATCCAATGAAACAGCTCAGTCCCAACCAGCCGCCCTTATCACCAAAAAGGTTTCTGTTTAAACGGAGATGGCGTGGTGGCATCCACTATGGTTTTCTTGATATTAACTTAATGCTTATGAATTCTAGTGTAGTTTTCTATGGGATATTGAATGATGTAAGAGTTGTATTCAGTCGATGACTAATTGGTCTTATATTGATAAATATTTATTGAATTGCATTAGATTTATAGACTATTATGATAATTGTATTAAATTGATGTTCGTGGTCAAGGGTAAGGGACTTATGATATTGAATTGGATGATATAGCTATGGATTGAAGTGGTGAGAATGGTTTGGTGGTATGCTTCCCTAATTATCTTTGTTTTATGTTAAATTAGACTTCACTTATGTTGTGGTTTTTATGGTCCACTTATGGTAGCAGTGGTATGTGCTTTACTCTCAACTGATGTGGCCTTGATTGCATTACTTTACGTAGTATGATAAATTGTCACTACATATAGTACTATGATGATCTATGTAGTTTAGTTATGGGAATTATGATCATATTATCCACATGTGGCGTAATGTGAAAGTATGTGTTCCTTCTATGTATATTAGGAGGTCATTTTAGACTATGACTATGTGTTTACGAGTGTGGTCTTAGATATGATGCATGACTGTTCCAACTTGAATATATGAGTATATGATGGTAATATTTATGATGATATAGTAATATATAGGATTACATAAATATGATAATAGTTATTCCTAAGTTCTTCAAAGAATGATATGCTATATGTAATAAAGTAAACAATGTTGTGTCTTGTTTTGGTAGACTTGTGTCCCTTACTTGATACATGTGTTAATGATATGTCAATATGAAATGTCTTGACTAGGAAATCTTAGTTCGCCCTTGTCATGTATGAATGAATTATCATTGAGACCTTAAATGGTGTTACGAAGGTCATGTATGTGGGACCTTAAACTTAGTGGTAAGTTTATGAATGTTGATGTCACAAGCCGTAATGGACTTAGGGTTAATTGGTTGGAATGACATCATATAATCGTTATGAAAGTCACGACGAGCTAACTATGCGCCATTGTAAGGTTACACTAGTATACCTCTTTAGAAGGGTGAATGTGATTGCATTCTGAACTATATATGTAACCTCTTCACGTGATCCTTTAATGTCAATGACTCCAAGAGAAAAAAGGCTAGCATAGAGTGAGTATGCGATGGAAAGTATCTTTACTTGAGTCGGAGACTAGAGAACAATGTATCTCTACTTGAGAATGAGACTAGAGTGCATAAAAGCCCTTCATATTCCTTAACCGTGTGCTTACATGGGATGTGTCCTAGTTTTACAACCTTGGCAAGTAGAACACCCTCATCGGACTAGGTTAGGACTCTGGATTCCATATAAAGATATCATGGTCTATATCGGTGATTTCCTATTCTCATCATATGAGATACCTACTAGCATTAGAGAATTTCAATGAAATTTAGGTAGTGGTATGGGACGCTATCTAGACATTGCACAATAGGCTTTGAACGTGTTAGTTAGAGTCCCTAGGTCTTCTCCATGACCATTAATTGAATGTCCTTATGTAATGAATGAGTCTTAAATGAACTAATGAATGCATTGACTTAAGTTAAAAAATAATGTTAGATGAATAAGTACTTATGTAGAGTAGTTAAGGTTTGTCTACTTAAGGTGTGAAGGGAGCATATGAATGGTCACTTCGTATCTTACCTAGATAAGTCTTAAGAAAGACTCTAGTTAGAGAAGATGGTTGATTATGTGGACATTATCTAACCTTGAAGTAGTCTTAAGGATTATTTAGATAATATTGAGAAGGTCAATGAGGCATGTTATCATTTTGATTTACTTAAGTAAGTATTTGATAGCCTTTGGAAGGTGAATGTAATATTATCTATATGTTGATGTATTAAGTGAGAATGATTCCATCTTAGGTAGTCTATAGGAACGCTTAAGTGTGTATGTATTGGATTGTATGGGTGGTTTCTTCACAACCAAATCAAGTGAAACTTAGAATCACCTTTGGTAGGATAAATCTCATGAACATATGTGTTTTGTCTTGTAAGTGTTTGTTAATCTCTTAATAGGTTGTCTTAATGATCTTTTAGGTGTGCCTAGAGAGGTTGTATGGGCAATCTCTCTTTTTACTACTTAAGTGAGTCTTAGGATAGCTTTTAGTGAGGGTATTACATGCTACAAGGTGTCTTAAGTTAAGATAAGGCACTTCACTGTACAGTGAAGGAACTTCACTATAAGAGTGATAGTTAACCGTAAAGAGACCTTAAAAATGCACTAAATTTCTTAAATGTTATCTTATGTGTTTCTAAGGTGTTAAATATTGTGCTTATGATTATATTATAATATTTAAGTAAAAATGATGCATATTTCAAATAAATATCCATTTTAATGATTTTATGCATTATCCCATACTTAGTACGTGTTTGTGCTAATTCAATTTTTTTTTATCTATTTCTAAAGTGACTCATAGGTAAAGGTGCTTTTGGAGAGATAAGCTTGGATTGAGAAATCATTCAAGCATGTTGAAGTATGTCCTCATTTTACTCGAGGGCATAGATGTCTTTTATGTCTCCTATTGAAGTATTGTAATAGACTAAGTATTTCTATATTCGTATTGTGTGGGCCGTGTCCCAAAGTTTTCTTGTGCCTAAGATTTTATGAAACGAGACTTAGTATTTCCTACGTGTTTTATATGAAATATATTTTAAAAACATATAGAATATTTGTGAAAAGTTTTAATTCCACAATACTTTTAGTATGTTTATATGCGATGAACGATACGAAAGGATTTGTACAAGACCTTCGAGAGGTCAATTTTTCTAGTTGCACTCCGAGAGTGTCATATCTACTAGGATGTTGTCTCGGGATGTGACACGCTTGGTATCATAGCATAGGTTATGAAAGTGGTCCAAGGAATAAAAAGTCTCACCAAATCACGTCTCGTAGAGTCTTGACCATCGGTGTGAGTCGCGACAAATCTATGGTCAAGAGACTATAGAACGATGAGAGTGTCCCTCTTGTTTACTCCTATTGTCAGTGTACGCTAGGGTAAAAATTTTGAGTAGTACTCTTTTATTATGGTTTTCCTTGGTTTCAGGAAGAGGAATACGAGAAGGAAATCGACTAGGAGAGTTTGAGGAGTGCGCAATGTTGTGGAATGAGGAATTCCATCACTAAAGGTTTGAGAACGTTCCTCAGGATGCTCAAGGTGATCAGTCATATTGGCGGATACAGGAGTGGTGGTAATGAGGTTATGGTGGTTCCCCGGACACGACCAATTGAGAGATAACAGAGGCTTTAGTTACTTTAGCCCCAGATATGACTACCCATGTGAATATGGGTATTTCACCTAGAGTGAATGTTGTGATGATGAATCCTCCTATGTTTTTGGGGGTCTAAGGTGGGAGAGGATCCTCAAGAGTTTCTTGATGATGTGTATAAGATAGTGCACACTATGGTAGTGACTTCTAGAGAGAAAGAAGAGTTGGCTTCATATCAGTTGAAAGATGTTTCTCAAGTGTGGTACACACAATATAAAGGCAATACTCCAGTTTATTCGGGTCCTATTGAGTGGGAAGAATATAAGGAAGCTTTTATTAAGGGAGTACATTCTTCACGTGAGGAGGAAGGTGAAGAATGGGAGGTTCATTGACCTTAGTCAAGGTATGGGGAATGTTTAAGAACCTAAACTAGGAGAATTACAAGGATTTTGAACAGGATAATGAGGGCTTTCAAAAGGGTAAAGTCAATAAGCAAGGTCAACCTATGCTTAAGAAGAGAGCCTCAAATCAAGATGGAGCTAGTGTTTCAAAAGAGAAGTTTTTGATAGGTAGTAGTTCTCAAATTATTAAGCCTACTTGTTCTACTTGTAGGAAGAGGCACTATGGGCAGTCTCTAGTTTGTACCGGGAACTGCTTTGGTTGTGGTAAGGATAGACATGAGGTGAGGGATTGTCCTACCATTGCAGAGAGAGGAAGGAAGGCAAAGCAAGTTCCTCTAGAAACTTTGGGTGATGATGATGGTATGTTCTTGCATCTCTTTAATGGTATGAGTTCCTCCTAAGTGGGGAGTATGGTGAGTAAAGGATTTTTTTATTGATTTTTCATCTTTTCTATTCAACTCAAGCTTGAAAGTATAAAGTCATAGAAGTATGTTGCATTGTGTTTAGGGGTCTTGTTGAAAATGAATTACATTGATTCCTTGCATTGTGCATTTTATAAAGTTATGATTATGTTGTGAAGTGTGTTTATACAATTTTATCTTAGATATTAGAATCTTTCCATCATGAATTTCTTAAGAGGTATTTTTGGAAAATTGAAGTATGTTCACTGCCAGGGAAATCTTCTTACTAGAAAAATATTGCGAAATTGATTGATTCATTGTTTGACTAAAAATTGTTGTAAGGTGATTAGCACTGATGTATATGAGCATGAGAATTAATATAAAATGAGTCTTTTCTGTTTGAAATGAAGTATGTGAGTTTAAGTATTTTCGGTTATTTAAGTATTCTTATATTTTAAAACAATTAGAACAATTCATTCTTCAAAATGAAAACCCATATTCCCTTAGAAACTCTCTAGAACTCCAATGGAGGCAAAACTCAAGGAAGGGCTTGGATTGGAGAATTGAGTGGAGAATATTCATCAAATTGGAGGATTAGGTTTTTTTAGGTATTAATTTTTATCCATGAAACTCTATTCATCAAGGAGCCCAACATTCAAAGAGTTTTCTAATGATTCCAAAGATTATTTGTCCAATTTTATGATCTATCCATGGGTTCTTAAATTAAAGGTTTCAAAATATTGAATACTGATTGAATTGTTCTTAATTATATGATTTTAACTCAATTAACCTACGAATTCATGCAATTGATGAACCTAGTTTTTGACTACTTCATAGGTTATTTGATATTGACTTAATGCTTATGAATTCTAGTGTAGTTTTCTATGGGCTACTAAATGATGTAAGAGTTGTATTCAATCAATTTCTAATTTGTCTTAGATTGATAAAGCTATATTTAATAGACTTAGATTGATAGAGTATTGTTATAATTGTATTACATGGTTAAGGACCTTATGATATTGAATTGGATGATTTAGCTATGTATTGAAGTGGTGAGAATGGATTGATGGTACGATTCCCTAATTATCTTTATTTTATGTTAATTAGACTTCAATTATGTTGTAGTTTGTATGGTCCACTTAATGTAACGGTGGTACGTGCTTCACTCTCAATTGATGTGGCCTTGTCGACATTACATTATGTAGTATGATGATCATGGCCTTGTCAACACTACATAAAGTACTATGATGATATATGTATTTTAGTTATGTGTATTATTAGCATATTATCCACGTGTGACGTAATGTAAAAGTATGTGTTCCTTCTATGTATATTAGGAGATTATGTTTGACTATAACTATGTGTTTATGAGTGTTGTCTTAGAGTTGATGGATTATTGTTCCTACTTGACTATATGAGTCTATCATTGTTATATTGATGATGATATAGTAATGTATAGGATGTCATAAAGATGATAAGGGTCATTCCTAAGTGCTTCAAAGAATGATATGTTATATCTAATAAAGTAAAGAATGTAGTGCCTTGTTTTGTTAGACTTTTGTCCCTTACTTCAAACATGTATGAATGATATGTGAATATAAGATGTCTTGACTAGGTTAGCTTAGTCCACCCTTTTCATTTATTAATGAATGATATGTCAGGCATTAAATAATTTTACGAAGATCATGGACGTCGGACCTTAAACCTAGTGGTAAGGATATGAATATTGAAGTCGAAAGTTGTAGTGGTATCCTTTATTTAAAGGAATGATGGACATAGGGTTCATTGGATAGAACGGAAGCATATCATCCTTAGGGAAGTCATCATATGCTATTTATGTCTCCATTGTAAGGTTGCCCTAGTGGACCTCTTTAGTAGGGTAAATGTGATTGGGTTATGAACTAGATATGGAACCTCTTCATCAAATCCTTTAATGTCAATGAATCCCTGAGATCAAAGGCTAGCACCGAGGGATGATGTTATGGTAAGTAGATCTACTTGAGACGGAGACTAGAGTAAAATGTAGCTCTACTAGAGAATGACACTAGAGTGAATAAAAGCCCTTCATATTCCTTAACCATGTGCCTACATGGGATGTGTTCTAGTTCTACCCTTTGCAAGTAAAAACCCTCATCGGAGTAGGTTAGAACTACGGTTTCTATGTCTGGCTATCATGGTCTATGTCAGCTATTGCCTATTCTCATCATGTGGGATTCCTACTTGCATTAGATAAGTTCTATGAAGTTTAGGTGATGGGTCGTTATCTAGACATTTCACAAGGCTTTGAAGGTGTTATTTAGAGTCCCTACGTCTTCTCCAAGACCATTAATTGAATGTCCTTATTTGATGAATGAGTCTTAAATGAACTAATGAATAACTACTTCTCTAGAGTAGTTAAGGGTTGTCTAGTTAAGGTGTGAATGAGGCATAGGAATGGTCACTTTGTATTTTACCTTGATAAGTCTTATGAACGACACTAGTTAGGTAAGATGGTTGATTATATGGACATAATCTAAGCCTTAGGCAGTCTTAAGGATTATTTAGGTAATCTTGAGGAGGTCAATCATGGACGTTATCTTCTTGATTTACTTAAGTAAGTCTTTTGATAGCCTTTGGAAGGAGATGTCATATTATCCATATGTTTATGTATTAAGTGAGAATGTTTTTATCTTAGGTAGTCTATAGGATCTATCATTTGTGTGTATAAGGGATTGTATGGATGGTCACTTCACAACTTACTCAAGTGAGACTTACAATCACCTTTGGTAGGAAAAATCTCATGTTCATATGTTTAGTGTCTTGTAAGGGTGTGTTGATCTCGTTATAGGTGGTCTCAATGATCACTTAGGTGTTCCTAGAGAGGTTGTATGGGTGGTTTCTCTTTTTCTTACTTAAGTTAGGTGACTGGGTCTATTTGAAGATATCACCCATGAAACGTGTGATGAGGTTTGTTAGAAAGGGGAAACTTAGTCTCCGATATATGGGGTCATATGAGTGAAATACCAGTAAAAATGAAATAGGTTAAATTATAGAATAACATGTGTGTCATCAGTTGGTAAGGTGTAAAAATGTATAATTATAGCACTAGGAGTCAGTTGGATGAGTTTCGAAGTGAAACATCAAAGAATGTCCAAGACATTTGGAAACTACTTGTTATGTGTTCTACCGTGCCATTGCATGTTTTACATGTTGTTTGTTTTAAAAATATATAGGATAGGAACCTTTCATATAAATTAACCTATTTAGTGTCAAAATGTCCAGGAACGACACTAAAAGAACCACCCTAATGGTCCTAGAAGAGGACCCAAACATTTCCCAGAAACAACAAAAAATTGTCCTAATCGACGAGCACAAACCACGCTCAGTAGCTCCACCGATGACCTCTTCATTGGGGAATGAATCCAAACTTAGTTGTTGGATATCAAGCCCCTCAAATGTCCAATCTTTTACCAAAACGATGGCCTGCAGGATGGACCGTCGTCCAGCCGATGACCAGTAGATGCAAACGTCGGTTTACACCTGTAATTTTTTGTATGTTTCCCGGCCAAGGTTGGGGAAATTTGGGATATTCACCTAGAGACCTATTTAATTCATAGGTGGTCATTAGGTTATTTTATGGTTTATTAGGTTACTTATGAAACTTAACCCTAGACTTAGACCTCATTATTAAAAAACATAACCCCAAGATCAAAAGAGTTCTCTAGACTCCATTGAAACTAGGAGCAAGGTTGAAGCTACGAGTTTGATTTCTTCATTGATTATCCATCAATTTTGTGGTTTATTTTCAATATATGTATGGTGTTTCATCTTTTATTATTCTTTCATTCAAGGAGCCAAATTCCAAAGGCTTTTCCAAGATGTTCAAAAACATAGAAATTTCTATTTTGAAATCTAGACATGGGTTTTTGCATCAAATGGTTTGAATCAATGGTTTATGATATAATTCATTTTAATTTAATGTTTTAAGATCAAAAACATTAAGAACCCATGCATTGCATGAATTCCCATATTTGGCTCTAATATGAATGAATTGATCATGACTTGATCTTATTGAATTCATGTGTAGATTGTATTGGGATATTGAATTATTAATATATCATGATAAAATTGTATATGACCTTCCTTATAATTATGATATTCATAATGAATGTTGTTGGATCATTGATATGGATTGGTTGTTGGCTTAATGTTATGTACATGGCTGTTGGTAAGAGCCTTTGTATAGTGAATTGATTTAAAAGGCTAACGAACGGTTATGATGATGGGAAGGTGGTAAATTGACATTATTTCTCTTTTTAGAATAGAATTGATATTGAATTGTATTGATTGGTATGGTCCAATTATGGTGGCGGTATTTATGTGTTATAATCATTATGAACATGGCATTGTCGGCATTATTATATGAATTATGCTAGAATCATGTTATAGCTTGTTTAGATGATCAAGGTGAAGGATGATAATGTGTATATGTATGTGTGAGTTTATAGTATGATTTCCTCGAAATTATTATATGTGAATATGATGGACTATGATGAGTTTCTATATGTGTTAATAAGGTATCTTGATAGGTAGACTTAGTTGTCCATATATGGTACTTTAATATTATTGAATACATGATACGATGAGGTTGTGTCTTGATTGGTAGACTTAGGTCCCTCTACTCAATACGTGAAAGTTTTATGAATGTGAGCTCTTGACATAGTATGTTGAAGCATCTTTGTCATGTATGTGTATGAACTAATGATGAATAAAATTCTAGGATCGATAGAAATAAAATGGAGCCCTTCTAAGGATGACTAATATAGGACCTTGAATATGAAAAGAATTTCAAGAACATATAACCTTTAATATAGAAAAGCAACGTTAATAGAAACCTTTAAGTAAGACCGTATTGGTATCCTTGATGAGTGGAATGGTGGACTTAGAGATAGGTTGGCTGGAACAACATAAAAACCTTTCTAAGGAAGTCATAAGATCTATCCTTGTAGACCTTGAGTGGCAGCCCTAGTGTATCCATCATTGGTAGTGTTGTTGTTATTCAATAAGACTAAAAAATGGTACCTTCTCATATACCTTTATGTGAATGAACCTACTCTATGAGATCAAAGGCTCATCACCGAGTGAGAATTCATTTGGTAGTAGCTCTACATTAGAGGACACTAGAGTACAAATAAAACCTTGACATTTATTGACCATGTACCAATGTGGGATGTATCCTAGTTATAGCCCTGGAAAGTAGAACACCCTCCTTGTAGTAGGGTAGACTTCAGATTTAATACGTATATAATGTGGTCTATGACAGTTAATGCCAATTCTTATCCTGTGGGATGTAAATTCTATTGTTAGAGATGTTCTACAACGTGTAGGTAGTAGAATGAGACACTATGTATATAAGGCATGAGTAGGATTTGGATATTCTAGGATGAGTTTTCCTAGGTCTTCTCCAAGGCCATTATGTGAAGTCCTCTAATTGTTGAAAGTCTCCTAAATGACTTAATAAATATTGTGGACCTAGTAAATCTATGATGAATAGAAAGGTTCTCACATTGGTAGCTTTGAGGATTGTCTTAGGTAGGCTTAAAGAGGTTGTATGGGAGGTCTCTTCATGTTTTACTTAGTTGAGTCTTAGAGTAACCTTAGTTGGAGAGTCTAAGTGATGAAAAGGGATTTCTTGGTAAATATGGACTATGTATTTTTGTAATAAAAAGACTAATCTTAATATGGGTAGTTATAAGGATTACGTAGGTGTTCTTGAAGAGGGTGTATGGGTGGTCTGCTCCTCTCTTACTTAAGTGAGTCATAGGATAGCCTATGGTAAGGAGTCTATACGCTTATATTTATTCTAAATAGTCATGGTTATCTATTATAAACTACTTGCATATGTCCTATATGTGTATGTTGTCTTGAAAGTGTTTCTTATACTTGTTTTATGAAATTTACATCAAAAGAGCATAAACACTATGTTATATATTAATGTCAAATTTTGCATGATTTTATTTCATGTCACATAAATATGAGAATTCCATATGCTGTTTATTTCTACAAGTATGGGTGGCAATTGAAGAGTTTCTTGGAAGTCAATCTTGGGAATAGCATTTTCTAAAGAAAACTTCGTATGTCCACATATGATTCGAGGACATAATTATTTTTAGTTTCCATTTCCAAAAGGTCATTTTAATAGACTTTGGTTTTCATTTTATTGGTGTGTGGGCGATGTATATATCTAGGTGTACATATATATAATATAAATATAATACATAGTATGTGTGTGTGTGTGTGAGTGTGGTGTCTCTCTGTGTGTGGGTGGTGTGTATGTTATGTTATATATATGTAACACACACACACTACAAAATATATATTAGGTATGATATATATATATATATATATATATCTATATTATATATATATTATATATTATAATATATATATATATATGTATATTGACATATAGATATATATATATATGTATGTATGTACAAAAAATTTACAAAACTTAACAGTTATGTCAATAGTCCCAATTCAATAACAAACAAGTGCGAGATATGTCAACCACAAATATCAAGTAGATCAATTACAGGTAAAAAGTAGATTAATCACAAGAAACAAGTAGATCGATCACAAGTATCACATGGATAATTTTCAAGTACAAAGTTCATAAAGTAACAATAATCAAACACATGCAAGAACCATTTGCCATAAGGACAAAATCACTTGTCAGACCTATTCTCATAAACTTTATGCAATGTCACTCGCCAAAACCATTTTACTTCTGCACAATATCACTAGATGACGACAATATAATGTCACTTGTCAAAACCATTTACCTTTGGTACAGAATAACTAGCAAGAATAATTTCCCTTTGGCTTTATATATTGACACTAGTCAAAACCGTTTCCTTTCAGTTTTAGATGATTTAATCTCAAACCATTTTCCTTCGACATAACTTTTACATGTCTCATAAGGGTGCACAAAAATCAGTGCAAATAATAAATTCAACACCATATGAAAGAGACATTATTTCAGGAAATTCCTGTCACTTCCCGAGCCTACATCTTGGATGTGGCTGCCACTCGAGAATTATTTGTAATATCAAATAGAACCCTTGGATTGGCTGACTACTTAGCGGAAGACTTACCCAGCCATTATTAGTCTTAAATAGTTGAACTGACAATTAATACTAAACGTAAAAATTAATAGTTTAACAAAATATATGAAGATAAATACCAAGAGACAGTCAAACATTTTCTTTCTATTAAACCTCTACTGTCTAAGATATACATTGGTAAAGACGCACGACAACCTTAAATTAAATTATTAAAGAAAATAAATGACTGGAGTCCTCTGAAAGCAAGGAGGTCTCACCAAAGGTCTGTAAGAAGGTCGATGATATCAATGATGTACCTGTTGATGATCCAAAATACTTATTGTATGCATCATAAGATGATGCAGGTTAAATGACATCATTAAATTTAATTTACCAATATGCAATAAGGCTGAATGAAATAATATCTACACTAAATGGCTGAGATATAATTGAACTGAAATAAACATGAACATGAGATAAAATCATTTAAACTTCACAAATATAATACATACATACATATATATTTATATATATATATATATATATGCGCACACACTTTTTAGTTTAATAGGGAGGTTTTTAATCCTCATATGATTCTCATGATGGTACAACGTCTTACAAACATGTTTAGAGCTGATCTATATCTTGTCAGAGTATACAACGCAACAGTAATGATGCATCCACTCAAAAGTCTTCGTGAGGCTGTGAGGAGTCACCCGTCTTACGGGTCAATCTTATCTATGATGACAGTGGTTATGAGATTTAAGTTATTTGAACTCTTACCCCTTAGATGATCAATACTAATCCCAAAATACTATATTTATATAATATTCTCTTAGTTTGATAAATTATTTGTCTGTTTGAATAAGGGGTGAGATAAAGCTCAAATCTTTCTAAAATCTATCTTTAAAAGTCATATATGTAACTTAAATCATGAGAAAGTTTTCATAGTATCATGAAGATTCTAAAATCATGTTTCAAAATATAAGCTTCATGAGATCATTATAATTTCATGCAAACAATTCACAAGGATAACAATGCACAACCTTCCTTTGACTTATATTTTCTTACTATGATATGATGATGAAGGTATGTTAATCACAAACTAAGGTTGTAATGAAAGGAAATTCTCATACAATACCAATTGAGCTAATAACTATGAATATACAAAGGGTTAGTCTCCTATGGTATATTAAGTTATAATGATTAAAAATTACTAAAAGGCATTTCAAAAAGGGACTTTAACTTAGTGCCGACTGAACTTGACAATGAGAGGTGTTGACTTATGTATCGTGGTTTCACGGTATTTTCAATGCTTTTTCCCTTATGTTTAGTGTGTGTCTAAGGCCTTTTGTATTTGTTTTGATGTAGTTTTCTCTGTGTTTGCAGGAAATTTGTCCAGAAGGAGAACGTGGGAGAATTGTGTTGAAATTTGCAGAAGTGACGACCTACGAAGCCATTGACGATCCGTCATGACCTCGCCGATCCATAGGTGGCCACCGTCAGACGAAGAAAAAGGTTGCTAAAAGAAGTTTTGGAATTCTGATTAAGTATGGGGGTACGGCGGCCATGATGGACCGCCATAGCAACGACGAACTATCCTACACATCCATCAATGTTAACAGAATGTACCCCTAGTACCCATCTCAAAAAAATTGTATGTATAGAAGAACGAAAAAAATTGATGGACCATCGTGCATGAAACGGATCGTCATCCATGTCCGTCGATGGTAACAGAAAGGTAGTGAAAAAAGCAGTAGAAAAAGAAGTTAAGTATGGAACGATAGAGGTCCTCGACGTTCCGTCGTGACCTTAAAAGTCCGTCGCTCCAATCCTCATCTTAGACGCATTTTTTGGGCCGATTTTCCTTAAATAGATTTTCCTCTTTTGTTAGGACTCTATTATTATAAATACTTGTAAAAACCTTGTTTTTAGGGTTAGAATCGTTGATATTTTCTAGTTTTATTGTTCTAAGTGTTGAATGTGGGGATTTTGTGCAAATTACTTTATTTTTTGGAATCGTTTGTTGCAACTTTTGATTAAACAAGTAATCTTCTGGGATTTTCTTCAATCTCATCAAAGTAAAGTGCATGAATTCTTAGCAATTAATATTGAATTGTGTGATTATTAACATGGGTAACAAACTCGATAACAAGGGTGTGGGGAACCATGGATTAACTAACACGGTAAAACCTAGTTGAATGGACAAATGTCGAGCTAGTGTTGTATTGATGTATTGACAATTCTTTACATTAGAAGTCTTTTTGATGAGGGTTGCACTACGTTAGAACTCTCATGGTTGCTACTTGCCGAGACCAAGGAGGTAGATTTAATAAAAAAGAATATCACCAGTGAGTTTAGTATACAATATATTATAGGCTAGTTGTTGGTTGGTCCGAATAAAAGTAAGTAACAACTAAGACAAAATCAATTGTGATGCTTAAGATGAGGGTAATGTAAGGTGTATAAATTATACAACACGTAGCCAAACCAAAGATACGGGTGTGAATTTCCTAGTGTCGTACCTAGGAAGTAGGAATACATTAACATACCACTTTTTTTAGCAAGAGACCTTTGAAAGGATTGTTAAGATAGAAATTACCGTGTTATGAACATGTGGGGAAACACTTCTAACTCTAGTTACTCTATCATTACTTGATAAAAATAAAATTTGAAATGTTACGTCTTTACTTTAGAAATATCTAATGACATTTATGCTTTAAAAACCATTTTTTGTTACTTGTTTCTTGGATAGACTGCTTAATAGAAGAAATAATAGGTTAAGTAAAAGTCCTAAACAATTTTCTCGTGGGATCGACCCCCAACCTAAGTTAGGGCTCTTATTTGATATGACCCGCTTTACTTTTTTCAAGAATTAAATATTGAGCGTATCAAATTTTGGCAGTTAGGGAAATTGGACTCTTAGATTAACACTTTAATGTTAGTTACAAAATTTTTGTCAACATTTGCCTGATTTTGTACTTTTTTTTTTGTTTTTTGTGTCTGTGGCCAGGATCTAACTTCCGTTGTATTTGACCAAGTACGACAGAGTAAAGGAGAAGAAACCATACTTCCCCGCCCAGAACTAGAGTGTACACTCACAGAATGAATAAAAATTTAGGTATTCTCGATGAATATCACAACCAGAAATTTCCAACACCGGGTGATGCTCCTAACCAACTATTACTTGAAACTGTGGGGAAGGTGAAATACGGAGGCTACCTCTCTCTCCATTCCCTCAAGAGTATTATAGGGGATATGACAATATTATTGAATCTGATGGGACACTTGTCTTGCCTTCCCTACCACATGGTAATACATTAATGGTAACTAGTAGTCTGATGCAAATACTCACGCTAGAGGTTTATTTTCTGGACTACCTTCTGAGGATCCACATGCTCACATGCCAAACTGAGGTCAGTTTGTAAGATTTTTGTTGGGAGGCCTAACTTGAATATGGACGTAATTGGGTTGAGAGTGTTTCCTCTCTCATTTACTGGAAAGGCCGCTATATGGTTTACCCAACTCCCCTATAACTCAATCTACACTATGAAGCAACTGAAGGATGTGCTCTTAGCACGTTCTATTGGTGTTCTAGGAAAACTAAAACACAAAGATTAGGTGAAATGAAAAACTTTGTGGAAACTACCGGGAGAATCACCGGAAGAAGTTCTCGATCTACCTTGGGGGGGAAGGGATTAGGTTTTCCTCGTCTTGGAGTGTCCCCACACTTATCGATGAGAGTCCCTGAACAGAATACTTCTATCGAGGACAAGCTGATAATAATAAAACAATACTAGATACGATAGTGGGTGGTTCTTATGGGGAGTGTCTTTATGCTGAGATTACTGAGAAGTTGGAGAAAATCTCCTAAAATAATAAATCTTGTAGAACTAGGAAATTAGATATAGGGAAAAACCCTTTTGCAGTGCAATCCGCACACAACCCTGCCACAGAAGAGATTTGTTAGGAAATGCCTTAAATGAGAACTGAGCTTGGGTGGTTTGAAAAATTTCTCTGTTTGTTTTTTTTGTAAAAAAGTTAATAAATGTCCTTGAACACTTTTCTTTTTAACCACTTACTCCAATTTTATTATTTTATTTTACTTTATTGTGGGTTATTACTTCTTACCACGGTCGTAAATGATCAGATGGGGGTTTCCGATAAAACGCCCAAGGCTCCAATCAGGAAAATTGGCGCCAAGGTCGGAAATATGGCATTTACAATCGAGAGGGTCATTATATCCGAGATGGAAATTGCAACGGCGACAACAACTTCAACCGGGGTAACTATGGTAACAAAAACGATAGGAGTGGCCCTATGTTCCACCTCAAAATCGTGAAGTTTCTTCTAGGAATGGTGGAGGTACTATAGCGCGAGTTGAGGATATATTGCAGAAAATGATGAGGAGGTTTAATGTTAGTGATGAGAACGCTAAAGAGTTGAGGTGTGACTTACCAAGTATTAGGAAAAAATTTTATGCACATGCAATCTCGATCAAGCATCATGAGTTGCTAATGTCCTAATTATCTCCACGCCAACCGGTCACTCTCCCAACAATACAGTCCAAAATCCTAAAAATGATGGACATTGGATGGAAGTCACAACTCAAGGTGGCAAGCAAACATTTACCCACCATTGCCATCTTATGTAAAAAATGTGATAAGAGGCGATGATGAGGTAGTGGCGGTTAGTGGTGAGTTAAAAGACAAAACGGGGAAAGAAGTTGAGGTACACCAAAAGGTAACCCCCATGCCTACAACACCACCTCCATTTCTACAGAGGTTAGTGAAAAAGACCGAGGATGGTAAATATCGACGTTTTATTACTATGTTGAAACAACTTTCCTTCAAGTTCATGAAGGATATGGTTACTAATAAAAGATTGGTAAGTTCTGAGGATGACGATAGAATGAAACATTGTAGTGCTATTGCTACGAGGTCTCTAGTACAAAGAAAGAAGATCGGGGATCGTTCACTATTTCATGTACAATTGGATTGTTACACTTTTCAAAGGTATTATGTGACCTTCGGGCAAGAATAAATCTCATGCCACTATATCTTTATAAGAAGTTGGGTTTGGGTAACCCGATGCCCACTGCGATGCGGCTACTTATGGTCGATCAAACGGTAAGAAGGCCTATTGGGATACTCCATGATTAGTTAGTAAATTAATTCATATTTACGGCCAATTTTGTGATTCTGAATTGTGAGGTTGATTTTGAGGTGCCTCTTATCCTTAAAAAGCCATTTCTTGCTACGGGTAGAGCCTTGGTTGATATGAAGAAATGACAAAATAAATTTTGGTGGAACAATGAAGAAGTGAGTTTCAACATTGGTATGTCCATGGGGCAGAATGGGGAGATCCAATCGGTATCTTCCATATCTTAAAGAGTTGAAAAGTCATTTGAGGTACAAATAAAAGAGTGTCAAGGTGTAGAAGAACTAGCGGCAGTGACCATGGATATTGATAGTGATTGTATTGAAGAGTATGAGTCATTGGTCGCGACACTTGATTGAGGTGATCTTCGGTTTACGCCAAAGAAGTGGGAGTTAGATATGAAGCATCGCGAGTATTCACCCTCGAAACCATCTATAGAGGAGGATCCAAAAGTAGAACTTAAGTCTCTACCACCTCATCTGAGCTATGTATTCTTGAGAAAAGGTAACACTTTGCCGGTAATTATTCCATCATATTTGAACGTGCATCAAGTTGGGAGTTTAATGGAGGTGTTAAAAAGGTTCAAAAGAGATATTGGGTGGGCTATTGCGGATATTATTGGGATCCCTCCCAGGATTTGTTCATATAAAATCAAACTCATGCCCGATCATAAGCCAAGTATTGAGCACAAGAGATGTTTAAATCCACCTATGCAAGAGGTGGTAAAGAAGGAATCATTAAGTGGTTTGATGCTGTAGTGATATATCGAATCGCCGATATTAGTTTAGTATGCCATGTTCAGTTTGTACCAAAAAATAGGGGGAATGATTATGGTCCCCAATTAGAAAAATGAGCTTGTTCTGATGAGGTCTGTGAATGGATGGACATTATGTATGGATTACCGAAAATTAAATGCTTGGACTGAGAAGGACCATTTTCCTATGCCCTTCATGGATCAGATGTTAGATATACTTGCAAGAATGGGGTGGTACTGTTTTTCTTGATGGATATTTGGATTATAATAAGATTTTTGTTGCACCAGAAAATCAAAAGAAAACAACCTTTACTTGTCCTTATGGGACCTTCGCGTTCAAGAGAATGTTGTTTGGGTTATGTAATGCACCAGCCACATTTAAGAGATGTGTGATGTAAATATTCTTTGATATTGTAGAGGACACTATTGAGATATTTATGGATGATTTTTCTGTGGTTGGTGACTTTTTTGAGCGGTGTTTGAAGTATTTGTCCGAGGTTCTTAAGAGGTGTGAAGATTGCAACCTTGTGCTAAATTGGGAAAAATGGCACCTCATGATAAAAAAAGGTATTGTATTGGGTCATCGCATTTTAGAGAAGGGTATAAAGGTTAATCGAGCTAAATTTGAGGTGATAGAGCGAGTTCCTCCACCTATCTCTGTAAAAGGTGTGAGAAGTTTTCTTGGACATTCACGCTTTTACCCGAGGTTCATCAACGAATATTCAAAGATTGCACATCCGTTGAGAAGGTTTCTTTAAAAAGATTGTAGGTTTCATTTTGATGCATCTTGTCTTAAGGCATTTGGTGAGTTGAAAGAAAAGTTGATGTCTGCACCTATCATCATTTCTCCGGATTGGATAAAGCTCTTTTAGGTGATGTATGATGCAAGTGGGGTTGCTCTTGGTGTGTTATTGGGACAAATAACAGAAAAAATACTTCATCCCATTTACTATGTTGTTAAATCCCTTAATAAGTCCAAAAAGAACTACACCGTGACTTAACAAGAGCTCCTTGCAATAGTCTTTGCTTTTAAAAAATTTTGCTTCTATTTGCTTGGCACTAAACATATATTGCATAATGATCATTCTTCTTTGCGATATTTGATGCCGAAGACGTATGCAAGATCGAGGTTGATTCGTTGGGTATTACGATTGCAAGAATTCAACTTTGAGGTAAAAGATAGAAAAGGGACCAAAAATTAAGTTACTGATCACTTTTCCCGATTAGAAGATGAACCAATCAGAGAGTTGGGTGAAAAGGCTGAGATTGATAATACCTTCCCTGATGAGAATGTATTGGCTGTCTCCCAAGACTTGATCATGTGGTTTGAAGATTTTGCAAATTATCTGGTTAGGGATATCGTCCCATCGGACTTGTCCTTTCATCATAGGAAAAATTTCATGAATGATGTGCAAAAATTCTTTTGGGATGAATCATACTTATATAGGAGTTGTGCTGATGGGCTTATTCGGTTTTGTGTGCCAAAAGTTGAGATGTTGAGTGTTTTGGAGGCATGCTATTCTTCGCCTGTAGGGGGCATCTAATGGTATTCAAACATCTCACAAGATCTTGCAATGTGGCTACTATTGGCCAACCATCCACCAAGATGCTCATGAGTTTACAAAGGCATGTGATAGATTCCAAAAAGACGGTGGCATTTCGCGAAAGCAAGAGCTCCCTCTAAACCCCATTTTGGTGATTGAGTTGTTTTATGTGTGGGGCATTGACTTTATGGTCCCTTTTCTGAGTTCTCATGGGATGAAGTACATTCTTGTGGCAGTCGATTATGTGTCTAAATGGGTGGATGCTATTGCACTCGCGAATAATGAAGGGAAATATGTCACTGCGTTCTTGAAAAAGAACATATTTTCCAGATTTGGCACCCCAAGGTCTATTATTAGTGATGGGGGATCTCACTATTGCAACAAGTTGTTTAAGCGATTTTTTGAAAAATATGGGGTTCGCCATAATGTGGTCACTCCTTACCATCTTTAAACTAGTGGGAAAGTTGAGGCGTCAAACATGGAGATTAAGAACGTTTTGGCAAAAACGGTGAATGCTAGTAGAACGGATTGGTCAAGGAAGCTTGATGATTCTCTTTGGGGCTACCGAATAGCATACAAGACTCCTATAGGTATTTCCCCATATCAACTTGTATATGGGAAGGATTTTCACTTACCGGTTGAACTAGAGCATAATGCCATGTGGGAAATGAAGAAGTTTAAAATGGATTGGAATGACGCTGCAGAACAGAAGTTATATGGGTTAAATGAGCTTGATGAATTTCTCTTGAGGGCATATGAAAGTCCAACCCTCTACAAAAAAAAAGATGAAGAAGTACCATGACCAAAAGATTGATAAACGCAATTTTTCGGTCAGGTATTTGGTGCTTTTGTTAAATTCTAGGTTGCATTTGTTTCCGGGAAAAATCAAGTCCAAATGGACTACTCCCTATTTGATCACCCAACTACTCCCTCAGGGTGCGGTTGAGTTGCAAAACAAGGAGGGTGTGAGATTCAAGGTGAAGGGGCAGCGAATCAAAATATATCTACGGCATGGTAAAAAAGCGAAGGAAATGATTGAGGCATACCAACTTGATGAAGTCTTAGTAATCAAGATCCCTCCGTCGTGTCGTGACGTTAAATAAAGAGCTGATTGGGAGGAACTTAGAAAACTATATTTTTTTTTATGATTATCTAGGCATAGTTGCATTATTTTTTGCTTTTATTTATTTAATATTCCATCTAACTGCTCTTTTCTTTTTCATTACTATTGTTGGTTAAAGCATAGATTAGATCCCTTGTTGAAAAAGTGTCTAGAAAATACAAAATGATTATCTTAATGGGTGTTCAATATGAAGGTATCAAATCACAAGAAATTTGCAGAAAAATTGTTTTGATGCACCCATCAACAGACCGTCGTGTCGTCGACGGAATGTCGGTGGGATTCGTCATGCAAAGGTATGTCTTTCAAAATGTCCAAGTTAGGGAACCCTCGACAGACCCCCATAACAGACCATCGACCCTGTAACGGTCTGTCAACGGGGAATCCTCGCGTCTTTACCCGTCCGGTTGAATATTAAAAGTTTTAAAATTTTACAATTTCCACCTCTTGACATAACCCCTCATAATCGTTTCCCTCTTAATTTCCTACCATTTCTCCGAATTTCATCACCATTAACTCCCATTCCCTCTTCATCTTCAGATTTCCCACATTTGTCCCGAATTCCCACAGTCCCTTTTCTCTCCCAAATTCTCAAAGTTTCTTCAGCCCATTGGCGGTCGATGTTCGTGGTGGTTGTTGCCACTGTTCAACTCATAGAGTTCATACTGTTATTCCTCTACTACAGTTGCCAGGTATGATATTCTGATCTACTTATATTTGCTTTTGTTAATATTCCTGATTACTATGATGTCTAGCTGTTTGGGTACATAATTTTTTACTATGTTTCATGATAAAAATTCCATACAAATGTCCTCTGTCCCTTAGAACACTGAAATTGAAAGGGATGGGGGTGTATTGTATATAAAATAGGTTATCGAAAATTCATGTTAAAACAGGGAAAATTCATGCCCTATGGATGATGGGATGCTAGGTAAATGTATAGTAAACTTACGCTTCTAAGAATACATCAAATTAGTATGATTGGGTATCAAAGTTTTGCTGAAAACTCTGTTCCCTGAAGGTCAGTAGGAGACCCCGTCGACAGATCAATGTTCCCTCGACGGACCGTTGTTAGGGTCTGTCATCTCTACTTTCCCTTGTTTACTCTAAGTGTCCCTCGATGGACCACTTTGACAGACCGTCGTTCCTTTGACGGTCTGTCCTGCACAACCATCGACACTATTAGAACCTTTGTTTCTAACAAGTTTAAAATTTACTCAAAGTGTCTGTCGATGGACCCTTATGACGGACCGTCGTCCCTTCGACTGTCCATCCCGCACAATCGTCGCCACGGTCAGAACCTTTGTTTCTGATGTTTTGAAAATTAATTCTAAGTGTTCATCGATGGACCCCCGTGACGGACAGTCGTGCCCACGAGGGACCATCGATGGTCTATCCTACATGAATTTCTACCCTATCCATTTTTTTACTACTACTTCTGAGCACCCCCTCCTGCACAGACTTTAATACTAAACTATTTCTCTACAGGTACAAGACACGGCGACTTCGACGCGACTAAAACGACAATGTCTACTCACGAGGGAGCGAAGTTCCCAAGTCACTCGCCCCCTCGAATCGGCTTTATCATAGGCTAGATGATGCGGTGACAAAGACGTGCGTGCCAGCAAGCGCACCCACACTTCTACCCCGCTGTCGCGAACTAGAGACACGCCCACGCAAGAGGTGGAGCCACGGCTGTAGTCATCTGCACGCCACCCAGTATGACGAGGAGCGTATACGAGACGGTAAACCTTCTAGTCTTTGAATAGTATAAGGGCAGCATCTTGCTACAAGGATGCTTCCGGTTTCTGAGGAAGTTTTACTGTTCTGAGAAGATCTCGGGGTATATGAGGAGGCGCTGTCGCTGCCCACCGCATCCCAGTCTCCCGTTGATTAAGGGGATAGTGCTAACTCTACTTCCGCACCCCGAGGTGGAGTCCCGCTGATGCTAATCCTTAAAAGCATGGTTGTGTGTGGTGTAGAGGGGCAATATCAAGTATACACTGATGCCAAGCTGCTGAATGACAAGGGTGTCATGACCCGGACGCTGACACTAGAGCGACGCGTCCTTACGGGGTGTCCCCACCATGCCGGCTATTCATGAATTATTCACCATGCATCGGCTAGAGTGGATGTCTCGGGATGTAGGCCACTATAATGAGGAGATGGTCCAAGAGTTTTACGCCTCCTATGTGGCGACTCTATGATCTCAGCTAGACAGACGGTCAGCCCCCGCCAAATATGCTTCTTTCAATTATGTTTAAGTTCGTGACAAGCGGGTTGACATTTCCTTGCCGTCCAACCATAGATATCTCTATGGAGCTGATGTTGATGCAATCAGACACCTCTCACTGCCGAGTTTGACTATCGGTGGAAGTTTATTAAAGATTGTCGGTTCCAGTGTGAGCAAGAGTTGAGAAAGACCACCAAGCGGTAGATTGTACAGTACCTTTCTGTCGATGGTGAGGCTGCCGATTAGGTGCTAGAGCCCAAGGGAAGTATCAAGAAGGCTAACCTCACCTTCACAGCAAAGTTTTTGGGGCTACTAGTCCGACACTGCCTTTCCCCCACTGTTGCTGATAATATAGTAAGATGGGATCGTGCAGTGCTGATGGCAGTGATGATTGTGGGGTTCGAGGTGGACTTCACATTACTACTACAGGCGGTAATGCACGAGAGGACCTTAAAGGTCACTACTACTTACCCTTTCCCGTGCATGGTTTTTGTTCTATGCTGGTTAGCAGTAGTGCTCGTGTGGTACATTGATGTGTTCAAGACCCCTTCTTGCACAGTAGATATTGGCCTTATTCGAGATGAGGATAATGAGTTGGCTCCCAACAAAGGGCCCCGTATAGAGGTGCAGCCACTAGGTTAGAACATTGAAGCCATTGTACAGATGGACCAAGGGGCTAATCCGGCTACATATGAGCCTATTTACACCACTCCGATCGAGTCTATCCCGAGTGGCAGCACTGCTTCGAGTCTTCCAGTTCTATCCCATCTGCTACACTAGTCCCACTAGCTAGGGTCTAGAAACTTGAGGCCCAAATGGCTACACTTCTGCTCCACATCATTGGATGAATAGGTATATTGTTGAGGCATAGGAGAGCTTAGAGAGAAAGATGGCCAAGTACACTGAGCGAAAGGTCATGAAGGTCCACCAGCGCTTGTACGCTTTTGAGCTGCGGGTTCTTGTCCTACCATACCATTAATGATTGTGTGATGTATTCAAGGCTTTAGAGAGTGCGAGTAGCATTAGATACTATACTAGAGCTCGGGTGCGGAGTCTGGACCCCCTATGCAGATGCCGATGAGGAAAACTGGTTTGGCTGCTTGTTCTCCACTGCACAGTGCAACCACCTAACCATGAGAGCATGCCAAAGGCAAGTACTAGAGATGAGGAGAGTCCAAACGCTCGGAAGAGGAGCTGACTTTGAGTTGGAAGCTGTGAGAAGAGCCTCGCTTATTGATGAGAAGGCCTTTAGTGACCGCTATAGAGTTGGCTGCTGGGGCGTCTATCTCCATAGTTGATGAGGTTAAGAGGAGCACTAATGTTGTTGTTGTTGTTGCTGAGGACACTACTTAGGGTGTCCCGACTACAAATGGAGCGAGTTCCGAAAAAACAGACCCGCCAACTTGTTAATCACCGGCGCTTTATGACTCAGGTTTGCTTTACCTACCACCTTATTTTATATACTTTTATGCATTTTAGAAAATTAATATTGCGTTAGGTGAGGAAAAGTAAATTGGGGTGTTCTAGGGTAGTTTGAGTACGCCCACACTTACGATACTCTCTTGGAGTTTTCTTCCCGGTTCATTTTCCACCAAGAGACTAGTTATTTTATGTTGAACCGGAGGTGTTGGTATCTTTTGTACATAGTTTATAAATGGAATCTTTTATGCAGATGGCCTACTAAACAAAAATTGATATCTGCATGTAAAGAAAATGTTGCATTGCTAGGCATAGTAGCTGATTAAATGTGTGGCTTAAGCATATTCAAGATGCATAAACACCTGATCCTCAATCTAGCTCGAACACTAGGTTTATGATTAAATCTGGTAGAGTAATAGATGTCACAGTCGAGTGTGAGGAAAAATTTGAATAGTTTGAACTATTTGTAATGATCTAGAACTGTCTGGTTAGTTGCTGACAAAAGTAAGCTTAATAGACAATTAGGAAAGATCATAGGCTTCTTTCTCAATATAGCCATATCTTTGTCTAATAAAAAATGAATTAAATTAATCACTTTTGATCAAAAGCTTTGACTTAACATGGACCTTTCTTTTTTCACCCTCTACATGATCTTGTCTTGGAACAACCGTTTGGCCTGTTCTCCTTTGGACATGTTGCACCTCAGCATATGCCAAAATCATAAGTTGAGGGTGCAAATGAGGAAAAAAACCTTGTCGTGGCCAGGAACCATTTTGGGATGTGTGTACCTTGACTCATGGAAAAGCCATGAGTTGAGGGTGGCTATTATGAGGAATACTCCGAAAAGTAGGGTTGAAAGCCTAAAGAGAGATTAAAGAAAAAAAAGAAAAACGGTAACTCAAGAAAAAATTGATGAAAGACAAGAAGAAAGAAGCTAGTTATATAGTAGAGTATATAGATATCTGATAATATATATATCTATATATATATATAGATATAATATAATACAATAAAAAGAAAAGTCACTTATACAAAAGAAAACGAAGGGAGAATAGAAATTTTAAAGAAAAATTGATAAAAAAGGAAGATTAAATATAAAGGAGAACCTTATTATTATGTCAGGGGAGCACAATGATATACCATGGTGTCAACGGTATTTTTAATGTTTTTTTCTAACTATTTAGTTGTATGTGTCCAAAAGCCTTTTGTATTGAGTTTTATGTACGTTTCTCTTTTTTGCAGGAAATCTGTATAAAGAATTGAACGCGCGATGTTTTTGAGCAAGAAATAAAGAAAAGTTCACCATACGGAGCTTGTGACGGTCCGTAGGTGGGCCATAGTAGTGAGCTGTGAAGGAAGATGGGAAAGTCTGACAAAAAGTGTTTTTAACGCATAACAAAGTTCATGACGGCCGTCATAGGCCACCGATGGTCCGTCTGATGGATCTTCGTGATGATTAGAGAAGTAGTTCCCATACCAAAAAAAATTTACACAGAAGGGTTATGGTAAAGAGACCCTCTATGGGACGTCGTGCTTGGAATGCTCTTTCAGTACCTGTTCGTCGAGGGTAGAATTAAATCAACAGAAAGATTTGTAAAAGTATAGGATGACGGAGGATAGGAAATGAGGTGTCCCATCATGCCACGAAGGCCGTCATGAGGTCTGTCGATGAGTTGGACGCATTTTAAGACTAGATTTTTAGATAAGAAATTAGAGTGACTTGCTTTTATTAGGTTGTTTTTGTAAATATATGGAAAAACCTCGTTTTGGGGTTAGACTCTTGAGAGTAGACTCTTGTGAAGAGACTTTGTGATTGGAAGACTTTTGGAGAATCTAGTCATCGATTACTTACATTTCAGTAATTGAGACACTTTTTCGGGAATTGGATTGTTGGTGCGTTTTGTTTTTAATCAAGTGAACTCGATATTTTTATTTTTGTTCATAATAGGAAGTGCATGAAGTCTATATTAATATATAATATTGTTATATACTAGGGTAACTAAAATCCATCACAAGGGTTTGGGAACATGGGCGACTCATGAGGTAAAACAAATAAATAACAATTCTAAAATATGTCTCTATTAATGTATTGATAATCTTTTGTTGAGAAATTTTTCTCACGGATGCAAACATTAGAACTCGCCTTAATTCTTCGTGTGCACAAGGAGGTAGATAATAGGAAAAGAATTCTCAATATTATATATTTAGTGTAACTATTTAATGTGGAAGAGGTAATTATCATAAAAATATTTCAAATATCGAATACAATTCTTATATGAGGTAAAAGCTAAGGGTTAGCTAGCCAACACGTAGACGGACCAAGGTGCGGAATGAAATTTTCTATGCTGCCGGTGCTTGCAAGGATTTAGAAATACATAAAATTATCAATTTTGCATGCAAAATATAGGACAGAATTGTTATAGTTAGAATTATCAAGTAAGGAACCGGGAACACTTAAACCCTAGTTAATTTTATTAATTAATTAACTCCAAGGTGTGATATGTTAGTTGGGTAACTTAATTTAGGTTAGTTATCTTTATTAATTTAGATTTAAAAAATACCTTTTATTGTCTTCTGTTTTATAAGGAATAATGACTAAATAATCGTCATAATATATAAAGTTAAACGATCCCAACCTAATTAGTGGGTTCTTTTCTTGATACAACCGCCTTTTTACTTCTTATTGAGAATAAGTTTGAGCGTATCACATTTGGGCCGCTGCCGGGAGAGTAGACAGAAAGAAAGTTAGCTTTAGATAACTTAAACTATCTATTGTTTAGTTGATATTTTTCTTAAATTTTAGCTTTGTTGTTAGTTTTGGATTTTGCAATAACTATTTCCTTGTATGCCAATACGGAGAGGAGAGAGAAGAGAAACCCTTGTTTCCCTAAAATCAGAATTAGAGTGTACACATACACAAATGTATCTGAAACGTGGGTATTCACGATTATGATCCAAAACTAAAAATCCAGAGTTGCAAGTGAGTTCATTGTCAGTTATTACTCGATGATACGGGTGAAATCAACAAAGGGGACAAAAATCTCCTCAAGGTCCTAAAGAATACAGAGGCTATGATACTATAGCAGATCTGATGGGGCCACTTCTCCTTTCCCCTCTACCCCAAGGCCATAACCTTTGTTGTAACTAGTAGTGTGATGCAAAATGATCCACTGTCATAGGTTTTTTTAGTGCTACCTTATGATGATCACATGTCCCAATAGCTAAGGTAGGGCAAAGTATGAAAAGCTTTTGTAGGGGAGCCTGATTTGGATTTTGATGTGTAACAGGGCTAAGAGTCTTCCTCTCTATTGACTGGAGAGGCTGTATTTGGTTCACTCGCACCTCTTATAAACTCAATTTCACTGGAAACCAACTAAGGGACGTTTATTAGCACGTACTACCCGGTATCAAGAAAAGTAAAACCACAAAGACAGAGCGTGAACAACTTTTGGCACTACAAGGGAAGACGGTCAGTTACTAGTTCTTGGGATATATTCACCTAATTTTGAAGGGTGTCTCCAATCACCGCATAAAATGAGAGTCACTGAAAGGACTACTTCTATCGAGGACAGAATGATAATAAAAACGATATTGGTACTATAAGGGTGGTCTTATGGGGAGGTCCCTTATGCTGCGCTTGCCGAAAGTAGAGGAAAATACCCCGAAAATAATAAATGCAATGCAGTAATAGGAAGACAGATCCTTGGCGAAATCACCTTCCCATGCACGACACTCACAATAAGCCACCGATTGGGATTCGGACGAGATGTCAGAGGAGAAACCTGAGCTAGGGGTGTAGTATGTGAAACATGTCACTGGGGGCGCCGACAAGATAATGCAGTTAAATACTTTCTAAAACCCATCACCAAAGGATGAATGATATTATGCGGAGGATTCCTATGCGGTAATGAGTAGACAGGAGGGTTTCCGATCGAAGCCCAATGGCTCAAATTCCAGAAGAATTGGGCCATGGCAAGGAGGAAAATGAAACAAAAGGTTTGGATCTTATTGTAACTACTAACAGTGAGGGTCATAATGTGAGAGATGGAAACTTAATACCGCGACCAAAAAACTTGAACAGGGCTGGAAACTATCGGTAACAGAAACGATATGAAGGGGCCCTATGTCCCTCATCAAACTCGTTAAAGTTACTCCAGGCATGGTTGGACATAGTATGGCACGAGTTGACGGAATGTTGCACAAAGTATGCTGAGGAGGTTTGATGCTAGTGATGAGCACATTAAATAGTTAAGGAGTGATTTAGCGGGTATTGGGCAGAAAGTCGATACCCGGGAAATATCGATTAACCAGATTTAGTTGCAAATGGACCAATTATCTGCAACTGTGGACTTACGGCAACCGGGCACTCTTCGTTGCAACACTGTCCAAAATTGGAAAATTAATGAACACTGTATGGCAATCACTACTCGGGGTGGTAAGCAAACCATTAACCCACTTATGTCGTCTAATGAGGAAAAGGTGATAAAATATAATGAAAAAGTGGTAGAGGTGATGTGGTGCGAGTTAGAAAGATAACACGGGAAATATGTTGAAGTGCCTAAACAAAGTAACTCCCATGCTACGACCACCACAACCATCTACAGATTCCTGAAAAAAAACCAGAGTGAAGGAAATTAGCGATTATGTTATAAACAATGTTGTGTGAAACCAACTTTGACCAATTTACCTTTGAGTAATCTCTAGAAAAAGGTTCCGGTTAATGCCCAAGTTTATGAAGAGATCTTAGTAGTTACAAAGAAGATCGGTCACTTGAGGAAGATGATACATGCCGCATGTAGTGCTTGATACAAGATCTCGAGGAACAAAGAAAGAAAGATCTGGGTACGTTCAGCATTCCGGTACAGTTGGGTCGGTCATTAATTTGGAAAGCATTATGTGCTCTGGGGGCAAGCATAAATCTCGATTCCCCTCTCGCTTTTATCAAGAGTATGTTGGGTGATCCCAAAGGACCAATGTGATGCGGCTACTGATGGCCGATCAAATAGTAGGGAAAGCTTTAGGAAAAATACGTATATGAGTGTGTGAATTTGTTCTGAGACGTGGTGTTGAAAAGTAATCCTTAAACTCAAATATTTGTGTGAAAAATGAGGATGTATTTTTTTAAGTGAGGAACACTGTTATAATACTAGAAATATTCGTGCACCTTGGTGAGAACAATTGAAGAGATAGGTGTCAGTGCGGGGGAGTCTGTGTCTCATGGTCTTATTACACATATTCAAGATTAATAGTGATCATGCATAAACATGATGAAACTGATCAAGATTGACAGCCAATGATTTCAAAAGCTACACAGGATACTAATATACAAAGATTTGCAATGAGTCATAGTGCTCATTTGAGGACAACAACGAATATTTAAGTTGAGGGTGTGAATATTGTGGGGTTCACGGTTTTTTTAAGCTTTTCATTAAATTACGGTGGTGTCAAAAAGCCTTTTTGTGTGATATTTATGCTAAGTTTATCTTTTTTTGCAAGAATGTATAAGGTGAACACAAAAGTTTTGGAGCAAGAAAGCTGAAAGTACCACCTACGAAGATTTTGACGCGTCCACTAGCTGGTGTGACGGTCCGTAGGTGGGGCATCGTAGTGAAAAGCTGCGAAGGAAGATGGGGAAAAATTATTCTAAGTGTGGGATAGGAGTTCATGAAGGAACGTCATAGCCCGCGGTCATCCTGTGGTTCATAGTGCTGATCAGAGCGTATCATAGTACACAAATTCCAAGAAGTGTTATGGAAGGAGAACCTTGACGGGACCCGTCGTGCTTGGAACGGTTCCTTCAACCGTAACGCGGTCCTCGACTCAGACGCGTTGTGATAGATTTTCAGAATAGAGTCCTTCCTTTATTAGGTTTTTTTGGTTTTTTTAATGTAGTTGGAAAAAACTCGTCTTTGCGGGTTTAGGACTCTTGTTTGTTGAGATTCTTTGTGATGAGACTTTTTTATGTATAGACTGATGGAAAGTCTTTCGTGCTTCCGATTTTCGTAATTGAGACACTTTTTTTGATGATTGTTGGTGGTTTTTTGATAATCAGTGAATCTATGATTTTCTATTTCTTATAAAAAGTACGTGCATGAGATTTTTATTTAAATATTGATATTGTGATAATGGACTATGGGTTAACTAAACCCTAACTAGGATTGTGGGAACCATGGGCGAATAATGAAGGATAAAAACCGAACTAAAAAACAATTTATAATGTCCGCCTTGAATGTATTGATTAATCTTTTTTTAGAATTCTTTTTAACGGATAGCCTGTTGAACTCTCCTTAATGCTACTTGCCGACCAAAGGAGGTAGTAAGATAATAGGAAAAGAATATAAATAGATTTATTGTTACTATCTAATAGGCTAGGATTGATTGGTTACGACGGTAAAAACTAGCCAAATATCGAAACATGCTTAATATGAAGGTAAAGGTAAGGATTAGTATGGACAAACACCCGTACCCAGACCAAGGTGTGGATGAATTTTCTAGATTGACGGACCAGGATTTAGAAATAATAAGTTACACGTTGGCATGACAAGTATAGGAAAAAGGAATTTCTATAGTTGAATTATAAAGTTAGGAACTGTGGGAACACTTACAGAATAGTGACTTTTATTAATTGATAAACTCCAAGGTGTGATTTGTTAGTGGGTTATTTAAATTTAGTTGGATCTCATCAATTTAGAAAATTAAAACAAAAAACCTTTTTTGTCTTTTGTTTTCTAATGAAATCATGACTTAAATAATAGTGTATAATAGATTTAAATTAAGTCTGAAATGTTTCTGTGGAACAATCCCAGCTCCTGCATTAGTGGGGTGCTTTACTTGATACAACGCTTTAATCTTATTTCCAACAAGAAGTTTGAGCGTACTCACACCAACAGTCACTAAAAATATATCAAATGGACCCAACCCTGACCCTTTAGCTTAATTAAGCTACAAAAGACCTATTTGTGCTCCCTAAGGTGCTTATGGTTATGCTAAAGCATTAAAATTAAGTGCAATCCTATTGACAACAACATAAATAAGGTGGAGAAGTTTTTATGGAGTGCGGTGCAATTTAATCCTTAAGTACGCAAGCTTTATAAAATCATTGTTTTAAAGTGAGAATGTTGTTTGAAGTGAGGAAATAGTTGCAATACCGCAAAAATTGGTACCTTAGTGAGAGATCAAAGAGATAGGTGTTATGTGGTAAGTAATGGTGTAATGGTCTAATTCCAATGAACAAGGCTAATATGTGATAGCCGCATACATTTAATTTGAAAGAATGAGGATTGATAGCAACATGATTGCAAAAAAGCTAAAATTAAGGATACTTTTGTACAAAGATTTTATGGTGATGTCGTAGTGTGTCGCTTGAGGATAAACAACAAAGTCTAAGTGACGTGGAGTGTTGATTATACGTGGTTTCAGGTACAGTAATATTTTTACCCCTTAAGTTTAGTATGTGTCTAAGCCTTTTTATTGGTTTTAAGTGTAGTTTCTATTTTTTTGCACGATAGGTCAGAAGGAGAAGATTTTTGGGAGAATGTGTGCTGAAATTGCAGAAGTGACTGACTATGGATCCATAGACGTACGTCTGTGACCTCGACTCTGTAAAGCAGCCGCCGTCGTATGAAGAAAACATGTTTGCTAAGGAGAGGAAGTGGGATAATTCTAACAAAAATAGGGTAATACGGTCGGCCACGACGGACTATCATAGGCACGACGGACCGTCATGCACATCCGTCAATGTTAAAAGAAAGTAGCCCCAGTACCCATATCCAAAAGACTCTAAGTACTGAAGAACGGAAGACATCGACAACCCGTCGTGCACTCAACGGATCGTCATACATGTACATCGATGTGATGGGGGGGATGGAAGGGTTGGAAAATAAAGTTAGTAGAAGAACAGATTCATAAAAAGAGCTTAAGTTATGGGAGACGTAGGGCTTTGGCGATCCATCCCTCCAGTCCTCGATTCAGATGCATTTTTTGGGAAGATTTTCGTCAAATGAATTTCCCTCTTTTGTTAGGAATCTATTATTATAAATACCTTTGAAAACCTTGTTTTTGGGGTTAAGACTCTTGGATATTTTATAGTTTTATTGTTCTAAGTGTTGAATTTTGGGATTCTGTGAAAATTAATTTATTTTATGGAATCGTTTGTTGCAAGTATTTTATTTATTTTTAGTGATCTTCTACATTTTCTTCAATCTCATCAAAGTAAGTGCATGAATTGTATCTAATAATCATGAATTGTCTGTGAGTATTAATATGGGAACGTAAAACTCCCTAACAGAGTTGTTGGAACCATGGCGTAAATAACAAGGTAAAAAACATAGCTAGAATAAAAATTCTCGAAATGTGCTGAAGGTAGTGATAGTCTCTTCGTTATAGAAGTTTGTTAACGAGGAACGTGTTAGAAATAGCCTTTTTGCTACATGACGGACCAAGGATATTGTGTACAGAAAAGAATTATCATACGTTACAGATTTAATATACACTATCTAACAGGCTAGTGTATGTTGGTGCAAAGTAACAATTAGCCAAAACATCGGGTTATGATGCTTAATATGAGGGTGGTAAAGGTAAGGTATTTAAAAATTTACACAAGTAAAGACGGGATAAGTGCGGAGGGAAAATTACTATTGTCGGAATAAGGAATATTAGACCACAATAACTTACCATTGCATGCAAGATAATTGAAAGGATTGTTTAGCTACCAATTACCGTGTTATGAACATGTGTGGAAACAATTTAAGCCCTAGTTACTCTCATGTCTTTATTAAAAATCAAATCCTTTGAACCAGTTACTCTTACTTAGGAAAATCTAATATTATTATTGCTTAAAACTCCCTTTTGGTTACATTGTTTTTGGAAAGTAACTTGACTAAATCGAAGTAATATAGGGTTAAAGTTAATTATAAAATCATTTGTCGTGGGATCGACCCCAATTTCATAGTGGGTTCTTTACTTGATATGACGCTATAATTCTTTTCGAGACGTAATATTGAGGTTATCATTTACTCCCCATAGAATGGGAGCATCTAACTCAAAAACATACATTAGACTGAGGGCTCAATTGCTAACTGTGCAGTCGAAATGTTTAATAATAGATCCTAGCCGTACACTATGTTGCTCATAGGAATACTAGTAGTGTATCCAGATAGAATGCTATATTTATGTTTTGGTCTTACCTGTCAAGTTAAACCACCGTCTTTTCGGTTTGGTTATGTAACACATATTCAATTTTTAGCTCACAGGTCTATGCGGTTAATGGCGATGGTCCTAAAAGCTTAGTAGTAAAAATGAAAATAATAAAGTTATCTCTAAATGGGGTGACTTAAAGAGGTTCTTTTTCGTGTAGGTAGGGGTATAGGACTCTAGCTATACAGTACACTAGTTGGCCTAGATGGATGTCCTAAGAGGTTGTTCTTATGCTCTTATATAGTAAATGATATGCATATGTTGACTTTACATGATGATGATCCTATATGATGTTAGTTTCACTTATTAACATGTCATTGGTCTATATTGCTATACATGATGATGACTACTCATGATGCTATATTATATGAAGTTAGGAATTATTATGATCTCTTTCCTTGTTTACTTGATTATGTGGGTTATGGGACTCCACATGAGCATTCCACTTGTATGCCTGCGATGGGATTGTTGGTAAAGGTCTTACAAGTTATGATGATTTGAACTCTTGTACATGCTTTGTTGTTATGACATTATGTTGGAGTTGTTTGGTTAATATTGCTCTTTATTTGTAACATTCAATTTAATATGACCTTTGTTGATAATTCATTACTTTTGACTATTTTATTGATGGCAATTGGCTGTGGTTATATTAGACTTGTGTTAATGAATATGTGATCATTAGCTTGCATGTGTTATTATTTGTTCATTAAGGCTTTCAAAAGTGACTTAGCATGACTTTGAACAAAATGTCCCTTTAAGCATGACTTTAAATATTATATGTGCATATGTTTCCATACTTAGTACAAGTAGATGTACTAACTCATATTCTTTCCCTTTTCCTAAACAATGTAGGTTCGGGTTGTTGACGTAGCAATGTCAACTGGAAGAATACTTGGACATTTTTTCAAGTTGATTGGTGAGTCCTCAATGTTCGAGGATGATGCATTCGATCTATTAGTCGGATTTTCTATACTTTTAAGACATTTTCACTTTTTTATTGTTGAAAATATTAATGTAAAACCTATGTGGGAATTATAGATTTGTTGAGGGCTATGTCCGAATGTTCTACTTCATTTTAGATGTTTCAATGTGAGGTGGTATTATATACTAAATTCTTATATTTTATGTATATTATCTAAATGTTAATCCTATGTAAGCTTCTTATGTGAGGAGTCCTAGTGACCTCCCTAAGTAGTATGTGAAAGGTCTATGCAAACCTCAATTTATAAAAGTTTTAATTTTCCGCATTTTAACCTATGAAATGTTATGATGAATGCTAAGAATCTAGTCATAGTCCTCTCCGAGGATGACGATGCCAATTACGTCTAGGTGATGCTCCGCGGTCGTGATTGTGGTATTATTAGCCTTGAAGATATGGCTTCACTACTTGTACGATGTTCAAGTTGATATATTCACATATCACAAGACCCAAAAATCTGTGTTCACCAGAAATAGCTAAATCTCAAACAGATGAGGTGGTTAGAATAACTCAAGGATTATGACATGTGTATTTTTTACAACCCAGGTAAGGCTAATGTGGTTGTTGATGATTTAAGCAGGTTATTCATTGGGATTACCACCCATGTTGAGGAAGAAAAAAGGGAGTTAGCTAAAGATGTTCACAGACTGGCAAGCCTAGGAGTTATACTCATGGATTCCACAGAAGGAGGATAGTGGTGACTGATACGCTAAAATTAATCGTCCCTAAAGAAATATAAGTGTTCATATCAAGTACAGAACCCAAATATTAGGTTGGGTTCGATACCACGAGAAAAATGGTTTAGACTTAACTTCAATGTATGACTATTTAGATTTAGTCAAGTTCTTTACGAAAATAGATAATTAAAAGGCGGAATTTTTCGAAGCAAAAGTCTTTTAATATCTCAAAGTAAAACAAGTAATAGGATGAAAGATTTGTTTTTTATCAAATTGAGAGAGTAACTAGGTTGTAAGTGTAATTAATGACCCCCAACAGACAGTCCGCAGATTAAATGACGGACCGTCGACTTCTTCCATTAGTCTAGACTTAGAATCTTTTTTCATCCTTCAGCTGGAAATTTCTCTAATCCAATCGACGGACCAACAGGACGGTCCGTTGATTGATCCTTCTGTAAACTCACGCTTTGTCAAATTTTCCCGAGTTTCTCCAGATGCCTGAACTTTCATTCGACAGTCACCATCTATTGTCCGTCGATGGAACGACGGTCGTCGATGGCCTTCATGGGTCACCTCTGCACTAAATTTCAGTTTCCTTCTGTGTTTTGGTTTTAGACACCTTTTATTCAAACAAAGATAAAAACATATTAAAATTACTAGAAAGAGGATCTAGATACACACTAATCTTATGAAAAAAACATTGAAAGTACCGCGAATTCACGGTACATCAACACCCTTAATTTAAATTTGTTATTTGTCCTCAAGCAACGCACTATGACACAACACAACACTTTGTAGAAAAGTATCCTCATTTAAGCTTTTGAAATCACATGAATATCAATCCCAACTTTTTCTTTGCTTTAGTGCATGCCCCTACTCTTAGGCTTAATAAGCTAACTCATGTGAACCAGACCATGACATAAACTCACCATGCACCGAGACCTCTACTTATTTGCCTCTCACCAAAGTACCAACTTTCCGATATTGCAACCAGTGCCGTCACTTCAAAAGAAATTCTCCTTTTTCATTTTACTTTTGGGTACAAGCATCATTATTCAACACTCACGCTCAAAACAAATTCACACCTAGTTAGTACTTGTCGCCACATGCTTGCCCTTATTTTCACTGCTTAATTTCACCACATTAGACTCTAGGATCACGAAAGAACTTTTTTGGCTTTTAACATAGGCTCATAGTAAGGCATGGTACATATGGGTAAATTTTAGTTACTTTTTTCCCTCCTTGACATTACGGCTAAGCGTCCTACCTCTTTCATTATCTCTTGTTCCCTACTTTTCTTTTCTTGTAATCTTTTCCTTCCATTCTCCTTTGTTGTTCGTGGAAGTGAATCTTTTTTTCTTATTTCATTCAATTGATAATTTTGACTGAGTTACTTATCTTGATCACCTTATTCCCTTCCTTTTCTATCATAACACCATATCTCATCCTTCCAAACTCATCATATTCCCCAAACTCCAAAATTCTCCCAAATTCCTAAAATCCTTTTATTCTCAAATTTTACTTAGTTCTTATTGCTTAGGAATCAGCGCCAAAATTTGATACGCTCAAATTACACTTCACTAAAGAAGTATAAGTGGTTGTATCAAGTACATAACCTAACTATAGGTTGGGATCGATCCCACAAGTTAAATGGTTTAGACTTAACTTCAATGTATGATTGGTTAGATTTAGTCAAGTTCTTTCCAAAAACACATAATTAAAGGGGAAATTTTTTTGAAGTAAAAGTTTTTTAATAGCTTTAAGTAAAACAAGTAATAAGAGTAAAGCTTTGATTTTTATCAATTTGAGAGAGAAACTAGGGTGTACGTGTTCCCCGTAGGTTCATAACATCGTATTCCTAGCTAATAACAATTATTCACTTGTGTTTTGCAAGCAAAGTGAAAAGTTAGGTATCTCTAAATCCTTGTGTCCGACATTAGAGAATTTAACCCCGTACCTTGGTCCAGCTTCTTATGTCTAAGCTACTATCCCTTACCTTTACATCATATTAAGCATCATATTTTATGTATGGCTTAGTTATTACTTTGCACCAATATAAACTAGCCTATTACATAGTATCTCACTAAATCTATGTTAATAATTCTTTTCCTATTAACTATCTCCTTGGTCCGGCAATTAGCAATAAGGCAAGTTATAATGCGTGCACTCGTTAAATGACTTTTAACTAAAATAATTAGTAATGCATGCAATAACCTATTTGATAATTGTTTTATAAGATAGGTTTACTTTGTTAATCACCCATGGTTGCCAAAACCCTATGTGTGGATTTTTTTACCCATACATGGAAGAACACAATTCATAGTAGATAAACAATAAATAATGAACTTACTTTGAAAAATTCTAAGAAAATCCAGATATTCAACTTGAAATAACAAGAAATCACTTCAAAACCAAATTCGAAAATTTGAATTAATCCTAAAGTTACAAAAACCCAAACAACAAACTATGAAAAGTAGTAGAATCCAACCCCAAAAACGAGGTTTTACAACTTATTTATAGAAAACATTGTCCTAAATTATAATGAATTAAAATAAAAATAGTTTTCCAAAAACGCGACTGTAATTGACGATTTTCACAGATGGTTCGTCGATTAAACGACGGAATGTCGACAACCACCATCAGTCAAGACTTAGCATCTTGTTTTTATCCTTCAGCTGGCATCTTCTCTAATTCAATCGATGGACCGACAACACGGTCTGTCGATGCATCTATGATCAGTCGATGTATTCGGTCATTCCATACTTAGACTTTCTTTAACTTCGGGTATTGGGACTATCTCTTAACTTAATGAGGATTCAACAGGACGGTCCGTCAATTTTTTTGTAGCCCAACACTTGGTCAGATTTCCTCGAGTTCCTCAGATGCCAGAACTTTCAGTAAATGGTCACCATCTATGGTCCATCGATGGAATGACAGGCGTCAATGCCTTCGTGGGTAACCTCTACACTAAATTTCAGTTTCCTTCTGCGTTTTGGGTTTGGAAACCTTTCCTGTAAAACAAAGATAAAAACATGTTTAAACTACTATAAAAAGGGTCTAGACACACTAATCATAATAAAAGAAAATTTAAAGTACAGCTAATCCACGGTACATCAGTGACCAATGGGGGTGAATTATCACTAATGTCGCAAGTGAAGGAGAAGCACAATGAAGACCCCACTTTTCTTGGTTTGAAGGCAAATGTTCATAAGCAAATAGCTTTTTAATAAGGGGGAGATTGTAACCTGGAGTATCAAGGTAGATTGGGTGTACCTAGGGTGGATAGACTCCATGAGAGGATCCTAGAGGAGGATTATAGCTCTAGATACTCCTTTCATCAAGGTTCCACCAAGATGTACCGCAACTTGAGAGAGGTATAGTGGTGGGAAGGTATGAAGAAGGACATTGTGCCCTAATTTCTAACAAGTGAAAGTAAAACACAAAAGACCAGCAAGTTTCACTCATATTGTAGAACTTCTAGAATGAAAATAGGAGATGACTAATATGGACTTCATCACAAGTTTACCAAAGTCTCGCAGGCAGCATGATTTGATTTGGGTGTTGTCGATAGAATGACAAAATTAGTCCACCTTTTATCCGTAAAGACCACACATTCAGCAGAGGATTATGTGAAATTATACATTCAGGAGGTGATGAGACTCTATGGAGTCCCAATGTCGATTATTTCATATAGAGGTGCACAATTTACTATTTAGTTCTAGATGTCCTTATAAAGAGATTTAGGTTCAAAAGGTTAACTTAAGCACTGATTTTTATCCTTAGACTGATAGGCTAGAAAAGCGTAATATCCAAACCATAGAAGATATGTTGATGGCGTATGTGATTGATTTCAAAGGGAATTGTGATGATAGCCTACCTCTCATTGAGTTCACTTACAACACTAGCTACCATTTAAGCATCCAAAAGGCTCCATATGATGCTCTCTTTGATAGAAGAGACAGATCTCCTTTTGTGTGGTTCAATGAAGATATAGTTTACCAAGACATGGAATAGGTGAGGGTGATTCAAGAGACATTGAAAATGGCACAAGGTTGTCAAAAGTCCTATACACATGTTAGGAGGAGGTTGTTGGAGTTTAAAACGAATGATTGGGAATCTCTAAAAGTTTCAACCATGAAGGGTGTTATAAGGTTTGGTAAGAATGGGAAACTTAGTCCCCCTATATATTGGACCTTATAGGATATCCAAAATAGTTGGCAATGTAGCTTATGAGTTGGAGCTACCACAAGAATTCACAATAGTACATCAAGTATTTCATGTTTCCTTGTTGAAAAAGTGAATCGATGATTCTTCAATGATTGTACCAACTGAAAATGTTGGGGTTAAGGATATCTTATCCTATAAAGAGATTTTGATTCAAATTTTAGATCACCAAGTTTGCATGTTGCAAAAAAATGAAGTTGTGTCAGTCAAGGTTCTTTGGAGGAACAAATTTATTGAATAAGCGACTTGGGAATCTAAAATGTAAATGAAATAGATATATCCATATCTCTTTGAATGTGAAGAAAATACAGATCAATGTACTTATTCTCTTCGTAGTACTTTATAATCCATTCGTAAGCATATTCTTACTTGCCTTTGATTGATAACTATTAAACTTGAGGTTGCCATTCCTAGCTTAGTAAAAGAAATCTAATTCGAGGATGAATGTTCCCAAGGGGGATATATTGTAACATTTCGTAACTCGAAGTAACTAAGAATTAGAAAAAAAAACTAAGAATGATCACTTTTGGAAAGAAAGGGGAGAATCTGGAAAAAAAATTCTATGTTTAATAAGTGAGTTTTGATCCTTTTAAAAATACCATAAATTCTAGCCCAGAAAGAGTTTGAGGTAGTTCTTGATATTTTTGGAAATACCTTGGAAGTATATTTCCAACTCCGTTGAGTTTACGCAGTCTTGGTATTGTATGAGAGAGATATGTCTATCGAAAGTTTGATTGTTAAAGAGAGGAAAGTCCGATTCCGTATTTAGGTAAGGGCGAACTACTATTTTCACCCATTTGTTTCCTAATTTGTTTTAAGTGTTTATTAGGATTAAAAATAAGCCTGTAGTCAATTTTAGAAAAATCAACTCACGCATAGGGCTTGGGAGAAAAGAGAAGAGAAGAAGGAGAAGGGAGAAAGATTAATGTTTCGGAAGAATGCTAAGGAATTTTGAGTGGAATTCATCGGGGGTGATCCCTATCAAGAAATGTGAGTTGTTTCATGTTGGAATTATTCATCCGCACAACAATATTGTTTCAGTTCAGAAGTTTTAGAAATTATTACATGATGAGAAGTGAATTCTTTACAATATCATCGAATTCATTTTGATTGAGTTTATTTCATGCCCATTGATGTTTCCGGTGTTGTTTTGGGTTTATATATGATGAATATTGAAGGTATTAAGGATTCGAGGGGTTTGGGGATCAAACTATTGAGATTTAGGCGATTTGGAACCAGAAATTGAGTTGAAAAAATTATCAGACACACCTAGGCAAGGTCAAGTGTGTCGCGCCTGCACAACGCAAAAAGAGGACTTCAATCAACTGGGGTCTGGCGCGGATTTTCCCAGATCATCTTTTTTGCTCAGTGTTTGTAGTTTAGCCTTTTTAAGTCCTTCTAAGGTACATTAACACCTTCCGATGATTCTAATTACTTCAAATGATTTCAAAAGACCTAAAAATCACTAATGAACGTAAATCATGAACTTTAATCCAGAATCCAATTCAAGGAAAGTTAATGGCAAAGTCAAGGGAGTTGAGAGTAAAGTCTAGAAGTTAAGAAGCAAGTCAAAGTAGTTTTTTAAAGTTTCAAGAGTCTTCATTAAACGTTTTAACTTCGTTTTAAGGCTCAAGTTTCAAGTCAAAGTAAAGAGGAAAAGTTGAAGTCTTTCCTTCAAAAATTATAAGGGAACCAAGTATTCCCTAAGAGTCGATTAAAGTTAAGAGTTTCAAGTTAAGCAAATAGTAAAGAGTTGAGTTCTATTATCAAAACTTTTAAGGGAACTAAGTATTCCTTGAAAGTTTATACATGTTTTCACATTTAAGTTAAGAATGGAAACTGAGATTTTTGAAAATCTGTCGGGCTAGTTTTCATGAAATAGTAATCTCTTTCTAAATAAAGTAAGAGAGAAACTGAGATTTCCAAGATAACCTTTGAGTTATGTTTTGAGAACAAATCTCAAATCACAGGAGTAAATATGTTTTAAATACATAAGAGCTAATATAATGATATTTTTTTGGAGTAGTTGAGCACCGATATGGAGGAGAGTTCAGATAACTCCCAGCCCCCATAAACCATGTTGCCACCATGGGTAGAAAAGGTTCATACTCTTTAGATGATTTCTTTAGTGATTTTTAGCATACACAAGTGGATCCATTAGGCAATTTAGGTTCTACATCTTGGCAAGGTGTAGGACGGCCCTGGAAGCTTGATGAAAAATATTGTTTTATCACTCTACCTCTTAAGTAATGGTTTTAAGTTAAAGAAACTCTCACAGAAGTTAAATGTATTTACATGTATACATCAGTTTAATTGTATTTTACATACATCTCATAGTTATTTGTATCCTTGTATACATTCAGAATTTTCAACATGGTTTCAAACAACTTTTCTTTATATTTGCACTTGTGCTTAAATTGTTTTATATTTATATGAGTCAGTCATGTTGAGTTAAGTTGATCCAGATAAGTATTCGGTTTCTTTCAAACTCTTTCTAGCCTATGTTGTTTAGTATTCCAATTCGTTTACACGTACATTAAATGTACTGATGCCAGTTGGCTTGCATCATCTTATGATGTTGACGCATGTAACTTGGATCAGCATCCAACGCCTCGTTGATCAACTTTTAGTACTTAGAGTCAGTGGTGAACCTCCTTGTATTCTGGAGGACTCTTTTATTACTTTCTAGTGTTTTCATTTATAGAATGTTGGGGACTTGGGGCTTTGTCCCAACATTCATCTTCGTAACATAGAGGCTTCAAAGACTAATAGTCAGTTTTGAGTCTCTTTTTATCTTGTATTTTAGATGTTCTATTTTGAGACTGAATTTCCACTTCGGTCAAGACATTTTTATTTTAAGGTATCATTGTGAGAATGACTCTTACATACTATTGAGTTAAGTCTTGCGCTGAGTTCATTAATCTAGGCCAAGGGTTCGCTCAAGTCTAGCAATGGTCATTGGGTTTCGTACACGTCCAGGTGTAGGATCGGGGTGTGACAGTAAGGATGTTATACTAGTAGGTGTCATGGACATAGCAAGGCTGATGAACCATGAGCAACAAGTTGAGGATAAAAAAAACTAAGGGAGAGAGAACAGTTTAAGAATAAGAGGGCTAAGACATAAGAAATGAGTCCGGACAGCAATAGAGTAATGTGAACTTGTCTTCTTTCTAACAGAAGCAGAAAGGACCTTCTCCATAATCTGCTAGTTCACGTGGTAAGGAACAAAATATATTTACAATAGTCAGGATACTCAGAACTTTAGAGATAGACCTGTGTATTGCCCAAAAGTATGGCATAAGGGAGTAATAAGAATCCTGCATGTCCAAAGTGTGGTAGGAGCCACTCAAGGTTGTGTCATGATTTCTTGAATTGTGGCCTGAAGGATCATTTTATAGAAGAGTGTCCTATGGACAGGAAGAGTAATGGTAAAAAGGGATATAGATCCCAACTTCTTCAATTGCTTCACCATATGAGATTTACATCTCCAAGAGCTACTTCAGGGGCAGGCGAAGAGGAATACATCTTTATGCTATCACTAGTCGCCGATAGAAAGAGGGTTCACCAGATGTTGCCACTAGTATGATCCAAGTCTTCAGTTTTGAGGTTCTTCGAGAGCAATATTTGATCCCTTCGGTGTGTCTACACCTTTTGGTAAATGTATTCTAATAGAGAGAGTCTATCGCGTTAGACCCGTTTTCGTCAAACACAAGAGTACCATTGCTGATCTAATTTAGTTAGACGTGGTAGAGATTGATGTCATTCTTGTGATAGACTGGCTTCATGCCTAATATGCATTAATATATTTCAGCACTCAAGTATTCAAGTTCAAGTATCCTAGTGAACCAGTCTTAGAGTGGGAAAGCAATTCAGCAGTGTCTAAAGGTCGTTTTCTTTCGTAAATTAAGGAAAGAAAGTAAGTTTCTAAGGGACGTGTCTATCACTTAGTCCTAGTTAATTGCTCAAGTGTTGAGGTACCTCCTATTCAATCAGTTCCAATAATATAAGAGTTTGAAGAAGTCTTTCCAGATGAACTTCCTGAAGTCCCTCATGAGAAAGATAGACTTTTGTATAGATCTTCTTCCAGATACTTTTCCTATCTCTATTTTACCATATAGAATGGCACTACAAGAGTTGAAAGAGTTAAAAAATAGTTGAAAATTCTTTATTAGACCAAGTGTCTCACGTTGGAGCTCTCTAGTCTTATTTGTGAGAATGAAAGATGGTTGCCTGAGGATGTGTATAGACTACCATAAGTTGAATAAGGTTACCATCAAGAATAAGTATCCTCTTCCTAGAATTAATGATCTTTTTTATCTGATTCTGGGTGCTTCTTGTTTCTCCATGATTGACCTCAAATCAGGCTACCACCAATTGAGAGTAAGGAAATGTGATATTCCAAAGACAGCTTTCAGAACCAGATATGTGCAAGACCAAGATTCAATTTTTTTGGAACTGAAGGCAAATATTAATCAGCAAAAATTATTAACTTTTGAACAAATGAGAGATGGTGTATTGAGATATCATGGTAGATTATGTGCACCTATGTTGGATGGACTGCAATAGAGGATAATGGAGAAAGCTCATAACTACAGATATTCCATTCATTCGGGTCCCACAAAGATGTGCCGCAATTTGAGGGAAGTATATTAGTGGAACGTTATGAACATGGGCATTGTTGAATTTTTTTCCAAGTGTTGAACTGCCAACAAGTTAAAGTAGAGCACCAAGGGCCAGATGGTTTGGCTCAAAATATAGAACTTCCACAATAGAAGTGGGAGATGATTAATGTACATTTCATCACAGGTTTACACATATCTCGCCGCAGCACGGTCTTATTTGGGTGATTGTCGATAGAATGACAAAATCATCCCATTTTTTACCTATAAAGACTACCCATTCAGTAGAGGATTAAGCAAAGTTGTATATTTAATAGGTGGTAAGACATAATGGAGTTCCGATCTCCATTATTTCAAATAGAGGTGCATATTTTACTGCACAATTGTGGAATTCTTTTCAAAAGGTTTGGGTTTGAAGGTGAACTTAAGTACTGCATTTAATGCTCAAATTAACAGGCAAGCAGAGCGCACCGTTCAGACCTTAGAGGATATTGAGTGCATGAGCTTTCAAAGAGAATTGGGATGACCAGCAACCCTAATTAAGTTTGCATACAACAAAAATTACCACTCCAGCATCCATATGGCTTCTTACGAAGCTCTTTATGGGAGAAAATGCAGATATCCTATCGGATAATTTGAAATTGGTGAAGCAGGGTTGATAGGAATGCATTTACTTCATCAATCTATGAAGAAGATAAAGGTGATTCAAGAGAGGTTTAAAACGACATAGAGTCATCAAAAATCCTACACTAATGTTAGGAGAAGGTTGTTAGAGTTTGAAGTGGATGATTGTGTATATATGAATGTTTCACCCTTGAAGGGTGTTAGGAGGTTTGTTAAGAAGGGAAAACTCAGTCCCCGGTATATTGGACCTTCTGACATAGATAAGAGAATTGGCAATGTAGCTTATAAATTGGAGCTATCGCAAAAGTTAGCAACAGCTCATCCAGTGTTTCACATCTCCATGTTGATGAAGTGAATGGGAAACCCATTTGATCATATCAACTAAAAATATTGGGATCAAGGATAGTCTATCTTATGAGGAGAATCCTTTTCAGATTCTAGATCACCAAGTTCGTAATTTGAGAACAAAGGAAGTAATGTATGTCAAAGTCCTTTGGAGGAACCAATTTGTTGTGTAAGCTCTTGGAAGTCGAAAAGAACATGAAGAAGAGATATTCTCATATCTTTGAATCCAGAGAAAATACAGACAAGGGTACTAATTTTCTTCTTAGTACTATCTAATTTTGTGTAAGCATGTTGTTTGGTTGCAATTTCTTGTGGGTGTTTAAACTTGATGTTGCTAATTTAAGACTAATCTCCTACGAATATGAATGTTCCCAAGGGGGAGATAATGTAAGCAACTAGAAATGACTAGCAAAGAGTTTAAAATCTGAAAAAACTTATTTTTAGAAAGAATAAGAAAATCTAGAAAATATGTCTAAGTAAGGAAAATGAGTTTTGGTCATTTTTAAGCGACCATAAGTCCTAGCTTAGGATGGTTTAGGAGTAGTTCCCTATATGGTTGGAATTCCATTAAAATAATCATTCCAATGTTGCCGAGTTAATTTTTGCGATTTCGATATCTAATGAGTGAGTTATGCCTTCTGGAAGTTGAGTTGTTGGATTAAGGAAAGTTCAATCGAAATTTAGGAAGGGAAAAGTTGTTTTTTCCTTACCTAGTTTAATCATTCATTTTGAGGAATTAAGTGGAATAAAACAATACGTTGTTCAGTCTAGGAAAAAGAGAATTCACGCTAGGACATGGAGAAGAAGAGAAAAAGGAGATAAATTAAGAATGCTCAAGATTTGTGTGTGTATTTCATTGGGAATGATCCCTAAAAAGGTATGTGAGATCACATAGTGTTGGGTTAGTTCACCCACACGCCAATATTGATTAAATTCACGAATCTAAGTTATTTGAATGTTAAGAAAGTGAGTTCATGAGGAACATTGTTGAAGCTTTTTTTGAATTCTTGATGGTTGTGTTGTTGAAGTTTTGATTCATGTATCTTGGTGTAATATCTAGTTGAATCTATTGTATATTTGTAGTAATACTGATCCTAAGTGTTTGGGTAAAGAACATGGGAGAATAGAGGATTTACATATGAAAAACAATTGAGAAGAGTCGAGAACATCTAGATAGAGGGGTTGGGGCTCTGCGCCTCTCAAATCCCCAAAGGAAAGACTCTGTCCATAGGAATTAAGGGATCCTCGCCAGAAAAAGCACCCCAGCCTGCTCTCTATAACATGAGAATAGGCTCCCCACACCTCTAAGAGCACCAGAGACGCCACTTCTCCCCATTCTTCCCCCACCTTTTCGTATGAGTTCCATAGTGATGTACCTATGTTTCTTAGTTGATTCCAACACTTTGAGGTACATTTAAACATTATGAAATTATCCATAAACATGATAAAATGAACCTTAAATCCATAATATAATTCAAGGAACGTTAAGATCAAAGTCAAGAAGAGTCAAATCTAGAAGTTAAAAAGCAAGTCAAAGAAAAGTTCTTAAAAGTTTTCAAGAGTCTTTCTTTAGCAATGTATTTACATTGTTTTAGGACCAAAAATTTCATACTAAGCAAACACTAAAGAGTAAAGCTGAAGTTCATATCCTCAAAATTATATGGGGACTATGTATTGCCAAAGAGATTAATAAAATCACATATAAATAAGAACGGAAACTGAGATTTTCAAAGATTTTTTGAACTAGTTTTCAGAAAGAGTAATCACTTTATAATAATATAAGAGAGGAAACTGAGATTTCCAAGATAGACTTTGAGACAAGTTTATGAGCATTAATCTCAAATCATAGAAAGAAGTTATTTTTAAAACATATGAGCTAGGTTATTTTTGGAAGTAGTATTGAGCACAGATATGGGGACGTGAATCCATATTAACTCAGAACTCCATAAACCATATAGTTGTCATGGGTATTAATGGGTCATAATTTTTAGATGATTTCATATGTTAAGCTAGTGGATCCACTTAGTAAGTTAGCTTTCTAAACTGATGGCAGGATATAAGATGGTCCTTCGCAGCATGAGGAGAAGTGTTGTATCAACACTATAGCTCTTAAGTGATGGTTGGCGGTTAGAGAAACTCCCACACTAGTAATTGCATGGTTCCTCAAGGGGTTCTGCTTAGGATGAATAGGGGTATGGGACTTGACTCATGCATTGCACAAGTAGACTTTGAGAGGAAGCATGGTATGTTTTTATGATATTATGATGAGTTGACATCATTTTTTAAAAAGTTTTCCTTGTATTTATAATGTACTTGTTTTAAACTATTTTATATATGAAATGAGTTAAGTTTTGTATTCATGAGTTGAGACGAGACAAGGTAAGGGTTTCTTGCATAATCTTTGTCATGCCTATGTTATTTTAGAAATCCAACTCGCATAATCGTACATTTAATGTACTAATGCCTGTTGGTTTGCAGTCTTATGATGCAGCTGCAGTTAACTAGGATCGGCATCCGGCATACCGTTGATTCAGTGAACAAATCAGAGTAAATTAGTGAGCCTCCTTACATCTTTTATCACTTGATTTTCATTTTCAGTTATTAGGATGATTGGGGGTCATGTCCTTACATCCTTATTTGTTTGAGAGTCTTCATAGACATATAGCATAGTTCTTTAGTCTTATTCATTTCAATTGTAAAAGTTTAAGACATGATCTGCCACTTTGGCTAAGTTAATACTTTAAAGTTATTTTTCATGAGTTATCTCTTGTGTTTAAGTCTTCCCCTGAGTAAGTAAGTAAGCACAAGGGTCCGCTCGAGGCCAACAATGGTCTTCAAGTGTCGATCCCGCTTAGGGTGTAGGCTCGGGCCCTGAAAGAATCGTCATTAGCTCTATCCAGTCACAACATATCAGGTTCAAGGGTGAGTTATTCATTCAAGCTGGTGTTGGTTTCTCTCGCGCATGACTTGATGTCCTTAGTTTTTAGACACAAACTACTATATTTCATTTATTTTGGTCTCTTTGATACTCTTAAACTTAGAATTTGGAGATTATATGTTCTTGATGTGATGACCTTCATGTTTTGGAAATGACATATAGTAGACAATAATGAATTTGTGTTTCTTACACTAATAAGATTTAACCTTCTACATTAGGGTCAGTATTTGTAAGTTGGATGATAAATATAAGTTGGGGTTGAATTAATTGGTTAGCCCACCTAGTGTGGGTGTCACTCACTACTCTATTTGGGTCGTGACACATAATGTACATCACAAGAGAAATCGTTAACAAAAATAAATAAATTCATACTACATCATGTTAACTTCATATATTGTAACATTACATACTAACGTATATGAAAAAATATTATATCATCAGAATTATTTTCCTCAAGTACCGGAGGTTAAGGAATATACCCTCTTAGTATAGAGCAATTTACTTCATCGAAATAGTGGTACGTCATATTTCGCTAATCTTTGAATGCACTCAATGACAATAATCACACGAATTTTTTTTAAATGCAAGAAGAAGAAGAGTTGAAGATTAAAAAAAATTGTGCTTGAAAAAAGAGAGGAAACCCCTCTATTTGTAGTCAACTAAAAAACAAACCGTGACAATTCTCTAAATCTTTGAGAAGTTAAAATCTTTAAAAAAGATATTCTGAAACATATATCTACATCATAAGAGAAATTGTTAAAAAAACATAAATAAATTCATACCAGCGGCGGAGCTACCTTGTATGAAAGGGGTTCATCCAAATCCCGTTCGGCGGAAAACTATATTATATATACATAATTAAAATAAGTTTATAGGCATACATAGTAGATGTTGAATTCCCTTTGAATACTATTTCTACAGATTTTCAACCCCCTAGTAGAAAATCTCGGTTCCGCCTATGATTCTTACTATATCATGTTAACATCATATATTGGAACATTACATACTACTATATATACAACAAAAGTTATCATCATAATTATTTTTCCCCAAGTACCCGCGTGTAAGAAATATAGTCTCTTATGATAAAATAATTTACTTCATCATAAAAGTTGTACTTCATATTCCGCTAAGCTTCAAACGCACTAAACTTCAAAAGAAATTTTTCAAAATGCAAGAAGAAGTAGAGTAGAAGATTAAAAATATTGTGGTTAAAAAATGAGAGGTAACCCATCTATTTATAGTCAACTCTTTTTAAATGTCATAACTCATCGAAAAATTACAACCCTTTGAAAAAACTGCAACTCATTGAAAAAAGTCACAACCTAAGTTAGGGATATTTTATTAATTTAACATTAGATTTAGAAGTTCATTCTTAAGGTAATACAAATATGGATATATATATAGATAATAACTATGAAACATGTCGAATACAACTTTAATATAACTATTAATTTAAGAATAGTTATTTAAAAAACGAAAATCAAAGAATGAAAGCTTCAACCCACAGAGAGGCAGGACGAACAAGAATTCCCCGTCCGCGATGAATACGGACACAATAAACCGAAACAAGTAAAGAAAACATACCTGTAGAGAAGAATAACATAAAGATAGACAGTACATTTTTAATGAAACCATTGTTCTATTTAGTTAGCAACTTCTATCGTCCTAGCTTATAATTTTTTTAATCATGAATTTATGTTATTTACCCTTTTCTCACAAGGGATAAATTCTCTCTCCCTCCAACCCCAAATTTTAGCTTTAACTATTCTTGTGGTTTTCACAGTATTGTTAATACTTTTTTTTAAGTGTAGTTTGTCCAAAACCTTTTTGTGCTAATTTTTATATAGTTTCTCCTTATTTGCATGAAATCTGTCCAAGATGAATCTGAGGTTTTTGAGGCGAAGAAATGCAGAAGATCCCACCCCTACAGAGCTTGTGGCGTTTCGTCATTCTCGTGACGGTCCGTAGTTGGATCGTAGTGTAGCTGCTGAAGATGATGGGGAAGTCTTACCAATGTGGGTTTTACAGGGTGCGTACCGGACCGTCGTATCCCCTAACTGTGTGTCTGCTGGTATCGTCATGAAGTTTCAGAGAAGTAGTCCTCGGTACCCCCAAAATTCCACGAGTTTTAAGTTGTTGTGGAACGGAGACCTCGATGGACCGTTGTGCCTGTGACGATCCGTCATATCTTCGTCGATCCGAAAACAATAAAGAAATCTCATCAGCAACAAGCACCTGCACAAGATGGGAACGATCCGGAGTCCATGATGGTCCGTCGTTGACCACGACGATCCATCGCGAGGTCGTGACCCGTCGCAATTTCGACAGATTTCCAGGTCAAATAAGAGTCCTATATGTAATTAGGTTTTTATTTTTTATAATAGTTCGAAAAAGCTCGTTTTTGAGGTTAGACTTTCTTCTCGGGATTATTTGGTTAGGCCCTTGATTATTGTTAACTTCTTGATTATTTTTTAGACCTTTTGTGAGATCTTGATTATTTTGAGATTCTTGGAAATTGAAATTGTTGGTGATTTTTGTTGATTTTAGCAAGCGACTTTTGGGTTTTCTCTTTCTCATTGAGTAAGTACCGTGAATTCTATACCATATATTTGAATTTTGTGATTATGACTATGGGTAGCTAACTCCATAACTAGGTGTGGAACCAAAGAAAAATATGAAGTAAACCTACTAAAATACAATTATAAGAATGTGTCTTGTATGTATTGTAATTCTTTGTCGCTTAGAAAGTCTTTTTTAAACGGATGGCCAACGTTAGAACTCGCACTTGAATTGCTACTTGCCGGAGCCAAGGAGGTAGATATAGTAAAAGAATTATCACATAGATTTCGGTATATCTATCTAAAGGACAGTATTGATTGGTACGAGGTAATACTTTTCAAATATCAAATACGATGCTAAATATAATGTAAAGATAAGGGTTGGATAGCAACCAACAACGTGCCGGCCAAGGGCGGAGGAAATTTTCTCGTATGTCCGGACCAAGGATTTAGAACTACATAACTTTTCACTTTGCATGAAGATACTAGGAAAAGAATTGTATAGTAGACTTATTAAGTTATGAACCTGTGGGGACACGTACACCTATTTACTTTCATTAATTGTTAAACTCCAACTTTGAAGCTTTCAGTGTCTCTTCTTTCAATTTCGCTAGTATTTTCATTTATTTAGAAGTAGAAAAACCCCTTTATCAATTTTTTTTTTGCTTTCCAGGAGTATTCAAACTGAACAATAGTAATAATAGATTGAAGTAAGTTAAACTCTTTCCTTCCTCGTGGGAACGATCCCACCTTACTAGTGGCTGCATTTCACACGTGGGCAAAGACGACTCTCCAGTGGTTCCATTCCTTCTTCTGTACTTCTGGGTCACCCAACCCTATTTACTTGACACGACAGCTTACTTACTTCTTATTTAAGAAGTAAGATTTGAGCTTATCAATTTTGGGCGCCGCTGTCGGGAGAAAGTAGCTTTTTAGATTACTTAACTTATTACTATTGTTTAGAGTTGATATTTTCTTGTTTTATTTTTTTTATTCGGCAGAACCACCCTCCCTTGTATGCCAAACACAATGGACAGAAGAGAACCCCTGTTTCCGTACGATCACGAATTAGAGCTTACACTACGCAACATAAATAGAAACTTGGGAATTAATGATGATGATACAAACCAGAACATCCCAGCTCGGGTTGATGTTCATGGTCAATTGTTACCTGATGCTCCAGGTGAGCACCAACAGAGGGGAAAAAATCCCGTTCCACTGCCCCACGCATTCTACAGAGGCTATGACAACATAGCCGACTCCGATGGGCCACTTTTCTTGCCTCCTCTACCACACACCTTCGTGGTAACTAGTAGCCATATGCAAATGCTCACTGCCAGAGGTTTGTTTTCAGGGCTATCTTCTGAGGATCCACATGCCCATATAGTTAAGGTAAGGGCAGTGTGTAAAAGTTGTGTAGGGAGGCCTTACTTGGACTTGGTTGTAATAGCGCTAGATTGTTTCCTCTTCACTGATGGGAGAGGCTGCTTATATGGTTCAACTGGTCCCTTACAACTCAATTTTAACTTGGAACTACTAGGGATGTTTTGGTTAGCACCTCTTCTACCGGTCTTCCAAGAAACGTAACCCAAAAGACAGAGTTAACAACTTGGGTGGCACTACGCCAGGAAATAGTTATAGTTCTTGGGATGGATTCCACCCCGCAATCCTGAAAAGTGTCCAAAATCACTGTATAGATAATAGTCTGAAGGAATACTTTTCTATCGGGTACAAGATGAATAATAATAAATCAGTGTTTGGATACTATAGCAGGTGGACTTATGAGGAGTGCCTTAGCTGAAGATTACTGAAAAATTAGAGAAAATCCCCGGACTACTAAGCTTTCATACTAGGATTCAGATACTGGGAGACAATACCTCACAGTGGCAGTTCCACTCACACCCAGCCACCGATGAGATTCGGGAAGAATTGCTCAGATGAGAACTGAGCTTGGGTTAGTAACTAAACATATCACTGGGGGTGAAGAAAAGATAAATGCCAAATGCAGTTAACTACTGCCTAAACCACCACCTCCTAATGATGAATGTTTTATTATGCGTAGGCCTACCATGTAGTAAATGAGCATACAGTCGACAGGGGGTTTCCGACCGAGCGCCCAAGCTCAAATCAGTGTAATTGGCGCCAAGGTCACGGAACAAGGTCGTATCTATGGTACTTATAACCGTGAGATCATGAGTGGCCGAGATGGAAACTACAAAAAAACCGCGACAACAATCACAACTTCAACAGGGGTAACTAACGGTAAACGAGAAATGATAGGCATGGGCCTATGGGTATGTCCCTCCTCAAAAGTCGTGAAGTTACTCCTAGGGAATGGTGGAGATATATGCGCGAGTTGACGATATGTTGCACAAAATGTGAGAGGTTTGATGCTAGTGATGAGCGGATTAAAGAGTTAAGGTGTGATTTAGCTGTAATTTTGGGCCAAAAGTCGATACACATGTAATATCGATTAAGCAGCAGATCGTGAGTTGTAAATTGCCCACTTATAACTGACTGTGAACACCCGAAACCGTGCACTCTTCCTAGCAACATTGCCAAATCTGAAAAATGATGCACAGCTGTATGGAAATCACTACTCGGGGTGGTAAGCAACCATTGATCCACCTAATGCCGTCTAATAGAAAAGGTGAGAAAGGATGATTGATAAGGTGGTAAAGGGTAGTGGTGAAGCATAAGAGAGCACTGAAAGGATGCATAGTCCTATGAAGGTAATTCCCATGCCTAGATCACCACCGCCCTTCGCCTCAGAGATTAGTGAAAATACCACGAGGATAGTAAATATTGGCGTTTATTAACAATGCTTAGCAGCTTTCTATCATGTCCCTTTGGTAGAAGCTCTAGACCAAATGGTGCGGGTAATCAAAGTTTTATGACAGACTGGTTACAAGAAAATATTGATCACTTTCGAGGATGATGATCACTGCAGCAGCATTGTAATGCTATTACTATACATCTCTGCGTACCAAAGAAAGAAGATCCGGTTGCTTTACTTCCTTGTTTACATCCGGGTCATTACATTTTGCAAAGAAATTAGATGATCTAGGGGCAAGAATAAGCTCATCCCCTCTCGCTTTACCACAAGTTGGTTGGGTGGACCCAAAAACACACTGGGCAATGCGGCTACTTATGGGATGATCGAACAATGAAAAGGCCTATAGGATACTCCTTATGTGCTAGTAAAAGGGAGTCATTCTATTTCCCCCGGCAGATTTTGTTATTCCTTGATTGTGAATTCAATTTTGAATGCCTTTTATTCTGGGAGGGCCCATCCTCCTTGCTACAGGTAGAGCCTTAGTCTATATGGTAAAAGGTGAAGATGAAATTTCGGTTGAACAATGAAAAGTGTACCTTCAACATTTGTGGTCCCTGAGGCAAGTGGGGAGCTCCAATTTGAGAACAAAATATTGGCCCTGGAAGAAAGGGGGAAAAGTAAAGTCAAGCGCATATGGCACGAAAGGAAATCCCTCTTTCGGTAAGACTTGATCTGAATCGTATTTCAGATTAAAGTTGGTTTAGTGAGGGCGACCGCAAACTCACTCCACCGATGGGTCAGGTTTTTAGTTCTCCCAGATTAGAATATCAAGGAGGAGGTTGCGGAGCCGGGGGCGGACACGACTTCTTCTTCTAAGGCTATGAAGACAACTAGAAGACACCAGGACTATAGCATGATCTTGAAGAAGGCAGTTATCCGCCATCTTTCACCAAGAAAAAGATGAAGAAGGAGAATGAACAAAAAGTGAAAAACAAGAGTTTATGGTTGGGGATTTGGTGCTTTTAGAGACATTCAAGGTGCAATTGGCTTAACGGGCAGCTATTCTAAACGGACTAGCCTTATTGATTAACCCAAGTATGCCCCTCATAGGGGTCAGTTGATTTACAAACCAAGGAGAGAGTGTGGTTTTAAGGTGGAATATAGAACGGATAAAACTCATTTTGGGCATACTGCATCGCTAATTAAGTTTATAAAAGGCATAACCATTTTGATGAAGGCCTGAGAATAAGTGTCCTCAGTCGTCCGTGCCGCGACGTTAAATCAAGGACTTGTTGGGGAGGCAAACCCAATACTTATAGTTTTTTCTTTTTAGTAATGGTAGCATTTTCTACTAATGGGTTTTAAAATTTTCAGGCCACATCACCAGTAAATTCTACAGACAATTACTATGCAGCCGTCACTGACAATACAAAGCGACGGACCGTTTCTCCTGCGACTGACCGTCGATGAAATCCGCACTCATGCCAGGTACGTCTTTCTTTTCTATTTTTTCAAACTGGGCACACTCATGACCCAGACGATGTACCGTCAAAACCCGGAACGAACCATCATCGGGGATCGTCGTGTCTTAATGAAGCGTACCCGACCCGCCGACCCGGCCTGGGGTTTTTTAAAATTCAGCACATAAAAAACCCCCACCCCGCCTTTCATTTCAACCCTATTCTTTTAATTTGTGCTCTCATTCCCTTTCCCTCCCTATTCAACTTTCAAAGCTCTCTTCCAACCGATCATTTTCGCTCCCTTTTCTTTTCCCCCAAATTCTCCAAAATTCTCAAATTCACCTCTAATAGTCGGTAGGAGCTGGTGTGTGGGTGTCTACTTTATCCCAAGTACCTTTCCCTTTCCCTCTGTTTTTCTAAAATTCTCAGTATGTGTCTCTAATTTCTACTCAATTTTTTATTGGATTTTTTGTTATCACTTAGTCCATTTGCCTAGTTCTTCTTCGTGATATGTTAATTTTTTAATAAATTGTTTTCGGACCTAGGTTAAAAATCCTCAAATTTTTCCGTGTTAAACCCTAGAAAATCGGTTTCTTTAGCATTGCTAGTTTTACTAAGTATTTGGTTAGACAAATGTAGGTAAAACACACCAATTAATTTTGGGTCTAGGGGATGAATGGGGCCACCCCCATTTTGTCACTGAGTTACAGAACAAGGCCCCGATGACGGACATCGTACCAACACGGACCATCCTTGGGTCCGTTTCCAACAGACTACACCCCCCCTGTCCATTTTTCTTCAAAAGTGTCCATCAACGCACAATGCGACGGATCGTCGTTCCCTCCCGACGATGGTCCATCCGCACAGACCGTGCCTTCTGGTTGTCAGCGACCCTATTCCTAAGGGTCGCTCACTTTTCTAAGTGTCCTCAACGGACACATTTGACGTACCTTCATTCCCATGACGTCCGTCCTCTGCATGACCTTTATGATGGGCCAGAGAACCCTCTCCTAAGGGTCTCATATTTTTTTTCAAAAGTGTCCCTGACAGACACCTACGACGGACAGTCGTACCGTGACGGTACGTCCTGCACGAGACCGTCATACTTTCAGAGACTCTCCTTCAGATTCTCCATATAAATAAGTCTAGGAATACACGACCGACGCCCTTGACGGTCGTCATACTCACGACGAGCCGTTTACCGCCCGTCAGTTCACTGTGACTATAGTTTATTCGGTTACATCTTAAATCTTTATTTATTTTGTGTGATTTTGCTTGTCGTGTTTGCTCCTTCTATACTAATATTGATTCTTAACAGGTATTTCTCTATTATTGCACACCAAAACAGATCGATCTACGCCAACGCGGCGATTCAAAATTTGTTGCCCCGTCGGCCCCCGCCTGGTGCATTGGGGCTCTGATGTTGAGCGTGACCCCCGAGTACGTGCCCCCAGGCACTTTCAACAACCAACCCAACCCCATCCCGAGCTGCCGTGCTGCCAGAGCGCACCCGAAGAGGTGGCGTCATGGCATAGTCACTCCTCCCCAATTGATGAGGAGCTCACACTGACTGCACATAACTTCTGGTTCACTAACAATGAAGCAGGAGCGTTCTGGATCCTTAGGAGTTTCACTGGTCCCCCCCCGTAGGACTCCTCCTGATCTCTAAGGTTACCCCCCCCCCCCCCCCGCCCTCGCCCCCCGCTGCAGATTTTTGCCTCGTCCTGATGATGCTGACTGTTTCAGAATCCACCCGTGGTTCACGAGCTCCGGCTCTGATACTCTCAACTTTACTCTCAAATAAGAAGTAAAGCAGTTGTGTCAATTAAATAACCCACTAGTAAGGTTGGGAATCCCGTTCCCGTACGAGGAAAATAGTCTAGACTTAACTTCAAATCTTTATTACTATGGTTCATTCAATGAACTTCTGGGCAAAGGTAAAAAAACAATAAAGTGGGTCTTTTCTAAATGAATGAAAATAACTAACGCAATTAAGAGACACTTAACAGCTTTAAATTTTGGGATTTTAACATCATTATCAAAGTTAATAGGTTTTATGTTTTCGCCCACCTGGTTCATAACTTGATATGTCTAAATATACAATTCTTTTCCTAGTCTCTTTCATGCAATGTGATAAGTTATTATTTCTAAAAATCCTTGGTCCCGGCATCTGAAATCTCACGCTCCGCACTTGGTCCTGCTAACGTGTGATTTTATCCTAACCCTTATCTTATCTCATAGTAAACATCGTATTCGATATTTGAACGTAAGTTATTACCCTATTACCTCGGACCAATCTACTAGCCTATTAGATAGTATAGACTAAATCTATGTTGATATTCTTTTTCCTATTATCTACCTCCTTGGTCCGGCAAGTAAGCATTAAAAGGCGCGTACGAACGTTGGCCATCCGTTAAACAGACTTCTAGCGAAGCATTATTAATAATCAAGACACTATTCAAGATTGTTATTTTAGTTAGGTTTTAATCTCATTATTTTGCCTTCGTTCCCAAAACCCTAGTTAATGGAGTTTAGTTACTCAAGTCAATCACAATATTTCAAATATATTAATAAGAATTCAATGTACTCTTACTTTCAATGAGAAAGAGTAAATCTAAAAGTTTGCTTGATTTAATCACCAATCATCACTTCTCAAGAATCTCAAATAATCAAAAATCTACAAAAATTCTAATGATAATCAAAGGTGCAACAATAAAGAGCTTATAAATGATCCTAGTCTAACCAACCTCAAAACAATATTTTCAAAAACTATTTATAGAAAATAAAACCCTAACTACACAAGGACTCTATTTTTGCTGGAAATCTGTCAAAAACGCGGCTTGGGTCGAGGATCTCGCGACGGATCGTCCGTGGTCATGACGGGACCGTCGTGGACTCCGTCCGTCCCATACTTGTGCAATTTCTTCTGCTTCTTTCTCCCTTCATCTGGCCCTCGACGGCAAGTAGTACGGACCGTCATAGGCACAAACGGTCCAGTCGAGTGTCTTTCGTTCCAAACACTTCAACTCTTGGAATAATGGGTACTACTTAGGATTACTACTCTGAACTTCAGACGAACCGTGCAGGACGGACCGCCATAGACAAAAACGACGAACCGTCACAAAGCTTCGTACCCCTACACTTGGTCAGACTTCTTAAACTCCATCTTCCTTCAGCAGCTGCACTAACCTGCCACCCGTACGGACCGTCACCAAGCTCCGTAGGTGGTCCTTCTGCATTTCTCGCTCAACATCTCCGTATTCATCTGGTGGACAGATTTCTAAAAAATAAAGAAAAACTTTATAACCATTGCACAAAAGGCTTTGGACACCTAAAACTTAAGAAAAAGTTTACTAAATCCAATACCTTGAAACCATGGTATATCATGTCCACACCCTGGTTACTGACCAGACCACCGTGGTGTGTCTGACGGGTATTTCAAGCCTATCGCCACTTTCAAAGATTCCACCAACTCCCCCTCGAGAGCATTCCAAGAGCTTTAGGGGTCGAAGAGGAGGATATGCGCTAGCACGAGAAGGAGTTCCGTGAGAATTGGATGCCTGAGAGGAGAGCCTCTCTCTGCTGGAGGATGAGGTGCGTCATATGAGAGCAGAGACGTTAGCTATCTGCTGGAGGCATCTACTCCTGACTGTGGATATACGGGAGCACTGCTGTAGTGTTGTTAATTTTAATGCCTGAGGACAGGCACCACTGAGGGTGTACAGATTAAGAGGTAGTGGGTTCCGGGAACCGGACGCCACCACTTTCTGCATTCGTTATCGCTTTTGGCGCCCCAGGTTTGCTTAACCTAACACTCTAGTAATTTCAATTTTTGATGCATTGGGGGACAATTGCAGTGTATTTTTTATGGGGGTGGGGTAAACGGAAGTGAGGTGCTAGGATAAGTCTGAGTAGCCCCATTCACTATCCTCTTTTGGGGTTTTCTTGAGTGTGTTCTTGTTTCCCCAAGAGCTGATTACTTTTTTTTCTGTTGAAAACCAGCATGTCTATATCTTGTGTAACATAGTTTAAATTCTGAAGCATGTGGCTAACATGATATCCGAGAAAATAGAATAATTATTCATGACTAGGCAGAGTAATTGATAAATGTGTGGGCTGTAAGAATTACATAGAGGTAAACCACTGCAATCCCCTAAATATAAATTCGAACTAGATTCCTATAATCTGGTAGAGTGTGAGATGTCAAGTGAGTGTGAAGAAGATTTGAATAGTCCCATATTTGTACTGGGTGAAATTGTCATTTGGTCCTGCTAAAGTAAGTTATACGAGACAATTAAGGAAAGGATCATAGGGGTCTTATTCATATAGCTCATTTTTAGCCTAAATAAAAAAACCAATTAAATTTATCCTTCTTTGATCCAAACTGATTTGAGCTTAAAATTAACCTTTCTTGTTCCCGCCCAACTGATCTTTTCTGGGGAATAGTGTGTGGGCTACTCTGGTCCGAAATCCTTGACAGTTTGGCACCCCTCAGCTTATGCCTAAAAGCATAAGTTTGGGGGGCTAATGCACTAAACAACATTTTTATAGCCCTGACCCAACTTGGTATTGTGTACTTTGACTCATGGCAGAGCCATGAGTTGAGGGTGGCTTTAGAGGAATGCTCTGGAAAGGTGGGGTTGAAGAACAAAGAGATAGAAGAACAAAGTAAAGTGGAATCAAGAATTAGTTTACGAAAAGAAAAAAAATTACAAGAATAACAAAAGCAGAAACGAAGAGAGTCACTACACAATGAAGAAAAAAGGGAATGCACGTGAAAGAATTGGAATGGGCAACATAAACTGATAAAAATCGTATGTTTTACCGATTTGTGAAGTGGGCTAAAAATTCACTAAAGTAGCCTAAAATATACCCTCCCCAACCTGACTGAATCTATGTTACAAGCTAAGAAAGTCCAAATCGTGAATCCTAGGGTTGTAAGTGAACATAAAGTTTGTTGAAATAGGCAAGCTTATGGCAATATTTTATGAATGAGTGTGGAATTTTGTTCTACCGAGTAAGTGTTGAAAATAATCCTATACTCAAACTGAAATCATTGGTGACAAATGAGGTTTTTTTTTTTGAAATTAGGACACAAGCTACAGTACCACCGAAATATTAGCATATCTCGCTGAGGAAATTAAAGAGTGATAGGTGTTAGTGCCTGGTGAGTCTGTGTCATTGTGTCCTGATTCAACTATATCAACCTAATAGTTGATAGCATCAAAATATGATGAGATTACAGGATTGATAGGCCAAATGATTGCAAAGATAAAACAATGGATACTATATACAAAGATTTTGTAGGAGTTATAGAGTGCTCGCTGAGGACAAACAACGAAATTTATGTTTGAGGGTAGTGATACTACCGTTGGTTTCACGGTATTATTAATACTTTGTTTCCTTAAGTTTAGTGGTGTCCAAAAAATCCTTTTTTGGTGCTAATTTTATATAAGTTGTCCCTTATTTGCAGGAAATCATTCCAAGGAGATGAATGCGGACTTGTGGCGGTCCGTTATGCTTGTGACGATCTGTAGTGGCAGCGTAGTGGTAGCTCTAAGGAAAGATACGGAATTTGACCAGTGTGGGGGTTACGGAGTGCGTTACTGACCTCGTATCCATAACGGTCCGTCTCTCTGTTTTTTCGTCAATGAAGTTCAGAGACGTAGTCCCACTACCCAAATTCCAAGCGTTTAAGATTTGGAACGGAGACCGTCGACGGACACGTTGTGCCTGTGACATCCTTGCATATCTGCCTTCGAGGATATTGAATAGAGCCAGCATAAGAATTGCACCCAAGTATGGGAACATGGATCCCATACGGTCCGTCGTGACCACGACGATCGTTCGTTAGTCCATCTACCCATCCTCATTTTGACAGATTTCCCGCAAATAGAGTCCCTTATTAATTAAGATTTTTATTTTTTTTAAATATTTGAAAAACCTCGTTTTTGAGGTTCAGACTCTGGATTATTGGTTAGGCCCTTGATTATTGTTAGCCTCTAGATTATTTTTTGACCTTTTGTGAGATTCTTGATTATTTTGAGATCTTGTAATTGATTGTTTGTGATTTTTATTGATTAATCAAGCGAACTTTTGGATTTTTACTTTTACCATTCTCGCATTGAAGTAAGTACGTGAATTCTTATACCATATATTTGAAATAATGTGAATATACTATTGGTACTACACTCCATACTACGGTTTGGGACCATAGGCAAATAATGAGGTAAAACCTACTAAAATTAACAATTCTAGATTATGTCTTGGCATGTCTTGTAATTTCTTTTCGCTTAAAAGCTTTTAACGGATGCCAACGTTAGAAATCGCCTAATGCTACCTGCAGGACCAAGCGGAGGTAGATAAGTAGGAAAATAAATTATAAATAGATTAGTGTATAAACTATCTAATAGGCTAGTATGATTGGTAACGAGGTATACTTATTCAATAACGACTACAATGCTTATTGAGGTAAACATAGGGTTAGGATTGCACACACTTAGCCAGACCAAGGTGCGAGTGAAAAATTTTCTAGATGTCGGACCAAAGATTTAGATTAACCATAACTTATCACTTTGCCATGCAAGAACTGAGGAAAAAGAATTTGTTATGTTTAGACTTATTATGAGTTATGAACCTGTGGGCACACGTAACCCTAGTAACTTAATTAATTGATAAACCCAACATTGAAGTTTTTAAGTGTCTCTTCCTCTTCTTTCAATTTCACTAACATTATTTGTAATTTAATTTAGAAATAGAACCCCCCTTTTAATCATTTTTTCTTTCCAATGAATTAAATGACGGAACATAGTAATAATAGATTGAAGTGTAAGTCAAACGTTTTTCCTCGTGGGAACGACCCACCTCACTAGTTTTGGTTATTTACTTGCAAAGCCGTTTTACTACTTCCTAGTTTGAGAGGTAAATTTGAGCGTATCATTACAAATAATCAGTGTTCTCCTCTTTATCCCGTCTCTTTGATTAAGCTTTTGCAATTTAAACTGAAAATGTTAGAAATTTATGATTCTCTTTTTTCTTTTATCTCTTGTAGATTTCAAAACTAAAATGATTTGTAATAAGCTTGTCAATCTATCTATTATTACAAGTATTGGGTTATATTTTGGTTCAATTCTTCTGTGGGTTCCTTTTTTCGATGTGTAATTGTTAACCTTATCATGTTAAGAGTCATCATTGTTCTTTTTTAAAAGGATTGTGTTCTATTTTAAAAGAGGGTCTCTAGTAAGAGATTGTATACTTGGATAATAAATCTTAGGGTATGAAAGTTTTTATTTTTAAGTTTCAAGATTTCAAATCAAGGTAGAACTTTCTTGCAAACCCATTTGATTCCTTTTTGTAAATCTCGTGAACTAAAATCACTAAAAGGGATACTTTTATTCATTGTTGTATGAAATCTCTAGATTTTTTTTTCGATTAATGAATTAGAATATTAATGGGCCTTGTACTGAGGGTTAGAGTCTTGGAAAGAAACTTATTGTCATTGGCTGCGAGTCTTTGCCAAGAAAAAAATGCTTTGCAAAGACAATTTCAAAGGTTGGTGTACTTTCTTTTCATGATTCGCCTAGAAAGATTAATGGTTAGAGTGAGAATTTATCTAGCTTGAATTTTAAGGAAACCTATTAGATTGTGTTGGCTCTTTTCATATAGTATGTAGTGGTGTTATGATTGTCAAAGATATGTTAAGTATAGTAGAGGGGAGAAAAATCTTTTAATTTGCGGTGTGTTAGCAATGTTGGAAATTGTGGAGGAATGAGAATTAAATTTGATATTGGTGGGTGATCTGGTAAATTTGAAGATAGAGTTGTTGAAAGGAATTTAACTGTATGAATGTTCTCCTACACTTGAATCTTACTTCACCATTTAATGAATTCATTGCTGCAAGGATTTTTTTCTCATTGTACTTATGGTTAGACCATGGATTTCTCTTTCATTATAATGTATTTGATTTGGTTCATAAGAAAAATGTATTAGATGTTAGCAACAGCAGACTCCTTGAGAATTTAGAGTTTTTAGTCTTGAGATTGATAGAGTTTTGAGGGCTGGAGGATTGTTTTGATTGGATAATTTTTTTTTATTTCAATGAAGACAAGAAAAATGTATTAACAATGTTAATCGGACGTTTTAGGTATCACGGTAAAAACTCATCTCAATCTTTCCATTTTAAGGGGCATGCAAAGTCAAACGTAGATAAATAAAAGTGAACAAAGGTAATACATTCCACAATATCTTTTGTTTCTTTTACTCTCCCTTCTTTTTTTCCTTATAACTTATCTGTAAAGAATTTCGAATTTATTGTGCACACATATGCACTACTTTAACCTTTGAAACATGGTGGTTTTTCACACATATGCACTACCTTAACCTTTGAAACTTGGTGGTTTCTCACACACCAATACTCGCACATTCGAATCTTACATTCAATCATTATTTGCTCAAATTCACCACCTCCACCAACCCACCAACCGGAAAGTAAAAAACCCAAAAAAGGGAATCAAGATATTTTCAAAACAATTAATTTCTGCAGCCAAACGGAGGTATACTTTTTCATCAAATTCTTTGGTTTGTTAACTCCATTGAAGTCCAAGAATATAACTGGAAGGAACGAAAGGTATTATTTTCCATTCATTTGGTCATGAATATTTAAGGGCATAGAGAACAAAAAAAGATTTTAACAGAGCCATTTTCTATGTAGAATTAATATCTACAATGCTAATTGACAAATATGATAGTTACAATTACAATACAATTCATGAGCTCTCAATCGTTAGTGGCAGGAAATTCACTCTATCATAATCTATTTACGAGTTCTCACACAGTATTAACCATCAATTCGGTAACAAATTGTGAAATCACTCAGCCTGTCATAGCTTCTTTGTCTTAAAAAAATACCAAGTTCTCCATAGATAAATGTAGTTCTCTTAGACAAGAACTATTCTTTGACCAATATTAATTAATGAAGGGAAAATAATTATCTTGAGAAGACATATGGCTAAATTTATGTTTGTCCCCTTCACTTTCTTCCTTGAAATACCCCCACCCCACCTAAAAGAAAAGTATAATTAGAGTTGTGCTAATTCAAAAATTATATGTTTCGATGAATTCAGTGTTGTATTCTTCTTCGGTATAAAAACTATCCAAGGAGTAGTTTCTATATTCTAAGTCTTGTTACATAGAGTTCAAGAAAATGTGACAATAATTTAATAGTAATGTGAAGTTGTAGGTGGCGTTCTTCGTCTTTTCTACAAATCAATCATTATTTCATATAGTTCCCCCCATTTAGTCCACTTGGTCCCTGTAAAAACAATCAGGAATATAATTGTCAAACGGAACAACTCTTTTGAGTTCCCCTCATGTGAATATATTTACTTTTACATTCACGAAGCAAAGGCATGATTTGATAAAACATTCTTTCCCTTTTGCACCTTAAGTTGATAAGCATTCCCTCATCTGATATCTATGATAGGCATGTAGCTTGTTATGTCTTGAATGTTCTCACAAAAAGAATTGTTTTTTTTTCTTATGTCAACAAAGAAAACGGTATGAACACACTATAAGGCTTACCTTTTTTTATCTTATCTTATGCGTTTGCGAATCTTACTTCCATAATAGTATTAAAAATCTACAAAGTATTTGTGTGTGACAAATTTTTACTTGATTCAATAGATTCAGATTCTCTTTTTAATAACAGAAAAAGAAAAAGGTAAATTTTTTTATTCTTAAATTTAACTTTTCTTTTTTTATGGCTTTTCCTGATACATTGTTTCTTTTAGATTATTTTAACTTGATAAATTGATTATCATTGGCAATATGCAGTTATTAGGAAAAAAATTCTTTAAATTTATATTAATCTTTCATGTTCTACTGTATTTTAAAATTTTAGTTGCAAGTTTTCACTTGATTTAATCATCTGGAAGTTACTCATCTCTGACTGCAATTTTTCATTTTTTTTAGTATTATTTGAGATTGAAATAAGTTTGTTCTACCTAACATTTTTATGTTTGGTTATTTTACTAACCCTTAAATGTTGCATATAACTAGATATGTGAAGGTAACTATTTGTCCATATGCATGATGTTAACCTGAATACGAATGACTAGGTGTTCTAATCTACATCTTTGAAATGTAACGGTATTCTATGTAACATGTGAAATTTATAATCAATGGGAATGATCTTAATGATCAAAAGAGAGGATATTATCTTTTTTATATTCTCTTTGTTTTGTTTTTGAACTTATTGACTCAATTGTATGTTAAGATACACAAAATAAAGCTAAATTAACAATTCTTTTAGTCTTTATCTCGAGCCTTACAGTCATATGTGTGAATATCTATATATATTCGATAATTTTTTTTATTTTAGGTAGTACTTTAAACTGAATATGTTTTTCATCGGTGAAAGATTGTTCTAGAACTAGGAAAGTTTGTTGAAAGACGGGAGGAAAAGTTCTTGAAAATGAAGAAGTATGTGAGTAGCAAGATGAAATAGAGATCTCAATTTGTAAAGGAAGGCCAAATACGCCAATTCAATAGGAAAAACTATCCAATGAGTGGGAAATCATTTTTTGAAATTCTATTTCGCTTCCAAACAAATGGAAGGAACTTACATGGGAGTAAAAAGATGCAATACTAATTAGGTATCACATAAGGTTTTATGCTCTTATAAATTTATTATTTATAGTGATTAAATTGAGTTCTGTTCTTTTGGGTTCTACTATTATTCATTCGTCTTCCTTTTTTTTGGTGAACTCTTTAGCAATATCTATTTCCATCGATATCTAGTATTTAGTCCATCCATGGTCTCTTTTGCTTTCTTCGTTAAGATTCCTATTTTCTATTTTTGAAAAAAAAAATTACAAAAATTTATTACCCAAAAGACTAGCAAACTAGAAAACAAATATCTTGTATATCAGATCAACTACTGAATATTCAAAGTACAATCAGAGTTATATATTCATTTCTTCAAGCTTCCTTGCTAAACTCTTTCTCATGTGTCCTCCGAATACAAATCTTTCAGAATCCTCTAAAGAACATAACAATTTCAGGATCAAAACTTTTAGCATGGAAGACAATCTTATACCTCTTAATTAAAATACTGTAGATTTATACTACCAAAACCATTGAGTAAATTGCATCAGATGTCTTTCCATTAGCATGTACCTATGCCTATGAAAACTCTAAAATCTTATTTCACTCCTTACTAGTGGAAAAGCTTACTTCATATGACTTTAGAAAACTCACACATAAATTGCAATTACTTTGGTGATGTAGAACAAATTTTTTGAATCGCAAGCTTCTTGTGAATTTTTGGGGTACAATAGTTATGATTCCTCATTTTTCACAGACTTTACATTCTACACACAATATCTAACTATATAACCGATCAAAATCTATTTTTTATTAGTTTTTCTTACAATTGTAAAGTGAGAGTACAATGATTTATGAAATAAAAAGGAAATATAGCATATAAGGTCAAATTAAGTGCATGCACAGGATTCTCCTAATACCATGACTAATTTTTAATGACTCACACTTTATTCAAAAAGTAACACCACCAAGGGTTTTTCAGTCAATCAAGTAAATTTATTGATTCATTAACTGAGTATTATTGCAAACTATATGTCAATATCAAATTTGTTCATGTGTGCACAAATTTCATTCCTCTCTTGATATTCTGAATTGATCTCTTTACATCTTCTTCTCCTTTTGTGTCATGGCATTTACTTTTATTATGTCTTAATGGTCTTCTCCTTGGTGAAAGCAGAAAAAAAATTTCGTTTATTGCTTCTTGGTTTTCACTGTCCTTTAGATGATTTGTTTGGTCACTGATTTACTCCCTAGGTTGGATTTTCGTTATCTTTGTTTATTAAAATATATTTCCTTTCTTTTGAGATCTTCCTAGCATTCCATCATAGTAGTTTATTTACTTATTTTCTTATTATAATATATTTGGTCAATTGTCGTTAATCACGATCAGAGTCACATAGGGCTAACAATCTACCCTTTTTTACTATGACAATTAATACACAAATGAAAAGGATTAGGTTTTACGGAGACTTCCCTATATGAGTATGAAGCTCCCCCTCTTTATGTGTTTCCCCTATCTTAAGATATTTTTGGTACTTCTCCTCTTTTGGTATGAAAAAAAAAGCATACACCAAAAAATAAAATTATAAATGCAAGTAGTAGAAAATATAAAATCACAATGCACATAGTAGAAAATATACATAGATAAGGAAAAACCAAATTGTAGAGCAGTTTTAAGAGAACATATATGAGAAAATCAATAGTATATGATCACACACAATTGAGTTCCTCTATTGTGATCTTTGAGCTCATATGAAGAAGGGAGAAGAAGAAGAAGATTCTCGGAAAAAACTATGTGTAAAAAACTATTTTCATTTCATGTGTATAGAGTACTAACTATTTCATGAGGATCCATATATATAGATACACAAACTAAAGCTAGCTAGCTAACAAATCTTATTCCCCCCCCCCTCAAGTTGGAGGTAAGTGAGTTTACAGACAACTTGTTTAACAACGTAGCATGCTTAACTACAGTTAGAGCCTAGGTGAAAATGTCTGCCAGTTAAGAGTCTGTGCAAATGTGATGAAGAGTGATCAAACGTCTGCCAGTTGAGAGTCTATGTAAATGTGATGAAGTGTGATCAAACCCTATCGAATCTTATCCCTAACAAAATGGCAGTTGATCTCTATATGTTTGGTCCTTTCATGAAACACTGGATTCTTGGCAATGTGGACTACATCTTGGATATCACAAAATACATGTATTGGTAAGGAGCATTGTACAGACAAATCATTCAGTAACCTTTCAACCCATACCAATTCACCTACTACTTGCCTCACAGCTCTGTATTCTGTTTCTGCAAAGGGAATGAAATTGTGGCTTGTTTCTTAGATTTCAAGCTTATAGGACTATCACCCATAATCACCAAATAACAACAAAGTGACTTCCTTGAATCAGGACAAGCAGCCCAATCTGAGTCACATTATGCAATTATAGTAAGGCCAGGTTTGTTTGAGATGAAGATTCCCTTTGTAGGATCTTGTCTTAGGTACCTAAGAACATGATAAGTTGCCTGTAAATGTGGTTCCCTGGGTTTTTGCATGAATTGACTGAGATATTGCACACTATAAGTTATATCCATTTAGGTATTTGTAAGAAATTTTAGTTTCCCTATCAACTTTCTGTAATGAGTGGGATCTTAGAGTAGCTTCCCATCAGTGGCTCTCAATTTCTCATTGTAATCAAGAGGTGATGCAGCAACCTTGCAATTCATAGAGTCAAATTCTTTTAACAAATCAGTAGTAAAATTCCTTTATGAAATAAGCACACCATCAAGTCTGTATAAAATTTCTAACCCCTGGAAGTAGTGTAGTTTACCAAGGTCTTTTATTTTGAACTGATCATGTAAAAAGGATTTCAAAGAGTTGATTTCCTCTTGATCAGTTCCATTTAGAATCACATCATCTACATAAATAGCAACAAACACCAAATAACTTCCCCTTATCTTATGAAACAGTGAGTACTCACTATTTGAATGTGTGTATCCTTTTGAACAAAGCCTGTTGGCCAATTTTTCATTCCACTGCCTCCAAGCCTATTTTAAACCATACAATGACTTCCTCAACTTTCATACTACATTTGGGCTATCCACAGCAAGACCCTATGGCAATTTCATATACACTTCCTCATTCAAATCACCATGAAGGAAATCATTATTGACATCTAGATGATACAGCTCCAAACCCTCTTGACAACCAAGGTAATGAGAGTCCTAACAGTAGTCATATTCACCACAGGAGAGAAAGTTTCATTTTTATCGATGCCAGCATTCTGAGTATACCCCTTACAGCCTGGACTTGAACCTTTCCACACTACCATATTCCTTATGTTTCATTTTTTATACCCAGTTACAACCAATTGCATTCTTGCCTTGGGGTAAAGGAACCAGTTCCCAAGTATTGTTTGCATACAATGCTTCAAATTCTTATGTCGTTTCCTTTTGCCAAGCAGGATGCAAGACTGCCTCCTCATAAGAAGAAGGTTCACAATCATGTGAAATATTTTCAATCAACTGCTGACTATCAGAAAACAAGGAGGTGAAGTAAACACTATCATGGTTGGACATAAAATAAGTGTGAGAGTGAGAACTAGAGGCATTTAAAGAGGAGTATATATTAGGTAAAGTGTGATCATACTGTTTCAGGTAGTTAGGGGTATGAAGTGATCTACTTGTTCTTCTAAGGGTAGTTGCATTATCACAAGATGAAATAGATGTATGTTTAGGTTGTGAGGTGATTAATGTGTTGGTGGTAGGTTGAATATCAGGGTTATAGGTGAGACTGTGTTTTCAAATGTGTTAGTAATTACTTTATCTGTACTAAAGTCTTGAGATGTGTTAATGTCCAGTGATTCATCATTACAAAAAATGCTAGTTTAATTAGGTATGCAAGCAGAGTTGTTAGAGGAGTGAACTAAGGGTTATAAAACTGAATGGAAACTAGAACCATCAGGATATAGGACAAAAGGAAACACAGACTCATGAAAAACATCTCTAGACACATGAACTCTCTTGGTGACTAAATCTAAAACCTTGTATCCTTTTCTATTGAAGGGATATCCAACAAAAATATGTTGTGTTGCCCTTGGTTCAAACTTATCTTTATGAGTTTTCAAAGTAGTAGAAAAGCATAGACAACCAAAACTCCTAAGGTTAGAATATGTAGTGTGTGTATGGTACATCAGTTCATAAGGTGTCCTATTTTGTAAAACTTTTGAAGGCAACCTATTAATGATGTATGTTTCTTTATGCACACACTCACCCCAGTATTGCGTGGGCAATTTGGACTGAAACAAGAGTGCTCTTACTGTTTCAAGAAGGAACTTGTATTTTCTTTAAACTACACCATTTTGTTGAGGTGTGTAGGGACAAGACTTTTGGTGTATTATTCGTTTCACTTGGAAAAAATGAGTGGATTCAGTAGATGTGAATTCCAGACCATTATCAGACCTAAGAATCTTCAAATTAGTTAGAAATTGGTTTCCACAAGTGATACAAAAGCTTTGGTTGTTTGTAGGGCATTACTTTTAGACCTTATCAATTGTGTCCAAGTTGATCTAGAGAAGTCATCTACCATGGTCAAAAATAATGATAACCATTATTAGTGGGAATGTGGTATGGTCCCCATAGATCAACATGGAGCAATTCAAAAACTTTCATTGTGTTGGTTGTACTTTCTAGAAATGGCATTCTAGTTTGCCTATCCATGGGACATATGGAACAAGTAAAGGGTTGTCTAGGTGAGAAATGAATAGGTATAGTTTGGATGCCTCTCATCTTTACAAAAGGTACATGGCCTATTCTAGCATGCCACAAGAGATCTCTATGAGAGTTATCAGATATAACAACAAAGTAGAGCAACTAGTAGTATGACATGGAGAATCAAAACTAGAACAACCATCTTTATTGACAGGATAAGATTATTTTACAAGAAATGATGGTGCTGGAACATCATTACATTTTTCTAAAGAAAAAAATGTATGTAAATGATTTGAAGAATCATGAGATTTCCTGTTGCTATTAAGAGGTGGACAACAGTTGTGATACTTTGAACATAAGAAGTACAAGCCATTCTTGGCTCTACCAAGTTCCAGAGGGATTTTCAAAGAAGGGCCCTACAACAAACAAGAAACACTGTCAAAACTACGTACAAAAAGCACTTTCTGCAGTGTTAAAACTGGACTTAAACAAACATCACCAACTTTACCATTTCGTAAACTAATAAGAAAATGATATGGAAATGATCTATTATTTTTTAGTGTGGATTTATTGTATGTCATGTGATGTGATTATCCTGAGTGTATAATCCAAGAATCAGCAGTTACCTTTCCACATTTACAAGAAATATCACCTATATCAATAATAGAGGAATAACAAACAAGTATACCCATAAGGTTCACAGCTCCATTCAACTTGTTTTCTAGAGTGTTTGAAGTTCCATGTCCAACATGCACTAATCCAAAGAGGTTAAGCAATTGTTAATACTGACTTTTAGACAAATTCAATGGCATTTTCCTGTTTAACCCAAGATTCTCTTCATATTTACTTACATCACTCTCAGAAAGAAATACATTTTTTGCAAAGGCAACATTTTTTCCCTTTGACAATTTGAAATTGGGTGGATATCCATGTATCTTATAGCAATATGTCTTTTGTGTGTCCTATTTTTCTGCAGAAATCACAACACAGAGAAGCTCTGCTAGTACTGGAGTCTCCTATAAAAACATTTGTGTTACTTGAACTTCCAGATGTTCCTGCATTTTCTCTGATGAATTATAAGTGATTCTGTGTCCTCCTTTGGTACCTGCATTGTTATAAGAGGAGGCAAAAACATTCAAAGAGGTCAACTCCAAGGTAGTATGATTATGAGGTTTCACTTCTCTCTGTTTTTTCCTCTTGAGATAATATGGCAAAATCTTGTGCCATGCTAGGTTGTGTGCTCATCATGATAATGTTCCGCCTAATGGCAGTGTACATTTCATTCAGCCCCATCAGAAAATGGATAATTCTTCTATCGTTTCCTTGAGTAACTTCACCTTTCCACCACAGGTGCATACACAATTGCATTAAGACCTTACATCAACAGTGCTCATTTCTTCCCATAGTTTCTTCACTCTCGTATAATAACCAGTGATATCCAAGGTGCCTTGCACAAGATCATTTATCTCTTTTTGAAGTTGATACATCTTACAAACATTTGTTTGGTCATACCTTTCCTCCAATTCACCCCATAATTCCTATGAAGTACTAACATATTACAAGTTGTCTCTTAGATCTGGTGATAGTGAATTAAGAATCCAAGAGATCACCATGTCGTCACAACTTTCCCACTACTGAAAACTAGGATCAGCAGGATTAGGTGTTATAATTTTGCAATTGATGAATCCTATTATTCTCTTAACAAACAAAGATCTAAGAATAGCTCTCCTCCAAGATCTATAACCAGTACCATCGAAAATAGCAGGCAACAGAGATGAACTTGCATTCTTAGATGGATGCAAGTAAAGAGGGCTAGAACTATCCATCCTAACAGTGGATATGAAACCATTCTATATTATATCGACTTGAATATCAACCATGGTGAATCTAGATCGTGTTTGAATTCAGAAAATTTAATACGAGAAAAAGTAAAAGTTGAGGAAAACAAAATTCAAGGACAGAAAGAAGTAACAATGTCGATTTGATTATCAACAATCTTAGAAAACTCAAAAATCAAATATGAACTCGATGTAAAACTCACATATTGATGTAGATACGGAAAAAGAGCAGGATCTATGTCCAAAACTCTAATACCATGAGAAAATAAGTAGTTTATGATAACACACAATTGAGTTCTTTCGTTGATGAGCTTTGAGCTCATATGATGAAGGGTTAAAAATAAGAAGATTATGGAAAAAAAACTATATGTAAAAAATTGTTTTAATTTCATGTGTATTGAGTACTAAATATTACATGAGCATCTATATATATAGATACACAAGCTAAATCTAGCTATCTAACAACCTTTTGTAGCTGACTTTAACTAACAATGTACAGTAAAAACTAGTTTCGTGAAGCTACAATAATAATTAACTTATATTCTTATCAATATATACCCTCAAAACACATAACCATTAAAAACATAAGGACAAACCCCCAATGAAAATATTCTCTTTAACAAGCACCAAAAATCGAGAACGAGGACTAATGATCACCGAGAAAGTAATTAAGAGATTTCTGAATGTTTATATGAAAGGTATTGTAGGGGCATTTCATTTTCTTGGAGAATTTGGAGAAAGATTCTTGGAAAAAAACAGTGATCTCTATATTGAAGGAGCTAGCTCCATCCTTAAAAGAGTTGACTAGCTTGAGCAACTTATTTATAGTAGAGATCCCTTGTTTCAACCCATCCATGGAAATATGGAGCTTGACTACATTGGTATTGTTGTCCTTATTAAGACGACGGATCTTCTCAATAGTTTCCTGGATAATCTCTAAACAATTTTCCATTGCAAGCAATATAGTCTTGATGTCATCTGTAGACTAAAGAGATTGAGTAGTAAAGTCTCTGAAGATCCTTGTTAATTTGATGGTTCTTTCCTTGGATTTCATGGATTCCTTTTGTTCCATTTCTCACTATAACTAGCACTTAACCCATGCTTGAAAATTTGTGAGTATCATAGATTGTAGAAATAACTTCAAGTTGTTCAAATTTACAGAAATCGGCCAAAAAGTCACAGAATCCTAGAGATAAGACCATCACATAGGCTACCAGTAGCATTTGAGTTCTTTTAATTTTATACTATGCATTCTTAAACCACATACCGCAAGTATTTCTTTTTTTTAAGAAGACAATAGAGAACGAGCACATCACAGGTTTAGATGTTGCTCATGTACCCTTTTCGGGGAACCAGAGTGGTAGACATTATGTGGGCCAATATATGATTCTCGAAGCAAAGATATAGATGATCAAATAAAAAAAGTTGAAACGTGGTTCTACCACATGTTGTTTTTGACATTTTAATATTGTCATGCCAGATGTCATTCATATAAGGAACAATGTCAGAAAATATTGTACCAAACACATCTTCGAGTAACAATTCATTCATAAGAAACGCGACTTTTAAAACAAGAATTTTCAAATGAGCAATATCTATAAAGATTTGATATAATTATAAACTGACGAACAACTTCTTCAAAAAACTCAAAACCGTAAAGAGTAAAGACAAAGCTTGCTTCCAGTATTTGAGAAATGAACTTACCGTTAATGAGAACCCTTCAGCTGACTAAGATTAACAACTCAGACAGGAACTACAGGTTGATTTCTGAAAGCTTTATACTTGTTCATATGCTCAATGCATCAAAACCTTAAAATTGGCATTCACTTTGAGAGGGAGATCTAAATACATCAGGAAGCAATTTCTTGGTATCCTTCTTCTTCATGAAGGATGATCTCTTCTTGGAGGAAAGATATGGAGAGTAAGAGGTGTCTTTTATAAAAATCAAGGGTTTCAGAAGCTTGTTGAAGGTTCTTTTGAAACCCTTAGTCATGACATTCTTTCACTTACTTCTGATTCTTCATAAGACACCTCTCTAACCGCCTGTCTCTTTCTTTAAAGAAGAGACCACCCTTTATGAAGAAAAAAGATACCAAAAAATTATGTCCTAATATGTCTGTATCTCTCTCTCCAAAGGACATGTAAAGGTTGTCAGGTGGTGATCATAAGAACATGTACGAATCTTTGAAATACCAACAAATAAATCCTAGTTGAGTTGTTACTCTTAGTTGATTGAAGGATTCTCATTGTCCAGTGGATACTTTTCTCAAGGCTCGTAGTTATGTTTGCTCTTTATTCTCTTTGGTTTTGATTTTATGAAGAAGTTGTTTATTTTTGTAATGCTAATCTCCGAGTCTCTCGTGATAGTGGTATGATGGAAACATTAGTTACAGAAGGTGGTATTATTATGAATAAATCATTATTCAAAAACGTGGTTCATACTAAAAATTTTGGCATCGTTCCCTACATGGATGACATCTATCCTAGAGATGTGAAGTTTATCTAGAAGTGTCCAAAGCATCTGTATCATTTGCAATTATCCCTCTATCTCTATGTATCGAGAATCACATTATGGACCACATCACTAATAGTATGGTTCCCAAAATAGATCTATGATAAGCATTTTAACTTGTTATGTGTTTGTTCCCAATCACCTCCTTAAGAAATATAACATTAATATTGCTATGTGGTTTATGGAATTTATGGTTAAAAGTGCATAGGACTCAAATTCTACTGCTACCCTACCCTATGGGCCTTTATCACTAGGATTATGGTGGACTGTTTGGTTGAACTCTCTAAGTTTAAAAAAATTGAAGTTTCAGCAACATATGACATTGTACCTTTTAAAGCATGAGTTAGTGAAAAATAGACAAGAAGGGTTTTGTCAAATCCAAGGTAGAAATCATCAAGGCAACAAGGATCTCCATTAACTCTACTACTCAATTTGTGAAGAATGCAGATGATATCAATACCCGATTGCTTGCTGCGGAAAATTGGTTACATATAACGATGGAAACTACTGAGAAGATTCTTTGTCTTCACAAGTATATACGAACAGTGGTTGAGTCAGGATTTTCAATAAGGGGGTTCAAAATCAGAAAAAGTAGACATACGATATAGTCGAAGGGGATTCAACAACTATTGTATATACCTAAAAAATTATTTTAACCATGCATAAATCTTTTAATTTTATACTGAAAGGGGCTCGGATGAACCCCCTAATTGGTACCGCCACTGTATATGAAGGCATGCATCATATTTCCATGGATGTGTTAAAATAGGAAGTGATCTCTATTGTGAATAAGCTGCTCAAGAAATTCAACCCTCTCAAGGCTAGAGTTAGCTCCTCCAATACTGAGTATTGATTTCTCTGTCAAGAAATATTACACCACTTCTCCAAGAATGTGGAATGTTCCCATAATACCTTATGTGGAAATGTTCTCAACACTTTTAAATACTTTCTCGATGATCATTTATCTTCCTTCTTCTTTATTTTTGGAGCTCATTTAAAATGATATTTTCATTGGGGTTTGCCCCTAAATTTGTTTTTGGTTGTATATTTTGAGGGTAATATATTCTCTTAAAATTGTTATGTTGTTTTTTTTTTACTATATATGCATATTTTTTCAACTATGTATATCTATAATTCAATTATGAGTTTCTATGCTTCTTCTTCATCATGCAAAAGGGGAAGAAATCAAAGAATTATCTTAGACAAGGGAAATAACCAAAAAGGGGGAGCTTCACATTGAAACAGGGATGTCTACATTAAATTTGATCATTTTCATTTGTGTATCAATTGTCATCGTCAAAGGGGGGAGCATTATTAGCAGTATATGACTCAAATTTTATAAATGGCAATTAACCTAAGATATTCCTACTAGAAAATAAGTAAACAAAATATGTAGATGATGACATGTCAGAAAATATTACAAAGGAAATATATTATAGCAAACCAAGCTAACAGAAATCAAAGAAGGGGAGTAAATCAGGGACTTATCAAATCTGCAAAAGGAAGAACTGTACCATAATGGAGATGGCTAGATGTTTGTTGTATGAGAAGTGTTTTCCAAAAGATTACTGAGCTAAAGTTGCACATACTTCAGTCTTTCTACTCAACATGCTTCCAACAAAAGCATTAGAAGGAAAGACGCCATTTGAAGGTTGTTATGGTTATAAACCTTTTTTGAAATATCTCCAAGTGTTTGATGATTGTGCTTTACTTATGTGCCACAAGGTAAAAGAGATAAGTTGGATAAAAAAGTGGAAGATGGAACATTTGTAGGATACAACACTATTTCTAAGACTTATAGGGTTTTTCAACCTCATACAAGAAAAATCCTGATAAGTAAAAATGTGTATTTCATGGAAGATGAACAATGGAACTAGAAAGAACTAGAACCAACATTGATTCAAAATCAAAGTACAATGCTCCATCTAAAAGAAGATGAATTGATCGATGATATCCCAGTAAGAGGCACACTATCTCTCTCTGATATCAATCAGAGAAGTAATGTGATTGTTCTTGAGCCAACTAATTCTTGGGAAGCAGAGAAAGATCCAAAATGGAGAGTTGCAATGAAGAAGGAACACACCCTGATTGAGAAGAATCATACATGGAAACTTATGAAAAGACCGGAAGACAAGGAAGTCATTGGAGTGAAGTGAATTTTCGAAAACAAGTTCAATGCAGATGGATCAATTAACAAGAACAAAGTCAGACTAGTCGTTAAGGGGTATGCTCAAATTTTTGGTATAGACTTTTATGATAAATTTGCTCCTGTTGCTAGATTAGAAACCATCAGATTATTGTTGGCTATAGCTGCATAGAATGGTTGGAGAGTGTTTCAGTTTGACGTTAAATATGCATTCTTGAATGGCTTTCTTAATGAGGAAATTTATGTTGAGCAACCTGAAGGATTTGAAATCAAAGAGAATTAAAATGAAATGTATCATCTCATAAAATCTTTTTATCTAAATCAGGCACAAAGAGCTTCATACAGTCAGATTGATGAGCATTTGATTCAACTGGGCTTCAGAAAATTCCTTAGTGAAGCTACTCTCTCTATATTAAAGGTGATGATGTTAATTTTATTTTTATCTCAATATATGTAGATGATCTACTGGTTACTGGAAGTAATAATGAACTTGTCAAGAAATTTAAAGAATATATGCAACATACTTTTGAGATGATGGATTTGGGAGAAATAGTGTATTTTCTTGTGATTGAAATGAAGAAAGAGCAAAATGAAGTGTTCATCAGTCAAAAAAAGTATGCAAAAGACATTTTGACAAAGTTCAGAATGGAAAATTGCAAACAGAAATCTACTCCAATGTGTCAAAAGGAGAAATTGAGTGAGAATGATGAAGCGGAAAAGGTGGATGAGACTCTTTACAGGAGTTTGGTTGGTTGTGTCATATATCTTACTACAGCTAGACCCGACGTTTAATATGTTGCAAGACTTTTATCTAGGTTCAGCAATTGTGAAACTGATACTCATTTTAAAGTAGCTAAAAGGGTGATAACATATGTTAAGGGAACATTGATTTTTTGAATCAAGTTCTATGCGAATAAAAAGTATGCGTTGCAGGGGTATTCTGATAGTGATTGGGTGGCTCTTTTGATGACATAAAATTTACTTCTAGTTATTATTTTATTCTTGGTTCAGCAATATTTTCTGTGTAAGGAAGAGATTGTTGCTGAATGAACGACTAAAGTTGAATTCATAGAAGCAATAGCTGCTTCAAATCAAGCCTTACGACTTATAAAAGTTCTACTTGATATGAATTTAAAGCAAGAAAACTACAAAAAGGTGTGTGGATAATCAAGCAGCTATTGCTATCTCAAATATTTCGGTTTTTCATGATAAGACCAATCATTTTAATATCAAACTATTCTTTGTCAGAGACACGCAGAATGAAAGATCTATTGGGTTAAAGTACTGCAATACAAATCTTCAACTGGTGGATATTTTTACCAAAGCCTTGTTAAGGAGCAGATTCGAATTTCTCCGAGAAAGACTTTGAATTTGCAGCAACTAAAGGAAGGAGGAGTGTTGATTAATTGTACTTCCTGAAGTAATTAGTTAATACAAGTTGATACATTTTCTCCAGCTTCTTAGCCATCGTAACACTTTAAGTTATTTGTAGTTTTATTGGAATTAAATTGCTATTTTGAAGAGTTTATCATGAAATCATGTGCAAAGTAGTGGCTTAGATATAGGCTTTAGTTAGTTTTTTGTTTTTTTTTGCATTTAAACACCATTTTTGTTCAATTAAAATATTATATTTCCACAAGAAAATATTTTCTTCTCTTCTTCTTCTCTTTCTTTTTGTTTATAGAGTTGAAGTTCAATCAAAGAACTACAAGGCATTTTTCTTAAGAATACTTCTCTCTCTTCTTTTATGTCATCCCAAGCATATTGTACTTCTTTTCTTGTGCACATACTCCTCAACAAAATGGATTGCTCAGAGAAATAACAGAAATCTAATTGAAATAGCTCAAACACTGCTCATTCAGAATCATGTCCCTTTAAATTTTGAGGTGATGTTGTTATTACTGCATACTAATTAATCAGCGCAAGCCTTTATGTATTTTGCGGTACCATAGTCCTCACTCGGTCCTTTTTTTCGAACCAAAACATGTGTGCTTAATTGGACCTGTTATGTTCATAATCTTACCATTGGAAAAGATAAAGTTTAGCATAATACTTTTAAATATGTTATTCTTAGGTATTCTCACGACAAAAAAGTTATAACTGTTTTCATACCTCTATCAATAAGTACTTGATTTTTGCCGATGTTACTTTTTATCCTAGACTTCTCCCTATTTTTCTCCTAATACAGAAAATTTGAAGGTCATAATAGTCCTTCCCATTCAAACTATTCCAACCCCAACTCCACCTCCAAATCTTAAAGTCTATTCCTGAAGACCTCAACCTCCTATTGAACTTGCTAATCCAGTTAGTATTTCTAACAATGATACATGCCACAAAGTAATCTTGATTACTCATTACCTACTCCAACAATCGCTTTTGCACTGGACAGCATTTATCCAATGATCTTCCCATTGCTCTTCACAAAGGTACTGGAACTACTATCAATTAAACTTATATTTATTCTTATTTAAGTTATAATCATTTGTCACCTTCGTATCATGACTTACTTACTATATTATTATCAATCAAAGTTCCTAAGACTGTGGAAGAAGCACCAATCATCTAGGTAAGCATCAAGCTATGATCGAGGTGATGACTGTTTTTCAAGATAATGGAACTTGGGCGCTTGTTCTTTTACCTTGAGGCAAAACATAGTTGGTTGTCATTGGGTATCCACAGTTAAGGTAGGTTTGGATGGAGCTATTGTTCAACTTAAAGCAACAGTGGTTGCTAACGGATACAACGCATATTTATGTCATAAATTATGGAGATACTTTCTCACTAGTTGCAAAGGTGTCTCTATCCATCTTCTCATCTCTATGGCAACAATGAATCATTGGCCTCTTTTTCAACTGGACATTAATAATTCATGGAGAACTTACGGAAGAGGCATATATGAAGCAACAATCAGTGTTTGTTGCTAAGGAGGAGTCTAGACTATTTGCTTAACTTCGTTGATCCCTCTATGGTCTCAAGCAGTTTCCTAGAAAATGGTTTGGTCGTTATTGAGTTGTTGTCTAACAGTTTGAAATAATCCGAGCATATTATATAGGCATTCATCTCATGGAAAACATCCTATTTTAATTGTTTATGTTGATGATATTATTATCACATGAGATGATTATGAAGGTATTGCTCAAGTCAACCTCTCAAGTCACTTTCATACAAAGGATTTGAGCAAGTTGGAATATTTTCTAGGCATTGAAGTGGCACAATCTAGCCATGGTATTACTCAAAAGGAAATCTCTACTATATATTTTTGAAGATGTTTGTATGTTGGATTGAAAACGTTTGGACAATCTAATGGATCCTAATACTAAGTTTATTTTAGGATAGGGTGAGACTCTAAAAGATCCCAGTAGATATCGAAGACTTGTTGGCAAACTTAACCATCATACGATAACAAGACCAGACATCTCATTTATTGTTAGTGTAGTCAGCCAATTTTTGGAATCACCTTGTGGTAGTCATTCGAATTTAGTGAGTCACATCTTGCAATATATCAAAAGCTCTCCGGGGCAAGGTTTATTATACAAAGATAAGGGATAGACCTACATTTTCAGATATTATAATAGATATTGGGCAAGATTTATTTCTGACATATGAACCACTACAGGTTATTGTATTCTAATTTGAGGCAATCTAATATCTTAGAAAAGTAAAGCGCAAGTTGTCGTAGCTATATCAAGCATAAAAGAAAAGTATAGAGCTATGACACTATCGACGGTCGTGCAGGACGGACCGTCGATCAGTCCACAGTCTGTCGATTAGTGTTCGTGCGTCATGCTTGGCAATTATTTTTAAGGAGAGGTTGGTTCTTTTCTTAATTAATCAAATCCTAAACTACATCGTTTTACCCTTCAATAAGACATGTATGTAAGAATTTTCAAAAAAAATTAGCCCATTCTCTCCAAACTCACCACTGAAGAACTCTCTAATAATTCTCTCTCTGTAAATCTTGAAGAACAATGACTAAACCTAGGTTTCAAGTCAACTCTCAATTCCTCCATTGAATATTATATATTGACTTTAAGGTATCATATGTTCCATCCATGGATTCTTTCCATTCATGGAGTTCCTAAATTTCTTTATTATCAAAGTTAGATTTTCCCATTTGAGTTAGGCTTTTCTTCAATTATTGTGGTTTTTTTATTATTAATTTAAAAGATTGAATTATAGTACATATCTAAAAAGCTCCCAGACTCAAAAATTGAGGAATTTCCTAACCTCGTAGTGTCCCTCCCCTACACCTCCGATGATCCTTCTGATCACCGGACTCCACTTCTTTTTTTCTCTTCTTTCCTCCCTCTTTTCAATTGATGGAATACACTATTTATTTTGTAGTAAGATTCAAAGCCTACGACATCTCAAAAACACTTGGAACGGAGGGAGATTGGTACGCTTAGACAAAGAGAAATAGGAAATCTGTTACGAGAACAACTTTCAGTGAGAAGACTATGGAATGGATCGTGCAGACTTTGCGGGAGGCATCACTACAAAGGGGGAACACGGTGAAGAGATGGAAGAAGAAAGACACTTTTTCAGAAGATTTCTACTCTAGGAACTACAATAAATATGGGCGCTACATCAGTCTAATAAATGTGAGAGGCAAGAGAAGGGGAGTAATTATCAGAACTAAATTAGCATTCAATTCACGGTGGTTTAGCGTTGCGAAAAAGGTGGGGACATTCATTTATAGTGACAAAAATATAAGGATCTTGGGGAACCATAGGCTAGTGAACACGGACATTCCATATGCTATAGTTTTAAGAGGCTTTAAATGGGATAACAAGGAGTCAAAAGTTTCTGAAAAGAAGAAGGCATATCTGTAGGGAGATAGAATCTTTGTTAAAGATGACCAAGAGGAGTATAGTGAAGTGCTAAAGAGGAGTTTATGGGTGAATTTGAACCCGGAATTGGACAAAACGATGACTCTCTCAGAAGTCAGGGGATGGGAAAATTGACTATGGAAACAAACACACAAACATTTATGAAATGGGCAGTGGGATCTTCTAATTGGAGTTTGCACTTAGGGTTACATAAGAGAAAGTGATCAAAGGAGATTGGGAGTGGACGAATAAGCCAGTTACCCTCCAATGGTGGAACCCAACAAAAGGTACGAGAAGCAGGAGGGGTATGAAAAGCTAGACCTCGGTATGAATTTTAGGGTTACCGTTGCAATTCTGGGACCAGAATATTTTCAAGGCTATCAGAGATTATTGTGGGTTGTGGGTAGAGACAGAAGAGAAAATCCAATTTAGAAATCATCTCAAGTGCGCAAGAATCAGAATCAAAGGAGGTGGAGTAAACATAGCAAAATAAGTGACCATTGATGGGGGTGAAATATGTTATACGATGTAAATTTGGACCGAATCGCCGACAAGGGTGTTTGGCAGAGAAGATCGGAATCCTAAAGTCACTACCCAGAGGATACGAGGCGGAGGACCATTGGGTAAAGATGTGAACTTCCTGCAAAGTCAAAAAGCAACAAACATAGCAGGCGAATCACGTGTTTTGATAGAAGAGCATGGGCAGATTTTGAAAACAAATTAGAGAGTGGGCCAGGCCGAGCCAAATTCAAAACAAAGCCAGGTTCAAAGGCTTGGACCAGAACAAACTAAAAAAGGAGGTCTTTAAAATAAAAAGTTTTACATAATATGAGATAAGCAGGGGAGTTTTCTCGAAGGGTTAAAAGACATTAAGGAATTAGCGTCTCGGTTCCTACATGTGTACAATAAAATGGAAGAATCAAATATGGTGGAAAACATCAATAACTCTGCAAATCTTAGTTATGGTGGGTCGATTATTCAGATGAAACAGTATGTTGAAACAACTCGCAATAATGCAAAGGAGATCGACCAAACTAAATATGTCGGGAGAACTCAGGATTACAAAAATTGACACAAGAAGGCTTGCAAATTTAGCCGATTCATAATCTGAGCCGGAATCCATACAAAGTCTTGGTGAATAGACATACACATAAATCGAAGCATCTAATTGGATAATCTTACATATTTTGGAACTCAACAGAACTTATAGAGTGGCGTTTGAAGGTTTTAGGGGAGAAGCACATACACTACTGATGAAGCTCAATGAAAGAAAGAGGGATTGGAGAAGAAAGGGGAAAACAGTGAAGCATCAATTTCTTGACACAGAAGAATTGGCAATAATGAACTTAAGAATTTGCAGTCAAATTTCAATGAGGAAGTTGAATGTGTAAGTAACAGAGAGAGAGCCCAGCCACTATTTCTCAAATGAAAATAAAAATATTATCATGGAATGTTAGGGGGAATAACATGATTTCAACAAGAGTATGCTTAAGAGATCTCTATGTAAATGGAGAGTTGATGTTTATTGGTTTCAAGAGACAAAAATCAACAAGGATGTAGACAAGATTGCAAAACAATTATGGACCAATAGATTGATGAGGTTTGGGTATATCGAAGCCGATGGCAGTAGTGGGGGTCCAGATGATATGGGACTCAAGAATCTGGGTGGGCAGTAGTGTAGAGGAAGGCATATTCTCAATTACATACAAATTCGAAGTTGTTAAGGATGGGTTTTGTTGGTTTCTCACTGGTGTGTATTCTCCACATACTAGAATTGAAAAATTAGAATGATGAGAAAGAATTTATGCAGTTAGGGAGCTATGTGGAGTTACGTAGTTCAAATGTGGGGACTTCAACACTGTTAGAACAATGGCATAAAGGAGATTCTTCAGGAGAATAAACCAAGTTCCGATGCTGATTTCTCGGAGATTGGATATGAGGATATGGAAATAATATATGACTGGTCTAAAGAGTGGGAATTCACATGGTCAGAGGGCCTAACCCTCACATATTGCAGTTGGATAAGGTTATTACTCAACTTGAGTGGGAAGAACAATTCACGAATTTTAGACAACAAATTATTGCCTTAGAGTATATCTGACCACAACTCCTATTATGCTTACAATGTATTGATGGGAACAAGGGAAGTCTTACTTCAAATTTGAGAATTGGTGGATTAATGTAAAGGTTTCAACGATTTAATTCAGGATGGTGGACATGACTTTGTTGTGGAAGGATGCCCAGAAGACTCAAAATTAGCATGAAATTAAAGATTGCAAAGCAAAAAACCAAAGAAAATGGAGAGTGGTGTTTTTTTGTTTGGTACCATTGGGAACTCATAAATAAGAAAAAAATAGGCTACTAAATAGAGTAGTCAGATCGTTTGATTCAGAATGGATAGAAATGATTGAATTAATATGAGTTGATATTCGAGCAACGACTCTAGCTGAAGATAGCCAGAGTGAGAAAAGAATAGAATATAGGGGGATTTTTTTTTTTTTAAAGAAATCGAGAAGTATAATGGTAAAGCAAGGAGATATAACACAATGTTTTTCAAGAGTGGAAAAAACATCGGGAACAACAACACGATAGATTCGGTTATTAGCAGGGGAGAGAGAAAGATCCGATCCGAAAAAAAATCAAAGAGCAGATAATCAATTTCTATAAAAATCTATACACCGAATCAGAAAGTTGAAGGCCTCTTTTTGTGATGATGAATTGCCCCAGAATAAGTCAAAAGGATCAATACTTGATTCAGAGACCATTCTCAGAAGAGAAAGTGGTAAACATTCTCAAATTTTGTGATGGGGACAAAGCCCCCGGCCAGATGGCTTTACTATGTGTTTCTTCAAGAAGTACTGGGAGATCATAAAGGATGATTTGATGCAAACAATCCTTAACTTCCATCAGAATGAAGTGTTTGAAATATCATTGAATTCCACTTTTGTGGCATTAATCCCTATGAAATACGAAGCAGAGGAACTCAAGGATTTTAGGCCAATAAGTTTGATTGGTGGAATGTACAAAATTATCTAAGTTAATCACAGAAAGAATGAAAATAATTGTGGGAAGGTTGATTAATTACACAATCGGCGTCTTTTTTAAGGAGAGAGGATAAATAATGGATGTTCTTATGGCTAGTGGAGTGGTAGATCAAGGGTAAAGAAAAAGATACCAGGTATCCTATGAAAATTGGAATAGAGAAGGGCATTACTAAGTTTGTCACACCCAAAATCGAGCCCGACTGGCGGAACCCACACTTTACCCTCCTAGTGAGCGAACCCCAAACCAAATCTTGCACCTTATTCATTTCAATTATAAACATTAAGCAGCGGAAGACTTAAACTAATTAAATAAAAGACCAATTCAATAACTCAAAATCAAATCTATTAATTCCCCAAATCTGGAATGGAAAGTCATTCCCAAGAACATCTATGACAGTTATAACTAAGAGGTTCTAAGAAGCTAAAATAAATAAAGTAGGTCTATGCCGAAAATCACGGCATCAAGACCATGAGGAAGGGAGATCCAGTCCAAGCTTAGAAGCATTAGCTCACCCTGAGATCGGGGTGAAGAAAGACTGCTTGAACTCAAAAAATATGTTGAGTCGAAGGATGACGGGCACGTTGCTGCACTCCACAATATAACAAAAGGAAACACATAAAAAATAGGGGTCAGTACAACACAGTACTGAGTAGGTACATCGGCCAACTCAAATAGAAAAAAATATATCTCAGATACATCACTTAAATCAACTAATATTCTTAACATGTGATAGCAACAAGTACAAAACATCCATTATAATATCACGATCATAATCTATGAGGACTCAAGCCCTCATGATACTTATTTGGATGGATACATGTTCTTTTAGATGAGTCTTTATTAGTCATCTTTTTTTCAAGATTATTAATCTTTATTCCTCTTGTGTCGGTACGTGACACTCCGATCCCCTACACTATGTGTCTAGAACGTGACACGGCCGATCCCCTAACATATACGTGTCCGGTTCGTGACACCGTCCCACTATTCTATGTGTCGAGTACGTGAAATCGATCCCCTACATCTACGTTGTCGGTTCGTGACACCGTCCCCACAATTTCTATGTGTCGGACGATGACACTCGATCCCCGACACTATACTGTCGGTTCGTGAAAACACGTCCCACTAATTCTATTGTGTCGAATACGTGGACACACCGATCCACTAATCTCATTCGATAATGAATGAAAGCCGGGTCTTTTATATACCAAGGCGTATCATTAATCACTTAGTGCATCAAGCCTTATTTTATACCAAGGCATCATCATTAACAAGAGATTAGGTTATATCAAGATTGGGATTCAATAGCTTCACATGCTTGTTTCATCACAATCATATAGATTATAAAATCAACTCATGCATACACACAATTAAGCATATAAAAGAAGACTCCATAATAATACCCAACACATATCATTCGCTATATTTAAGGGTTACTAGAATGTGTAAAAGAAACCATAACCTACCTCTACCGAAGAGAGAATCGTGATCAAGCAAGGGAAATCCTCAATTTCTTGTTGTCTCTTAGTTCCTCTTTCTCTCTACTCGTTCTCCTATCTTTTTCTTTCTGTCTGTGTTCTTTATTTTTCTTATTCAAACCCTCTTTCTTTTACCCTAATTATTATGTAATTAAGAATGAAAAGATGGAAATAATAACCCACTAATTAACTGTAACGTTCACTTTTTAACCCCCAAGTAATTAGACTTATTACATTAAACCTCTACTTTAATAATTAAAGCAGAATAGTCAAAAAGTCCCTTAAAAACGTGTAAAAGAAACAGACCGAATGGGATGCGTAGCCCGTGAGGGCCGTCGCGCCTGCGGACGGTCGTCATGCTGTCCGTCGCACCATCAGAGACATTTCCATTAAAGACTCTATGACGGTACTCACCCTGTGACGTTGTCCTGCCATTTCGTCGTGACGGTCAGAGCGTCGATTTTTAGTACCCCAATTTCAGATTTTCTAAGTGTTTGGAAACGACAACCCTCCACGACGGTTCGTGATGCCCTTGACGGTCCGTTGTGGCCTCCGTCACCTCTGCCAATTTACCACGTCGGTCCCCGGAACGATCACAAAAAGGAAACAAGGGCGAAAAAAAGGAATACCTGAATCTGTAAACAGAGGTGGTATCTTTCTCGCATATCTGCTTCCTTCTCCAAGTGGCTTCTTCAACCGTCGATTCTCCATTGCACTGATGGATGCAATCTTTCTTGACTCAAATTGCGAAACTTCTCTATCTAAAAATAGCCACAGGCTCCTCCTCATAAGACCAGTTCTCACAAGAACTGAATCCAACGGATAAGTTTAAAAAAAAATTTCCATCCCCATGGTATCTTTCAACATCGGACACATGAACACCGGATGCACTCCGGACAGCCCTGGAGGCAAGGCTAAACTCATAGCCACCTCCCCTACTCGCTTAAGTCTCAAAGGGAGCAATGTACCTTGGACTAAGCTTTCCTTTTACAAAAAACCGCAATCACCCCTTTCATTGGCGCAACTTTCAACAAAGACCTGTTCACCCTCCATGAAACTCTAAGGTCTTAACCTTTCGATACGCATATTCGTTTTGTCTATGTGCGCAGCTAGAAGCTTCCTTGAATAGATTTCCATTTTTCTATCAATCCCTCAAGAGGATCGTACCCCAAGGTCTCTAACCTCGATGCATCACACAACCAAGGGGGGACCTACATCTCCTACCAAACAATGCTGCAAAGGAGCCATATCATGGCTTGCGTGATACTTTATGGTATGAAACTCGCTAGGGTAAGAAGCTATCCAAATGGCCACTCGAATTCATCACACATGCACGAAGCATACTCCTCCAACCACTTGAATCGTTCGCTCAGACTACCAGCGGTCTGAGGATGGGAACGCGGTATAAGGTCCAACCTAGTACCTTCGGCGATGAATGTTTCCAAAAACTTAGAAGTAACAATGCGTACCTAGAATCTGATATGATGGAAGGGAACTCCATTCAATCGGAACAAATTTGCGATGTAAAGTTGGCTAAACTTCTCTGGCTGGTTAAGTCACCTTAACCGGAAGAAATGAGAGACTTAGTGATTGTCCACAATCACCCAAATGAGTCGAACTTGCCCAATGTCTTTGGAGACCACACGAAGTCCATGGCAATTCTCTCCAATTTCCATTCCGGAATGGGCATTCTCTGAAGTGTTCCTCCGGGCCTTGGTGTTCATACTGTACTTGTTGACCAATTTGGACATTTGGCAATACATCCACATATGCACGCTTCATTCTTCTCCACCAAAAAGTGTTGCGTTAGGTCCGGTACATCTTGGTTGCGCCCGGATGTATCGATACCTTGACTATGAGCCTCTGTAAGAATAGTGTTGATCAAATCAAAGACGCGAGGTACACATACCTTCCACTTTAATCAATCAAAACACTTCTTGCATCGACTTTAGCTTCTTTAGCCTCTCCTTGCAACACTTTATCTCGGATCGGGATCATTTTCATTCATTTAAACTGCTTCCCTTAATCTATCAAGGAAGGAAGATCTTGCCTCCACCACAAGCTAAAAATCCTCCCTTCTCATTTCTTTAGTCTCATAAAAAGGTCATTAGCCAGAGTCTGAACCTCCTAGCAATGGGCGCCTAGAGCTTGACAAGTGAGCTAGATTCCCATGCTTCCGCTTGCTACTCTTAAAGCATCGGACAACATTCCCTTCCACCCAGATGACAAAATGTGATGTCGTAGTCTTCAGTAGTTCATCCATCTCATTCTGTTCAAATTCAAATCTCTCTGAGTGAAGAAACATACTGTAGATTACGATGATCCGTATAGACTCACACTTACCCCCATATAAATAGTGTTCTCCATTGCTTTAGTGCAAAACACTAACCGCGGCCAATTCCAATATGGTTGGATAGTTACGTTCATGCACTTTCAATTGTCTTGAAGACATAAGCAATCACATTCTTCTATTTGCATTAGCACTGCACCAACCCGAATTAAGATGCAATCACAATACACAATGAATTCTTGCCTTCCACGGCAAGGTGAGAATTGGTGCTGCAGTGTCAACGAGTCTTGAGCTTCTTGAAAGCTTTAGCTCACACTCATCCGACCATACAAATGGAACATTTTCTTAGTCAAGTATCGTCAGTTGGTAGCATAGAAGAGAATCCCTTGACAAATCGGCGGGTAGTCGGGGTGTAGTAGCTAGCTTAACCCACGAAGCTCCTTATTTCTGACCACATTATAGGTCTTACACAATTTCACTACTGCGAATCTTTAGAGGGACCACCATCACCATCCTTAGAAACCACGTGCCCCAAGAAGGACACTGCATCTAGCCAAAATTCACCCACTAGAGAACTTACGCATAAAGCTTGTTCTCCCAACATTTCCAATACATTCTCAACTTGTCCTCATGTTCCTTCTACTATTGGAGATATCAGTATTCATCAATAAATACGATCACAAAAGAGATCTAAATATGGCTTTAAAAATCCCGTTATCAAAACTCATGACGAAGCAGCATATAAGCGGGGTGTCGCTAAGACAAAAGAATCACTCAAATTCGTAATGCCATACCTGGTTCCTAAAGCAGTCTTTGGACACTATCCGTGGCCCGTATTTCAATTGATGTAACCGGGATCTCAAGTCAATCTTAGAGAAGACACAAGCACCTTGTAACGATGATCGAACAAGTCATTCATGCGAGGAAAAGGATACTTTTTTTATAGTAACCTGTTCAACTGCGGGGTAGTAAACGGTCTATGCAATCTGTGAAGAAAAACTCCCATCTTTCTTTTTACAAACAAAACCGGAAGAACCCCAAGGAGATGCACCTTGTTAAATAAGCTTTGCTCACACAATTCTTGACGTGGCGGCTTGTTAATTCTCTTAACTCCGCGGGCGGGGGCCATTCTATAAGGGGGTTAGACAATGGGAGCGTGTACCAGATTCAGTCAATACAGAAGTCAAATTATCCTATCTGGGGCATACCAGGAAGATCTGCAGGAATACATCAAGAAACTCACGGACCACCGAAACGACTCCAATCGGACGGGTACTTGGGGTTTAGTGTCATCCTTGAGATGTGCCAAGAAAAGCTAAACACCCTTTACTAACCATTTTCTTAGCACGAAGAAAGGAAGAAAGGAGATGATATGCACCGGATTGGAAGTGTAGTCACCCTCCCACCACTAACGGATCTGTCCCAGGCTTGGCCTAAACGTAACGTTTTAGCATTACCATACAAGATCCGCGAATGCGGAGAAAGCAAGGTCATACCCAGAGAAGTACAGCAAAGTCAACCTCTTAAGATAACCAAATCTACATAAGTGTTACCCCACAAAGTCACCAAATAGGACCTATATACCCTTTCAATACACAGATCACCCACCGGAGTAGAAACAGAATAGGCCTATCAAGTAATTCACATGTAATTTAGAACATTAGCAACTGAGAAGATACCATAAGAAATGTGGATCAGGATTCAAAACAATACGGAAGCAATGCAATCACAAACAGAAGAATTACCTGTGTGACAGCATTCAGAGTCTCCGCCTATGGCTCCCCAGGAAAGCTAACAATGGGCCCTTTCGTTGTTTGTCCGTTGCCCCTACCATGTTGTGATGTAGTGCTCCAGTTTGCCCTCATCCCGGCCGTTTTGGGATCACCATTACCTCGAACCACCCACGCCTCCAGAAATACCCGGCCTTACCATGCCACCTCTGCCTCTAGCTATTGGGCGGTCTATAACTCTGTTTGACAATTCCTTCTGAATTGGTACAGTCTCCCAACATCATAACACTCTCTGGCGTCGCGGCATGGGTTCTCAGAGACGTTGGTTGACCGGTATGAGGTAGACCCCAACCACGTTGTAGTGAAAACTGAAGGGCTCGAATGAGGAACCTCAGGGGACGGAACTTGTCCTCTAGAGTAAGACCCATTAAATCACCCCCTTTTCGAAACTATTGATGTCGATGCGTGGGTGAATCATCTGGCGTACTCCTTCACCTCTACCAAGAAATCTACCACTTTTGGCAGGCATTTTGACCGTAGCCGCTACCTGTAAGGCTGAAAATTCGCAATTTGATCTAACCCTCACAAAACGGCGAATCTCCTTGTGGATGAACATAGTTGGGTTGGATATATGGATAAGTGCACGAAACTTAGCTAATATGCATTGACCGACATCCTACCTTGCTCTAGGCTCAAGGAAATCGTCCCTTTCCTACTCTCAAGGTCCGGGGGAAATATTTCTCCCAAAACAAGCTAGAGATGAGGCCCAAGTCATAGGTGGTGCTCGTTGGGTGACATCAAAATGTGGACCGTCCCACAGTTGGAGTTCCCTTGAAACTGGGGTAACTCAGAAACTCAACACCAAAACCGTTCTACTATTACCCATCTTTTGTAGTAGTCATGACAGTCACCAGCAAAATGTAAGCATCCTCAGATTCTGCACCTTGAAGACTGGACGTTGGCCAATTCAGGAACTACATTGAAAATTTTCATGCGGATCATTTGTCATTATAGGCCCAGTAGTCAGGCGTGGAAAGTGCCTATGTCAATGAGGATCATACAAGGGCCATAGTTGGCTGCAGTCGGACCCTCTGAAAAACGGAGGTGTGTGGTGCAGGAAAACGTTGGGGGTGCTGACCCTGTGATCAGCACAACCCACCTAAGATAAGCGAGCACCTGATTGATCTCTCTGGGGTAGGTTGGGGTGGCATTCCCGTTCTTGTACTTGTCATTCTCCCCATCCTCCCTTTCTTAAACCTCCTCAGTCGAGGGAGGAGTCACCGCCCCTAGCACCAGATGGCTAGGTGCTGTCCTCTCCCTCTAGAGGAGTTCCGCCCACGACCTCTACGCGGCCTCTTGCCATGTGCATCGAGCTACAGCCCCCAGTGGCTGTCAGATGCATCTTGTCTTCTGATGTTGATGTATGGCGTAGTCGTTGCTTCTCGTTCTAACCATCTGCAAAAGAGTGAAGAGGCAGATCACCATTTTATCACCTAGAACCATTGGATCCAAGTAAAGCACGAAAGAAAGAGGAAAGAATGGAATTTCCTAAAGTCTTCTAGCTCTACAAAGAAAAGTAAGGCGTCCCTTACCGTTCTTTAAGACCCGACTACGCACCTGGTCATGGTGGATGAGACCAACGAACCTATGCTCTGATACCAAGTTTGTCACGACCCAAAAACCGAGCCGCGAATGGCACCCACATTTACCTCCTATGTGAAGCGAACAACCATATTGAACCTTATCATGTCAATTTAAAACAACTAAAGCAAAAAAAAATGCGGAAACTTAAAAACTCTAAATAAAAAGACAATTCAATAACTTCTAAAATCAACATCTATAATCCCCAAAATCTGGAAAGTACTTTACCACAAGAACAATCTATGATCAGTTTACTAAACTAAGAGTATCTAGAAGCTAAAATAAAAAAAACGCTAGTCTATGCCGAAACTTCAAGGAATCGAATGAGGAAGGAAGATCCAGTCCAAGCTAGAAGCATTAGTCTACCCTGAAAGATCCGGTGTGAGAAGGGACTGGCTTGCTTTTGAAATACGTTGAGTCGAAGGATGACGGCACGTTTGCTGCCATCAAACCAAATAAACAAAGGAAAAAAAAACCATAAAATTAGGGGGTCAGTACAACCAACAAGTATCTGAGTATGTCTCATCGGGCCAACTCAAAATAGAAAAACAATTATATTCAGATAACATCATAAAATCAACAATATTTTCAAAATGTGATAGCACAAGTACAAACATTCAGTTATAATATCACGATCATATCTATTGAGCGACTCACAGGCTCATGCCAACTTATTGGGAGATACATGTTTTCTTGATTGAGTATATTAGTATCTTTCAAGAGTCATGATCTTTATTCCCTATTGTGTCGGACGGACACTCCGATCCATATACTATGTGTCGGAACGTGACATCCGATCCCCTACTCGACGTGCGGGTCAGTGACACCCGTCCACTAAATTCTATTGTCGGTACGTGACACTACGATCCCCAAATCTACGTGTCGTTCGTGACACGTCACACTAATTTCTATGTGTCGGTACGTGACACCCGATCCCCTCAATCTACGTGTCGGTTCGTGACAACCATCCCACTAATTCTATTGGTCGGGACGTGACCACTCCGATCCCCTTCTCATTCGATTAATTCATCAAGCCTTCTTTATACCAAGGCGTCATCCATCTCATAACTGTAGTTAATCAAGGCCTTCTTGGATACCGAAGGCATCATCATTAACAAAGATTAGGTTTTATAAGATTTGGGATTCAATAGCTTCATGTGACTTGTTTCATCACAAACCTATATATATAAAATCACATAATGCATAACACAATTAAGCATAAGAAGACTCTATAATACTACCCAACACATATCATTGCTATTAAGCGTTTACTACGCATAGTGTAAAAGAAACCATAACCTACCTTACCGAAGAATCGTGATCAAGCCAAGCAAAATCCTCAATTCTTGTGCCTCTTCGTTCCTCTCTCTCTCTACTCTTCTCCTCTCTTTTTCTTTTGTCTTGGTTCTTATATTTTTCTTTATTCCAAACCCTCTTCTTTTACCCTAATTATTATGTAATTAAGATGAAAGATGGAAATAATAACCCTAATTAACTTAAGGTACCTCTTTTAACCCCCAGTAATTAGATTATTAACATTAACCCTCTAAACTTTATAATTAAAGCGGAAGGGAAGGAATAGGCAAAAAACGTCCAAAACGATTGTACAAGAAAATCCGACCCGAAACTGGGATTGCGTTTAGCCCGGACGGGGCGTCGCGCCTCGACGGTCCGTCCTGTAGTAAGTCATCGCATCCATCAGAGACCAATTTCCATCAAAAAGACTCTATGACGGTCCGTCACGCTGTGAGGTCCCGTCATGCCATTTCGTCGTGACGGTCAGAGGTCGATTTTCAGTACCCAATTTCACGATTTTTAGTTGTTTTGAACGACACACTCCACGACGGTCCGTCGTGACGTGACGGTCCGTCGTGGCCTCCGTCACCTCTGCCGTGTTCCAGGAATAGAATCTGTTGCTCAAAACGACTTAAACAGGTCGTTACATGAATATCTTGGATTGACAAGACAAGTTTCTTTCTATGGATAATAAAAAACAAGAAGAAATGACCTATTTTATTGAATTTATGTTTAGACGAGAGGATTTGATGATTAAAAAGATCTTCCATTAGTATAGGTGGGGTAGGTCTCATTATTCGTTACCTATATTCCCCCATAGCATGATTGTCTAGATAGACATTACTAGTGGATCAACATTACCTCAAATTTATGGTTTGTACCTTGGCAAGTAGGACAACCCTTTACTATGTGGAAAACACCAGAGATCATGTTATAGCGCACATGGTCTCTATGTCAGTTAAGGCTAATTTTCACATTAATAATGAACAAAAGTTACTTCAATAAGTATCTCATATGTGTTCAAAGGCTTTAAATGTAGCTTGCATTTACCACAGTTTAATGAGTGATGTTTTCTAACTCTTTTTCATGATTTAGTTTGGTCAATTGCATGTCATTAAATGAAATGTTCTCTTTTCTCATTATGTAAATTTTCTATGCATAGCTATCATAGCTGATCCATTATTTTCTATTAACGCATATTCTTGCCTACAATTTCCCAAATGTAGGGTCCGACCGTCAGGGTTCTTATTTCCGTGGGTAGTGGTTGATTTTGAGGTTCCCGAGCTTTGATGAATCCTCATGCTTCAAGGATGGAGTTTTATTGTTTCAATTTCATTCATGTATTTCACTTTAGGATATGATGTATGGGCTAGGCCCAATTTCATTCTAGTATACTAGATAGATATTGAAATAAGTGTGTAGACTTTCGTTTTTCTTTTATAAAAATATTGGAGTTGGACTATTATTTTGCTTTTATCGTTCTATTCCTTATGTCATGAAAACTAAGTGACTTGTATGGGGTCTTTTGGGGTTCTACGTGTCATGTTAAATCTAGGGGGTACTCTTGAGTGGTGATACAAAAGATCAATGGACGGATATTTTCTCAAAATCACTCCAAAGATCTAGAATTAACAATATATGTGGCAAACTAGGAACATATGACTTATACACTCCAACTTGAGAGGTAGTATTAATTATTGTATATATTGATAGTATAGATATGAGAATATTTAAATGTGGAATGATTAATAAATCTAGATATGAGAATATTCAATGCTCTCTTTAATTAGGAAGTTAGAAGATTGTGTAATATTTTATGATTTTCTTTCCTTATTTACATTATCTGTAACAGCTATTTAAATCCATCAACTTGAGGGAATGATCAATTAATTCAATTCCAACTATCTCTTCTGTTCTTCTTCTAAATACTCAATCCTCAATCAAGAAATCGTTACAAATTCTTCATTTAATGAAATACCTTTGCATTTTCCTTTTAGGGCAAAGAAAGAGTCCACAAAAACTTTCCCTAGTACTAGGAGAAGTTTCCGCACTATCACTTGAACTGATGTACTACATTTCTTTTGTATTTCATAAATCATTGTGCTCTCTCAGACTACAATTTTAAGGAAAAAAGAGATAGTGTGAGTTATACATCTAGAGGTTGTGTCTAGAAAGTAAAGGATATTAGAATTCCTGAATTAAAAAATTTACAAGAAGCTCGTAAAGGAAGCATTGTAACCCAAGAGCATTTGACTAAGAACGACATCGGTGATCTAAACTAATATAAAATTACTTGTCTTCTTTTATTTCATCATGTATTATTACTTATCTAACTTAAAGGAAAGAGACTTTTTTTCTTCAGTTAGTCGCCTAAGAAATAGTTACCAGAGTCATAGCGCTAACATAATCTACACTTCTCTAGGGGCACTTGAGTTTTAAGCTAGTTAGTATGTTAGCAGATGTGATCATTAGTTCTTTTATAATAAAATAAATTTTATATATCAAGTAAATGTTTCTAGACAGAATAAAAAATATGTAAAGTAGTTATCTCAAACACAAACTAAATCATGATGATAACACAACATTTAAAAAGCAGGAACTATTAATTGAGGTGGCCTGTCCATTAATCTTGATGTATAGGCCTAATATGACCTTAAGCTCTTCTTGACTTAAAGCTACTTTTGATTAATCTAATTAGTAAAGTACGGTCCCTTGCCTTCCATGGGAACTTTTGTTCTCCCTTTCAATCCGTATCATGTGATTCTATAAATTTTTGTCTTATTGTTTCTTCCCTTATCATGGTCAAAGAGAAGATCATTTCCTCCTTATTGCAAAAATTAATAGAATCCTAAGCCATGGGTTTAGGATATCAACACTCTAGAGCTGGAATTTCATTATTTAATGATGTATGGTTAAGTCTATTTTTCATAATTCTAGATACCATATTTTGTACTATTAAGGAAATCCACTATTGCATGCATAAAATCATCATTTGTTTTCAGAAAGATACTCTTTTTGAGATAAGATTAAAACAAAAAAAATAGTAAGACATGTAAATTGGGATGAATGAAGTACCATTCCGATGAGGAAAATGTAGTAAAGTTCACTATTCTAAAAAAATGATTCAAATTTCCATTTTTCTCTTTTATATTTATGTTTACTCCTAAATTCGATGCTAGCTTTAATGCTTACTAGTTTCATGTATTTCCCTAGCAATTTAATAAAAGGTAATACTATTCTTATACCTTAACTCATAAGCTTTCTTTAGTTGATATGATTTGCAACAATATATAGCTAAGTGAACCATACGTCTAGATATGATTGAGATTAATTGATAGACTAATTAATATATAGACCCATTTTTGTTTCACATGCCTACCATATGTATATGCTTGGGAATCTAATAAATGGATATGAATGAAAAGCTGCTTCTAAAGTTATTAGTTAGTTAGTGTTAAAAAAGCTGCATGTTTAGACTTGGTTTCTACTTTTGAAATTTCTTATTATCCATGATATATGCTATATAATATTAATCTCTTAATCTTATTCTTTTGTTTTTATTAATTCTTTGGACAGTTGGTTCATAGAATTGTCGCAAAAATCAAATTCAAATAGTATATATATCATAAGATGATGTAAGTAATTAGTCAATATCTTGAGGCCAATAGAAACTTAGATGGAATGTATATCTTATTGAAGGAGGATTAAGAATAATTTTCCTAATATATTGAATCATGAGTAGTTATAAACAGATCTACTCAGTGAATTAATTATAAGCAAAAGATTGACCAGTGAATTTAGTAGCATAAATGCTTCATATGGTTTAATTTGTAAAGATGTATTCCAAACTTGAACTGAAATAGTGAGCTTTACCGCAGCAAGTACTTTATAGATTTATAAAATAATGTTAACTTTTGATAGAATTGAGACCCTTAATATTTGAATTAACGAGTTGAAAAGTAGTAAACCAACAATTATTATTTGGAGTGACAAAACATGTTTAACAAATACAGTGAAACCTCGCTACATTAATCAATAACTTTTCGAAGATAACATTTTTCATTGAACCTGAATCACTAAAAAAAAAACAGTGTTTAGCAAAGGATGTAGCGACGAAATCAATTTTGTCGCTATATAACAATGGATTAGCAACGAAGTAGCCATTTCGTTGCAAAAATTACAAATAATTTTTTGAGTTATAATATGGCAACGGATTGGCAACGGAATATGTTCTTTGTCGCTAAATAATAACGGGAAACTTTGGCGCCTTTATTTTCGCTACGGATTTTACAACAAAGTAGGTTTTACAAATTTAATAATATTGCGACGGAATTAGTGACGGAAAAGCGTTGCTAGAATTCTAAATATATTTTAAAGGAATTTAAATTATGTAGTGATGGAAATATCCGTCGCTAAATTTTAATGTGAATAATTATATTTATTTTTAGCAATGGATGTCATATCCATCGCTAAGTTTGTTGCTATTTCTTTAACTAAGTCCTCAGTCCATAGAAAACACAAAAAGGAAACAAAAAATTACAATCCCTCAAAAATAGGGTTTTCTCTTAGTGAAAGCTCCGAACAACAACAACAGCTCAGTGAGAACTCACGCCTATCAGGTAAAATTTTGATTACTCTTGTCTCCTCCTTTTGATCGCTCCCATCTCAAATGAAATGTGAAATTGCTCGTCTCCTTCATCCTCAGGTGAAAGGTGACCTTCTGTCTTTGATAATTTCTCTTTTTTCATATGTTCGGTTAGTTTCTAGTGCGGTGAAGAGGAGGTGTTGACTTCTATTTGGTGAAAAACAACTGAGGGAATAGGATGGGGTTATCAGGGATATGCCAAAATTAAACGTAGTGCACTGGCTTGCTTATGCTTTGCTCGACGAAATTCTCCATATCGGGCAATAACAGTGATAAGAAGTTTCTAAGCTTTTCACTATCTGGTCGCTGCTCGGAGAAAGGTAATGTTTCCTCCATAATCTTCTCCTCGTCTTATTCTATTCATGGTATGTCTCACTACTCTGTTGTTGTATCATTGTTGTTTGTATATGAGAATTGATGACTTTAATTTGCTATACATGTGTTCTTAATGGATTTCGTTAATTCATATTAATGTGGAAGTTAGATTTTATTGTTTAGTATTTATTATTGTCGCTTATTTGTTCCTTTTTGTTTGAATCCGTTTTCAGTGAACGCTCTTCGCTATGTTGTAGAATCTCTGTTCTTCGTTTTTATTGTATGTAAGACTATGTTTTTACATTCAGTTTTGCTACTGTTAATGATGCTTTCTTTTCAAAATAAGGATAGAATATTGAAGCTAGTAGCTTGTTTCAAATCCCATTATCATTCTACGAATCGAATTTATGTTTTCATTTACCAAAATTTTATTTGATAGCTGTTAGTTATCCTTTCGTTCCTAAAACTCATCACTTGTTTATTTTTTGTACTTAATAGCTACTAAGCTATTAAATATACAATAGAGTAACTTCTTTTTAGATTCAACGAAATGGCTTGAAAAGCATTTTAGTTTCTGACTAGTGAGCATTAATTTAGCATCGTTGCATCAGTTAATTATTTTAGATGTATGAAATTCTCTCTGCTTCATGTGTAATACAACTATATATGCTGTGCATTCTCACGGGACAAGTCTTTCACACTGTAGGACCTTGTCTCTCTATTGTAGTAATTACTCCTTTTTTCATATGGTTACTTGATAAGTAGGAGTTCGTTTAGCTTTTGAAATTGTTAATTATGTTCTGAGATTGTTATTATGTGTGTGATACGTTTTATGCTATAAAATACAAAATCATCTCGAAATTATTTGATGTAATGAACTAAGAAGGATTTTGATCTTATCTGACACCACTTGAGTTGGTAGGTTGTGTGGTTCATTGTAGAAACTTAATTTAGTTTGGAGTACTGTGGTGTTGAATATACTGATCAGTAGATTTTGGGGTTTAAAATTGCCAGTTCGATTGAATTTTCTCTGCCTCAGGCTTTCTATTCTTCATCTATTTCTCTAAGTTGTTATGGTTTGAAGGCTAATCATCGGGGTATATGTGTAACTGAGAAAAGACATAGACATCATGGTTAAGTTTCTATTTCCCCTTCTTCTTCTTTCCACTGTATTAAAAATATTTTCTATTGAAGATTTTCATGGAATATGCTTCTGTTTGTTGCTGATGAAATGTAGTATTGTCCCCAAATGCTTTTTTTGCTCTAGTTTCTCAAACACTGAAAAGTGTTGTTTGTACTGTAAATTAAATGTGATGCTTTAATACCTTTTGCTTGTCATCAATTTTGTGAGATTAATATAGTAATTAGATAGTTTCAATAAGTTCATTGTAACTAGAATGCTTCAGTAAGTTGATTTGAATCAAAATGCTTTAATTGGTCTATAAGTCGACTAATATTAGAATGTTCCACTAATTTTTTTTAAGTTGATTGTAACTAATAATTTCTTTTAATAGTTCGTAAGTTTTTGTTAAGTCTTCCTAGTGAAGAGTTTTAGAAATTGTTCTTGTTTTGCCGAAATGCATGTTTTGTTCTTATTTGATGAATATGAATGAGAGTACCTTCTGGTCCACGGTTTGTGCTTATTACTAATATTATTTTATTTTTTGTAAATTTAAACATTTTTAGGAACATGAATAATCTAGGGCGTGGTTGGATGTATGATAGGTTGGATGGCCGAGGGGCTATAAATTCTAGTTTCGTAATTGGAGTGGATCTGTTTATCCAATTTGCATGCTTGCAAAAGAATCGGATGAGCTGGTAATATATTTAGATGTCCATGTAATAAATGTCACAACTTTAACTTCACGGATGTTGAAACGATTAAGCATCACCTTATACGGATGGATTGTTGCTAAACTAGTTTATTGTGCAAACATCAAGGAGAAAACATATGATTGGGAGATTTTTTTGAGCAAGATCGGAATGTGGTGCTACACTAAATAGGATATGATAAATCCATACGTGAAAATGATTTTAGATGCAGGTTGGTCTACCTTTCCCCAAGGTTCAAATTGAAAATCTTTAGAAATATGACGCATCGAGTAGTCTAATCTTGTGAAACCTTCATGAGGAAGATCTATTCCCGAGTCCCAAAAATATATGATTTGCTACAAGCGCGGATGCCAAAATTATATCTAAGTTTCCCTCTCTCAACTTGTTGTTGTCTCTTGAATGTTAAATATTAAAATGGAGAACAATATGTCACAGAGATACTATAACCAAATGATTCAATTGTTGAAAGAGATTTTACCTAAAGATAACATAGTGCTTGATATCTACTATCAGACCAGGAAGCTAGTGCATATCTTGGGTTTGCCTGTTGAAAAGATTGATTGCTATGAATCAGGATGTATGTTGTATTGGGGTGATGATGAACACCTTACATCTAGTACACTTTGTGTACATGATAGATACAAGCGTCGTGTTGGCTCTCGTAAGAGGAAATTGATCCCTTACAACAAAATGTATTATTTTCCTTTGATTCCTAGATTGCAAAGATTGTATCCATCCCATGCTACAGTTGCCGACATGAGATGACATCATGAGCTTACAAAAGAGGATGGTGTAATGCTTCATACATCAGAATTCGAGGCTTGGAAGCAATTCAATGACACTGATCCTTTTTCTGCTAAAGAACCAAGAAATGTAAGGTTAGGATTATGTACTGATGGTTTCCAACCATTTCGTCAGTCTGGGGACCAGTGATTGTCATACCTTATAATTTACCTCCGGGAATATGTATGAAAGAGGCTTATATGTTCTTAACGGTCATTGTTTCAGGGCCAAACAATCCCAAACATAAAATTCATGTTTATTTGCAGCCTCTAATAAAGGACTTGACTTTATTCTGGGAGACAGGCGTGCAAGCATTTTACATCTCAAAAAAGCAAGACTTTCAACTAAGGGCAGCTTAAATGTGGACAATCAGTGACTTTCCATCATATTCTATGTTATCAAGATGTACAACTGTAGGTAAGTTAGCATGTCCCTATTGTATGGAGGAAACACAATCCTTTATATTGACCCATGGTAGGATAACATCTTGGTTTGACTATCATCGGATGTTTCTTGACCAGCATCACCCATTTAGGAGAGATCGTAACAACTTTCTCAAAGGCAAGCTGTCAAAAGACCACCGCCCTATAGAACATGAGAGGGAATATTGAATCAAATTTGTGATTTGGAAATAAGAAAAGTAATAGATTTAGATGCAGAACTAGTCAATCGAAGAATATGCAAGTCTTGTGGATGGAAAAAGAGAAGCATCTTTTGTGATTTGCCTTATTGGAGTTCTAACATGATTCAAAATAATCTTGATGTCATGCATATTGAAAAAATGTCTTTGATAATGCATTTAACAGTGTTAGTTTTGATGACAAAACCAAAGAATCACATCACGTGTAAGACCGGTAGAGTATTGTTACGACATCACGTGCAAAAGCAATAGTAAGGGAAATATCCCAAAGCTATTATACGATAGACAGGACGCAAGAGTTCTCTTGTAAATTGGGTGAAATGTGTTAATCTCCAGATGGTATATTTTCCAATTGAGTCGATGTCCAGGGAAAAGATGTTGTGGAAAAGGATAAATGCATTAAAAGTCAGATTTCACGGGTTCATGCGATTGACTTGTAATACCTTTTGTGAACTACTTCTTATTAATGTGTGGAAAGTACTTAAAGAATTGAGCCTATTTTTCAAAGATCTTATATCTACAACTCTACGAGTTGATGACACAGAGAGATTAGAGAGAGACATCCCACAAATCTTGTGCAAGTTAGAACGTATAGTTCCTCCCTGATTCTTTGACTCAATGGAACATCTTGCTGTATACCTTCCACATTAAGCAAGGATAGTTGGACCTCTACAATGTCGATGGATGTACCCTTTTAAAAGGTAAATGTAAAACTTAATATAATATTAGCTACTATTATGCTATACATTTTATCTTCTAATGTAATGGTCCATACATGTTATATATTTAGGTATCTAGGAACTCTTACAAGGATGATTGGAAATAAAGCTAGTGTTGAGGGTTCCATTTGTGAAGCATACTTGACGACATAGTCAAACAACTGTTTTCTCATTATTTTGAACCTCATGTCATGACACGTAATCATACCGTAGACCATAGTGATGATGGTGGAGATAAGGAAGATATTGAAGGAAAATTATCAATATTCTCCTATCAAAGTCGACTATGGGTAGAAAAAAAAAGGGATTTATCCCTCGAAGAAACAAAGGTGCCAAAACTTATACCTTAATAAATTGTGAGGAGGTTGAGACGTTTGTAATGTAATAGGAGTTAATTTTATTTTCTTAATAATATAAAAATATCCTTAAATCACAACTTTCCAAGTGAACTTATTTTGTGTTAATGATGAAAGTCCGTCTAGCAACGTTTGCAAGAAGAATTTCTAATCTACCTTCAGGGTCAAATAGACGAGAGTCTTGAAGAAAATTTCTCTATATGGTTCAAGTAATTTATGAATAATGTGAAATTATCTTTTATACAATAACATGTTTAAATTAGTTTTAAAATTTAGTAAGTCTTACATTTTCAAAAAAAATAGGTCCAATGCAATCCCATTGAGAATGAATTCTTGTGTAGTCTTGCTCGTGGACCATTAATAGACGCTACATGTTATTCTGTGTATTTTGTTAATGGATACAAATTTCACACGGAATGTCATGGTAGCACAAGATCAACAATGAATAGTGGAGTTTGTATCTCAAATTCAAATTTAGGTTATTACTATGGACTGATAAAACAAATAATACAAGTAGAATATCTTGAATCATCATTAAAGCAAACTATATTATTCAAATGTGAATAGTTTGACCCAATGATGTATGTTGGTGTTAAAAGTCACAATCAACAAAAAATTTCGTCGATATAAAAAGTATGAACCTTTTGTTCTTGCAATGCAAGCAACACAAGTATGTTATGTACCTTATCCTAGCAATAAAAAGGACAATGATCATTGGGCAGCTGTGTTGAAGGTCAAACCTCGAAATGTTATTTAATTGCCTAATGAGGAAGTGATAATAGTTTTAGAAGTAAATGTTCCATTTCAAGTTGAAGAAGTTGAAGTCCACGAGATAGATATGACAGTTTTCGTTGATGAAAACATACTCTTAAATTATCAAAATGGAGATGTTATTGAAATGGATGAACCCATTAATGATTGATTATTGCAAGAGAATAATGAAATCCACATAGTATCCACAGAAGAAGAGTATGAAACTGATGAAACTTAGGAAAGTGAGGACGAGGAAGAGGAAGAGTATGAAAAAGACACTGAATAGTTCTTGATCATTTTCTATTGTATTTTCACTATATTTTAATTGTTTCAGATTTTCAATCGAGGATAATCTATTGTAGTTTCTGATATTTAGTTTAGGATTTTAAAAAGAAATAGTTCTTGTCTTTGAACTATGTGTGTTCTATTACTTATTTTTCAATTCCTAATTAAATCTTTGGGAGACTTGTTGTTATGTAAATTCTTTAACTAATAGATCATTTCTTTGAATTGAATGACATTACTTGACAGTGATTGTGTAACCATCAGGTGTTGGAGCCTTATCAGAAGCACATGATAGATTTCATATCAACAAGCTAACAGAGATAGTTTTCATATTTCAACATTGTTTCATGTAATTTCAGTATCTAACAACAGTGATATATTTGTTTATACATATGGCTAGAGCCAAATAGCCGTGGAAAATCCTCAGGTAGAACTAATCCTGCTATTCGTCTAAGCAGGACAAGTATTCCCAAGCCTACTATAATTATCCTCAACAACATCGTACCCCAACCAATATTGAAAGGTAAACTCAAAATATTAGCCCAACCATCTCTAAGACACCTCCAGATACACCAAATCAGTGTAACCTAATAGATGACGATCTTTCTACTCAGAGAAATGTTCTGAAGCCTTATTAGAAGAACATGATTGATTTCTAATGCTCATTCTTTGTGTAAATCTTCTTATAGAAGTTCATGATCCCTTTACTCTTGTTACTTTTGTTATAGAGAGTTACTCTTGTTACTCTTGTATCTCCAAGTACTAATTTTTTCACTTGATCAACAAGCTCTTACAAAGACTGTTTTCATATTTCAGCATTGTTCCTGTAAATTCATTATCTAACAACAATGTTATATTTGTTTATAGGTATAGATGGACGAAGAGGTCGTGGAAAATCCTCAGGTAGTAGTAATCCTGCTATTCGTGTAAGCACGCCAACTATTCCCAAGCCCACAATAGTTTCTCCTCAACAAGGTGGTACTCCGACCAATATTGAAACGTCAACTCAAAGTATTAGCCCAACCATCTCTGAGACACTTCCAGCTACACCAAATCAGAGTAACACAATAGGTCAGAGTCTTTCTACTTAGAGTAATGTTTCTAACAGGTCATACAAATACAAGTGCTGAAGGTGAATCCAACAGTAGCCATACAAGGATACTTGTATTTCTAAGTTCTACCGGTTTAGTCCATTCTTTTAATTTTATTTCTAAACTTAGTTCTACTTAGTGCGTTGAAAAACTTAAATGTGCTACCATTGAAATCTGATTGTTTGGTTTAAATGTTCTACCTTTGAAATCTGATTATTTGGTTTAAATGTTCTACCTTTGAAATTTGAGTAATCTAGTGAAGTAACGCTTAGGTTGTAGCTGCCTATTTGTGCTGCTAAATACCTTAAATTTTCTGAATGAATCCAAGGTAAGGATCCTGCTATTTGTTGTGTCGATGACACTTGCTTTCTTTGAATTTTGATTTATGATAGTCATCCTAATAACCTTTTAAAATTTATAAAGACTGGAACTTTCTCAATTATGCTCTAGTTTCATATCCAAATCTCTCAAAAGTGATGTTAATCCAAATGGAATCAATTGGAAAGGTGTTTCAAATTATGTAAGAAATGGTTATTGTGGAGAATTTAAGGTGTAACTTTTCATTGTAAGTGAGTTTAGCAAGTGTATACACATATATAGATAGGACATTAATATGTTACTTTCAAACTCTATAACTAACATATATAGGTAGGACATTAATATATTTCAATTGAAGAACATCACAAGAAACTTGTGAGTATATATATTCTGCAAACTCTATAACTAACATCTTCTATTGTATGATATATATATGTAACGTGATTTCTTTTGTATAGGCTATTGAAAAAATTTGAGATCCCATGCCATGTGAGGTACATCTGCATGTTCATACGCACAGACATGATGGAAAATCATTTGTTGGTAAGCGTTCTTGAGGTATCCATGTAATTCTTAAAATTGGAGGTGCTTTGGTTGTTTCCAACAGTGAAATTTTGTCCCTTTTTAATGTGTATTTGTTGTTGCTGTTTTGTATAATTCTAATGATGTTTTGAGACTTTTCGATGCAATTTAAGTGTTGTTTTGATGTGATTCTAGTGTCATTTTAGAGAGAAACTACTGATACTATTTTGCGGTAATTTGAGTGTTGTTGAGCTTTCCAGTGCAATTTAGTGTGTTTTTGGTATTATGATCTAGTGTTAATGTATTGTGAATCTAGTGCAATTATTTTTGGTGCAACTCTAGACCTGTTTTAGTGAGAATTTGTTGTTGCTTCAGTGTAATTCAGGAGTTGTTTGAATAGAAGAATGACATGAACTCTGATAAGTTGTCATGCATGTCTTCTCATCCTTAGGACCCTCCACTGATTTGATATCCAAAACAGTCTGAGAAGCAGAAAATCTTATCTCCCGCATTCTACTCAGGAACATGTACTTTGTCAATATGTCACCGAAGTTCTTATATGGGGTGTCCTGTCACCAAGAAAAAAAATAAAACATCATAAGCTCATGTAACCTCGATCAAGTACTTTCCTCGTATGATACAATACAAGCTTGAAAGAACAATTACCTAACTCAGTCTGGCTTCTGAAAGTCAGTCGTCAGCATCTCAAGGTGCTCCTCACATCTATTCAAGGTACACAAGGCTATGGATCTCTCCCCACATAGAGTATGATGAATATCTCTGTAGCTCGATCACTGAGGAACTTGAGAGAGTGTGGGGGAGGGGCATTTTTAAGTGAACAATTAGGGTGTCATTGTCTCGTGTGTACAGGTCCAATTGCATATTAATTATTGATTATGGGGTCAGAAAGAGTCCAAACCCCATTATTTCATAATGCATACTCTGGGAACTACTTTGGCAAGGTGTGAGTATAATTTATATGTCTAATACTCTGTGAGTATAGTTGACCAGGGTAGGGTGCAGAGATAGTCAATCTTGCTGCAATAACACGACTTCTTTATGCTTTAAAACTTGGCTGTATTTTTCTGCATTTCCTCAAATTTTGGTTGGTTTGTTCCATACTTAATGCATTATCATTTTTTAATTATTATAGCGAAAAAAATATGAAGAAATATTTTATGAGCAAAAAAACATTTCTCAAAAATGATATTGATCAATAATGAAACATTATTACCAAGATGCGGGTGGGAGGGGGAGAAAAGAAAAGGAAAAATATATGGTCTTGGATCTGAAGCAAAAAATTACTGTGGGCAGAATCTTTGTGGATCATCATCATTACCACCTATATTTTCCAAATCAATATCAACAAATATGGACGAGTTCATAAAGAAAATGATGTCTGCACTAACTAGTCATCTTGTTCCTATTATTGTTGAGCATGTGCAAGTATCGGTGACTCCATCCGACAATCCATCAACTTTTGCACCCATGCCTCCTGCTAGTAATGTGGACGAGGTTGATACCTCAATTTCAAGTTATCATCGTATCCTTTAGTCTCCAACTAATTTAATTTTTGATAATTTCATACTTTTTGGAAACTACAAATTGTGCGTAGTAACATTTTAATGAACGTAGGTTCATTTAAGAGTACTTGATAGTTTTCTTTGGATATTTTCAACCAGAAATATGTGGTTTTGGATTTCTCTATTTTTATAATATGAATTTTCTATGAGTATTATGTTATATGAATATTTGTTAATTTGGAGTATTTAGTCAATTTAAGTTAATTTATTTCTGCAGTGCATATTTGAAGTAACCAAATCAAATAATTTTAGAAGAACAATTTTTAGAAACAAATTTTGCGGCTATTTGGTCGTTGCTTTTGAAAAGAATGTTGGTGACGGATCAGTGCGAATTATTCAAGGCCTAATACGTTGTAACCAAATATGTTGTGATGGAAATTTCGCTGCAAATTTATCCAAAATAACGAAATGTATTATGAAATTAGCAACAAAACTATCTAAATATAACGACTAAAATGTTTCGTCACTATGACATCGCTAAACTTGTGACAAAACACCATTTTTCATCATAGAATTATGAAATTAGCAACAAAACTATATAAATATAATGACGACTAATTCGTCGCTAACGTATGGTGAGGGAAATGTTTCGTCACTATGACGTTGCTAAACTTGTGAAGAAATTCATTTTTCGTCACTAAGAGATTACTAATGAGCATTATAGCAACAGTCAATACCCTATTGCTAATCTGTCACTAATTGTGATTAGTGACAGATTTTCATCATAGAGTGACGGATTGTGTCTGTAGCTAAACACTGTTTTTGTGTAGTGACTTGTGCCAATAGAAAAAATCACTCTCTCACTCTGTAACACCTTGAAAATCCAAGACACGTTGTAAAGCCTAACATAGGTGTCATAAGGTCTAATTACTGTTTCTAAGTCCAATCTTAATGGATATAGGTCATTTAGAAGGTTTAAGAACCCAAACGTCCATGACGTCCAGGAAGTTGGTTCAAAGGGATATTAGTGTGTCTTAGCCTATTTGACTAACTTTTACGAGTCGAAAATGTAAGAAAATTGGTAGAAAGGTAGCTAATAGGGGTTTGACTTTTTTCATGGTTGAAACGTCCGAGTACGACTCCCCAAGGACCAACTAAAGACCCTTGAGAAGGACCCTTGTAGTTTGATGCAACACTGCTTTGCAGTATGCATCGACGGGACAGAAGACGGCCGTGTGTGGATTGACGGGGCGTCGATGCCACCGTCATCCCACACTTTGGATGGTGGAAAAGGTGTCTTCACCCGCATTGTAATATCATGCATCCAAAATAGTCCAAAAACAAGCTTTACAGAAAAATCTGCAGGTGCAACCAAAAGTGGCATTGATGAACCGTAGCCTGACCAACGGTCCGTCTAACACATCCGGTTATGGGGTCAGAAACTCCAACAAAGCTCAGCCAAGGAAAATTGGTTAAGTCTTGGTCTAAGGACGGACCTACGGTCAGTAGTCTATAATCTTCTATTGAGACCCCCTTCACCTACTCTCTGACAAGAGCCACAGATGACTAGCACGGTCCGTAGGTAGGAATTAGCAGACAGTTAAGGGGGAAATACAGTTTTGCCAACTTTAAATGGTCATAACTCTTATCAAAAAATGAATTATGTGTCCCATGACCTACATACAGATAGATCATTGAATTAGCTTTCCATATCCACTAACTTTGCTAAAATCAGACCTTCGAGTAAGAAATTATGACCATTTTAGTAAAGACATGTCGAACAGACCCAACCTACGGAGCCAACAACAGAACGTCAATAAAACGACGGACCGTCTGTCCTGGACGTCGTTTGTTCCGACAAATACTTACCTAGGGGTCTTTTGGTCCTTTCCCACTCGTTTAAACCCTAAGTTACGTCGTTTTAACCCTAAATCATCATATATTAGTCAGGTTTACGCTCGAACATAAGTAAAGTAAAAAACTATATTAGTCAATATAATTAAATCTAAACTTAGAAGAAATTAGAATCAAGAGGGAATGAAAAAAGCTCTAAAGAAAACTTAGTTCAAGAACGAACAAGTTTCCGGAAGGCGGCCAGCCCCGGAAACTAAAGTAAATTTTTATGGGTTTCATCCACTGAGGTAGTGGGATTTATTTAACTAGTGGATTCCTTTCACCCATTGGGTCCCTAGTTTTCATTCAGATTCTTGATTTCCATATCATAATTAGACCTGGGATTTCTAGAACTTCAATAGAATTTCATGAACTTATTTGTCATATGTTCCAAATAAGATTATCGTGTTATTACTCAGATTATTGCATCAATTTCAGAACCCTTGCTTTGTATTTCTTTAGTCCATGAATTAAATATGTTAGGTTAGATATTTCAGTTATTCAGTTATGCATGCCTCAGTTTTTAATGCACCATTATCAGATTAAATGTTGCATTCTCAGTTTGCATTGATCAGTTTTGAGCTATCCAATATTTATAGAAAATTCAGACATAATATGTTAACTATATAAATCCATGGGAGTAGCATAATACCGAGTTGGACTAGGGTTCAGCGTACCCAATTAGTCCTAGAACTACTAGCCAAGTAGGTTTACAGTACACTCTGTGGGCAATCAGTTTAGTGATCACGCCAGCATGCCTTTATACCTTTGGCAGGGTATATTGGGTCCTCTCGATGGGGCATATAATCGGACTGCACATTTAACTCATGTGATTTTATTAACGGTTATTAGTAGCTTCCACAGTTCAGTCAGACTCTTTTGCATTGACCATTTATCAGTATCCAGTTTCAACATTTTATAAACTGGTCATTACATTCAGTTAGCTTAGAATTCTCTATCTCATGTTCAAATTATCATACTTGCTTTTGTGCTTGTTTAGTTATGTTTTATTTCAGATTTATTCTATCCTACATGCCCAAAGCCCTTCAAGTACTGACGCATACATGCGCTATATCTTCTTGTGATGTAGGTTCAGGTTCTCAGCATCCAGAACATGCATAGATCGATTTCCGATCTTCAGCTCAGCAGATTCAGTGGTGAGTCCTCATTCTCCGAAGAAAATAGTCATGAGTTTATTTTCAGTATTTAGTCTTTTAGTTTCAGTTTTTGCTAGATTTAGCTGGGCTTTTGTCCGTATGTCTAATCAGTTTAGAGTCTTATGCAGATATAAGTTAGATTCAAACTTAGTGTTAAGGTAGTTAACTTCATGTAGATTAAAACTCATCAGTCTTCATTATTATATCAGTTTTAGATATGGTCCCCATCTTTTCTTATAAAATTCTGATATTCCGCATTAGTTTTATTATTTTCTTAGTATTGCTCATGATAATGCAGCAGAGGTTAGTTAGGGATCACTGTGAGTCCTAGGTTTTCCGGCTATCGCGTTTTAGGGGGTACAAGGGTGTGGCAAAAACTTGGTACAGAGCCCACTAGTTAAGTGTCTTAGGATGTCTAAAAAGCATGATGTTTGCAAAAAGTAGAGTCCGTTTATGGTCGTGTGTGTGAAGTGCACCACATCTAATGAGAGGGAGGCTAGGAAGTGTTTTAGAAAAAAAACCATCACTTTCTTGGTATTCTAATCATGCGTGAGGTATGATCTTATTCCATTCTAACTTGAAATTTTACATTTCAGATCTTGCCTCCTCGTAGAGCTAACGCTAGGAATGGGAACGCCAGAAATGCAAACGCAACTCCTCCAGCCCCATATCAGAAAGTCTCCAATGCTGAGTTTAGAAATGCTATATAGATGTTGGCTCGAAGTATGACTAACCAAGAAAATCATGTTCATGCTCATGTGAATGAAAATGGGGGATCAATGGCAACAAGGGTCGGTGAAATAGTTAGGATGAATCCTCCTGAGTTCTTAGGATCGCAAGCTAAATGAGTATTGGAATTTCTTGGAGGATATAAAAGAAAGATTTTCTTTGAGGGTAATGGTATGAAGGTCACTGTGGATGAAGGTTGAGTTTAGTTTCATGACAAGTTGAGGTTTATTTCATATCTGGTACACTCAGTGGAAGGAGAATAGGGGTGCAAATGTGGCTCCTATCACTTGGGGTTGTTTTAGTGAGAATTTTCTTGACAGGTTTTTCCGTATAGAGTTGAGAGTAGCAAAAGCCGAAAAATTCGTGAACTTAAGGCAGGGTAACATGACAGTCCAAGAGTATAGACTCCAGTTTAACCAACTCTCCAAGTATTCTCCTCACATGGTTACTAACTCCAAGGCTCAAAGGAATAAGTTTTTGTATGTAGTGTAAGATTTTGTGAAAACTGATTGCAGAAATGTGGTGTTACTTGGAGATATGAACTTCTCTAGACTTATGACTCATGCTCAGAAGGTTGAGGGTGATAAGCTTAGGGAACAGGCTAAGGAAAATAAGAAGGCTAGGACTGGGAACTATGTCTATTCTAAGCAGAAATCGGGTGGTGGAAATCGCTCGCAGGGTCAGCAAAAGTTTTTGGCTCCAGTCCGTTCATCAGCTAGTGTTCCATCCTCCAAGAACAAGTATGACCAGAAGGGTAGAGCACCAGGCTCTAAATATTAGGAAAGTGTTTCAGGCACAAAACTTACCCCACTCTCCATAAGTGTGGTAAGACCTTTCGGGCGAGGGTCTTGAGGGGAAAAAGAGGGATGTTTTGGGTGTGGTAGTATGTCCCACAGGTGAGGTTTTTTCCTCTAGACAGGGGTCAAGGAGGTGGTATCATTGTAGAGCCTCATTACAACTTCACCCGCACCAGACATCGCACAAATCAGCGGGAACATCTAGACAAGGTGCGGTCAATGCCAAATCAGGTTGTACGCTCTTCAGGCTCGCCAGGATCAACAAGGTTCTCCTGATGTAGTCACTGATACGTTACGTGTCTTTGACCTTGATATTTATGCAATGTTAGATCCAATGACTACTATTTCTTTTGTAACACCTTACATAGCAGTCTAATTCAATGTCAGTCCAGAAACTCTCTCAGAACCTTTCTCAGTCTCTACTCCAGTCGGTGACCCAGTTACAGCTAGACGGGTATACATAAATTTTCCTATCATAGTCTCTTAGAAAGTCACCTAAGCAGATCTAGTAGAGTTAGAAATTGTAGACTTTGATGTCATTCTAGGCATGGATTGGTTACACTCATGTTATGCCTCAGTCAATTGTAAAACGAGGATTGTTCGTTTTTCAGTTTCCAAACGAACCAATCTTAGCATGGAAAGGTAGTAGCTTAGCGCTTATGGGTCGATTTATTTCTTACCTTAAGTCCAGAAAGATGATATATAAGTGTTATATCTATCATATAGTTCAGGTTAAGGATTCTAGCCTTAAAACCCTAACTCTTGAGTTAGTTCCAGTAGTCTGTGAGTTTCCATAAGTATTTCCAGAAGATCTTCCCAGAGTCCCTCCTGAAAGGGAAATCGACTTTGAAATTGATATCCTTCCAGTATACCCAGCCTATTTTTATTCCTCATTACATTAATGGCTCCAGCAGAGCTAAGGAAATGAAAAAAAGCAGTGAAAGACATTCTAGGATAAGGGCTTCATTCAGACCTTAGTATTTCACCATGGGATTGCACCAGTGTTGTTCGTAACGAAGGAAAATGGTTCTTCAGGAATGGCATTGACTATAGAACATTTTAAAACAAGTCACAATCAAGAATAAGTATCCCATCACCCAGGGATTGATGGACGTATTTGGACCAACTTCAGGGTGCTAGCCATTTCTCAAAGATAGACCTCAGATCGGGTTATCATCAACTTAGAGACAGAGATAGTGACATTCCAAAAACAACCTTCAAAACTCGGTATGTTCATTATGAATTTGTAGTTATGTCGTTTGGTCTAACTAATGCTCCTGTAGATTTTATGGATGTGATGAACAGAGTGTTCAAACAGTACTTGAACTTGTTAATTATCGTCTTTATTAATGATATCCTCATTTAGTCTAGGAGTGAGGAAGAACATGCAAGTCATTTGAGATTTCTTCTGAAGACTCTCAAGGATCGCCATTTATTTGCTATGTTCAGCAAATGTGAGTTTTTGTTGCAATTCTTTGTCACATTGTATCTAGCGAACGGATCCGAGTGGACTCACAAAAGATAGAAGCAGTGAATCGATGGACCAGAACTACCTCTGCTACAGATATCAGAAGTTTCTTAGGTCTAGCGGGTTATTATAGAAGGTTTGTGAAAGGATTTTCATCCATATCCTCACCGTTGACTAGGTTGACTCAGAAGATGGTCAAGTTCCAATAGTCAAATGATTATGAGAAAAGCTTTGCAGAATTGAAAGTAGATTGGCTATTGCTCCTGTCTTGATTCTACAATAGAGGGTTCAGATGGTTATGTGATCTATTGTGATACATCCAAAGTTGTCCTAGGTTGTGTGTTGATGCAGTGAGATAAGGTCATAGTGTAGGACTCTAGACAACTTAAGGTTCATGAGAAAAACTATCCAACTCATGACCTCGAGCTTGCAGCAGTGGTGTTTGAATTCAAGATCGGGAGACACTACTTGTATAGTGTTCACATATATGTGTTTACTGACCATAAGAGCCTTCAGTATGTGTTCACCCAGAAAGAGTTGAATCTTCGCCAGAGGAGATGGCTTAAGTTCCTTAAGGATTATGATATGAGTGTGCATTATCATCACGGTAAGGCAAATGTAGTAGCAAATTATCTATGGGTAGTGTAGCCCATGCTGAGGAAGAAAGGAAGGACTTAGTGAAGTATGTTCACAGGCTGCTCGCTTAGGAATTCGCCTTATGAGCATATCAAACAATGGTGTAACAGTTCAAAATTGGGCAGAATCTTCTTCGGTAGTGGAGGTTAAGGAAAATCAAGACATTGATCCAATTTTGCTTGAACTTAAGAATGCAGTCCACAATCAGAGACTCAGTTTTCTCCCAAGGAGGAAATGGTGTACTTTGCTACCAGGGTAGATTGTGTGTTTCTGATATGGGTGAGTTGAGAAAGCATATCCTTGCGGAAGCCCATAACTCCAGATATTCTATTCACCCAGGTGCCATTAAGATGTACCGTGATCTGTGGGAAGTCTATTGGTGGAATGGCACGAAGATGGACATAGCAGATTTTGTGAGTAAGTGACCCAACTGCTAGCAAGTCAAGTTAGAACATCAGAAACCAGGAGGTATAACTCAAGAGATCAATATTCCTACTTTCAAGTGGTATGTGATCAATATGGATTTTATCACAGGGTTACCTCGTACTCGCAGACAGCATAACTCAATTTGGGTGATAGCTGATAGGATGTCTAAGTCTTCTCGCTTTAGCGGTCAAGAAGCCAAATTTGGCGGAGGACTATGCCAAGCTTTACATCAATGAAATTGTTAGATTGCATGGGGTTCCTTTGTCTATAATCTCATATAGAGGTCCTCATTTTACCTCTCATTTCAGGAAGTCATTTCAGAAAGGTCTTGGTACTCAAGTTAACCTTAGTACAACATTTCATCCACTGACGGCTGGGGCAGGCAGAGTTTGTACAGTTAAGACCTTAGGGATATGTTGAAAAGCTTGGTGTCAATTTCAAGGGTAGTTGGGATGATCACCGTTGCTATATGGAGTTTGCCTACAATAATAGCTACCGTTCCAGCATTCAGATGGGCCTTATGAGGCTTTATATGGGCGTTAAGAATTAGATCTCCTGTTGGTTGGTTGAGCGTAGGGAAGCATCCGATTTCTTATATATGAAGAAAGTGCAAAATCATAGAGTCTTATTATTGCACAAGAGTAGATTCAGCTAGTGTTGAGGAGTGTCCAATTCCCAAATAGGAATGTAGGAACACTAAATTAATCTGATTATTGGATACTATATACATTGAGCATTAACGTGGGTCCCAACTATTTCTCCAGGTTCTTGATGTGTTGCCCCCATAGAAAACTTGCTAGTGAATCCACAGAGTTGTTATGTTTCATATTTTTGGAATACTTGCACGTAGTTCTATCCTTCTTTCGGTGTTGTAGGGTTTTTATGACACCGAATTCACACTAGATCATGTGGTCGATGTGGTTAGGACAAGATGTTCCCAAAAAGGGTAAACCGAATGAAAGGACTTTGAACTCTAACTTGGATAACCTAAGGGTTTTTTTTCTAGCTTAGTCTAGGTAGGGGTTGGGACTCTACTAAATCATTTGCACTAGGTAGCTTGAGGAGAGGTCTTAGGAGGAGGTTCTTTTATACATGCTTATGTTATGATAATAAGGATTGTATATATGATTGAATATGGCACATGTTGATACTATATGTTGATTAGTTAATTTATGAATAGGCCTTGGGTTATACTATTAATATATTATGAAATGTAAATATAAATGCATGTAGTAACGGTTGGGACATTGGTCATCGTTTTTTGTTGAGACTTTTGATTGGGTTAAGGTTATGAGGCTTGCTTGGTTCATTGCACTTGTTGACGTGAGAGGGACTTGTGATGTTTTGTCGTGCTTATTATATATGTTGGACTCTTATTCATCCTTATGATATTATTCTTGATGTTTAGGTGTAGGTCATCAGATTTTCCAGTTATTGGGATAAAGGTATTAATTGTTGAGAAGTAAGCATGTTTGGTTGCTGATATGACTTACTTGATTGCATTAGGCCCCTAAAGGGGTAAGGTTAACTTGGCATGTTTTGAAAAAGGTCATTTTCGCAGAATTTGCTGTGTAGTGCATGAAGATCCAAAATACTTATTACATATGGAGTACTAATACCATTTTCTTTATTTCCAAACATTTAGGGTTTCGGTTTGTTGACGAGTTGGAAGGCGACATTGTGAAGGCTTGGATTCTTTTCTATCCAAGTGGGGTAGGTTCTCAACTTCGGAGAGCAAGTCCTCCTCTAGTTCACGGATTTTGTTATGATTTATTGACTCTATCATTCCTTTTCCTTTGTAATTGAGTATTATACTTTCGTATATGACCTAATATGGTCTTGTTGAATTGATGAAAGGGCTATGTTCCGATATTGTCATATTCGATTAATGATAGGATGATGAGACAATCGTTGAGGACTATGTTATATTTTACGTATATGGAATGTGCACTAAAAGTAGAAAGACTAGGTAACCTTGCTATATGAAGGGTTTATGTATATCGACTAATGAATAGATTTATTTTGTGTATGTGAGGTCTATTGAAACCTCCAAGTAGGATAATGAAAGTTTTAAATTTTTTTTCGCATTTTTTCTCAACACTGATGTAATGACAGGAAACTAAAAAGGCTATAAGTCTTTAGTCCCTGAAAAGGGACGCACGATGCCGGGTACGTCTATGGGGTAAACCTGGATGTGATACACTCATTCGATAAGATAATATATTTTTTAAAGAATTCTATATATATAATTTATGGTCCCATAACTATATTAAATAATAGTCGTTAAAAAGGTACAAAATAGTATATCCAAGACAATTAGCGAAATATGACTCTATTGTGTTTTTTTTTTTGTTAAAATTAAAATTTTTTTGAAGCACATCTCTAAATTTTCTTATGCATCCAAAAGTTTCGGTATTGATTCTTTTAACTACACCATAAAATTGGAAAGAGTTCTAAATGTTATAAGTGTTTCTGATTGTAACTTCTTAAAAAAAAATTGTATCATCTTCTACTTTATCATCAATCTAATTTTTTCAATGGTATCCACAATTTCTTCGAAACTCTAGAACTATGAACATGTATCATTTTCACCCGTCTAACATTATTAACGTCCATTTTATTATGATAATCGCGATCATTAATCAATATCTTAAGTTCACGATGACGTTTTCACAAGTGGGTTCATTTAACTTCTCTGAGATTTCATCCCCAAACAAATTTTGTGGTGTTATAATGCTATTTCAATTAATAAATATTAATTTATTGATTAAATAATATCTTAATAAAATAATAATATTTTATGATCGTACCTTTGTTAATTTAGTAAAGTTTTACAGTGTACAGATTCCTCCCGCTAACATGTTCTCGGAGCTATGTTGCGTCCATGAAGACATATTCAAAAATTCAAGCTTTGAATAAAGAAGAATCTAGTTGCTTGATAGGTACGGCCGTCTCGACCATTAGTCCACTAAAGGAATCAAATCGTTTAGGGTCCCAAATGCGATGGAGTATATTTAATTGTAACATTTTTTTATGTGGCTGCCTATTAATATGTTGATTATCAATATCATGATAATTATTATTAACCCACGTCACTACTTTTACGTTTACATTTCTTATTCCCCTTTATAGTTTTATCCTCTCGTTATATTAAAGTCTATCAAATGGTCAAAAATTTGGCATGCAAAATTGTCGAGGTTATAGAAAAAAAAAGGTTAAATTTGTTATTTTTGGTATGTATTTTTTAACTTTTAAGAGGCAACAAATTATACTATTTTAAGTATCCTTTATAATTGTAGTGAGGTATTTCAATATATATATAAAACTTTTCATATCTGAGTCCGTTTTATTATTCCAAAAAATTATTCTTTATATTTTTTTATTTAAATTTTTTAATATTTCCTTCTTATCATAAAGATTTGGTTATTTCTCTTTTGGCGCCTTACTTGTAGAATTAATTGAGTTATGTTCTGTTATTCCCTTATTCAATTTCTCTGTCCGTCCCCCCACCTCTCCGCCCTATCCTGCTTTGGTTTTAGATTGGTCGACCTTGTTGAGTGGTATGTTGATGAGGACTATGTCCTCATTGTGTACATGCAGAGCCGATTATCATGGACAGCAGCGGCGTTTGGACTGATTGTTTAAAGTGTTTGTCGAAGATGACTATGACAGAGTTTGTGGCAAATGCGCTGTCAACACAATGTCTATGTGGTATAAAAACACACCACCGTTAGCGACTGTGTGTGTGAATGTGTGTCGTGTGACTCTTGCCCATCTACGGCCCATTCTTGAGCGATGATCCGCTATTCGGTCTTCTTTCATATACAAAAAGAAGTGTTTAGCATCCCACAACACCACCCCCGCACTGAGATTGCCAGTAGTTGTTCGCCATATGGGAGAGGAGTAACAGACATATTGTGCCACGGTGACACAGCTGGAGCGAGCGACTATACGACATAGAGAACAACACAGAGCTGACGCGTGAACAGCACATAGAAAATTGCAACAGACACATGGTCTCCGCTTCGTTCTTGTCCGATTGAGCTGATTTTTGGACAGCATATTGTCTTTCTTCATCTCAATCTTTGATTAGGAACTAACAGAGTTTGGATTTGGTTGACTGCAGCTTCAGTTTTGCGATTACTCTCAGTGTCCCCCCCCCCCCCTCCCCCCACCCCCCCTTTTTTTTTTTTTTCCCTTGGTCTGGTGAACAGTAAGCTGCGAAATGGTGATTTTGCTCCTTTAATTCTCTAGATTTGGTGCAATCTTGATTTGTTGGGTTGCGTACATTTGATTTGTGTGGTCGTTTAAGGTAAGATCTCATGGTGGTGCACTTTACTTTGTGGACTTTATTGATGAATCATTCTCGCAAAATCTGGGTATTTCCTTTGAAGTCCCAAGGAATCAGTAATTGATGTGTTCAGCAGTTTTCAGGCCGTGGTTGAATGAAAAAACAGGGAAGACATGAAATGCATCTGTTCAGATAATGGGGGTGAGTATATGCGTCCTTTTGATAGAATTGCAGAGCGCAGCGGTATTTAGGAATCGAAAACTCCGCCAAAGACTCCTCAGTTAAATGTTTCGTAGAAGGATAAACAGAACTCTAGTTTGAGAGGGTTAGATGTATGATTTCAGATGCTAAGACTGTCAGATTCCTTTTGGTGTTGGGCAGAAGCACTGAATATTGCTGCTTATGTTATCAATTTATATCCTGCTGTTGCTTTAGATGGTGATGTTCCCTGACCACACAGAGTTGGGACTGGTAAGAATGTTTTCTTATGATCATTTTAGAGTCTTGGGTTTGTAAATCATTTGTACATAGTTCCTAAGGATGAAAGTCAAAGTTGGATTGTTAAAAAATAGGCAGTGTATCTTATTGGTTTGGTCAAGATGAATTGGGCTATCGTTCTTTGATCCTGTTGAGAAGAACTTGTTAAAAGCCGTATGTTGTGTTCTTTGAAGACCCAAACAATTGAAGATTTTTGGGGGACAAGCTGGACAAGGCGATTTTAAGAGTAGTGAGAGATAGTGATGTTGATCCAGTCCTTTGACTATTTGCACGGAAGAAAGTTTTCATAATGATGAAAGTCAAGTTTGTAATGAAGATGGTGATCATGTTCAGAATGACCGGCATGATGGTGTTGATGCTCCAGTGCAAGGATATCGTGGTTGTACAACAGCAATTAAGATGCTCCAGAGAGATAAGTTCTCTCAGACGATTCTAGTAGAGAGAGAATTTCCTTCATTCGTTATCTCCCAATGAGTAGTGTACTATGAATTGATGGGGGAGAACCTGAGAGGTCTTAATGAGCCATGGAAGTTGAAGAAAAGAGGTGGTTGATTGCTATGGAAGATGCGGATTAATTCCTTGAATTGATAATCATACCTTTGATTTGGTTAAGTTACCTAAAGACAGCAAAAGCTTTGAAAAAACAGGGGGTTTTTCGGGGAAACATGGAAGATGTATCCAGTTCCACGGTACAAAAGCTAGATTAGTTGTAGGGATTATCAGAAAAAGGGGAGTTGATTTGATGAGAATCGATGCAGTGTGAAGATGTCATCATTCGTGTCACGGTTCTAGGCTTAGATGCAAGTCTAGATTAGAGGTTGAGCAATGGATGTTAAAACTGCTTCATTCATGGTGAATTAGATGAAGAAATTTATATGGAACAAACCGGAGGGTTGAGTCAAGGGTAAAGAGAATTATGTTTGCAATTGAAGAAGGTTGTTATGGTTTGAAAACAAGCTTCCCAGGCAGTGGACAGGAAGTTGGTTCTTTTATGAGTAAGCAGGGCTTCACTTCAGAAGACTTCTTCAGGACCCATTGTGTTTTGTGCAAAAGTTTCTCTGAGGGTTTGACTGTATTCTGTGGTTGCTTTATGTTGATTGACAGGCTTATTGTTGGTCATAATACTTGCAGGATCAGACGTTGAAAGCAAAGATGTTGAGCGTAAGTCTTTTGCTATGAAAGACTTAGGAACCAGCTGAGGACCAATTCTTGGCCTGCAGATTCGGCCGTGATAGAAAAGCAAGAAAATTGGATTATCACAAGAGAAGTACATTCAGAAAGTACTTCGCAGATTCAGCATGGACACATCTAAGGGTGTCAATACAAAAAAAAACCTTTAGCTATGCACTCAAATTGAGCACGAAACCGTGTCCTTCTAGTGATGATGAGAAGGAATATATGAAGAAAGTTCCTTTGCTTCAGCTGTTGTAGTTTGATGTATGCATTGGTTTGTAACAAGACCGGATATTGACTCACGCTGTTGGGAGCGTTACTGTTTCTTTCTAATCCGGGAACGAGACATTGGAATGATGTGAAGTGGTTATGAGATATTCTTTGTTGGCACTTCTATCGAGTTTCTGTTTGGTACAGGGAAGCCTATTCTTTGTGGGTTATATGATCAGACATGGCTGGTGATGGGATACTCGCAGTTACTTCAGGGTACTTGGTTACTTTTGCAGGGGAGCTTGTGTATGGCATCTAGGTTGCAAAATGTGTTGCTCTACTACTACAGAGCCGGAGGCTTATTGCTTGCGTGAAGCTTGGAAAGATGCTTTTGGATGAAGAATTCTTGGGGGAACTTGGTTGTGCTCAAGAGAGGTATGTGCTTTATTGTGGACAGTCAAAGTGCTTATACCTCTTGGCAAGAATATACGTTCCATGGCGGTATTCTAAACACATGGATTTGAGGATACCATTGATTCGAGATGGTTGGTTCTAAGTTGCTTAGCTGAAAAGATTCATTACAAATGACAATGGTTCCGCTATTGATGACTAAGCTTGGCCAAGAGGGACGTTTGCAGATTGTTGCATGGGTCGCCGGGCTGCGCGTGCTCTCCCCATAGTTGTGAGGGGGAGAATGTTGGGTTATGGTATTTGTCCCTTCAATATGTGGATAATAAAAAGCCCAAATTTGGGACCAACCCATTTTGCCCAATAGGCCCGGCCCATTATTATGAGGCAAATAGTAAGCCTATTTAGGGTCATAATTTTCAATACACAAAAGGGTTTTAGCAGCCAAAAAGAGAGATTGAGCAGTTTTTTCGCAAGTCAAAATTCAGCCCTAACAACCAACTTCAAATTGCGATTCCCGCTTCGTTTCTGGTCAGATTGAATGATTTTTGGATATAGCATATGTCTTCATGCTCAATATTTGATAGGAAACTGACAGAGTTGGATTTGGGGACCTGCAGCTTCAGTTTTGATGTCGTGAACATAGCTGCGAAATTGGTTGATTTTGCTCCTTTAATTCTCTAGATTTGGTGCAATCTTATTTTGTTGTTGCTCTTGGTTGGCACTTGTTTGGGGGCCAATTTTGAACTCTTGGTGATTATTAGTGAGCTTTTGGTCCGTGGTTTTTTTACTCTTCACATCGAAGGGTTTTCCACGTAGTAAATCTTGGTGTTTTGTGTGATTGGTTATTATTGTCTTGTTATATGTGTTGGTTGAATTACTTGCTGCCTTTATATCATATGCTTTGTGGTTTGTTTGTCTTCTCTTGGTTCAAATCGAAAAGGGAAGTTATAGACTTGGGTATTCTTCCGTTGTTATTCTGTCAGGCATTCCTGGTAGTGCCTTGTCTTTCCCAACAAAATGTCTGTCTTTCATTTTGTTTTAGCTCTTTTTTTCCAATAATATTTTACTTGTGTAGTAAATTATCAATCCTGTCTAATATTACTAATAATTGCTTAGTTACAAATCCAGGAGGCATAGTGAAGTTTATATACATCAACGCTAATTGAAACTTCTTCTTTTTTTTACAATAAGAAATAAATTGGATGAGCTACCGGTGATAATGATTATTATAATGATTCTTTTATATAGATTGTCTAGACACTACATGTTCGACTTTGTTAATTTTATATTAAGATATTAGTAATGTTTGTATTAGTTATATATTTATTATTTTTATGTATTGTTTGATTAGGTGTATTAAAAATAGCAATGTATTTCATAATAAAAATTGTTTACTAAGATATTGGTGCAAAAGATGTAAAATGAGTTTTTAAGAGTAATTGCATCTTTAATCATACTAAAAACATCCATTAACTTCTCTTACATTGATAATATCTAGAAATTCATGATATTAATTAGTAATACACAACAGAGTGTATAACTAATGTAAGTTATACATAGCATAAAAAATGTAACAAACAAGGTATTGTTAACGCAAAAAACTAGCCACAGTATTAAATTTTTGTTAATACACTCCACCAAACAACTCTTAAGCATAGAAAATAAAAAGGTGGATTGTGGATAATCACTACATATAAATTGACGTATGAAAAGTCTTTGTCGTAGTAAATTTGACCGCACTTCGTGTGATTATGAAAATCTTATTAGAATTATGAGTTAATTTTGTTATACCCAAAATAACAAGTACTCACTAATTATATTTTAATAAATTTTTTATTTTATTAGTTTTTGCTTTTTAAAAATAAAAAAAACTAAAGATAATGTTAATTTAGAATTAATACCCATAGTATTTGTAAAATTTAAAAAGTCAATTGACAATTAAAAGATCATCAAATTTTTAAACATGATGTATAATTTGATTTTAAATAGAGTGTATCACTAATGCTTGTATTTGTTATGCTTACGTTAATTATACATATAATATTTTTATGCATTGTTAAATTTAGTGTATTAAAAAATATGTATGTATAAAATTATTTATTTACAGAACTGTCTTCCATAATTATGGTGAAAAAGATGTAAAGGTGCATTTGAGGGATAATTAGGTCTTTATTCATGCTAATGCATGTATAAAAAAATTTGCATTACTAATACTTAAAAATTCATGATATTAGTAGTACACTCCCCAATATACAATATAGCGTTGCAACTAGTGCTTGCATTTGTTGAAAGTACTAAATAAGGTATAAGTAAAAGCACCATTAAGGTAACAAAGATATATAAATGAAGTGTTAAAATTTTACAGAAGAGTGTGTGCGACTCGGATGGTTAGTGTCAAACTTTCTTGGTGAGGGACCTGAGTTCGAATTCCCAATAGTGTAAGTGCGGGTAACTAAGTCAACTTAATTAAATCCCTAAAATTTGATTGTCACGTATTCAAACCTCTAAAGTATCACAATTTATTCAAAAGAAAAACACAAGTCTCAAATGACATTGTTTCTAAAATAGAATAAGAGCATAAGTAGGAGTAAGATGATCAGTTGAGATGACAAATAACAACCTCACAATTCTCCAAGAAGCCTTGGAAAAAAGAAACATAAAGTATCATGAAGATTCAGGCTCATAACTTTTAAAAAAAAGTAGAAGGCTGCGAGTAATTCAAAATACACGGACCCAACAGTTTAAACTTTCACAACAAAAGAAAAGGAAATAGAATATTTGGTACTCCTACACCACATTTCAATCTCACAATTACAACATTCATAAAAAATCAGGCTTAATCAAAGTCAAATTTACAAAAGCACACAGCTCAACAATAATACTCACAGCTCAACACAACACTAACGATTCATATTCTCAACAACAAGCTCAGTATGATAAATCATAAGTTCCACAGAAAGGCACTCAGTTCCACGAAGGCATCACAAGATCAAAAAACACAACATGGATTCAGTTCACCAATAATAACGCGCACATGACAATGAAAATGCATGTCAGAGTAGTCGGTATATGTCTAACTTAGATGATACTCGCCAAGGTCTACAGTCCAAGACCTATGAGGGACATATATGTCCATGCATCCGTAGTAGCGTGCAACACGATCCTCGATAACAGTATCTATCGCAGTGTGTGACACGTCCCTCGATAATAGTATTCGTCGCAGTGTGTGACACGTCCCTCGATAAGAGTATTCGTCGTGACACACAACACGTACCGCGAAATGGTACATCCTCTTTTATTCCTTATTTTTCCTCAATTCACATAACACTTATCACAACCATGTCTCAGAACCAATGCACATGACATGTTCTCATAAATAATGAGGTGATGACTATTTTCATAATAATGCACAATTCACAACAATACAATTATGATACACATCAACAATGAGTCAATAAGCATTTCAAACCATTCTCAATACATCACACGACAATAATTAATCACATTGTCTTTTATTACCCCTTTTTCATCATTAGTATTAATATAAAGAAGTCAACTCATCACCAAGTTTCATTACTTTCCAACACATACACGGAGGGGAAAAAAATAACACAGTTCAGAGATATTTAAAAGGTTTAGAAATCATTTGCCTCAAATAGTCTAACAATCACTTTGGGACATGAGTTTCCCCTTTCATTGGACTTCCAAATAAATGCAATCTATTCAAATAAGTAATCACAAAAATATTTTAAAACTAAAAAAACCCATACCACTTTTTGTCTTGCCTAAACCCATAAAAATTCATCAAAATCTATAATTAAGTTTTTAGGTATGTTATTTTAAAACATGGAAACTTTCTGGTTAGAATTGTTTGTTATCATCATTGGATATCTCACTGTTTACTCTGTTTAATGTATGTTTTTTCTCTTTGTTTTGTCATTCCCTTAAAACTTTTTGAGTCATTAATCATTGTATTTTGTCATCTCCTAATATGTATGATTATTATCATTTATATTTTTTTACACTGGACAAAATCTTTCGTCCTTTTAATTGTTTTTTTCTTTTTTTCGTGTATTAGGCTCTCTACATATTTTTTGGTGGAGTTATGACTATGCTTTGGTAAGCATAATTTGTTTTAATATGAAAACAAAACGTACTCCAAATAAAAGTAATATACATAAAGCTAATAAAGATATGGCCATAACATAAGATTTTTCCTTTATATCAAAGTCATTGCTGAGCGTTTGAGTTATCTAGGTTAGAATCATTTTTAATTTTTTAATGTTCGAGAATATTTATTTAACATGAGTCTAAAATCCAGCATTTTGTTCTACTTGTACTTTCATAATGCAACAATTATACATACATATGTCTGAAAAGAAATCATAATGTTGCATTGATGAAGCATTTAGAAGAGCCTTCAGAGTAGCAGTTTAATGAAGAATGAATTTCTAAAAGGTCAACAATATTATTTGGCTGTTGTTTCAAATTTATTTTTCTCCTTCTATAAATTTTGTTAGAGTAATAAAGTAACAATAACAAAGAGCGGTGAACGTTTGACCTCAGACAAGTAGATTGTCTTTAAAGATATTTATTTATGTTGTTGTTGTGTGATATTTTAACCGTTTAACGTATTATAACTAATATTGATATCAGAAAAAACTTTTTACAAATTTGTTAACAAGGAGTTATTTTTATCATAAAATTATCAGATTCCATATTTTGCATGTACATAAACATAAAAAAAATTGATGTTTAATCGCTTCATAAAAACATCAGTCAGTTTTAAAAAGACAATTACATCATCCAACATACATATGGTAAATTATGTGAAAGATAAAAAAAATAATTATATATCAAATTATTTTTAATCATTCATGATATTTACAATTCTTGAGATATGTGATAATATCAAATAATTTAATTTCTATTGAAATGTACTTAAACCCGTAAAATATCTTTTTTCTTTATTTACAGGACCATATTTGAAAAATTGATTTCAAACGCTGCAAAAAAATTAGTCATGCCCACATAAATAAGATGCTTTTGCAAAAAAAATGAAAAACATTGGATGGGCTCGTAATATGTAATTTCTCTTTTTTTAAAGAGTGATTTAGTTTGACTTGTCACAAAATTTAAGAAAATAAAGAAAACTTTTGAATTTTGAGGTCCTAAATTAAATTATGTTAAATATACAAAACTGATATTTAATATTGTAGTGTTAAACATGTTACGTGAAAAGTTGACGATAAAAGTTACAAAAATAGACAAAAAGATCATTATTTTGTAAATTTTTTTTAAAAATATTGTTAGTTAGAAGTAGCACGGAGAAGAGTACCCATTTAGTTCACACCTAAGCACTTAGATAGATAGCCGATGATGTAACGCAAGAATAAATTTTCTGAAATTCCCCCCGAAAAAAAAATTAAAAGAGTTGCAAAAAAGTTGAAATCAAAGTATAAATACAGTCAAACGAACCAACGAAAAACCCTCAGCTTACATATTGAAATCGACAAGCGTACACACGTTGTGATAACCTGTGTGATTGTTATCCTTTTTTATTTTTATATAGTTAATTAAATATATCCTATATCAACAGTTTAAAGGATATTGCGACTTTGGTTTACTTAGGGTTAAGCCCTTATACTTTATATAAATAATTATATTTTTATTAGGTTCATGTTTGGATTTAAAATTTTGATTTTATTTTCTCGAGGGTTGAATGTGATGGTGAAATAGATTTTCTTTAGGATATGAGTGATAATTAATGACACCTCTAGAATGGAGTGTGTAAGAATTATTAAAATTTTACTTAGAGAACCCAAGTTTATGTAATTCTAAGTATATCAAAAATAGTATTAATAAGGAAAGATTTCGTCATATATTGGTTAATTGGATAGACGTACCAGATTAAAATCATTAACTTTATAAATGGTTCTCCTCCACCCATTAGGTTTACCATATATTCTCTACCAAATAATTTCCATCGCTGACGGTTGTGGTATACATAAAGTTCGGCCGGAGGTTAGAAACCAATTACGATTAACGCTTTAGTTTTCTTGTGATAATGTCTTCATTCATCAGGTATGTCTCTTTTTGTTAAAAACGATCTCTAGGTAGATTATCGGTTCAAGATCTTTGATACTTATTACTGGTTATGGAAAAGTATTAATATTGCATCTAGCATCAGAGCCTAGATTATTTGAACCGATAATCTTCGTGTATAAAATAAAAATTGAATGAGGGATAGATTCAAAATTTTCAGTAAGGATGGTCTAAATATTTTTCGTCATTACTGATAATTTATGGAAGACCCTTTGATATTCTATCTTTCGATGAAGAAAGATATTTTATCACCTTTATCAATGATTTTTTACGTTATGAATTTATTTATTTGTTAAAAGAAAATCTCAAGAGGCGGACGCTCTCAAAGTGTACGTTAATGAGGTTAAAAGATAATTAGATAGAAATGTGAAATCATTCGGTCAGATAGTGGTGGTGAATATTATGTAAATTGTAATTAATCAGAACAATATCTAAGTCTATTTGCAAAATTCCTTGAAAATGGTGAAGTTGGTGGGAGTGTTGAACGACAAAATGTGAAAATTTATGAGGTAAGGATAAATATTTCATTGCCCATGAAGTACTACTTCGCCCAATCACAAAGTTGTTTTCTTGTTGAAGACACCTTAAACAATGTTGAACCAACATATGGGGAAACATTCAAGGAAAGGAACTAACTCTCAAGATCTATAAACTACAGCAGATAAATAATACCCTAAAGGGAAAAATGGTCATTAGGTAATTTAGTTGCAAGAGTAAGATTTTGGCATGGGAATAATAAAGATTTATTTAACAAGCCACCGCAGAAAATAATGAGTCCTAATAAAATGGGATTGATCCATGACATGAACGAGCTTTTAAAATCCATGAAATACAACAAAGTTTGGGATCTTGTTCAATTATCAGAAAGTTCTAAAATAATTTAGTGTAGATGCGTCTTTAAGACCAACCGTGATTGAAATGGTAATATTTAACGATATAAAGCTAGACTTGTTGTCAAAGCATACACTAAAATGAGACATTGATTATAAAGAGACCTTTCACCGGTCTCAATGAAAGACTCATTTAAAAATTGTTTGGTTTTGCGAGGCGCATTATGATTAGAGTTACATACCAATGAATGTGAAAATTTTTTTACTTAATGTAGACTGCATGGAATGTTCGATATTGACCAACAAAGGTTTTATTTTAAAATTAAAGGAAAATATCAATAGTGGGTAAACTAAAGAAGTCAGCTATGGGACTCAACAGCCTCACGACAATGGTATTAAAAGTTTTATGAAAAAACCATAACATCGTTTGAATTAAGAAAATTCCCGTGATGATGCATATATCAAAAGATCCTTGGGAGAAAAGTTTAAATTTTCTAGTCTTTTGTATGCTGGCTACATTATTGTTTGCTAATGATTTAGGCTATGCATGAGAGGAAGACTTTCCTCTATAATCTTTGAATGAAAGATATGGGTGAGACATTCCTAGTGTATAGGAAAATAGCAATATTTCGTGATAGAATCATAAGGATTATGAAAAATGTCTCAACAGGGATATATCAAAAAAAATTAGAGAGGATTTAACGTGAATAATTGTTCAGACAAGCCAGTAGTTTCTATTAAAAAAAGGAAACAAATTTAATCTAATGTTATGCCCAAAGAATGATGTAGAAGAAGGAAAAAAGTCTCAATCCTGTAATCTTTTATGTGGAAGGTTGATGTTGTTCAAACTGCACAAGACCCATATATTAAGTTTTGTGATCCGGAATGCTAGAAGATTATCAATGTTATCCCTGAAATGATCAATGAAAATCTGCAAAGAAGTTTATGGCACGTAATGAACCACAATTAAGACATTAGCTGCAAAACTTTAGTCAGGACATGGATGCACACCGCTACCCCAAACCGCTAAACTATTATGTGATAATGTTACAGGGGTATTCTTTCTAAGAATATAAGTTACTCCAAATGTATCCAAATCTGGAATTAAAGTTACTTACTGTCAAGGAAAAAAGTTCGAATTAAGAGTGTACTTAAGAATATGAGAACCGATTCATGGATTGCCAGATTTTGTTAACAAAAGGACTACACCAAACAATTTAAAGAACACGTTCAAAGAATGAGTATTGATTGTACTTATGATTGATAAATTTATGTGTTTTACACTTTGAGCTCAAAATTATGTGTGGTCTGATATACATTAATGAAAACATCTGTTTCTCATACTTTGACACATTTATTATTTTTAAGAAAATTACAGATAAGTCTTTACGATACATGAATGTGGACCGTAATGTATATGTTTTTATAACTTATGAACCTAGTATTGATAAAGTTGCTAATGTAGGAGTAATAGAAGGAAGTATGTAGCTAAATTTATTTACAACTGTCAAACTCGCGTTAGTAATTTGTTGTATGATTGTGATATGTATGATTGAGATTATAAACGAGAATCTATGTATCGCCAACTAATGCTTATTTAAAATATTAATGAGATATGCTACTGCAAGTAGGAGAATGTAAGACTTATAATAGTTATATTAATATTTCTTACTTATATGACTCAAGTTACGTTAATTCAAGATATCATAATAGTATAATAAGGAAATAGATCTCGGTCTATACATTGGTTACTTCAGGGACCCGTACCATATTAAACCATACCATTTATAAATGGTTCTCTCTCCACCCAATGGGTTTATCAGAATATTCTCTACCACCCTTTTGACAGTTATAATAACATAAAAGTCGAGCAAGCGGTAGAACTCAACTTTACAACAACGTTTCGCTTTTCCTTTGATGATGTCTTCTCCATCAGGTGGTATCTCCCCTAACGATCTTTATGTAAAAGGAGGGGGTTAAGATATGGACAGGGATTCTAAATTACCGAATACAAACTCAACTATGTAATTTTCACTTATGCACTACGATTAAAAATCAAAAATACGAGAATTTTATTATTGTATTTATTTATTTTGGGGTAAAGAAAGATTGTAAATATTTGCTTAATTGATTCTCAAAGAAAGTATTTATGTTTATTCATTTTAACATGGTGTACCAACAAGAGTACGTGTAATTCGTAGTCGGATAATGTCAGTAATAACATTTCTTAAAATAACTATAGATTATTTTTAAAAAATGATTGAAGCTTAATTATAGAGGGATATTCACAAATAGAAAATTAATTGAACTAGTTTACGTGGATGATGTGGAAAGAAAGAAAGAAGGGGCAGAATTGATCGATGAGCGTTACGTGGGTGGTGAACAAGGTGTCCACTGCACCGCACTGCCTATTTTCAATTTTTTTTTTTTTTTTTTTTTATAGTAATCCTGTGGATAAATAACTAAAAAATAAATATATATATATATATATATATATAGTATAGTCATAAATTAAATTAAATGGTATTAGAAGGAATGGATAAGTTTGGAGGGTTAAAGCACTTGTTTGTAACGATTTTTATGTCGCAGTTGGCCATATTTGTTGTAACTCCGGCGATGCCAGATGTAACGATGATGCTACTCTGTCCTGCTCAAGATGAGTGTTCTCTCGCCATTTACCTATCCGGTTTTCAGCAAGCGGTTTGTACATTACTATTATTATTATTATTATTATTAATAGCGGGACAATCTTTTAAAATGCAATGCAAACTTAAATAAGTTAAGTTGTTAAGTCTCTAACTTTAAAAACATTCTGAGTTGTCATCTGGAATAGTTAATTAGAAAGGCCAATCATGAGTGTTCTCTTCGCCATTTCCCTCTCCCCTTTATGTTTTACTGTTTTCCCAACAAATTTTTCGCCAAGTTTAATTACATGTACGTCCTCTTTTCTTTTTTAACATCAGTTTCCTGACATTTTCTTAAGATGCAATAATAAAATCAAAAATATTTGAAACAAAAATAAAATAAAAAATATTTGAAACAAAAATAAAATCAAAAATATTTGAAACAGATAAATAATGGAGGACAAATGAATCTAATCGAAACACTGTGATTAGGATGATTAAAGTATGGTATATCAATTAAGGTATATAGTGACGTATCATCAATTTAAGTAGAAGCTCAGGGAAAGTGGAGAAACAAAAAATGGGGAGAAGTCGAATTCGGTAAATATCCATGTAATGGATCATCTTTTTAGGTCTTGGAGTCGGACAAGTTTTAGAGAGTGTCCTAATATTTTTTTTAGAGTGTCCTAATATTTTTTTTTTAAAAAATGACACATATATTCTAAGGGGGTGCAACAATTTAAATTATTTAGAAATTCATGATAATAAGGATTTATGCCACATTTTCCACCAATTTTTTAAAAATCTTCTCGAATGTTATTATCATTTAACTCAATTTTATTAGTAACTTGTTTATTGAAGGACAGCCACATAAGATTTGTAAAAAATCTATCTAAATGTTCTTTTTGGAATTTATTTAATTCTTTAGATTTTTTCTTCTTCTTTTTGTAAGATCATATATTCTAATTGATATATTTAAATTGAATAGAATTTAATAATAATTAAAACAAGATATATATATATATATATCTCGAGAGATATAATTGTAAATAATCAAGAAAAGTATAGAATAATATATAAAATCTGACTCAAAAGTTTGATAAGTTGATATAAAAGATATTGAGATAGTTTTGCATTCGTTCCACTTCTGAAATTTTTAAAAAATTACCAAAAAGAAAATTTTATAAATTTTATCTTTTGTAACTTGTAAGCAACAATAAATAAATTTTGTACTTCAATATTTAAAATAAAAATAATAAAATAGAAAATAAAATAGATAATAAAATAGATGAACTTATGGTAAATAATTAAACTATTAAGAAATAAATAAGGAAGTACAGGTTTTCAACAGAAGAAAATAATTTCCAAATGTTACTCCATTCCCCAAGGAAAGTGAAAATTAACCACTTTGAGTAATTACTTTTTACCCATTTTCTTAAAAGAAATTTAGAAGTATATATAATTTTATTTGTTAAATATATGTATAAGTACTAAAAGAAATTTAGAAGTACATATAATATTGTTTATTAAATATTGTATCCAAAAGTATGAGACTCAAACGATGGCTTATCTAGCTTAAGGGTTAAGATGGCCCTGAGTTGGAATTTTCTATTTTAGCAATTTTGATGTTATACCTAGTCCAGCTACTGGACACACTGGCTTAAACGTGTGTCCTAAGTGGACTTTCTAATCTCTGTATGGGTGCATGTTACCTGTATTCGAGTTTCTCAATACACACATAATATTTTTTAAACTTAATTTCAATAAATGTTTGCTCTCTTTTTAGTCGAAGCACGGTAAAAACATTCAGTACTTATCAAATTCAAAGAAGATACTCATAATTTTAATTTATTTTTTGATAATTAATTTATATACTTTAGTAAAAGATATATAATTTTCATAATCATAATATAAAAGGTGCGAGTGTTTGCAGTGCTTATTGAGATTAATCATAATAACTAATGGTTAAGAGTTTGATAGCCAATTTACCTCCTCCTTCCAAGATGTCTGATTTTACATATTTACGTAACAGTTTTCATGACTCAAACACTTGACTCCTGGCGTAGGCATCCACTATTTAATTACATGTACTGGCCTTACACAGTGTGATTAAAAAAAAAAATTTGAATTTAGGAAATGTTGTGTATTTATGTGATTCTGACTTTGATGGAGGAAAAGTGATTACGTCGGGTTGATAGTTTTCAAGTGAAATTTTGTGATCGATGTATGTAGATAGTTGGAATTGGTTTAGTGGAAAATGATGCCAATTATGGGAATTGGTCGGACGTCTATGGAAAAAAAGTTGATTACTCATGTCCCACTAAACTTCGACATTCATTCACCAGGTTCTTACTTATTCCTCTTCTTTACTATTTCTCTGAAAACAATTAGTCATGTATTAGTTTCGTCTTCAACGCTTTCTACAAGAGTTTGAAATCACTTGCTACCGTAGTGATGATAGGATTAGGGATGGTATTTAATTTCAACGTCAGTCAAAAAAATGGGTAGGTTTTTAAGATTGTTGATAGTTGCCGAGAACGAGAAACAAAACTACCCATTCACCCCAACAAGTTGGAGGAGTTTTCAATACTCTCTCTTATTCTTTTGAAAGGAAAGAAAAGGAAAGAAAAATAAGCGTATGTACTGAACTTATGGAAGTCATGTTGGCAGTCATATTGCATATAGGAGGACCAAGAATTTTACTATGTTACTATGTGTTGAGGTAAACACCACTGGCACATGATATGTATAGCTGTGGTATTCAGTGTGTTCGACTCTTGGCTACGTGGTTAATTAGTTTTTTCAATTCAATGACCTTGCCTCAAAAACCTATTTACAATATTTTCACGTTTTGTAAAGATATTGCAATATAATCAAATCAAGAGTCTCCACATTACAAGCTTGTCTAAGATTTGAATATAGGATTAGCAAACCATGGCAATTTTAATAACACTTGTTTCAACCCTGTGTTTACAGGCAGACCATATGTCACAGGCAAAGCGTGCCTCTGCAATAGGAATTTTGGCTGGTGTTGGATCTGCGGCATTTGTCTGTGGGACCTTAGCTGATCACTTCCTATCCACTTCTCAGATATTTCTGGTTCTTCTCTGAATTTTAGCTATTGACTGATCTAGTTTTGTTCTATTTATGATCTTCTTTATTGATGAAGGTAGCAACAATTGCATCAACAATTGCTGTTGTATACATGCAAATTTTTTTAGAGGATACAGCTCGCGTTGAAGAGTATCCTATTGAGGAACAGCCAATTTTGAGAAACAATGAAAGGAAGAACTGATGGATTGCAGACGACAAAGATTAAAGGTCTGTTTCAACAAAGTTCCATCCCTCAAGGATATCATTTTCTTTCTTAGGAAGAGGTAAGTAGATGGAACAAGAGTTACTATATCATCAATTCTTCTAACAAAAGAAAAGAAATATGATGACAATTGCTGATGTCGTGTTGCAGTCCTACTTTTTCGCTTGCAGCATCTGTTGCTTTCTTGAATAGCTTTGCAGAAGGAGGAGAACAAGCTCCATTTCAGGTACTTCCTTTTTTCAAGTCTTAATTGGGAAGTTCATTCGGTGACAATAAGATTACGTCATAGTTCTTTATAAAGAGAAAAGACATAAAATTAATATTAAAATTGTTTCGAATTTTTAAAGGAATAACTTAACTTTGCAATTGTTCTACTATGCCACTAAACAATTTTGAATAGATATAATTATATTATTTTTTATCAATTTGTCATAGAAAGTGGTATGCACTCTCTCAAAAAGAGTGAACAGTCTAAAATAATTAATATAATTTTATTTTTACAAGTGTTTGATTATAAAATATATATTTTTATTTTTCTTATTATTTTTATTTTTTTCCTTTTTATTTTTTCTTCTTCTTTTAAAAAATTCATTGTCATCTCCATTGATTGAAATTGTTTACTTCAATGTAACCATTTTGACTATAATTCACCTTCCTTTTTTGTAAATTATTCGGGAAAATGGCCTAAAAATACCTTGAATGTATTGAAATGGTACAAATTACCTAATCCAACTATTGGCTCCAAAATGCCATTTTCTATCTACTATTGGTCAAACTACCTTGTCATCCACCTTTGGGTTCAAAAATGAACCACTTATTCAATTTTTTAAAGTAAACTCTTAAAAATATTTTTTAAAATACTTGGCGTTAACTATTGGTTATAGTTTAATTATAAATAAATTCATAAAGAACCACTAATCACTCATTACTAACTAAAACACTCACATAATTAATATTCATATACTATCAAAATCGTCATAAACACTACTAAAACACGATGAAATTATAGCCTCAAATGACATCCAACATTTCGAGTCTGTCCACGGAACGGACGGAATCTAACCCCAGACGAGGGACCGGCGTGTTGACCTCTCAGAGGTCGCAGGACAAGCCCCTACTTACGTCATTCTGCTTTACATAGATAAATTTTGCGGAGGAAAGAATTTGAAATTTTGATCTTTCATCATACTGTGAAAACATTCTTAACATTTCGAACGTTCATCACCCAACATCAACATTTAAGAGATAAGCAACGTGAAAGAAATAATCATTAAGTATTTAATTGTTTATCGGCCAAAATAGCACCAATACAAAGTTTGAACCCAAACGGAAAGAAAACAATAGTGGAACATGCTCTCCACTAGCCAACTTACAAACTACGATGAATGTACAACAGTAAGCATCCCTCGAAAAGCATGAGGACTACCAAACTCGGTGAATATGACGTCTGGATAGCTGCAACAACGAACTGTAGCTCTAGGTCCACTTGACTGACATAAAAGTAGAATGTTCGTATTGGAAATAGTACACACTGTACTAAGTATGGGTATATGCAAGTACACACAGGGAAAGCATGAGGAAGAAGAGCTCTTTCCTAAAACATGATGTTTGGAAGTCAAGTCAGTGGATTGCTAAAATAGATTGGAAAGTTATACCATTGAGAGTGACATGCATCATTTATAATCATCGTATTACACACAAGACATAACATTCCTCACATATAATAACATCTAACACGTAGTTTCTTTCATATTTAGTCATTCATATACATGAGACCTTATTATTCTAGACTTACCCTTAAGACTTTCCAAAAATGAAGTGGCTTCAAACATATGGGACCTCAACTAGGGAGCCTTCTTAGCAAACCACAGAGCGGCTCATTCATCATTCTATTAATTTCCAATCATTCAAGGCCAGTGCGAACACCAGCATTACCCTAGGATGTAGTTTTAAGACTTCATCGGGTTGCTGTGCAAATGATCAGGAATGACCTAATGTCATTTACCTGAATCAGCTCACCTCTTGATATCCTCTTCAAACACCTTCGGTATCATTAATTTCTTCATATGATTCAATTTGAGGCTGGCATCATCATTCATTGGGAACTTTAATTTTAACCGACATAGATATGTGAGCATATGAAATCCAGGTCTTAACCACACCGAAAAAGAGGTGGAATCACCGCAAAAAGCGATTCAATAACATGCTTAGCGTATATGGGAATTAACACGCCGATCCCTATAGTGGGGCAAATATAGTTCAAAGGACTAGGAGATGTAGGAGGACCCATACACGGCAAGCCGGACAGTATCATCTCATGAGAGTTACGTGAAACTCAGCCCTTCCATAAAGAAGGCAACAACGCTCATAGATAGCCTATCGGTGATCAGTATAAAGTGCCATTTACATTAAACTCATACATCATGGAGCTTGGCTTCTAGTTGAGGGGCAGCCATAGCCAATAGATATTTCTCATTCATATTGGATTAGTGTTTAAAAATCAATATTTTCATTAAAGTATTTAAGAGACTTGGTCTCGTCATTATCTTACAATCTCATTGATGAGTAAGTATTGGGTAAATTTACTTAGGCTCATTTGAGATGCTCTCTTATATAACATTAGCCCTTCACTCATGATTGTCACCCACATTCTTCATTTCATTAGTACATCTTAGATTCACTTATTGTGAACGTATGTAAATTAGTTGTGTCTATACATACAAGCCATGGTGGCTTCATTTATAGTTCGTTAAGTGATTCTTATTTTCCTAGATATGTATTACAAGACTTATGTATCTTGGTATATATATATACCAAATCTGATTTTTGATCAAAGGATTACATTATTCTTGAAATATGTTACTCACGTCTTTGTATGACTTATGGATCAATACGGAGGTTTGGGCACAGAGAACCCAAATCTTGAATTATTTGGGAGATCATTTATATTTTTCATTGATTTTAGTTCGAGATATTAATAAATTAGAACTCTAAATTAAATCTCAACATTTTCGTGGAAATAATAAATTTTATATTTTAATTAGAATTCTAATTAAATTTCAATCATTTACATGAAAGATAATTTATAATTTAATTAGATTCTAATTTAATCTCATATTTACATAAAAGAATTAATATTTCTATTTTAATTAAAATTTAAATTAAATCCAATGTTTACATAAGAGAATTATTTATATTTTAATTAGAATTCTAATTCAAATCCCTTTTTTTTATATATTATATATTCCTTTAAATTCGCCTCATTGGGGAGTGGGGGAGGTTGTGGTTCGAACCCCCACAGCCCCCTGATTTTTCCTCTCATTTTCGGTGAGAGGAGGCTGTGAGGTGGTGGGTTCGAACCCCACAGCCCCTCTATTTTTTTTTTTATAAATAGGGAGTGGCAGTGAGTTGTGGGATCGAATCCCCACAGCCTACGTTATTATTTGAGCTTTCCCTTCGCGCTGAGTCGTGGGATCGATTCCCACGCCTCAGTCCTTTCTCCCTTTTATTTTTTTTTGCGAGCATAGCTGGGGTCGCGGGTTCGTCCCCGCCCCCAGTCATTACCCTCTTTAATTTTTTTTTTTGTTTCGGCGTGGCTGGGTCGCGGTAAGTTCGATTCCCCCCCCAGCCCCCTTTTTTATTTCTTTCTTGGCGAATTTCGCCGGGTCACACGTCCCCAGTTCGAGCCCGCCCTTCAGCATCCTTTTTAATTATTTTATCAAGGCAGTGTTGGTGAGGTCTCGGGTTCGATCCACTGAAGACCTCACCATTTTTTTTTAAAGTCGTTTTTTGCTCAAATTCCAGAATGTGTCTAAAACTTATTTCCAGGTTCTTTTTTTTTTTTTTTATGGGACATACTCCATAATTTTTCACATCATTTTTACGGGTTAATTTAGCATTGTTTCTATAATTCGTTAAGGTTCTAAAACAAGTTTAGAGGGATGATTTGATAATTGTTTTAACTAGAATGTAAAGCCTTTCAACAAGTGGATATAGATTTTCTAAGAGCCTTTAATTGTACACAAAACACGAATAACCTCCCCATTAGCATGCTAAAGAAAACTTCAAAATCATGATCACATCTGTACAAATACTACGTATTACAACATATCCAAAAGAAACATAATTTAAAAATCATTCATGCAAAAAATATAGCAGCAAACATACCCCTCCTACAAATTCGTTCGGGGTAAGGAAAGGGACATACGAAGGGGAAAACCTTAAGTTCAAGAGTTAAGAAACGTTCGAAATAAAGTAATCTTGGAGAAAGAAAGAATTCAATGAGAGAAAACCATACTTAATCGATGTTCAAACTTTAATGTTGCTGCCCGGAAAAAAACTCCTCCAAAACCACTCCAATTAACTTAAACGTCTACCCTCTCGACGGAACATCCCTTAGCCTTGACGTTTTGAGACTTTTTCTTTGCTTAAAAAAAATGTGAGTTTTCAAGCATGAAAAACTGTTGAGATTGGCAGAAATAATGTGAGGAAGATGGGAACGTGAGAGAGAGAGTTAAGAAGCGTGAGAGAGAGTGGACTATTTGGATTAGGAGACTTAATTCAAGAATTAGTCAAACAACATTTAAAATAAATAAACCAATTCTGTTTTTGATTTTATTTATTTATTTATTTAAAACAGTGAAAGGAACAATTACGCCCTTAAAGACTTATTTATTCTTATTAATAAATTTATTTTTTGAATCGTTACATTATCCCCCCTTAGGACACTCGTCCCGAAAATAATGAACTACCGTTACACATCATTAATGCCAATCAGAATCAACTTATTGTATGTACAATCAGCCAATAGCAAAAATACGAAAAGATAAAGGAACTATAGTCTACGAGTAGGAGTCCTAACCTCAAAAGTTGAAAAGATGTGGATATCGGATCTCATGTCGGCCGCGCCTCCCACAGTAGCACCCTCAACAAGATGGTTTCTCCACAATACCTTCAATGATGGCAACTCCTTGTTCCTCAGCGCTTGACTGTCTGTCTCTAAAGATCTTCAACAGGTATTCCTCATAGGGACAAGTTCTTCACCAACCCAAACCTTCTAAGGAGGATTGATGTTGGATCACATAGGCACTTCTCAACATAGAGACATGAAAGGACTGGATGAACGAAGAAGTAGCTCCGCACGGCAAGGCTAACTTCCAAGGCCACCTCACCCACGCGTGGAGGATCTCATATGGCCCCACTACCTCGGACTAAGCTTCCTTTTCTACCAAATCTCATCACCCTTCATAGGAGATATCTTCAAGTCGACCTGGTCACCAAATTTTAAATTATAAGGGTCGGCTTTTATGTTGTCCTGCATATGATTTTTGTCGGATGTTGTGTGTAAGCAGTAGACACCGTCCCTAATCAGTCTAACTTTCTCCAAGGCTTCATGAATGATCTTAGGACCCAAAATAGATGACTCTCCACCTCGAACCACCCACTGGAGATCTAACACCTCCTACCATACCAAGCCCAAACGGTGCATCCAATGCTGGAGTGATAGCTATATTATAAGAGAACTCTAGCAAAGGTAGATGGTCATCCCAATTACTATAAAGTCAAGCACACACGCTACTTAACATGTCCCCAATGTTTGAATGTGCGCTTGCCTGCCCAGCTGTTATGAGGATGAAAGGCGGAGTGCTAAGTTTCACTGCGTGCCCACGCTTTTCTGGAAAGATCTCCAACAAATGCGAAAAGTAAACTGAGCTCCCTCTATCTATGAAATAATAGACCAAAGTAAATCCCTGCCATCTCACAATCTCATCAATGTAGGTCTCGCGTAATCTCAGGCCCTGTAAATAGACTTCACAGGGGAATAAAAGTGGGCAGACTTAGTCCATCTGTCCACAAAAATTAACCAGCCTATAGAGTCATGCTGCCCTCCTAGTCCTCGGAAAGACAACTACGAAGTCATATTATGGCCCCATTCAAGTCGGAACCTAATAATCTGATGTTCAGACCACCAGGTTAAGAGCTCTTGCCTTAACCTGTGACACTTAGGGACACTTAGCCAATAGTCTTGTGCAGATATCCTTCTTCATGCCATCCAACCAAATAAATCTGCTTAAGATCATGATACATTTTTGTGAACCTGGATGATGGATATCGGAACCATGGGACTCTGTACCAATCTTGGTACGTAAATCATTACATCTGTACGCACACCGGTTCTGGTATCTAAGTATGCCATCATCTAAAAGCAAAAGACTCATCATGTTGAACAAACATGAGTCCTTCATCTCCCATAAAACAGGATAAAGATGCTGCCCTTTTTGGACTTCCCATATCAGGATGATTCGAAATAGGGTGAACTGAAACACCCCCACTAGTAGAGTCAACCAACCGCACACCCAGTCTGGCAGTCTGTGTACCTCTTTCACTAGATCCTTCTTCTCATCCTCAAGGGGGCGGTACTCCCCATGCTCATCCTGCTCAAAAGTGTCAGCCACAAATTCGCCTTACTGGATGATAGTGCACATCATGTATAATCATCAGCAGATCCAAACAATCTGCGTTAGGCCGTAGATTCCGCTCTCTCTGCGGTGAACACGTACTGGAGACTTTATTGATCTGTGAAAAACATCCACATGTACTCCATACAGAGTAATGCCTCCACATGCTTCAACGCCACACCACAGCTGCCAACTCAGTCATTGAGGTGGGATAATCTTTTCATGACCTTGAGCCCGTTGTCTGGAAGCATTAGGCTATAACCTCACCAGCCCTGCATAAGAACACATCCCAAAAACCTAGATGCATCACAACCCTTAGACAGTGTAATTCTCGCCACTCTTAGGCAGAGTAAGCACTGGGGATGAAGGAGCTGTCTTGGCTCCTGGAAACTCTCTCACAAGCTATCCGTCCATTCAAACTTGGATGTTTTCTTCTTTGTCAAGGTTAGGCGTTTTGTCAAGTGGGGCGCAATGGAAGAGAGAAAGGAAGAAAGGGAAAAGGAAAATCCCTCCACGAACCTGTGCGGGTTAGATATAACAAAGCAATCACCAGAAAGCTACGGGATGGATATCGGGGGTGTAAGAGGTTTTGGCCCCACTTCTTAACGGCTTCAGTCTTTCTGGGGTTCGTTTTGTTTTGTTTTTTTCCACTTCTCCCCACCTTGCTGATCGGAACAACATGGCCAGGAAGGTCACTGATCTCAGCCAAAATTTCACACTTGGCCCTGAATTTGGCATACAACTGATGTTTGTCTAAGTACCTGCAAGGTTAGGCTCAAAATGCTGTTCATGCATCATCCTTGGTCTTAGAGTAGATGAGGACTGTCATCAATGAATACTAGGGGACGAAAGAGTCAAGGTAGGTATTCCGGAAAGGACTCTGATCATGAGGTCCATAAATGCAGAGGTGCTTCGTCGAGACCGAATGACATAACCAAGAACTAATAATGACCATAAACGGGTACGAAAAGCTATTTTTGGGACATCCCCATCCCTACCCTAAGCTGGTGATACCCTGAACGAAGGATCAATCTTAGAGAAGAAACTGACCCTTGGAGCTGATCGAACAAATCATCAATTCTGGGCAGGGCATACTTATTCTTTATAGTGACTTTGTTGAGCTTGCTGATATCGATACAAATTAAAGGGTTCCCATCCTTTTTTTACAAACAACACTGGAGCGCCCCCAAGGGGATATGCTCGGCTGAATGAACCCCTTATAGTGCGATCTGTTAAATGCAGCTTCAAACTCCTTGAGTCTGTGGAGCCATTCTATTAAGAGGAAATTGAGATTGGTTTAGTATAGGTTCTAAGTCGTACCACAAGTCAATCCTCGAAGGGAGGGACTCCATGTGGCAAAATCTTCAGGAAATCATCTAGGGAATTCATTTACCACAGGCACTGAGTCTATGGAAGGAAAGTTCATGATCTAAGTCCATTGACCCTCAACAAGATGAATAGTAACCCTTTGCCCATCATTGTAGGGGCCTTAAGATGTGAAATCAAGGGGTTAGGGCGAGTCGGATTGGTACCCTCCCAGACAACTCTTCTCATAGGGAATGCGAAACTCACCACCCTATACGACAGTCCAAGCAAGAATAATGGCTGTGAAAGCTAGTCCATGCCAATGAATAAATATCAAAATCATGCTGCATGGGTAACTCAATAAGTTTGCACAAATAGCCCTGCCACTCACAACTATTGGGCACATTCTGGTATACCCTATCAGCTTGCACATTCTCCTAAAAGGCGATAATAACCACTATCGGATCATTCAGGATTTAGGTAGTACTTCAAAGCCAAAGGGCAAGTAGAAGGAGTACAAAGGAAAGCGTAGACACATGGATCAAGTAAAGATAACAGACGTTGAGAATACTGCAGCATACCTGTGACCACAATCATCGGACTTCTCCTGCTCCTCCTACCTTCCAGGCATAAAATATGTCTCTTCGGAGGCTAGGCATGCTGCCTGCATATGTGGGGTGTCCAGGCTGAGCATACCCCAGCCTGAACTTCTTTTGAGGGGACATCTAGGACCACGGTGTCCACTCTTACACAACCGAAAAAGGCATTAGTGCCATGTCTACATTCTAAGGTGGAGTTCGGCCACCTTAGTAAAAGTCTTCTTTGGACGCTGCATCTCACCTCCATTGCCCCTCTTGGGTTCGGGTCTGCTCCTCAGGCGTTGCATTTCTCTGAGGGTCAGGAATTTCCAGGCACTTTGTGCCCTTCTTAAATTTGGGCTGCTCGCGGGATGCCCCCAAAATTGTTTGCTATGGATTTCCCATGGCTGGAACCCTGCCTGATTTGAGGCATTTAGGCTCCTACATCACGTACACTATCCTCTTAGCGGCTGGTCCTCTACCTGCTGGACCATGCATCATTAATCTAGAAGTACATCTTATCATGGAGCAGCGCAGGTGCAGCCCGGCAATTCCTCCTCCAGGTCTCCATTGATTCCTGTGAGGAAATCTGCTCATTCCTCCCTGCTGGGGAGAACCAGGGAGTAGCCCTACCTGGCTAACTTTCAACAAAGTTAAGGTACTCTCATCATTTTGTTATCAAATACTAAGGGAAGTACATACTTGAAACTTCACAAACTTCAGGGAAAACCCCTGACAGTCATGGATCCTGCTGGAGGTTGATGAAACTCCTCAACCTTGGACTCTTCATCTCTCTAGGACGAAACCTTTCCAAAAAAATGCTGCTGAACAGCTCCAAGGTTGGACTGGACCCTCCTAGGGACACGGTTAATCTCTCCACATTTTGCACAAGTCTGTGCAAATCTTTGAGCTGGTAGGAACGCAAACTAAGCCATCTCAATATCAGGCCACATGGCCACCAGTATCTTATGCAACTCGTCTATAAATTAGTGAGGATCTTCTGATGTCTAGCCCCTGTGAAAATTGGAGGATAATCTCGTGAAGTCTGCAGTCTGTCAGCTATGCTGGAACCGGATGGTTTTCCCTTAGAACTCCGGCCGGTTGATTGGGCAGGTCCTAGGTTGGGATTGCATTGTGATGGCCTGTGCCATCTGGGCTAGAGATGACTCACCTCCGCATCAGTCAACCCAGCTGGGTTAACAGCATAGCCACTCCTTCAGTTGGAGCCTGGGGGGGGATTCTGATTACCCCTAGATGTGATGCTCCCGTCCTCAGACCCTTAGTTCCCCAAGTGTTCATTATCTGAAAACAACAAGGTTGATGTAGACAGTTCGTAAACACCAAGAATTTCAAGGCATTGGAAAAGCACAATAAGATCAGAAGAGGGAAGTCTTCCTACGATCATGCAGTCTCTAATCCAGGATTGGTGCACTTCACTACATGAATTTAGAAAACTACTCAATGTGGTTGAGGTGAACTCATTATTCTAGGAATTTAAAAACGAGCGCTCTGATACCAACTTTGTCACGAACGGAATATAGACCCCAGACGAGACCGGCGTCGTTGACTCGACAGAGGGGGGCAGACAAGCCTACTTACGTAATTCTTTGCTTTAATGAGATGAATTGAGCGGAGAATTGAAATTTTGATTTCTATCATACTGCTGAACATTCTTACATTCTTAAGCGTCATCACCAACCATCTAACATTTAAGAGAGATACGCCACTGAAAGAATAATTCAGTAAGATAATTGTCATCGGCAAAATAGCACCACATACAAAGGTCTGAACCAAAACGGGGAAAGAAACACTAGTGAACATCTCCACTATCTCAAATTAAAAACGACGCTAGAATGTAAAACCGTAGCATCCCGAAAAGATGAGGACCTACCAAATACTCCGGATGAATTACTGACGTCCGGGATAGCTGAACAACGAACTGTAGCTCTAGCGGATCCACATGTGCCTGCACTAAAAGTGATGTTCGTATGAATTAGTACCACTGATTACTACGTTGGGTTATGCAAGTTACCAACAAGGGAAAATGCATGAGGAAGAAGAGCTCTTCCTAAACAAAAATGTGTTTGGAAGTCAAGTCAGTGGACTGCTAAATGAGATTAGGAAGTTATACCAGGAGAGTGACATGCATTCAGTATAATCATCGTATTACAAACAAGGAAATAACATCCTCACATATCACATAAGCTATCACCACATAGTTTCTTTCATATTATTCTTCACCCTACCATGAGACCTTATTATATTAGACTTACCTTAAGACTTTCCCAAATGAGGGCCTCAAATAGGGTACCTCAACTAGGGAGGCTTCTTTAGCAAAACACAGGCCTGCTTCATTCATTCATTCGTATTTCATTTTCAATCATCATAGGCCAGTGCGAAACACCAGCTATACCTAGGATGTCGTTTAAGATTCTCGGGTTGGATGTGCCATGATCAGGAATGACCTAATGTCATTACCTGAATCTAGCTCACCTCTTGATTATCCGATCCTAACACCTCGGATCTTATTTCTTATATGATTCATTTGAGCTGGCCTCATTCATTCATGGGGACTTTACTTTAACCGACATAGATCATGTGAGCATCATGAAATCCAGGTCTTCCCCACACGAAAAGAGGTGGAATCAACGGCAACGCGATTCAATAACATGCTAGCGTATATGGGATGTAACCCCGCCAGATCCCTAAGTGGCAATATAGGTTCTCAGACTAGGAGATGTATGGAGACCATACCCGCAAGCCGGGACAGTCTCATCTATGAGAGTTACGTGAAACTCCGCCCTCCCGAGAAGGCATCACGCTCATAGCTAGCTATCGGTGCTCAGTAAAAGTTCCATTACATTCAACTCATACATCATGGAAGCTGGCGTCTAGTATGAGGGCATTCATAGCGCAATAGATGATTTCGCATCTCATTCTAGTAGTAAGTGTTTTAAATCAATATTTCATTAAGTATTTATAGAGGACTGGTATCTTTAATTTATCTTACACTTCTCATTGATGAGTACGCTAGGGTAACATTACTTAGCTCATTTTAGATTGCTCTCGTCATAACATTAGACATCACATCATGATTGTTCACCCCCTTCTTCATTTCATGACGTACCTTAGGTTCATTATTTTGGAAGTATGTTAAAATTATGTGTCTATACATACAAGCAATGGGGCTTCATTTTAGTCGTTTAAGTGATTCTTATTTACTAAGATAGTATTACAAGACTTATGTATCTTGGATCTATATATACCAGATCTTGATTTTTGATCAAAGTAGATTACATATCATTGAATATTTACGCACTATGATGATGTATCAATACGGGGTTGGCACGAGAACCCAAATCTTGGAATTATTGGAAATTTATATTTTTCATTGATTTTAGTTCTAATATTCATTAAATTAGAACTCTAAATTAAATCTCAACATTTCGTGAATAATTAAATTTTCTATTTTAAATTAGATTTAAATAAATTCAATTTCCATGAAGAATAATTTTCTAATTTAAGTAGAATTCTATTTAAATTCAATATTTACATAAAGAATTAATTTCTATTTTAATCTAAAATTCTAAATAATCTCAAGTTTACATAAGAGAATTAATTTTCTATTTTTAATTAGAAGTCTAATTCAATCCTTTTTTTATATATAGAATATTCATAAATTCGCCTCATTGGGGAGTTGTGGAGTTCGAACACCCCACAACCCCCTTATTTTTCCTCTCATTTTCGGTGGAAGAGAGAGGCTGTGAGGTGGTGGGTTCGAACACCCACAGCCCCTCTATTTTTTTTTATTAAATAGGGGAGTGGCAGTGAGGTTGTGGATCAATCCCCACAAACCTACGTATTATTTGCGCCGTCCCTTCAGGCGGTGAGGTGTGGGATCGTCCCCACGGCCTCACGTTCCTTTTCTTCCTTTTTTTTTTTTCGCGCCATAGCTGGGGGTCGCGGTCGTTCGAATCCCCGCCCCCAGCATTCCATCTTAATTTTTTTTTTTTTTTCGCGCAGTGGAGGGGTCGCATGAGGGTTCGATCCCCCACAACCCCCTTTTTTTATTTCTTTCTTGGACGATTTCGCGGTCCCCGTCCCTAGTTCGAGCACCCTGCCTTCGCACTCCTTTTTAATTTTTTTATCAAAGGCATGTGTGTTGGTGAGGTCTAGGGTTCGATCCCTGAAGACCTCACCTATTTTTTTAATTCGTTTTTTGCTCAAATTTTCCAGAATGAGTTCCTAAACTTATTTTCAGTTCGGGACATTACTCCATAATTTTTCAACCATCCTTTTTCGGGTTAATTTACGCATTTGTTTCTTATTACATTCGTTAAGGTTCTTTAAAACCAGTTTAGAGGGATGATTTGAAATGTGTTTTAACGAGAAGTTAAAGCCTTTCAACAATGTGACTTTACCGGATTTTAAGAGCCTTATTTAATTGTACACAAACACGGAATAACCTCCATGCTATTAGCATGCTAAGCAAACTCAAATCATGACCACAATCTTGTACAAAGACATACGTATTAATAATATCTCCCAAAAGAAAAATAATTTAACACATCATTCATGCAACAAAGAGCCGACAACATACCCAATTCCTACAATTCGTTAGGGAGCTAAGGACAAGGACATACGAAGGGGAACAACCTTTAGTTTCAGGGTTTAAGAACGTTCGAAAGAAAGTACTTTGAGAAAGACTTCCATAGAGAACCCATAACCTACGTGTTCAAACGTTAATGTTGCTTCCCGGCAAAACTCTCCCAAACCACTCACCAATTCACTTCCACGTATACGCTCTCTCGACGAAACCTCCCTTAGTTGACGTTGTGATTACTTTTGTCTTTTGCTTAAAAAATTTGTGAGTTTTTCAAGCATGAAAACTGTGAAATTTTGCCAGACAGAAAAAGAAATTATGTGAGGAAGATGGAGAACTGGACGAGAGAGAGTTATAAAGAAGCGTGAGAGAGAGAGGGATATTGGATTGGTGAGACTAATTCAAGAATTAGTCAAAAAACTTTAAAATAAATAAATACAATTCTGTTTTTGATTTATTATTTATTTATTAAAAAGGGAAAGGACAATACGCCCTTACATACTTATTTATTCTTATTTATAGAATTTTATTTTTTGAATCGATTACAGAGTCCGCAACTGAAGCCCCTAATAAATTTAGGTTGAGCGTTGTTAGGAGGACACTTTCAATAGATTCTCTTTCAGATTTAATTAGAAATTGTAGGATTAAAGGTAAGAAGTAATACATCCCGATTAGTTCATGCATCTTTTTTTTAAATATAATTTTATAAATATTTTGATTTGTTTAAAACCTTTAACTATTATTTGAAAAAAATTTCCTATGAAGAACATCACATACTTGGAAAAGTTAAGAATAATTAAGATGAAAATAGTTCAGACTTTTAATTTTATCAGTAATTTTATTTAGAACTGAATGTATGCATAATTTACTTCTATAGATATTTTTACCGCAAATTTTAAACAACACTCAATTGGCAGATCTTTTTTCTGTTGTTGCATAATATGTGAGGATTTATTAATTGGAGGTAAGGGGGGTTTAATTAGTTAAAGGTTGTAGTGGATGATTATAATAATTATACTAATCAGTTAAATGATAAAAAATCGTTTAAATTTAAAATCGTTTAAATACGTGGTTAATTTGAACCAAAAGGTGGATGACAAGGGTATTTTGGAGCCAATAGGTGGGTGAAAGGGGTTATTTTGGAGCCAATAGGGGAGGGAGGTAATTTTGTATTCATTTACAATACTTTGAGGGTATTAGGCCCCTTCAAGTATTATAGTGTTACCTACTAAGTTTTAAAATTTTATCAAATATTTTTCGTAATTTCAAACCCAATTCGATAAACTCCTTTAGATTCAAGTGATTAGGAGTATCATATAGTTTTTAATTCATTTAATTAGGTTTTCAATTTTGAGAAATTAATTGATTCTTTTAAAATTATCATTTTTAATTTTGAATTTATATGAAAATGATAAGTTGATGATACCTTCGAAATTTTATATTTTCTTTTAAAAATGATTAATTATGTTATCAATAATTCAATAAAATTTAAATAATAGTATGAATTTTATAAAGAATTTCACCAGAGAAAAAAAAAAGAAAAAAAAATGAAAGTGGGTTTCAATTTGACATGGGGGTGGAAGGTAAAGAAAAAAAAAGTGTATCACATGAAAGTGGGAGATGAAAGATGAAATAAAACTTAAGATATATCAAAATTAAAATTTTAAAGGTAATAGAGAGAGAAATAAAGAAAGAAAAAGATGAGGAAAAATCCCAAAATGGAATAAATAAAAATAATTTTTAAGTAAACTACATGGAGATATGAATTGAGGTGTGAATCACTGGTTCTTAAAATTTATGTCTTGATCGAAAATGAATAATAATATGCGTTTTTAAAAATGTTAATGGGGTAATTTTGATAGGTTTTTTTTTTTTTGCAATGCAAATGCTAAGGTGTGTTTATGACAATTCGAGACAACTTCAATGATACTTTATGTCTTTTTTCTAGTATAAAATTAGTTCGTGCTGTAAAATTTTAACATGTGAAAAACTTGTTCATCATTGAGAGAAGCTGGAGTATAGATACATGATGAAAGTATGAAGCAAGGGGAGCTTTTGTAAGGACAATTTTACTTGTCTCAACCATATGGTCAACTTGATAGTGTGTATAAATATTTTCCTGCAGTACTTCTTAAAGGCTCGATTTCATTTCAAGAAAGATAACTTTGCTGATGTGATTGCTCATAGCCAACATTTGCTCAGCGACTTCTCAGGTAATTTTTCTGGATTAGAGCAACTTATAATTTCTTCCTCATGTTAATTTCATATATTGATTTTTCAAATCATGAAGTTGCTCCTCATGCCTATGTTGGCTCCTCTTATAGGAGAGGAGGTTCTTCTATGCTTAGGACTGATCACTGGATTTACAAATGTATGTGAACACTTAAAGTGTACAAGAGTTTTTGAGTCCAATTAATCCTCATACCCAACATCAACCATGTCAGCATTTGATTTGATTTTTTCTCTACCCTTTACACGAGGACAAACAACTAATTTTTACCTAAATCTGCAGCTTCTTATCAACAGTATAGCACGAAAAATTTTGGTAAGCTCTAAAACGTTGAAAGTCGAATTTTCTATTTGTGTTCTTGTGCTTCAAATGCATTTAACTCCCTCATTTTCAGATTCCTTATACTGCCGCACTGTTGCCTATTTTCACCTCCCTCGTGAAACCTTCTGTGAGTTTCCTCAGATTTCTTTTCAATATTATCCTTTTTCATTCCTCTACTGCTATGACGGTTGGATGTTTAATAAATTTAGATTCAAAGCATTGTCTCAAAACAAATTGGGCGTAGTGAACAGGTGAGTAGTCGCTCTATTATGAGAATTTCACTGATTAATGCGTGATATACAGAAAGCTTCCAGCATCAAACTTAAAATGGTAAAAAAAAAAAAGTGTTCTGTGACAAGTACGATGTTTCTCATTCTTCAATTAGGGAATTGCTCAAGGGTTCATTTCAAGCATAAGTTCCATAGCCAACATTCTCTCCCCCTTCATTTATAGTCCTCTTACCGGTAAGTCGAATTGATATTTATACCATAACAAAGTATTTCTCTTTTCACATAAAGCCAACGCTTGCAACTTTTTGTTTTGCAGCCTTATTCCTTTCAGAAAACCCTCCTTTTCGATATCCTGGCTTTAGCATCTTGTGCGTTGGCCTTGCTTGGGTAAGTATTATATTTATGGAAATTATTGATTGATGAGGATCAATTTAATTGGGTGCGATCTTCTACTCCATCCGTTCTTTTAGTAATTCTTTAATTTAAACTTTTTACGTAACATGTTAAGATTATCAGATGACATTTTGCTACATTTTGACATGTATTAAATTTTACAACACAAGATTCTATATATATATATATATATATAAAACTGTGTGTCATGTCAAAATAGGACAAACACGGAGTATCAGTATTCATGTATATTCAACTTGTAACACAGGTGTTTTCCGTGTATGCAGTTGATAGCTGTTATTCCCAGTGCAATGATAAAGGTGAGTACTCTCATCTAAGACAGTAACGACATTGGAAGGACATCAGTTGAGACATAAATTTTGGGTGGGGTGAACATAAGACAATAGTAGATGTACCTAGAAAATCATCCCATAGACTGATAGCTTTGCCATTTCTGGCAGAATCGCTTGGAACGTCTAATTATTATGTAACTGGTGAATATTGTAATCATTAAAAGTCGCTGTCTTGATTACTATTAGCTGTTATGATTTTGCAGGTTTCTTTTGTTTGCCATGGCTGGCACTCTGTTTTATGAACCATGAATGGTGTAAAATAGGCTACAATAAATAAGAATAGATTGAAGTGAACTGCTACAGAGAACAAATTTCCCAGTTTCCAACTGTGAGAGATGTGCTAATTCATTCTGCCACAAGTGAGGATGATAATCATTTTATGTGAAGGCTAATGTAGTTCCTGAGAAATGAAAGGTCGACATTGTGCTGAGGTTCGGGACTTGTTTGGATTATGATTTCTAAGTCAAAAGCAAGTTAGGATTTCTAACTTATATTTTTGGCTTAATTTATTTTATTTTGTCTTTAAAATAAGTGTTTAGAAACACTTTTTGTCATTTCAAAATTATTTAAAAGCTATTTTGACTTGGAAGCACTGGAAATAAGTCGATACAAACGGGGCATAGACAGTATACAACCTCTAGGTAATTCAAAGAAGGCCAAGCGGCATCCAATGGCAAAGCAAAAGAAATAAAAAATTGGCAGTATAGTATATGAAGTCACATTAACGCTGCACTGTCAAGTGAATCTAATAGCAACAATAACATGGTTAAGACTCGTAGCAACTGTCAAAGAGAAAACATATCTTACCAACAACCAACTGCCTAAAGAGGACTGAGTGACGCCCTGATCAACGATGTTTCAAAATAACAATTAGAATATGAATATAAACAAATTATCAGTAGTGAGAACACTTACACAGTTAAGAAGTTTTAAGATATCATTCATAACAAAAAGTCCACTATATCTAAGAAAGCGGGCTATTGAAGAAGAAAAATCCAGGAGGAGAAATTTCAAGGTAAAGCATTCTATTATCACTGGTCACTTGTATTTGTGATATCACTAGCATTCTTTGTTGGCACCCCGAAAATAAGGCAGTTGTAAATGCGGAAGCTAGAAAGCACACCTCAAAAAGACCACGATAGAAGACAAACGAGAAATCTACCAAAAGACACAAAGATTTAACGTGGTTCAGTCATCGACCTCTCCACAAAGGAGTGACCAATCCACTAAAATATGGAGTAAAATCCAGAGGGAAACAACCTCAACAAATTCCTCATAATACATGGGAAGTTCACACAAGTGATAACCGTATCAAGCTTGTGACCCACAAATTTCCCTCAAAAACCAAAACTCTCAAAAGCCCTTAAGATGACTACTTGTGAAATGCTGATTAAGTTAGAAGGAACTTCCTCTATTTATAGCGTCTAAACTTTTACCGACAAGAAAAGGATTAGTCAATTCAAAACTTTTTCCTTAAAGGAAACCTATGTAGGATAAGAACTTTTAGGACAAATAAACCTAACAAATCTCCCCCCTTGGCCTAATTTCTGACAAATAAATTTTCCACCTTCTTTACTTAATCTTCCAACAACCTTTGCGTCTCCCTCTCCCTATCTCCTTTTCAAATTTATGTCATCAACACAGATACTTCATGAAACAATTTCTCCAACAAAATCTTCATTACTGTCAAAATGTGCGACTACAATTTCACCCACTCAGATAAACCCAACCTCCTTCTACCTGTTCAATCATCATATCGAACCACTAAACCTGACTCCATCATTGAATCTCTGGCCTCCTGATAACCACTTGTTAGGACCGAAAATAAGCAGTTGTAAATGCGGAAGCTAGCAAAGCAACCTCAAAAGACTACGAGTAAGAAGACAAACGAGAAATATACCAAAAGAAATACAAGATTTAACGTGGTTCGTCAATCGACCTACGTACACAAAGAGATGAGCATCCACTATAATTGAATAAGTACAAAATACAGAGGGAAACCAACCTCAACCAAATTTACTACTCAATGAATACATGGAGGTTCACACAATTGCTACATCAAAGCTTGTGCCCAAAATTATCCCTCTAATTAAAACTTTCAAAGCCCTTAACACATTGTGAATGTTATTAAGTTAGAAGGAACATTCTCTATTTATAAGCCTAAACCTTTTCCTACCAAGAAAGGATTAGTCATTCAAACTTTTCTTTAAAGGAAAACCTATTTATGGTAAGAAAGTTAGGACAAATAAAACCTAACATTCCTTTCAAGTACCAAAGTAGAAGTAAGACATGATCTTCAACAGTTGCTGATGTAAAAATCAAAGCACAAGGGTTAGGCTACTGTCCTTGCTAGACGAAATCTGACAGGACAATTTAAATATTTTAATGATTTATTTCATCCTCAAACTGAAACCTAGTGCTAAAATTCTAGCAGCCACAGTGTTTTCGAGGAGGCAAGGGACTGACTTGCCACAAGGCGAACGGTGAGGTGTTCACCTTTTTGGAGTGTGCCTCCAATAAATACAAAAAAATTAAAATATTTAATTGCGTATATAATCAAAATCTCAATAACAATAATATATTAGTAAATATTTCAATTCAAAAACTAAAAATAGATAGTACATACTAAAAGAGTCTAGAACTTGAATGAAAAAAAACAAAATCAATACAGTGAGAAAAAAAATAGAGGTAGAAGTAAACGTGAAGTATGGAGAAGAAGATGGAAAATGAAACAAAGGACGAATAAATCGGAAGAAGAAAAGAAGAAATATGTATTGGTTGGATTTTGGAGTTGCCAGAAAAGTTTGGCTGATTGCCGGAGAAGTCTAGTCGAGTCGACTGGTTGGAATTACAACACAATCTAATTTGAAAAGAAAACCCTAAGATTACCTTTTTTAGTCTAAGAGTGTAACTGAGAAAATTTGGAAAGAAACCCCTAAAAGTTACCTTTTAAAATCCTAGATTGGTTGTCTTTTTTTAAGAAAATACAAAAGTCAACTGTTTTGTTGCCTATCACCATTGTGTCGCCTTTGGAAGATAACCTAGACACAAAGCTAAAGGTGATGAAGGGTCGCCAGGCCTCGCCTCTCACCATTGGCAAGAAGGCGATTGCCTTTCACAACATAGGATTCTGCCAACTTTCAAGTCTATATGTTTGAATGCTAGCACTTGGGGATGGAATTGAAATAAAATACCATGTTCAACTCCCTACCAGTTCATTACATTCATGCAAAATGTTTAAGCTAAAAGTTTACAATCTATTTAGCAAATAACAGTAAATAGTACATAGTCACCAACTAGTTTGTTAATCCACAGAATACAGATCTGGTTGATACATTTAAAACTTATTATGTAGTACAATAGCAATAGGCATCTACCAGCAGAGTTAGAGACTCAATCATAGAGAATTTCAGTAATTCAACAATGAGCTCCCTTAATTATGTACATGTAGAGCATCAAGCTTTGGCAGTGCATAATCTCCGAATATTCAAGTCTAGAACTACCAGTGACAAGGTGTAGAAGCTTCAAACCTGGGAAGCATTTTATGAGTGTTGTTATTCTTACAATAACATGTATTTATAAGGTTAATAAACAGAAGATATAAATAATAAAGCAGAAAACATATTATAATACAATAATTAATCCGAGTCCCACAAACTACTGTTGTCCTAAGAATTTACTCCCCTCACCCCCCCTTTGTACCAAGGTTATGGATTAATTTTCTCCCTGATAAAACAGTTAAACTGGAAAGAACTAGCGGTAACCTCAAAACTTCTTTAACTTCAACGACCTTAAGAACACAGCAAACAAGTCACACAGACTCAGTCGCACGACACTTAATTTTATTTGAGAGAAAAATAAAAATGCAGCGAAGGAAAAAAATTTCAGTGTTTTTAAAAAAACAAAAATGACTTTCCTTTTTATTAGCCATTTTCCAGCAATGAACAGGGCTGTTCATTGAAATCTGTTCATATCCATTTTATATCCAAAAAGTTGTTGTCTTTGGAAAACATAACAACTGTTTCGAAAAATTGGTCTGTTAGGAAAATAAACGACTTCTTTTGGAAAGAGTCACAACTTTTCGGGAATGTTACCGTTAACCGTTACCGTGCAAATTTTAATAAGGATAATTTTAAACATGATTTATTTGATTTAAAACAAAACTATCACTAAATTTTTGTCCAAAAAATTTATCAATCATCACATCATTTGCCAAACCCAATCCAATCCGCATCCGAGGCCGAGCGAGCGACGACGACGACTGCGCGAGGGGGCTTCCCTTCTTAGATCTTTAAGACGTAAGGGAAGTGTTTCCTTCTATAAGACAACAATTTCCCTTGCTTTTTTCGATATGGGAGAATTACTTTTTCATTTTGGCACTTTTCAAATGACTTTTCAGTTTCCTCCAAAGTAGTTCCCCTCCCTTTTCATATTCTCTCTTTTCTTTTTCCATTCACACTTGCTATCCTACAAAATCCCCCACATTGATGGTGAAGGTATTTTAAACATATGCATGCAAAAAACTTGAGTGTCCTTGTAGGTAAAGGTTTTAATCGTATCTATATAAGTAGATTTCCCTTTAAACTTTCCATATGAACATAATATCGGATACACTCGATCAAATCGTTAGATTTGATATCTTTGAACAGTCGCGCTTTGGTGTATACCTAGAACAACATATGGCACCCAATCACCCTTGAACTGTTCTTAGTTCTCATGGTTTTGTCCGTTTCAGTCCATGAACACATCTGGATAGTAAGTGCTTAAATAACTGGCTTTACGATTCTCCCCTTGAAGCGGCTACACTTCACCTTACGTAGGTGATTAATAAATGTGTTATCCTCATAGATACAACCATTTTTTAATATTCCCTGTATAAACTTAGTGAAAACCATTAAAAAGTTCCCTAGTCTTTATATCCTGGTTACTAAACATTGTCCTCATCATGAGATGGAACCATAACAAAAATAATTTTTTTCCTTTTCCTTTGAAAAATGTTGAACCCCGTCCACAATGACTTTGTTTTAATATCTCCTTGAACCTAGATCTTGGACTCCAGTTTCTAGGTAGAGTTTACCGCCATGAGACTTGTTCTCCGCCATAGTCCCATTCCCGTTGATGATTTCTGTTTCCTCAAACTCCCATCTCGATTTGGCCTTTTGTAAGTGGATCCGACACATACTTTAGCTCCATAGTCAATGTGATAATTCCACTAGAGAGTAGTTTTGTCTCACAGAGTTATTCTTCGTCTATGATGACGAGACTTGCCGTTATACATATGTATGCTTTTCCATCCCTCCTATTGCAAATAAGCTTTGACATATCACAATGTTATGCAATATGGGGACTTGGTTTCCGTCCAACTGGAATATCTTCTAAGAAATTCCCCGGAGCCATTTCACAGCTTCTCTTCGTTCCCCCTGCCTTGTCTAAAGCACTGATTCAGACCCTCCCATTGTAGAGCGGTGAGTACATAGGTTTGTTTGGATTATTCCAAGATATGCTCCTCCACCAATAGTAAAAACGGTCCACTTGTGGATTGTGGTTTCATTAGACCCGGTAACCAATTTGCATCAACTATATCCTTCAATAAAGGCTGGATATGTTGTCTGTAAAGCTCGTGTTTGAGTTCATCTAAGTATCACAAAACTCTCTATCTTCCACACAATGATTATGATTAAGATTACTTGTGTATCGACTCAGTTGACTGATCGCGCAAGCTATGTCTGGTCCGTACAATTCAATGACATACATTAATTAAGCTTCCCAATACGCTAGCATAGTCCAAATTGAGACTCGACTTTCACCTTTATTCTTGCAATAGAAGATTACACAACAATTGGTAGTCTTTGCCCTTTTTAAAATTCAAAAATTGAATTTTCAAGTATCTTTTGTCTTTTGATATAATGAGTTTTGCGAAATGCTAGACCTTTAGGAGTTTTAAGAATTTTAATTCCTAATATCACCACATCATCACTCCTAAATCTTTCATATCACAGTCAAACTTACTAGCAAGCATAAACGTTGTCGCTTTTTATATAGCAAGCAAGTCTTTGCTCCTTATAAGCATATCATCTACATATAGTGCATAAAATTATTCCTTATTTGGAGTATCTTTAATGTAAACACATTTATCACATCATTGATCTTAAAAAAAATCCATTTTGACATGGTTTGATCAAACTTTGCATGCCATTACTTTTGGTGCTTGTTTAAAAGCCCACAACGTGAGTTCATAATTTGCACACTTTCTCTTTTCTTTACCAGGAACTAACAGAACCCTCAGGCTTATGCTATGTAATTTCCTCTTCCAGCTCTCCTTTCAGAATGTTTGTTTCACATCCATTTGATGAATTTCAGAACCGTATACTTGTAGCTAGTGCCAATTAACATCTGAATTGTGATGTAATCATTCCACTGCGAGTATGTGTCAAAATATCAAGACCTTCTTTTCTCTACAACCTCTACACCAAGTCTGTTTTATATTTGTCAATAGTTTCCATCGTCTTTCATCTTCCTTTAAATATCCATTTTGAACCCAAGGGGTTTGTTCCCGGAGGAAGATCAACCAACTCCCAATTATGATTTGCTTAAGATTGATTCAATGTCACTATTACAACCACCCTCCTTCCAAGAGATTGAGTGTCGCTAGACAAAACTTGCTTCCTTGAATGTTTGAGGCTCACTTTCAAGAAGAAATGTGACAAAATCGGATCCAATGAAGTCATGTCTTTTGACGTTTACTGGCAAAAACCTCTTTGGACTTTCTTTCTTCATGTTGTTCAAGTTCTCTTTTGGTTCTTCCTGTGTTGTTTAGATCCCCCACTAGATGACTTAATCTAGTTTTTTTAATATGGATAAATGTTCAAAAAATCTAGCACTATCTGATTCCATTATATCGTCTTATCATGAATATCCGGATGTTTCGGACCTTATGAACCAATAAATCGGCGAATGGCGAAATAGTAAAGACATGCCTTACGGTTTGTGACATATCCAATGAATACACAATCCACATCTTAGGTCCTATGTTACCCTCTTAGGATGGAACTTGGACTTTGGCTAGACCCCCCACACTTTTGAATATATTTCAAATTGAGTTGTTCTTTTCTACCTTCCCATTTCTCATATGGAATGCATTTTGTCTTGAGTGCGGCACTCTATAATATCTGATTGTCTGTAGGATATCTTCCCCCACAAGTTCTTTGGTAAACTGAACTTATAAGTAATGTTTTCATCATTTTTTTTACAGTTCTGGTTTTTTCTTTCTTTCCTTGGGCAATTCCATTAGACGAGGATGTAGGAGCATAGTTTGATGGATTAAGTCCATTTTCTAAACATATTTCTGCAAATGGAGATTCATATTCTCCACCTCTAATCACTTCTTCTGATCATTTTGATCTTTTTATAATCTAAACTGATTTTTAACTTCAGTTTATATTGGCCTAAATGCATCTTATTGCTTCATCCTTACCTATTAGCAAAATAGACATAGGCGAATATCGAGTGCAGTCGTCAATAAAATGTTGATGACATACTTTTCCCACCACGTTGATGGTGTTGACTTTCATGTCCACAAATACAGTGTGAATCAATTCTACAGGATTTGAATTCCTTTTAACAACAGTTTTATCAGAATGCTTAGCAACTTTAGATCAACAGACAAATTTGACATTTTGATTTATTGCACCTCACATTTGGCAACAATATTTAAGTCCATCAGTTTCGCACGGTTTTTCGTTATTAACGTGCCCCACGTTCAATAGGGCCATAAACATTTAGACTCAAGCAATTAAGAAGAAGCAAAACTTTATTTATAAATCAACTGCAATTACATTAGTTTTTAAAAATGTCATCAGTAAGGTATCCTTTTCATGCATATATTCATTTTTGCTTACTCTGGTGCTACTTTATCATGAAACAATACACATTTAAATCCATTTTTGGTCAGAAGTGAAACTGAAACTAAATTCTTTCTCCAATTTCTGGAAACATGGGACCCATCAAAGTCACCACCTTGCCTGATGTCAAATCTTTAAATAGGCTTTTGCCAGTTCCTTACACCTTGGCACCAGCGGGTTTGCCATAAACAATTTTTTCATCTGTAAGTGCTGGGTATATGATGAAAATAATCTTTGTTGGACAAACATGGCATGAGGCAACACCAGAATCTATCTCACTATTCTCTTGGATTCCCACCAGTTTACATTCTGAAAGGCATTGCAAGAGATCATCCATTTCTCCTTTGATTCGCCCAGTTTTTGCTTGACCTTTTTTTTCTTTCGCTTCTTGGACCCCGACCTCATTACCCTATGACCATGTTTTACCACAATTAAAGCATTTCCATTGATTTTTCTTAGGAGGATTGCTTTTTTGGACCAGAGGCTTCTTCTTTTCTTTATTTTTGTGGATCTTCTTCAACAAAATTTACTCCAGATATTGTGAATAACCACGTGACCTCTTTTCTGCGCTTATTATCCTCTTGATTCTCAACCTTTACTATGAGATCTTCAACAAGTCATCTCCTTGCGTTTTGTGTTTCAAGTAGTTTTTAAAGTCCCTTCCCAATGAAGGTTAACTTTTCAATAAGTTCAACCACTTAAAAGCACATTCACCATCACTCTACATTAAAGGTTTGTGAGCATTACGGAAAACTTAAATATTGTCTAACATAATATTCAATAAATTTATACCTTCAGCAAATCAAGGAGATCATGGATATGACCTGAAATTTGTGAACTTGGGTGACACCGTCCTTACGTCTTCATCTTATCGTCCAAAATTTTTGCCACAATGAATTTCCTTTCATTCCAGCATCTTTCTGTTTTGTTACTTCTTTTCTAAAGCACCCATAGTTCTTTTGAGGTTTGGCATTCTGCCACATTGTACAGATCATCTTGCATGACCCTCAAAATATAATTTTTTACAACAAAAAATCTAGTGTGTCCATGCTTCGTTACCAAGAATCTTTATCAGCCGGGTTTCATCTGACATAACATGAACATTCTCATTAATTAACTTCTGGCAGCCTCAACGTAGTGAATAGAAGAACCTCTTTTGCTTCCACTCTTAAAGTCCCGCGACTCCAGAAAACTTTGGCAGGTTTCTCAGCCGGTGCTAAGGAAGCATTTGAACATTAATGTGCAACTGTTGTTGTGTCAGTCACTTCTGTTCCACCAACACCGCATTTGTTTGACTATGACTAAAAGTTCATTTTTTTTTCAGTCACAAATGGCAAATAAACTTAAGTATTTGAATACTAACATAAAGAACAATCTTTAACACAAACTGTATTCTGAATTTAACGTAAGTTTTTATTTCTTTTAATCGTAACAATCGAATGAATTTTAAAATTCAAGTAGAGTCAGAAAACCATAAAAGGTTTAATCTACAAGAAACAACCTCAAATACAGAAACTGTTAAATGTTTCTTAGATTGTTTTCTTACATAACCTGTATTTATAAGGTTAATAAACAGAAACAAATACGTGAACACGAAAAATATAAATAGACAAGAATTAATCCGAGTCCACAGAACATACTGTGTGTCCTTAAGAATTTAATCCCCTCACTGTACCAAAGTGTGGATTAATCTATTTCTCCGCAAGATAAAATAGATTAAACTGTTAAAAAGAATAGAGGTACATCAAACAAACTTCTTTAACTTCAAAGAACTTAAGAAAAGAAACAGTTCCACAAACTCAGTGATCGACACTCTTTGATTTTATTTGAGAGAAAAATAACTGCAGGAGAAGGAAAAAAATTTTTCAAGTGTTTTTTAAAAAATCAAAAATTTGCCTTCCTTTATAGCCATTTTCCAAGCAAGGACCACTGTCCGTTCAGTGCAATGGTTCAGACCCATTTTTATCCAGAAAGTTTGTCTTTTTGGAACAAATAATAACTTTTCGCAAAATTGTGGTCTGTTAGAACATAAGACTTTTTGGAAAGTAACACTTTTCGGAATGTTACCGTTACCTCAACATTTATAAGAGATAATTTTAACATGATTTACTTGATTTAACAAAACTGATTAAATAAATTTTTTTGTCCAAAAAATTTATCAATCAATCACAATCATTTGCCAAATCCAAATCCAAATCCAAATCCAAATCCAAAGCCGAAGCCGAAGCCGAAGCCGATGCCGAGCGAGCGACGATGACGATGGCGCTAGGGGGCAAACTTCTTCTTAGATCTTAGAAGAATGGAAGTTTTTCCTTCTATAAGACATAATTTCCCTTTTTTTGTTCGATTGGGAGAAATGACTTTTCATTTTCAATTTGGCAAATGACTTTTCATTTTCCCTCCAAAGTAGTTCCCTCACTTTTCATATTCTCTCTTTTCTTTTCCCATTTACACTTGCTAAATCCCAACAAGTGTTAACCATTTCGTCTAATGCCTCTAATATTAGGACAGTAAATCTCCATCTCTTGTAAAATCTCAGGGGTAAAGTATGGTGAATCAGAAAAGTCCACAAGCTCCAGTTTTGGAAAGCTCCGTACAACTTGCAATAAAACATCTTCAGAGGGATTGAAGGATCCGTGAAATGATAGATATTTCAAATTGGGGCACCTATACAAAACAACATTAATTGAGGAAATGCAACAATAATTGTAAAATGAAGAGAGAGAAAGATTGAACTTACAATGTAGCGATGAGTTTAAGAAGCGCATCGTCATTGTAAGGACCATCAAGAGAAGTGAGAAAAGGGTAAAAATAGAGAGTGGTCAAGGCGGATCCGCCAGCAGCTTTACTGATAAGAGAGTGAAGGGCATGAATGCCAAATTGGGGATCGATGTTGTGTCTACCATCACCAATCCAAAGGGCTAGAACAAGCTGGTGGAAGATTTTCAAAGGCATCACAGGAGGAGTGACGGTAAAAGATCCCACCCTGTGAGGTTGATGAGAGGCATTATAACCCAGGATTTGCATACCAAAGGGAGGTTTTGTATATGCATGTTTGAGGTGAGGATTTCGATAATATAATAACAAGACTGCTCTTGGTAGCTTTAGGCCCATGGCCGCCCTCCAGCCACTTTGACTTGCCCTTTTTTTGCTGTCTTGCTGCTTCATATTCGGTCGAGGAGAGGATGAATTTGATGTCTAAGGTGGGGAGTGTAACACTCACATCTCACTCTCCCACTCTATTTCTCCTCTCATCCACCGCCTATTTTATTATGATAAATTAAGCAAGTAGTCACAATCCCTACATAAGTAGCTAAAACATCTACTTTTAAAAATTATTGCAATGTCATTATGGTCATTATTTTATCAAAAATTTACATTATAATATAATTAATTTAGTATCCTTTCTATTTTTCAAATCATTTCCTAGTTTGTCCTTATTACCTATCAAATGTACAAAAAAGAACAACACATTCTAATAAACTCTCGAGGTTTCTACTTTCAAATCTTCTCTCCCTCTCCCCCCCCCCCCCCCCCTCTCTCCCCCTCTTTCTCTCTAGGTTCATCATTGATTCTTTAAGATAGTATCCATCTCATTATTGAATGTGAATAGATACACCTCTTCATTACATTGAACGAAATGGTCTTTTGTGCTTGTGAGAAGAGAAAGGAGTCTGAATTAGCAGTAAGTGTTTTAATTCTGCCATCTTGTTGACATTTGGTCTAAAGTTTTCTATATGTAAGTCAACGTAAAAGGAAGTGGCGATGTACGAGCGAATAGGCGGAGGCACATGCTGCATATTTTTTGTAGGCTCTAATGTTTTTCTAAATTTGATTAACCTACAGACTTATACATACGTTCATAAGGTTGGTTTTGTAGATCTCCGCCGCCGTTCGATTGATGGTTCTGAAAATACTCTTCTTGAATCATGAACTTGAGAATCAATTGTCAGATTGAAGTTCTATGATCCATTCATTTACAATTTAAATTACTCAAAAATACAGTTTGATTATGTATTCATTATTTAGGTATTCATCCTAATGCATATGTAAAATAATTTTTTTATTTATTTGGCTCATGTTTGTCTTTTCATATCATTTGTTATACCATGTAGTTTGTACTCTAGAGTTTAATTTGACTTTGTCCTAAGTTATACAATGCGATTTTGAATTGGATTCAGATTAATTTTTTTTATTTTATATGCACTATTATATCCAAAAAATATAAAACCTAGAACAAATCAATACAAATAATACACATATTAGAATGAATACGACTTAGGGAGAAAACCTTTTGAAGAAAATTAAATCACAGTGAAAAATAGAAACGAATACAATATGTTTTTTACATAGCTACATATTCATTTGACCTACATATTTGAATGAATACAACTACTAAAGAATACAATTTCATTATACAAAAACAACATGCAACTAAGAATGAATACAATAAAAATTGATATACATATTGGAATGACTAGAGTTAAGCAGGATAAAAAATTCTGAAAAATAACAAATACATTGTGGAAAAAAGTATGTCACATAACAGATAAAACTACAGGTGTTTAAATTCTAATTAAAAATATTGTTTAATTTAAATAAATAAAACTATTATCATCAAGTTTCAAACAATTAATTGGTAAAAGTGGGATATGATTTTTTGTGATTTTCCCTGATTTTCACAACAAGAATTAATGAAAATTGGGATTTGAAAATTTTATATATTGTACATCTTTTTTGGTTCGTGATTTTCATAAAAATAATATGAAAATTGGATATTTATTTTGGATAAATAAAGTGTTCAGAACAAAAAAGATTAAGAAAATTGGATATTGGCATTTTTTTAGAACAATGGTGACAGGTTTGTTTTTAACAACATGGTGAAAGAATAGAAAGAACTGAACAGTTGGTGTCTTAATACATGTAACTGATGAACTTTTAAGCATTTCTCCTTTTTTAAAACAAAATCTCCCCCTTAATACGCCAATTGTTATATAAAATTGTACTTTAAATAAAAACATAAATAAAACATATAACAAACTAAAATTTTGACATTTTTACTAAATATTAAAGTGTTGCTAATGAGCACTCTTAAATGTCAAAATATTCACATTTTGAAAAATTTCCCTTTTTATTTATCAATATGGGCTCACACATCGGTTAATGGGTTAGGTTGGGCTAGCAATTTTTTATATGATCCAGAAAATTATCGGTCCAGTCTACAAGTATGTGGACCATTGATTTTGTTGGGCTAGTTTTTTTTTCTTAAAAGATATATTTTTTTATATTTTTAATGCAAATTCAATTTAAAATCTCATAAATATCGACAAGAAAATATTACATGACATAGAGTTAGTACTTTGTAATCACACTACACCAATTGTTAACTATATAACAACAATAAGAATAAATGAGAAGAGAAGAGAAAAAACTTCTATTCATTTTGAAGTAAACTCACCCCAAAAAAGTTTCATGAATCTTATTTATAATGAAGGAAAAACCCTTTATTTATAGGAAAAACATAACTTGGTCCTCAAGTAGCATTCCTAACCATATCTTTAAAAAATTCCACATAATTAGATATTCACTATAATACAAATATGTTTATAACACTCCACTTGAATGTCGGTAGATTATGTGCCTTGTTAAAACCTTACTAGCTAAAACCTAGTGGGAAAAAATGCAGTGAAGGAAAAAGTGTATACATATCTAATAATACGCATCATGGATGTCTCATTAAAAACCTTATAAGGAAAACTCAAAGGGACAAAACCTTGTGAGGGAAAAAGAGTACAACACGTATTAACTCCCCCTAATGTGAACATCAGTCCACAGACTTCAATCTTCATTTTCCAAACTTGTGAAGCATTCTCTTGAAAGTTGTACTTGATGGAGACTTGGTGAATAAATCAATTATAGTATTACTTGAACAAACATGTTGCATGTTAATATCACCATTCTTGGGAGCTCATGAGTGTAGAAAAACTTTGATGAAATATGCTTCCTTCTATCTCCTTTTATGAATTTTCCCTTCAGTATCAAATAATTCTACTTCGACTTCTTTAAGAAAATAATTTATTGCCTTTTGAAAACTCTTCCAAGAGTTTCAATTCTCGTCATCAACTTGCATAAAATTTTCTGTATATGCTTTATGCATGTTGAATCTATTTAATTTAATCGTTATGAGGGTTATAAACAAGTTTTTTCAAAACCTTGTATATGTTTTAGATTTTGAACCCAACGGATATTTTCATATCAATTTTTTCCCAGTGACAAACACCATTCAGATTAAATGTAACGACATCTTCTAGTGTCCTATATGCAAGTCAATACGGCTTGGCGGCTTACCAGATGCATCATTCAACTTTTCACTTGATAATTATTTCTACAATTCTACACCACTCTTTTATATCGTGAATTCATATCTTAAGAATGTTTTTACATATTTATCGTTGTTGTATCAAAGTATATCGCAGTATATACCTTTTGTTTGATTCACGATACGACAAACATACTGAGATTCACCACTCATTAATTTTTAAGTAGCTTTTTTAAATTTTCCCCCCCCCCCTATTTTGAGGTTTTATAAAAGTGTTTTTATGTCGAGGCTCCGCCAAGAGTACATTGTCCCTCCTTATTATGAATCATTTTGATTCTTGATCCTCCCCTGTATGTTAAAAAAACTAACATATACTCTCATATTTTGGAAAATCTATCTTTATGCACATTTATATTCCATTAATTATATATATACTACCTATGAAAATCATCAGATGAAAATATTTGGCCCGGAGCATACATCAGTTTTGAAAGAAGATCTATCATGATTTGTATATTGGTTCGATGCGTAGAATTACTTTTATATGTAGTTAATCATATTTCAAGATCAACACAGAACTTAATTTTCACAAGCATGATTTTACTAATATGAAACTTTAGTGTCTCACAACATCTTTAATATTTATCACTAAATCAGATGAATTAAAATCTTGAGTTCATATATATTCTGAAAACTTGCTGCTCTTAACTCAATTATCTTGCACAACATTATGTGAATGTCTAACTGCGTTTCATACAAACACCCATGTGATTATTTTATAGATGCATCTCTTTATCATAACTCAGATAGGGTTGAATGACCCAATTCCCACCTTTAATTCTTATCATAATCTGATCAACTATCCATGAGACACAACAAAAGAATCTTGAAGAATTCTTCTTCTAACGACCAAGGACTTTCTAGAAGTATGACCCTCTTGAGTCGATACACACTCATTGACCTCTCGAAGGTCTTTTCCAGGCCTTTTAATGTAACATCATTCATACGCATTCTGTATGAAACGTAGTGCGGAATAAAACTTTTCACATGAAATATCTAAAAACAGTTTTTCATATTAAAATCATAGAAACATAGTCTCAACATATGTCAAGCTTAACCCATAAATACTTGGACAACCACGGCCCATACAATACGATAGAATACTTAAAGCACTATACTTTGAATGAATTCTTACACCGCTTATCCCTCAGTCAAATTAGGAACCTACTTCAACTTTGTTGAACAATACTAGAATCCAATTTTCCTTCCATGACGCTTCTCACCTTTCATTCACGCTACACCTTAGATATAACAAATTGTATGGCATGAGACATACACTTGTACTAAGTAGACTAATGCATAAAATCCATGAGAAACAAACATTTATGATAAATATGTCCACTTTTTGATTAAAAATCCTATATAAGTATCAGAACCAACATTTAGTATCAACTCACTATAGCATCAAGCGTACATCAAAACATATAGACATGAGATCCTCCTACCAAAGGTGATTCTAAGACTCATTTAAGTGAGTTGTGAAGCGACCGCCCATACAATCCCTTCACACACACCTAAGTGATCCATTAGACTACCTAAGATAAGATCATTCTAACTCCACATAATAGCATATACATATATAACATTCTCTTCCAAAAGGTTATCAAAAGACTTAATTAAGTAATGAAAGAGAGACCGCCCATACACCCTCTCCAATCTTACCTAAATAATCCTTAAGACTACCTAAGTTTATATCACGTCTACTTATTCAAATTACTTTCCCTATCTAGAGTCATTCTTAGGACTTCCCTAGATAAGGCATGAAGTGACCATTCCTATGCGCCCTTCTTACCTTAACTATGCAACCCTTAAAATACTCTAGGTAAGTACTTAGTCATTAGCATACTTCCCAACTTAAACGTCATTATCTTTATTAGTTCATTAAGAGACATTCTTTACATAAAGGCATTCAAGTAATGGTCTTGGAGAAGACCTAGGGACTCACTCACTAACGTCTTCAAAGCTACTCGTGCACGTCTGAAATACGTCATTCTAACTATCTAAATTCATAGTACTTATCCAACACTATAATGTATCTCCAGCCTGATTGAGATTAGACAATAACCGCATATACCTGGTATCTAAAGCATTGAATCCGAGTCTAACCTACTCCGGTTGGAGGGTGTTCTTTTAGTATTGGCTAGAACTTGGACACATCCCATGTAGGCACATGGTTAAAGAATATTGAGGATTCCTTTGTACTCTAGTCTCATACTTAACTATAGCTCTTGCCCATGCATACTCACTCAGTGCTATCCTTTGTTCTCATATAGTAATTTACATAAAGGATCACATAAAGAGGTTTGATATCTAGTTCATAACCCAATCACATTTCACCTTACTAAAGCGGGTCCACTAAGGCTACCTACAAAGGTCAAAAGGATAACTCAATGGCTTTCCTAAGGATGATTTCATATCGTTCCAGCCAACCAACGTTAAGTCCATCAATCACACAAGAAGAATACCATTACGACTTTCAACTTCAGGGATATCATAACCTTACGACTAGGTTGAAGGCTCCACATAAAGGACCTTCTTAGCAACATTCAAGGTTACAAGTCATTTATACATACAATACTAAGAATATCTAGAATACTAAGTCAAGAACTCATATTCACATCATACATGTATCAAGTAAGGGATACAAGTCTACCAAAGCAAGACACAACATACTTCACATACAACATATCATTCTAGAAGCACATAAGAACAACTAAGCATACTTACTAGTCATTCTATACACTTCTATAGAATCATCACATAATTCTTCACAATTATCATAAAATCTATAAAGAAACATCATACTTCAACATCATGTAATCCTCATAATGACTATAACATAGTTCACTAGACGCACACATCATCAACTAGAAGAACTCATGATTTGACTCCACATAAACACATAAGACATCTTGATATTCATAAATCCACATAATCAAGTTATAACATGATAAAGCCATAAACTTAAAATAATGCCAACGAGGCCACATCATTCACAATTCATAAGGTAATGCCGACAAGGCCAAATTTATCACAACACATAAGCACCGCCATAAGTGGATCATACTAAACATCATTATCATCTAAGAACTAGACTACGCAATATACAAAAAGTTAGGTCAAAACCCATTGATCCAACCTCACAACTTCAATCCATATCTAAATCATCCAACACAATACTCAAAGGCCCGCCGTGGCCATGACACCAATTCAATTCATACTGACATAGAACAATGAATCAAAGATATTCAACATAGATTTATAAAATTAGGGAAGCATACTCACATATATCATGATTCTATAATTATCACAATTCAATAGCCCTCATCACATTACTAATAATTCAATAACATTAAGACTAATCATTTTACCGATAAGTGTCAAATCTAGTATGTCATGTTTTCATTGGTTCATAGAGTTTTTAGGTTAAAATCATCAAATTAACATCAATTAATTCATGATAGAATGTTTCAAGCCTTTAATGCTAGAACCCATAGATAGATCTCGAAATTGGACAATTCATCGTTTTGATCATCTTTGAAAATCATTGGAATTGACTCGTTGAAGAAAGAGATTTTAAGGATGAAGAACCACACCTTAGTTGTGATGAAAAGCCCACAAGTTGATGGAGAAAACTTGAGAAAATTAGTCTTCTTCCTTGGAGTTTCAAACCTTCATTAATGGAGGTTTTGGAGAGAAGAATGGAGAGATTTTGTTTTTAATTGAGACTTTATCTTTGATTGGTGAGGTTAGGGGTATAAAAATCCTCAATAACCCTCAATAAGTCATACCCAAATTAACCAAAAGACCCCTGCACTTATTAGACAATTTAACCAATTCAACTTTGACTTAAAATGGCACAACTAAATCTGGGAGTTGCGCATCGCAGAGTCATTTTATAATCTTGTTTCTAGAAAATTTCGATACATAATGGTTCGTGACATACCCGCGTTGTAGGGCAAACATTTTCCCTATTTTTGGTCAAACTGCGCGACGCGCAACCATTGCCAGATTCTGGCTGGCGCGCTATTCTCGAATGTTTTGATTCTTTACATATCAGGCTACGCGTCGGAACCATCAATACTCAATTTCACCTTCAAACCATCACCCAAAACACCACTACAAAAAAGTACGACACACTAATTTAATTAAACTTCCTAGTTTCTAAATTCTTGACGTTTGCCCCACAACTTAAAAATTTAATATACTTCCTATAAACAATTATTAACCATTTTAGGACTTTAAAACATGATGATACACATGTTAGGATCTAGTTTCACCTATCTCATTTTTAGAGGTGTTACACTTTTAGTTCTTCAATGTATGTCTGGTACTCAATATGCACATCTTTGAGATGACCAAATTATTCATGCCAACTAACAAAATTACTAGTACTCATAAATTCAAGTTTACTATGTCATGTGTCTTTGCGCTTTAGTAAATTTCCAATTTATTACTATTATATGAGAAAATGTCAACTTTAATACTCTTAGAGTAAATTTCAGATTTATTTTTTTTCTCAATTATTCTACCTATTCAAAAGGTGAGTCCTAATCCCAACACTGAATAGATATAATCACATTATTTGTGTCAATAATTTTGCAAACCCAAGTTGCGAGATGACAATAGGCAAATATGAGACCATATAGAAGGATCATATAATAGAATCATGAAGTATCCAAACAACCCACTAGGTGAGTGATTAGGTCCACATATATCTTTATGTGTACGTTTGAAGAACACATGGGATTCAATTTCAACATTCATTGATGATAGTCTCACAATCAACTTGCCTTGATAACAAATAGTACAAGTAAATTCACCATTCAAAAGAATCTTTAGGTTATTTAATTGATGTCTATTCAAATTATCTATAATTCACCTCATCATTATAGACTCATGATGTCCCATATCATGCAAAAGTAAGACAGTATTGGAATTACTATTAGAATGTACCTCAAATGCACTAATTATTATCCAATAAAAGTCAAAAGATAAAGTATAAACTTTTATTTAACATATGTCTGCCAATAGGCAATCTTGGTGATATCACATCTACAACCAAATTTGGATCCTTTGTTTTTCTTTTCCACCCTAGCATGATGACTTAAACCTCATTCACTTTAGAGAATGAAATTTGTATTTTTTTAAATATTTTATCAAAAGTTCTCATTCTCATGATAAAAACAGTTATGGTGCATCAAATTATAACAGTTGTACCTTATTCTATATTTATGTCCATTATTCAATCACTTGTCTTTTCTTTCAGACATCATATGCACGACTATCATATTAACTTTAGGGAATAAAAGCTTTCAATTGAATATGGTTCCTGACGGCTTTTCAGCAAAAGCACACTTTTTGCTTTAATAGTCAAAATATCATCAATATAGTGCATTGGAATGCAAACTCAACGTCTTATCCATATAAAGAGATTTTAGTTCATAAACCACGAGACTTGGACTCAACATCTTTAATATACCACGGTGCATCAAGACTTGAACCTGATGTCTTACCCCCCTCTTGGTGCGATTAGACATGAATACACCGTCTTACCCATTTGATGCGATGGAACTTAAATCCATCTTCTTACCCACAATGTGGGTCAACCTCAAGCCTTCAAAACAATTGTAATTTTATCACTGTTGATGATCATTAATTTGATCGTATATTATAACTACACACAAAATTGAGATTACTGATTTATTATAATTGACATTAGTAGTTAATAAGTATAGTTAAGAAGATCACATACCTCATATAAAGGTTGAAAACATACCTTTCACTAAATTTTGCTCATTTAATTATTAAAATAAATTATAAAATTCTCTTCCAATTGGTTAACATAAAACATATAAAAGTCGACAAATCTCTTTAAATACTTACTCTAGATGATAACTTCAAATCTGTCACAGAAATAATTAGAAATAATTATAACTAACAAAGTGAAGATAAATTATACGTTACAGAAAGGTATGAGAACCTTATTGCATAACTTATGCAAGTTCTCTTTTGCACTTTTTCCGTATTGTAATATAATTCTTTGAGAATAGAATAATTGTGTTGATAACGTGTTATGAAACTATATAAATAAGAAGAAGAATAAATTAGGAAGAAGAGAAAAGACTTCTTATTCATCTTGAAGTATATCAAGGTTTCATGAATATTATTCACAATGAAGGAAATACCCCTTTATTTATAGGGAAAACATAATTTGGTCACCAAGTAGGATTCCTATACCTAAAAAGACTCTACATAATAAGACATTCACTATAATACAAATATGTATATAAAACAAAAAAAATTATTTATAAAATATTTATTAAATTTGATTTCAAGTAAAAACATAAATAGTTAAATAGATTTATTAACCTAATTATTGTCAATAATCATAAAACACAAAACTATGATAATATTTCATAGACTATGGCCTATGTAGTGATTTTCTTGAAATTTTAGGAATTTTTTATTCCATGTGGTACATATTTTCTAAATAGACTTTGTATTTAATTGTAATATTTCAAACACACTTGAATCAAATTTAGAGGTATCTCCTATTTTTTACTACTTATTCATTTTATATTTTTGAATAATTTTATTTGTATTATGGCCCGGCCCTATCCATATTTCTCAAGCCCCACAAATTTGCAGGCTTATTCAGATCGGGCTAAAAAACTCTTTTCTTAAATGTGCTCCGAAAATCCTAGTTCAACCTTATCAAATAACGGGTTAGACTAGGCTGACCCAACGAGTCTAGCCATATGAACGACTCTATAATGAGACGCTCGGGAGAAAAACTAATTTTATATCAATACAAGTCTCAAAGCTGACATGAATATAAGATTAAATGATTAATATATAAAGTGAGTTTTTATTTTAAAAAAAGACAATTTTCTCACCCTCTTGTCCTTTACGCTACCCTTCCTTTCTTCTTTCTCCATTTTTTTTCTCATCACAAACACTCTTTTGCCATGACTAATGTGAAAAATATTTTTTTTTCATGAATAAGAGAAAAATAGAAAATAACATTGTGGGAAAGAAATTTATTTCAAAGATCGTGAATTTTTTCAATTAATTAGGACGTCTAAAATTGATCAATGTTGTAACACTTGAAAGTATAAAACGTAATCTAAAGCCTGACATGAGTTTCCAAGGGTTGTAAAACTGTTTTAAGGTAAGTAATGTATAAAGTCCATTTAGGAAGTACTAGAGTCAAAACGTTAAGGTACGTCCATGACGTTCGGAGCCTAGTGCAAAAGGTTCTAGCGTGTCTTAGCCTATTTTACAAAGTTTTAGGAGTTGAAATTTAATAAAATTTGGTGGGAAGGTGTTAAACATGTATTAGATTTGGTTTAGGGCCAAAACTTCCAGGTACGACTCCCCAAGGACAAAACAAGGGTCCTTGAGGAGGACCCTTGCATTTTGGCTAAAAGTTGTCTAAGACAGTAGCCATCAATGGAGGGCAGGCTACGAGGCGTGGTCCAATCGACGGCGCATCTATGGCCAACTTCAATGGTAAATTATCCATTTTTGCAAAGAGACAATTTTTGTCACTCTCTGACCAAGACGATGATTGCAGAGGACGGTGGGGGTCCTGGACGTCGACTATCGGGGTCTCGTAGGTCAGGGTCACTGTTTTGCTATCAAGTTTTAATTAGTTAGTTTAATTAAGTTAGTTAGTTAGGGGGTTAATTAGTGTTTAGGGGATGGTTAATTAGGTTAGTTAATTAACTATATAACCCATCCTAAGTCTAAACACAACTTAACACCTCTCAATTTTCAAAACCCAATTGCTCTTCCTTCTCTCTACTTTCTCTCTCCCAAAGAAACTCCATAGAAGACCGAAGTCAAAGAGAGTTCTAGGGAGCAATAATTCTACTTTTATCCACCAATCTTCAACAATTAGCAACGCATGAGATCTTTTCACCTTTGGGATTCCTTTCCCGAAAGGTTTCCTTCAAAATTGGTTTTAAAAAAAGATGATTTCATATGAGTTTCTTTCTATTACGAATTTGATCTTCTAAAATTGTATTGTTTATGGTTTATTTTTGTTATTATGATTAGATTAGGATGTATTATGAAACATCACTGATACTTCTTGATGTATTGGACCTATTTTGGGGAAGATGACTTTTCCCTTAACCCAGTTATGAAACTCTGATGAATTGATAGGTAGTTATTCAATTGACTTATTATTAATATTAATTAATATTATGTATGATATTCCGACTATTATTGGTCGAATTGATGGTTTATGGTACACACCTGGATTTGGCTTGTGCAGGCGATTGGGTAAGTCTTATTATTTCAACCTTCATTTCATATGATTATTGTGAATTATTGATAGTTATAATTTAAGTATACCTATGATAAGATTATTAGGGTTTGGTAATGATGTTGGGATTAAATATTTTAATTTAATGATTTGTGAGTTGTTGGCTAGGATGTAATGATATAAGGTTGGTGTAAATTGCCTAGGCACTTATTATGATACGGTGGGAACGTAAATGTGCTAACCTCACAATGGGTTGAAAAATTGCATTGAAGGATGTTTTCATGTAATTCCATGGCTAAAGAACTATTACTACATAAGGAGTAGTCTCCTATGACCTAAACTAAGTTATGATAATTATTGAAAGACAATTCAAAAGGGACTCTAGCTTAGCACCGAGTGAATTAGTGGTAAGGAATGTCCCTTGCCACATAGGGAAGGTAGGTTCACTATTGTACTCATTAGATTGGAGACTATAATTCATGTATCATAAATAGGGTCCCAAACACATCTCCTAGTTCTTGAACTATGTTGCCTCAATAGGAATACTAGCTAGTGGATTCACATAGATGCTAAGTTCATGTTTTGGTACTACCTTGGCAAGTAGTCCACCTTGTTTCGGTGTAGGGTTCCATGAAACCAGATTCCACACTGGCTCATGTGGTCTATTTCAGTTAAGACGAGATGCTCCCGAAAGTTAAAAGAATTAATAAAGTGAACTTTAATTAGGATGACTTGAGGGGTTTGACTTAGTCTAGGTATGGGTATGGGACTTTACCTATACATTGCACTAGTTGACCTTGAGGAAAGTCTAGGAGGATGTTCTTATGTTTTATGCTCTTATAAAGTGAATGAAATGTATGTGTTGACTTTATATGTTGATGATACTATATGACGTTTGTTTCATGTATGAACATGATATTGGCCTATATTGCTAAATATGATGATGATCACTATTGATGCTATGTTATGAGATGTGGCCATTGTTATGAATTCTGGTTGGGGTTTATACTTAACTTAGGTTATATGGCTTCACTCTTTCATGCCACTTGTATCTTGATGGGGTTATGACTAAGGGTCTTGTATTTTTTGTTATGACATAACTCTTCTTTTTTTGTTGATATGACATTATGTTGGAGTTTTGTGGTGGTCAAGGTTCTAGTATGCTATTAATCATGTTGACTTGGTTATACTTGATGATGTTGGTCTTGTGTTGAATATGCTATTGTCTTAATGAATATGAGGTTATTTTCCTATATGAGTTCTTGATTGTGCATAAGGTTTTCCAAAGTAACTTGGCATGGTTTTGAATAAATGTCCTTTTTATCATGATTTCTTGTGTATGCATATGATTTCATACTTAGTACAAAAAATTTGCTAACCCTATTTCTCCCTTTTTTTCCAATATTTTAGGTTCCGGTCATTGAAGGGTTCGTGATCATTTTGAAGGAAGGCTTGGATAATTTCTCCAAGTGTGGGTATGTCCTCATGTTCTGAGGATGATGCCTTTTTATCACTGTACCTATGTTACATTGTTATAGTCTAAAGAAATTCATTTCACTCGTGTTATTTCAAGATATTGTTGTAAGCCCTAAGTGACACTTTTACATTTGTGTAAGGATACGCCCATATTGTTCTATTCTGTTTAGATGGTTTAATATGAGACATCCCTTGTAAGGCTATATTATGTATGTTGTCCATATGCGGCATAAAAGTAGAAGACTATGTAATCTTCTTATACGAGGAGTCTATGTATACTCGCTATGAATATATTATGTGTAAGCGAGAAGTCTAAGTAAATCTCATGAAGTAGATGTAGAAAAAAAGTTTTAATTTTCCGCACTCTTTAACCTATGAATGTAATGATGAATGCTAAGAGGCTAGTTCTAGTCCTCTACGAGGACGACGGCGCTGATTACGTCTAGGGGTACTTCCCGGATGTGACAAATGCTTACTACTCACATCAGATTCATCAAGCATAGATTATTCAATTTATTTTTTTTGGTTAATTATGAGAATTTTAAATTTAATAAACTTCAGATTTTGCTTGTGCAAAATGTTTCTGAATTTTCGCATAAAATTTTATTTTTTAAATATGTATTTATAGATCTTTCTTCTCTCTCAGAAAATCCTCTCTATATTTTCTTCGAAATAAATCGAGCACTAGTTTTCAATTGTCTGACTAAAATCTTTCTGAATAAATATTGTATGTTTTCACATGTCTCCTCTTTGAGTTCGAATGAAACTTGTATATTGTGATAATTTTTTTGGTGAATTTGGTGGTGGATAAAAAAATAGTGCTGGTATGACCTTTCATCTCGATGTTGACAATGAAATTCGTAATTTTGAATGTGGATGGTGAATATAAGGTTTTATGACTGTGATAAATTTTAATGATAGTGATATGATTTCGATGATAAATTTAGTTAAAGCTATTATGTTTGTTATTGGTTTTTTATGATGATAATGGTCATGGGAAGACTTTTGTGGTGATTTTGATTATGGGTGGTGAAATCTATGGTGGTAGAGAAGTAAATTTGATGATAATAGTAACAATAACAGTGATTTAATGGTGAATTTAATTATGTATCGAGAAGAATAAGAAATTGGCTAACATTTTTTTTTTTAATGACATAATTATTGATGTGGCAGTGAACGGGTATGACTGTGCAAATGTGATCACTTTTCCTCAGTGTTGTGCCTTGGGTTGTATGTGTGTCCACGGTTTTGAAATAAATTATATTTTAAGTAATTTAGGTGTGTAATAGGTTGTTACCATTGCATGATTGAATAAGCATGTAACTGACTTTTCATAACAAGTTCAGGTTTTTCATTGTAAATAATAGTCAAGGGTAAAAATCACAAAGAATGGATGCACATGCTGAGAGTGGAGCCCATATCTTCACTTTTCATGCCTACATTTTGCAATAGTAAGAACACAGAGAAGGATAAGGAAAGTAGTTTATCATTTCCCTTTCTCTTGTCATTTATTTTGTTTCATCTTTTTTCTTCTATAGTTTTAATTTATTTGTTTTATTATTTATTTAGAGAAATATTTTAAAATACTTTTGAATTTAGTATAATTATTATTTTCGCTTTAAAACTATTCATAACATTAAAATCATCCATTTATTTGATTAACTATACTTAAATACACCCTGAATATGTTGGATGACGTAGTAAGTAATCTCAATGTTCTTATTGGAGCATAGAACTCTTAATCCAAAGTTGAGACAAAAGATAAAAACGCCTCTAAAATTGATAAGAAGTACTAATTTTATCTCAAACTACTTGTCTTGAGAATACCCTTGAAGTATAGAAAATGTCTAAGAATATTTCTGTTTACAATAAATTTAAACATATGGAAAATAATCAACCACACAAATAAATTTTGAAGAAATAAAATATTTTATTGATAATAATGTGGGTACAATTATGTTCCTCCCTTGATTTCTCTCTCATACAATTTATCTATGATTGGCGGACTACTAGTGGCCTAATGATTTGGATTTGACCTCTTATATAAATATTTCATGAATTTGTGAAATATTTGAAATGCATAGGGTTTAGGGTTGAGTAACCTCTAAAATCCTTATTGGAATAAAACACACCTTGTTGAGTCTCAACTCAAATAAAAAATATCGGGTAGAATTCCAACTCAAATTAAACATGTTTTGTAGAGTCCTAGAAGATAACAATGTCTACAAATTCCCCCTAAATAAAGGCTTATCAAAGTGTAGACTTATTGAAACTCAAAGGAGATAATTACACCATGTTTTTTCAAAGAGTGGAAACAGCACAGGAGATACAACAACATCGATAGATTGGTTATTAGCAGGGAGGAGAGCAAAGATCCGAAAAAATCAAAGAGCATATAATCAATTTCTACAAAAATCTATACACCGAATCAGAAAGTTGAAGGCGTCCTTTTGTGATGATGAATTGCCCACGAATAAGTCAAAAGGATCAATACTTGATTCAGAGACCATTCTCAGAAGAGAAAGTGGTACACATTCTCAAATTTTGTGATGGGGACAAAGCCCCCGGCCAGATGGCTTTACTATGTGTTTCTTCAAGAAATACTGGGAGATCATAAAGGATGATTTGATGCAAACAATCCTTTACTTCCATCAGAATGAGTGGTTTGTAAAAAATCTGAATTCCACTTTTGTGGCATAATCCCTATGAAATTACGGAGCAATAGGAACCAAAGGATTTTAGGCCAATAAGTTTGATTGGTGGAATGTACAAAATTATCTAAGAAAGAATGAAAACAATTGTGGGAAGGCTGATTGATTAACATCAAATGGCTTTTTTGAAGGATAGACAAATAATGGATGTTTCTTTATTGGCTAATGAGTTGGTAGACTCAAGGTTAAAGAAAAAGATACCAGGTATCCTATGCAAATTGGACATAGAGAAGGCATACATCCATGTAAACTAGAACTATTTATTTAAAGTTCTAATTGACATGGGGTTTGGGAGGAAATGGGTGAATTGGATCAAGTTTTATATGTCAATAGTGAAGTTTTCAGCCATTATAAATGGAGTCCAGAAGGTTTCTTTCAATCACAATGGGGATTGAGACAAGGAGATACCATGTCCCCATTCTTATTCCTTCTAGCAATGGAGGGACTCAAGTACATCGTTAGAAAGGCTAAGGATTTAGGGTGGATAAAAGATTTTAGTGCATATGCTAACAGAGCAAATAACATGGAGATCACACACCTACTGTAAGTAAATGATTATGTTCTGTTATGTGGTGCAGAAGTGTCACAAATTAGGCATCTGAGGGAAATACTAACCATATTTGAATTCATTTCAAGTCTATATGTAAACTGGCAGAAGAGTTGCCAGTTCCTAGTTAATCAAGTCAACAATATGCAAGGCCTATCCAACAACCTAGGCTGCTAAGTGGCTTTTCTCCCCACTTAACACTAGGGGATGACTTTGTGAGTCAAGAACAAAGAACTGGCAGTATGGAGTGAAGTCGTGGAAAGAAGTGAAAGTAAGCTGACAAGGTGGAGGATTCAATATTTGTCTCTCAGAGGTAGAGTGACTCTCATAAAATCAGTTCTGGATGCCTTTCCAACTTATATGCTGAGTCTTTTCCACTACCAAAAAGTATTTGAAAGAAAATCAAGTAGAGAAGGGTGTTCCTCTGGCAAGGGAACAAGTAGAAGCAAGGATACAATCTGGTCAAATGGAAAGAGGTGATAATGAGAAAAGCACAAGAAGGTCTTGACATTAAGAATTTGAGTATTCAGAACACTAGTTTTCTGCAAAAATGGTTGTGGTGATTCTTTTGCAAAGATACAACTTTATGGAGGAGGTTGATAGTTGAGAAATATGGCTTGCAGAGCAATTGGATAACTGAAGAGGTGTATGGTACCTTTGGGTGATCAGTATTGAAAACTATCAGGAGAATGTGGATAAAGTTCAATGTGCAGGTGACTTTCAGAGTGGGGAATGGATTGAAGATCAGTTTCTGGAATGAGATCTGGTTAGGCGATGTGAAATGAGATTACTCTTTCGTAAATTGTACATTATTAGACTAGAACATAATGACACAATAACATAGATGTGGAGCCCTCAAGGCTAGAACCTTATGTTTAGAAGTGCTCTAAATGATTGGGAGGTTGAAAGAGTAACATACCTTCTTCAGTCCTTAAAACCCTTCCTTGGCATCAATGCGGAGCCCGACAAACCAGTTTGGAAATCGCATAAAAGTCCGGTTACTGGGAAAGAAACATCAACCATTTTTTGACAACAGTTTGGCCCTGGAAATTAATATGGAAGATTTTAAAAGTTTATTTCTTCACTTGGTTGGTAATTAGAAGAGCTTGTCTAACCCACAAAGTGCTACAAAGAAGATGTATACAAATCTGTTCGATGTTCTATATGTGTGAACAAGACGCCGAAGTAAATGGCCATTTATTTTTACATTGTATTAATGGCTAAAGATCTTGGGAATATGTTTCATTGTAATGCTCGAGTTTGATTAGACAAATCCCAAATACTTTCGGGAAGTACTAACACAATGGCATGGATTGGGATAAGGCTCAAGGAACATTTGGGAAACATGTTCCTGCTTTCATTGTGAGACCGCTTGGAAAGAAAGGAAATGAAGGTGCTTGAAGGAGGACTAAGCAAGTTCCCAATGTTATATAGATGTCTCTAGCCTTTTGGTTTTTTGGTGTAAAGCAAGATTTAGTGGGGGAAGTAGATTCCTTTAAGTGCGTTTTAGGCCAACTGTAAATTTTTTAAACTTTTTGAATTTTAAAATGATGGCACCCCCTGGGGGTTTGTAAATCCCTCCTCGTCAATTCCTTGATGAGCTCTCTTGTGTGAATACAATGTTACCTATGTTAAAAAAATTGAACTACGATCTTTTATGCATGAATTGACAAAATTCCATGATTGTATGATGATTCCCCCAATGAACCCATGCAATGCCAATGTTTTCAAGTTATGCTCATATGATGTGGGATTTTAATTATTAAGGAAGGGTTTTATGAAATTAAGCATGTATTGATAGATCTACATGAATTTATGATGAAATTCATAGCTAGTTCATGTTTTCTAAATGCTGATGATTGAAAGTGGGTTTTGAGCCTTGAAAGGTAAATTATGGATTTATGCATTTTCTTATGAAATCTATGCAAATGTTATAAGGATGCTTTGAGAGTAAAGTATCAATGATGATGATGTTGATGTTTTATCAAAAGTATTTTCTCATAAACACATAAAAGCAAGATCTGAAAGATTTTCTTACATAATAAAGGATTCTAAGGTTGAAAGGTCTTCTCACCTAACTGAATCAAATATTAATATATATCCTAATGAACTTAGCTTGGATTAGTTATTGAAATATACCTTTACATGAATGATGAATTATCGTGGATTGACAATAAGACGTGTCTTTGTATGGATGATAAAAACAAGAAGGAAATGACTATTTTATTGAATTTATGTTTAGCATCGAGAGATATTGAGATAAAAGATCTTCCATTAGTTGAGGTTGTGTTAGTCTCCTTATCCATTACCTATGTTCCCCCATAGCATGATTGTCTAGATAGACATTACTAGTGGATCCACATTACCTCAAATTTATGGTTCGTACCTTGGCAAGTAGATAGACATTACTCGTGGATCCACATTACCTCAAATTTATGGTTCGTACCTTGGCAAGTAGGACAACCCTTTACTATGTGGAAAACACCAGAGATCATGTTATAGCGCACATGGTCTCTATTAACGCATATTCTTGCCTACAATTTCCCAAATGTAGGGTCCGACCGTCAGGGTTCTTATTTTCCGTGGGTTTAGTTGGTGATTTGAGGTTCCCGAGCTTGTGCGTGAGTCTCTGCTTCAGGATGGAGTTTATTGTGTCAATGTCATTCATGTATTAACTTTAGGATTATGATTATGGGTGCTTAGGCCCAATTTCATTCCTAGTATACTAGATAGATATTGAAATAAGTGTGTAGACTTTCGTTTTTCTTTTATAAAAATATTGGAGTTGGACTATTATTTTGCTTTTATCGTTCTATTTCTTATGTCATGAAAATTAAGTGACTTGTATGGAGTCTTTTGGGGTTCTACATGTCATATTAAATATAGGGGGTACTCTTGAGTCGTGATACAAAAGATCAATGGACGGATATTTTCTCAAAATCACTCCAAAGATCTAGAATTAACAATATATGTGGCAAACTAGGAACATATGACTTATAGCTCCAACTTGAGAGGTAGTATTAATTATTGTATATATTGATAGTATAGATATGAGAATATTTAAATATGGAATGATTAATAAATCTAGATATGAGAATATTCAATGCTCTCTTTAATTAGGAAGTTAGAAGATTGTGTAATATTTTGTGATTTTCTTTCCTTATTTACATTATCTGTAACAGCTATTTAAACCCATCAACTTGAGGGAATGATCAATTAATTCAATTCCAACTATCTCTTCTTTTCTTCTTCTAAATACTCAATCCTCAATCAAGAAATCGTTTTACAAAAATCTTTCATTTAATGAAATACATGGCATTTTCCTTTTAGGGCAAAAGGAAAGAGTCCCACAAAAAACTTTCCCTAGTACTAGGAGAAGTTTCCGCACTATCACTTGAACTGATGTACTACATTTCTTTTGTATTTCATAAATCATTGTGCTCTCTCAGACTACAATTTTAAGGAAAAAAGAGATAGTATGAGTTATACATCTAGAGGTTGTGTCTAGAAAGTAAAGGCTATTAGAATTCCTGAATTAAAAAGTTTACAAGAAGCTCTTAAAGAATAATTGGAACAAAGAGAATGGGCACTGAAGAACGAAAGCGGTGGATCTAAAACTAATATAAAATTACTTGTCTTCTTTTATTTCATCATGTATTATTACTTATCTAACCTAAAGGAAAGCCGACTTTTTTTCTTCAGTTAGTCGACTAAGAAATAGTTACCAGAGTCATAGCACTAACATAATCTACACTTCTCTAGGGGCACTTGAGTTTTAAGCTAGTTATTATGTTAGCAGATGTGATCATTAGTTCTTTTATAATAAAATAAATTTTATATATCAAGTAAATGTTTCTAGACAGAATAAAAAATATGTAAAGTAGTTATCTCAAAACACCAAAATAATAATGATGAGAAAAAAACATTGTGTGAAAAAGAAGGGAGGAAATAGTAATTGTAGGTGGCCGGTACATAATCTTGACTAGTCTAGGCCTAATATGCCCATTATGCTACTTTCATGGATATATCTAATTAGTAAAGTAGGGTCCCTTGCCTTCCATGGGAACTTTTGTTCTCCCTTTCAATCCGTATCATGTGATTCTATAAATTTTTGTCTTATTGTTTCTTCCCTTATCATGGTCAAAGAGAAGATCATTTCCTCCTTATTGAAAAATTAATAGAATCCTAAGCCATGGGTTTAGGATATCAACACTCTAGAGCTGGAATTTCATTATTAAGATGTATGCGTGAAGCTGCTAAGTTGGCTGTTAACGACTTCTGGGACTTGTTCATAATTCTTGATACCAATTTTGTATACTATAAGGAAATCCACTCTTGATGCAGTAAAATCATCATTTGTTTTCAGAAAGTCCTCTTTTTGAGATAAGTATTAAAACAAAAAAAAATAGTAATAGCAGAGACAACAGGGGGATCGGCCCTCTTGGATGGGAATAGGAAAAGGAAAAGGATAGATGAGGAACTGGGAAGGAAATGGGATAAACATTGGCGCAATCTACAGTCCCAATCCTCTAGGCTAGTAAGTCCTATAGAAGTTATAGGTAGTCTGAGGTTATAGTAGTAAGTTCACTAATTCTAAAAAAATCATTCAAATTTCAATTTTTCTCTTTTATATTTACGTTTACTCCTAAATTCGATGATAGCTTTCATGCTTACTAGTTTCATGTATTTCCCTAGCAATCTAAATAAAGGTAATACTATTCTTATACCTTAACTCATAAGCTTTCTTTAGTTGATATGATTTGCAATAATGTATAGCTAAGTGAACCATACATCTTGATATGATTGAGATTAATTGATAGACTAATTAATATATAGACCCATTTTGTTTCGAGCCCCTACCATATGGTATAGTTGGGAATCTAATATTGGATATGATATATGAAAAGCTTGCTTCTAATTTAAAGTTATTAGGAGTTAGTAGTGGTTTTTAAAAATGATGCGGTAGCTTGGAGTTCACTTTTGTTGAAATCTCTTATTAATCCATGTTTAATTGTGTTTTATGCTGTATAATATAAATCTCTTAATCTTATTCTTTTGTTTTTATTAATTCTTTGGACTGTTGGTTCATAGAATTGTCGCAAAAATCAAATTCAAATTGTATATATATCATAAGATGATGTGGGTAATTAGTCAATATCTTGAGGCCAATAGAAACTTAGATGGATTATATCTATTTGATGGAGGATGATTAAGAATAATTTTCCTAATATATGAATAGAGTAGTTTATAAACAAGATCTACTTAGTGAATATTATAAGAAAAGACTTGACCAGTGAATTTAGGAGTAGCATAAAGCTTAATACTGGTGAATTTGTCTTGTAAAGATGTATCCAAACTTGAACTGAAATAGTGAGCTTTACCGCAGCAAGTACTTTATAGATTTATAAAATAATGTTGACTTTTGATAGAATTGTGACCGTTAATATTTGAATTAACGAGTTGAAAACTAGTAAACCAACAATTGTTATTTGGAGTGACAAAAGATGTTTAACAAATACAGTGAAACCGCTACATTAATCAATAATTTTTCTAAGATAACATTTTTCATTGAACCTGTCTCACTAAAAAAAAAAATAGTGTTTAGCGAAAGGGATGTTTCTTTTGTTGTAGCAGACGAAATCACTTCTATCAACTATATAACAAGGGATTAGAAATAAGTGACATTTCGTTGCAAAAAATTGTCTAACGAATTTGAGTTATGAATATAGCAAAGGCATTGGACAACGGAATATGTTCTGTGTCCTAAATAGGTAACGGGGAGGAAATTTTGGCGCTAATTTCGACTGCGGAGGTTACAACAAAGTAGGTTTTACAAATTTAATAATATTGCGACGGAATTAGTGACGGAAAAGGTGCAGAATTTAATATATTTTAATGGAATTTAAATTATGTAGTGATGGAAAAATCCATCGCTAAATTTTAATGTGAATAATTATATTTATTTTTAGCAATGGATGTCATAATCCATCGCTAAGTTTCTTGCGATTTCTTTAACTAAGTCCTCAGTCCATAGAAAACACAAAAAGGAAACAAAAACTTAACAATCCCTAAAAATAGGGTTTCCCTAGTTGAAAGCTCCGAAAAACAACAACAACAGCTCAAGGGTGAGAACTCACGCTATCAAGTAAAATTTGATTACTCATGTCTCCTCCTTTCGATCGCTCCCATCTCAGTGTGAAATGTAAAATGCTCGTCTCCTTCATCCTCAGGGGAAAGGTGAACCTTATGTCTTTGATTTAATTCTCTTTTTGCATCTGTTCGGTTAGCATCTAGTGCGGTGAAGAGACTGAAGAGGAGTGTGTTGACTTCTATTGGTGACAAAAACTGATTCCCCTGGGGAACAGGATGGGGTTTCAGGGATATGCCAAAACAATTAAACGCAGTGCACGGGATTGATTCTACTTTCGCTCTAATTCGATTTTGGAATGTTTCAAATTTTTGTATAGTCTTAACCTTGCTTGCTTTGCTTGATCGACGAACTTACGATATCGGGAAAATAAATGATAGAAGTTTCTAAGACTTTTCACTATCTGGTCGCGCACGGGAAGGTAATGTTTCCTCATAATTCTTTCCTCGTATGTCTTCTATTCATGCGTATGTCTCGCTACGAGTGTTGTATCATTGTTGTTGTATATGAGAATTGATGACTTTAATTTGCAATAATGGGTTCTTAATGGAATTTTCCTTAATTACTATTAATGTGGAAGGAGGAAGTTAGATGTTAATTGTTAGTATTTAGTATTGTTCGCTTATTTGTTCCTTTTTGTTTGAATCCGTTTTTCACGTGACGCTCTTCGTATGTTGTAGATCTCTGTTCTTCGTTTTTTTATTGTCTGTAGATATGTTTTCATTCAATTTGTACTGTTAATGAGCTTTCTTTTAAAAATAAGGATTAGAATCTTGAAGCTACCTAAGATGAAGGTTTGTTGTGGGTTGTTTTTTGGTTGTGTGGCTGCTCGAGTGCTGTTTCAAATCCCCTAGAGTCATTCTACGATCAAAATTTTATGTTTTCATTGTTACCAAAATTTATGTGATAGCTGATAGTGATGCCTTGTCAGTTCCTAAAAGCACCGCTGTGTTAGGTATGGGACGAAGGAGCTACTAAGCTATTAAATATACAATAGAGTAGTAACTTCTTTTTGTTCACGGAAATGGCGTGGAAAAGCAATGTTTAGTTTCTGAGTAGGCGAAGATAATTTAGCATTCGTTTTGCATCAGTAATTCTTTAGATGTAGGAAATTCTCTCTGCTTCATTTGACTAATACAATAATGATATTCTTTGCATTCTCACGGGACAGTCTGTCCCCTTGTGTAGACATTGTTTCTCTACTCTTTGTAGAATTTTCCTTTTTTTCATATGTTTACTTTGATAAGTAGGAGTTCCTTTTAGCTTTTGAAATTGTTATCAGAGTTTCTGAGATGTTTAGTTTATTTCTGTTTTAATTCGTTTTCTGCTATAAAAATCATTCTCGAAATTATTTGATTTAATGACAAATTAACGAAGAAGTATTTTTTTTAATTCTTAACTGACACCAAATGCTTGGTTAGTGTTGTGTGGTTCATTTGTAGGAACTTAATTTAGTTTGAGTATTTGGTGTTGGGATATATACTGATTAGTAGAAGTTTGGGTTTAAATTCAATTTCGATTGATTTTTCTCTGCCTCAACGTCTCTATCTCCTTAATCCCTATTGCCTCTAATTTGTCTGTGGTTTGAAGGTAGGTAAAGCATGTCTGGGGTATGGAAGCGGGAGAAAAGAAGAGACAGCCGGGGTGAACGTGGCTATGCCCCTGCGGCTGCGGGCCACGGCGGGATGAAAAAAGAGGGCTATGAAGATTTTTCATGGAATATCTTCTGTTGTTGCTATTGAATGAAATGTAGTATGTAACCAAATGCTTTTTTGCCTCGAGTTTCTCAAACCTGAAAAGGGTTTGTTGACGTAAAGTAAATGTGATGCTTTAATATCTTTTGCTTCCTGGTCATCATATTTTGGTGAGTTTATAGTTTAATTAGATAAGTTTCAATAAGGTCATGGTAACTAGCATGCTTCAGTAAGTTGATTGAATCAAAATGCGTTAATTTTGTTCTATAAGTTGACTTAATATTAGAGTGTTTCATAATTTTTTGAAGTTGGATTGTAACTAACAATTTTTTTATAGTTCGTTAATTTTGTTAATTAAGGCTTCCTAGTTGAAGAATTTTAGAAATTCGGGTTTTACCGAAAGGATGTTTTGTTATTATTTGATGATATGAATGAGGAGTAACTTCTGGTTCCACGGTTTGTTGATGGAGAATCATTGAGTGGATTTTGTGGTAAATTTTTTAAAACATTTTAGAACACATGAATAATATACGGGAGAGTTTTGGTTGGATGTTATGGTATTGTTGGATGCCGAGGGGCTATAAATTCTAGTTCGAATGGAGTGGATAATGTTTATCCAATTGCATGCTTGCAAAAGGAATCGGATGAGTGGTCTGTTTAGTGCGTAATCAATTTAATGTCCATGTAAGGAAATGTCACAACTTTAAACTTTACGGATGTGACCGATTTTAAGAATCACCTTTATAATTTGATGTGTTGATTTGATAAACTATTTATGTGGAACATCAAGGAGAAAAAAAAAATATGATTGTGAGATTATTTGACTCAATGATTCTGAATGGTTGGTTGCTACCTAAATTAGGATATGATAATCCATACGTCGAAATGATTTTAATGCAGTTGGTCCAACTTATCCAAGGTCAAATTGGAAAGCTTTTTAGAAATATGAAACATGAGTCCGTCTCCTCCGTGTGACACCTTCAATGAAGAGAGCATAATCCCGAGTCCACAAAAACAAAAAAAATAAAAAAAAGGAATGTGATTTGCTAACAAGCAGCTGATTGCAAAATTATATCTCAGTTTTCTCTATCTCAAACTTATTGTGTTTTTGAATCGAAATTAATATTAAATGGAGAAACAAAGTACAGATGATACATAACCAAATAATGATTTCAATTGTTGAAATCGAGGTTTTACCTAAACTAAAGATAACATACTGCTTGATATCTACTATCAGACGAGGAAGGGAAGGAAGCTAGTGAGTATCCTTGGGTTTGCCGTTGTGTGAAAAAGATTTTTTGATGATTGCTAGAATCAGTATTGTATGTTGATGGGTGGATGATGAAACACCTACATCTAGGACACTTTGTGTTACATGATAGTAGATACAAGCGTCGGTGTTGCTCTCGTAAGAGGAAATTGATACCTTACAACAAATGTATTATTTTCCTTCTGTGATTCATAGATTGCAACGTATTGTATCCATCATGCACAGTTGCCGACAGATGGGGATGAATAATGAGCCTACAAAAGAGGGATGGTGTAAGTGTGGTAATGCTTCATTACATCAGATTCGAGGCTTGGTGGAAGCACTTCAATGACACTGATCCTTTTTTGCTAAAGAACCAAGAAATGTAAGGTTTAGGATTATTAATGTACTGATGGTTTCCAACCATTTAGTAGTCTGGGGCAGTGTGAGTATGTAGTGAGTGTCATTACTTTATAATTTAACCTCCGGGGGAAATGTGACTTATAAGAGGCTTATATATTTTTAACATCATGGTTTCAGGGCCCAAATAAAAATGACAAATAAAATAAAAGGGTAACTTTGTTATGTGCATCCTCTAATAAAGGACTTGACTTTGTTCTGGGAACGTAGGGGGACAGGAGTTGCACGCATTTTCATCTCAAAAAGCAAGACAATTCATCATAAGGGCAGAGTTGATGTGGACAATCAGTGGATTTCCTTCATATTCTATGTTATCAAGATGTACAACTGTACGTAAGTTAGCATGTCCCTATGTATGGAGGAAACACTATCCATTTTTATATTGAACCCATGGTAGGATAACATTTTGGTTTTTGAAAACGTCATCTGATTTTCTGGACACAAGCATCACCCTTTAGGATAAGATCGTACAACTTTATCAAAGGGCAAGATGTCAAAAGACCACCGCCTATAGAACATGAGAGGAAATAATGAACAAATTTTTTGTGATGTGGACATAAGAAATAATGAAAGTATTAGATTTTTTAGAATTTGCAGAACAAGTCATCGAAGAATTATGCAAGTCTGGTGGATTGGAAAAAAAAGACGAAGCATCTTTTGTGATTGCATTATTGGAGGTTTCGTAACATGATCAACCCATATCTTGATGTCATGCATATTGAAAAAATGTCTTTGATAATGTATTTAACAGTGTTAGTTTTTATGACAAAACCAAAGACAATCCACAATCACGTCAAGATATGGTAGAGTATCGTAATCGACATCAATTGGCAAAGGATAGTAAGGGAAAATATCCCATAGCTATATATACGATAGACAAGGAAGCAAGAGTTATCTTGTTAAATTGGGTGAAAGGTGTAAAGTCTCCAGATGGTTATGTTTCCAATTTGAGTAGATGTCCAGAAAAAATGTGAAAAGGATAAATGGCATTAAAAGTCATTATTTTCACGTGTTCATGCGATGATTATTGTACATTACCTTTTGCGAACTACTTCTTATTAATGTGTGGCAAGTACTTAAAGAATTGAGCCTATTTTTCAAAGATCTTATATCTACAACTCTACGAGTTGATGACACGGAGAGATTAGAGAGTGACACCCCACAAATCTTGTACAAGTTATAACGTATAGTTCATCCTTGATTCTTTGACTCAATGGAACATCTTCCTGTACACCTTCCACATTAAGCAAGGATAGCTGGACCTCTACAATGTCGATGGATGTACCCTTTTAAAAGGTAAATGTAAAACTTAATGTAATATTAGCTACTATTATGCTTTATATTTTATCTTCTAATGTAATGGTCCATACATGTTATATATTTTAATATCTTAGGAAACTCTTACAAGGATGATTGAAATAAAGCTTAGTGGTAGGGTTCCATTTGTGAAGCATACTTGTATCGGGTACATAGTCAAGGGGTTGACAGAAAAGAAACAAAAAAAAGAAAAAAAAAAAACACTGCTTTCTCTTATTTTGAACCTCATGTCCTTATACGTAATCATGAAAAAAAGAAAAAAAAAACATAAAAAAAAAACCGTACTACCATAGTGATGATGGTGGAGATAGGGATATTGAAGGAACATTTATCATATACTCTCATCAAGTTACTACTGGGTAGAAAAAAAATGGCGTTACATACACCCTCGAGAACAAAGGTGCCAAAACTTATATCTTACTAAATTTTGAGGAGGTTGAAACGTTTGTAATGTAATAGAAGTTAATTTTATTTTCTTAATAATATAAAAATATCCTTAAATCACAACTTTCCAATTGAACTTATTTTGTTGTAATGAAGTACGTTCTAGCAACGTTTGCAAGAAGAATTTCTGAATCTACCTCAGGGTCAAATAGACGAGAGTCTTGAAGAAAATTTCTCTATATGGTTCAAGTAATTTATGAATAATGTGAAATTATCTTTTATACAATAACATGTTTAAATTAGTTTTAAAATTAGTAAGTCTTTACATTTTTAAACATAGGTCAATGCATCCCAATTGAGAATGAATTCTTGTTAAGTCTTGCTCGGTAACCATTAATAGACGCTACATGTTGTCTGTGTATTTTGTATGGATACAAATTTTCACATCTACTTCATGGTAGCACAAGATCAACGATGATAGTGTAGTTTGGTATCTCAAATTCAAATTTTGTTTATTACTACTATGCGATAAAACAATAATACAGTAAATGCTTGAATCATCATTAAAGCAACTATATCTTCAAATAGTGTAGTTTTGACCCAATGGGTACTGGTTGGTGTAAAAGGAACAATCAATAAAAATTTGTTGATATTAACCATCGTTGTCAATATAAAAAGCATGAACCTTTTGTTCTTGCAATGCAAGCAACACAAGTATGTTATGTACCTTATCCTAGAAATAAAAAGGACAATGATCATTGGGCAGCTGTGCTGAAGGTCAAACCTCGAAATGTTATTGAATTGCCTAATGAGGAAGTGATAATAGTTTTAGAAGTAAATGTTCCATTTCAAGTTGAAGAATTTGAAGTCCACGAGATAGATTGACGTTTTCGTTGATGGAAAACATACTCGTAAATTATACAATGGAGATGTTATGAATGGATGAACCCATTATATTGATTATTGCAAGAGAATTATGAAATCCACATAGTATCCACAAAAGAAGAGTATGAAACTTAGGAAAGTGAGGAAGAGGAAGAGGAAGAGTATAAAAAAGACACTGAATAGTTCTTGATCATTTTCTATTGTATTTTTACTATATTTTAATTGTTTTAGATTTTCAATCGAGGATAATCTATTGTATTTTCTGATTTTTAGTTTAGGATTTTAAAATGAAATAGTTCTTGTCTTTGAACTATTTGTGTTCTATTACTTAGTTTTACACATGTGGTCTCAGTCAATTCCTTGGTGGGAGACTTGTGTAGGTAAATTCTTAATTCAATAGATCATTGTATTTGAATTGGACTATGCCAATTAGCTGTGACAGGGTGATTGTGTAACCATCTAGATGTTGGAGCCTATCAGACGACGATGATAGATTTCAGATCAACAAGCTCACACGCATACAGATAAGAGTCAACTATTTAACATATTCAACATTGTTCAATGTAATTTATTATCTAACACTGCGATATTTGTTGTACATATGGGTAGAAGCCAAATAAGCCGTGGAAATCCCTCAGGAGGTAGGAGTAACGCTATTCGTCTAAGCAAGGCCAACTATTCCTAGCCTACTATAATTCCTCCTCAACAAGGTCGTCCCAACCAATTATGCCCCCCACCTAAAAATCAACTCAAGTTTTAGCCCAACCATCTCTAAACACACCTCCAGATACCACTTCGAAATCAGTGTAACCTAGACAGATCAGGACTCTTTCTACTCAGAGCATTTTCAAAGCTTATCAGAGAGAACATGATTGAGTCTAAATGCTCTTCTTTGTGTAAATCTTCTTATGGAAGTTCATGATCCCTTACATCTTGTTTACCTTTTGTTCTAGAGAGTTTACTCTTGTTACTCTTGTTATCTCCAGTAACTAAGTTTTTGTGCCTTTATTCACAAGCGCTTACAAATATTGTTTTTCATTATTTCAGCAGGTTCAATGTAATTCTAATTATCTAACAACAAGGTTATATTGTTTATAGGTCTAGAGGACGCGAGGTCCTGGAAAATCCTCAGGTAGTAGGTAATCCTGCTATCTCGTGTAAGTCGCCACTATTCCAAAACCCAAAAAAAACCTAGTCAAAAAAATAAAATACACCCTCCACAAGGTTTAAATACTCCGACCATATGAACGCACCAAAGTATTAGCCCCACCATCCTCTGAACACTAACACTAAAACCAAGCTACACAAAACATAGTAACACATAGGTGAGGGTCTTTTCTACTTAGAGTAATGTTTTCTAATCTAACAACAGGTCAAACAATATCAAAGTGCTGAAGGTGAACCAACATAGCCATACAAGGATCATTGTATTTCTAAGTTCGGCGGTTAGGTTCCATTCTTGTTATTTTATTTCTAAAGCTTGTGCGGTTTGAACAAAACTAATGGGCGCCATTTGAAATCTTGATTGTTTGGTTTAAAAATGTTCTACCTTTGAACATCTTTGATATTTTTGTTTAAATGTGTTTTACTTTGAAATTTGAGTAATCTAAGGAAGTCACCGCTAGGTTGTACTTATGCTGCTAAATTACCTTAAATTTTCTGAATGAATCCAAGGTAAGGATCCTGCTACTTGTTGTGTCGATGACACTTGCTGTCTTTGAATTTTGATTTATGATAGTCATCCTAATAACCTCTTAAAATTTATAAAGACTGGAACTTTCTCAATTATGCTCTAGTTTCATATCCAAATATCTCAAAAGTGATGTTAATCCCAATGGAATCAATTGGAAAGGTGTTTCAAATTATGTAAGAAATGGTTATTTTGGAGAATTTAAGGTGTATCTTTTCATTGTAAGTGACTTTAGCAAGTGTATACACATATATAGATAGGACATTAATGTATTACTTTCAAAACTTATTTCAGAAAAAATTCTACTGGGATATTTCCATTAGTGAAAATGAAGTAAAAACACATTGGATAGTTAAGGCAGCATTGAAATATAGGAATTTCATTGTTAAAATAAAAAAAGGAGGAGTTAGGCCAGGTTTATAAACTAGAAAATGTGTGGGAAAGATGGACAGAGCTTTAGGGAAGTGCAGAGTCTATTAGGAAATCTGAAATTAATTCGAAAAATTGTTGTGGCAATCATGAAACTATTGTTGGGACTCATATTGGCGGCTCTATTTCAATTTAAGAACATCACAAGAAACTTGTGAGTATATATATTCTGCAAACTCTATAACTAACATCTTCTATTGAATGATATATATGTAACGTGATTTCTTTTGTATAGGCTATTGAAAAAAGTTGAGATCCCATGCCAATTTGTTCATTGCATGTTCAATTCACAGACATGATGGAAAATCATTTTGTTGGTAAGACGTTCTTCGAGATATCCATGTAAGTCTTAAACTTGTAGGTGCTTCGTTGTTTCCACAATGTGAAATTTTTTGTCCTTTTTTAAATTTATTTGTTGCTGTTGTTTGGGTAGATTCTAATAGGTTTTGAAAACACAACTTTTCGATGCAATTTAAGTGTTGTTTTGATGTGATTCTAGTGTCATTTTAGAGAGAAACTACTGCTACTATTTTGGTGTAATTCGATTGTTGTTTTGAGGCTTTCCCAGTGCAATTTTAGTGTTGTTTTGGTGTGATTCTAGTGTAGTTTTATTGTGACTCTAGTGCAATTATTTTTGGTTCAACTCTAGTCCTGTTTTAGTGAGAATTTGTTGTTGCTTCAGTGTAATTCAGGAGTTGTGTGAATAGAAGAATGACATGAACTCTGATAAGTTGGTATGCATGTCTTCTCATCCTTAGGACCCTCCACTGATTTGATATCCAAAACAGTCTGAGAAGCAGAAACTCTTATCTCCCGCATTCTACTCAGGAACATGTACTTTGTCAATATGTTATGAAGTTCTTAATGGGGGTGTCCCGGCTGTCACCTAAGAAAAAAAAAAAACAATCATAAGCTCATGTACCCCTCGCTCACGTAACTTTTCCTTTTTTCCTCCCCGTATGAATACATACAAGCTTAAAGAACTATTACCTGATCCATCTGGCTCCGAAAAGTCCGTCCGTCCAGCATCTCAAGGTGCTCCTCAAATCTATTCAAGGTACACAAGGCTATGGATCTCTCCCCACATAGAGTATGATGAATATCTCTATAGCTCGATCACTAATGAACTTAGAGAGTGTTTGGGAGGGGGATTTCCCTGAATAATTAGTTTTCATTGTCTGTGTGGTACAGGTCCCAATTAGCATATAATTATTGACTATGTGGGTGCAGCAAAGAGTCCAAACCCCATTCTTTCATAATGCTAATACTCTGGGAACTACTTTTGCAGGTGTGAGTATAATTATATGTTGCTAATACTCTGTGAGTATTATTGACCAGGTGGGTGCAGCAGATAGTCCATCTTGCTGCAATAACACAGTTCTTTCATTCTTAAAAACTTATGTATTTTTCTGCATTTTCCTTCAAATTTTGGTTTGTTCCCTATCTTTAATGCTTTATCATTTTTTTTAATTATTCTAGGAAAAATATGAAGAAATATTATGAGCAAAAAACATTTTCTCAAACTGATATTGATCAATATGAAACATATTACCAAGCTGGGGGGGGGAGAGAAGAAAAGAAAAATATACGGTCTTGGATCTGAAGCAAAAAATTACTGTGGGCAGAATCTTTGTGGATCATCATCATTACCACCTACATTTTCCCAATAAATATCAGCAAATATGGACGAGTTCATAAAGAAAATGATGTCTGCACTAACTAGTCATCTTGTTCCTATTATTGTTGAGCATGTGCAAGCATCAGTGACTCCATCCGACAATCCATCGACTCCCCAAAGACCAACTAAAGACCCTAGAGGAGGACCCTTGTAGTTTTGATGCAGACTGCTTGCATATGCCTCGCGGGACAGAAGACGGCCGGTGTGGATTGACGGGGCATCTATGCCACGTCGTCCCCCACTTTAGTATTGTGTAAAAGTTTCCTTCACGCCCCAATTGTAATATATCATCCAAGAATAGGCCAAAACAACAAGCTTTCTAGAAAATCTGCAGGTGCAACCAAATGGCTGTGATGGCCACCGTAGCCTGACAACGGTCCGCTAGCACATCCATTAATTTGGGTCGAACGCCAGAAATCTCCACACAGGTAAAATTGGCTAAGTATTGGTCTAGGAGTACCTGACTACGGGACAGTAGTCTATAACCGTCGATTGAGACCCCTTCACCTACTCCTGACACGAGCCACGATGAACTAGCACGGTCCTAGGTAGGAATAGCAGACATTAAGGGGAAATACATTTGGCCAACTTTAAAATGGTCCTAATCTTATCAAAAAATGAATTAGGTGTCCCATAACCTACACGACAAAGATAGATTCATTGATTACTTTCCATATCCCTAACTTTTGCTAAATCAGACTTTGAGTAGAAAGTTATGACCATTTTTAGTAAAGTCCTGTCGAACCTACCCCAACTACGGAGCCACAACGGACGTTGAATCAACAACGACAGTCCTTCTTCCTGGACGTCGTTTGTTCCGACAACAACTTACCCAGGTGGTCTTTGGGCTTTCCGTCTCGTTTAAAAAAACCTAAGTTCGTCGTTTTGAGCCCTAAATCATCATATATTAGTCCCGTTTAAACTCGAAACATCAACTAATAAAACTATCTAAGTCATATCAATTAAAGCTTAAACTTAGAAAATTAGAAGCAGGGAGAAGAAAAGCTCAAGAACCTTAGTTCAATAACGCAACAGTTTCAATCATTCAGTGAGTTGTTCCAAGCCCCGAAACCTACGTATTTTTCAATGGGTTTTTCATCACTAGGTTATGTAGGTTTCACTTAGTGGATTCCTTTAACCCATTGGTTCCCTAGTTTTCATTCACAATTCGTGATTTCCATCATCAAATTATAACGTGTGGGTTTTCTGACATCCATAGAAATTTCAATGAACTTATTAGTCATATAATCCAAATAAAGATTATCGTGTATTCCTCAAATTAATTGCTAATTTCCCGACCTTTCTTTGTATTTCTTTAGTCATGATTACATATGTTATGGTAGATATTTCAGTTATTCCATTTTATACATGCCTCATTTTTTATGCATCTTATCAATTAAATGTTGCATTCTCAGGTTGGTATTGTTCATTTTTGAGCTATATCCAGTTATTTACAGAAATTTTAGACCTAATATGTTCACTATATAAAGCCATGGGAGTACATAATACCCGAGTTGGACTAGGTTCACAGGCGTAACCCAATAGTCCTAGACCTCTGGACAGTAGGTTTAGAGTACCTCTGGTGGCAATCAGTTTAGTGATCACCCATCATGCCTTTATACCTTTGGCATGGTATATTGTGTCCTCTCGATGTGCATATAAGCGGGTTATTAGAGCTCCCACTTTTCGTCAGACTCTTTTGAATTGACCATTTATCAGTATCCAGTTTCAACATTTTGTATAAGTGGTCATTGCATTCATTTAGCTTGAATCTCTATCTCATGTTCAGATTATCATACTTGCTTTTTGCTTGTTTAGTTCTGTTTTATTTCTCTTTGAATACTATCCACATGCTCAAACCCTTCAAGACTGATGCTGACATGCGCTATATATCTTCTCGTGATGTAGGTGTCAGGTTCCAGCATCCATAACATTGCATGAGATCGATTTTTCGATCTTCAGTTTCAGCAGATTCCAGTGGTGGGGGGAGGTTTCCCCCCTCATTCTCTGAAGCAATATTCATGAGTTTTTTATTTTCAGTATTTAGTCTTTTAGGTTCAGTTTTTGCTAGATTTAGCTGGGGCTTTCCCCAGTATTTCTAATCTATTTTAGAGTCTTATGGCAAATTACTTAGCTTTCATCTTATGTTAAAGTTAGTAATTCATTGTATTAACTCATCAAGTCTTCATAGTATACGTCATTTTTTAGTTTTATGGGTATTCCCCATCTTTTATATTATAAATTATGATTATTTTCCGCATTAGTTTGTTATCTTTAGTATTCTCCATGATCATGCCGATCAGGTTAGCTTGGGATCACTTGTGGTCCTAGTTCCTGTATCGCGTCTAGGTGTAGCTTGGGTTGTTGTAAAACTTGGTCATCTGAGAGCACTCATTTTAGTGTCCTATAGTTCCTTTAAAAAGTTACTGCACTAGTAGAGTCCTTTTTAAAAATGTGGTGGTGAAAGTGCACCAACATCTATGAATGGTGAGGCTAGGAAGTGTTTTAGAAAAAAACCATCACTTTCTTGGTATTCTAATCATGCGTGAGGTATGATATTATTCCATTCTAAATTGACGTTCTACATTTCAGATCTTTCCTCCTCGAAGAGCTAACGCTAGGAATGGGAACGCCAGAAATGCAAACGCAACTCCTCTAGCCCCATATCAGGAAGTCTCCAATGTTGAGTTTAGAAATGCCATATAGATGTTGGATCGAAGTATGAATAACCAAAAAAATCATGCTCATGTGAATGAAAATGGGGGATCAGTGGCAACAAGGTTACGTGAAATAGTTAGGATGAATCCTCCTGAGTTCTTAGGATCGCAAGCTAATGAGTTATTAGAATTTCTTGGAGGATATAAAGAAGATCTTTGAGGTAATGTAAGTCACTGTGAATGATCGGTTTGAGTTAGTTTCATACCAGTTGAAGATTGTATCTCATATTTGGTACACTCAGTGGAAGGAGAATAGGGGTGCAAATGCGGCTCCTATCACTTGGGATTGTTTTAGTGAGACTTTTCTCAACATTTTTTTCCGTATAGAGTTGAGAGAAGCAAAAATCCCGAAATTCTGAACTTAAAAGGCCGGTACCATGACAGTCCAAGAGTATAAAGACTTTCCAGTTTAACTAACTCTCCAGGTATGCTCCTCACATGGTTACTACTCAAGGCTCAGAGGAACTAAGTTTTTGTCTGTAGTGTATGATTTGTTAAACTAATTGCAGAATGCGGTGTTAACTTGGAGATATGAAACTTCTCTAGACTTATGACCCTCAGCTCAGCAGTTTGAGGTGAGAAGCTAGGGAACATGCTATGGAAAGTAAGAAGTCTGGGAACTAATGACTATGTCTAACGAAATCGGGTGGTGAAATCGCTCGTCAGGTTCGCAAATGTTTTGCTCCAGTCCTGTCATCAGCTAGGGTTCCATCCCACAAACAAGTTGAACCAGAAGGTAGAGCAGGGCACCATGCTCTAAATTAGGAAAGTGTTTCATCAGTCACCAAACTTGACCCAACTCGCCATAAGTGGTTGTAGAACCATTCGGGGCTAGTGTCTTTGACGGTTAAAAGGGATTTTGGGTGTGCGGTCCATGTCTGGTCACAGGTTGAGGGATTGTTCCTCATAGACAGTCCAAGAGGTGGTACTTGTATAGCTCAGTCTACAACTTTCAGCAGCACCAGCAAGTCGCACAAATCATCAGGGTACTTCACTCTATACACTGAGTCAGTCAATGCCAAAACGGTTGTCCTCTCTTCAGGCTCGCCAGGATCAAGAAGGTTCTCCTGATGTAGTCCACTGAATAACCAGTGAGAAAAGGATATTACTCGCGAGTTTGATCCCTCCCGTTACCTCTGCGGGTTAGTCCTCCATTCGCTCCTCTCCCTTCTGCGCATCTCGAGCGTGGCCCGTCTAGGTATCTTTGACATTTCAGTTCTTTTTTCTCGTTTCGTACGTGCTGGCTGAAGCGTTCGCCTCAGTCCTTCCCTTTTAATGGATGCTCAGTCGTGTCTTCCCGGCGCTATTCTTTCCGGCTTTCTTTGCTGTGCTCTCTCCCTCCCTCGCCACCCTCCTCCTTTCGCCTCTATCGGACGCGCTTGTCACTGCTTTTTTTTCCCGCCTTCAATCTCTAATTCTAGCGCTTCTTGGCGGTTCTGTCTTAATTGTACTCTCTCCATAGATTCCTGAGGCTTCGCTTGTGCTTTCCCTCGCGTTTCCCCGTAATGTCCCCTTTGGCTACCCAATGTTGTTTTTTTGCCCCCTGCTAGGCCACCGCTCAGTCCTGTCCTTTTCCCCCCGTTAACAACCGTCGTCCTCCGAGGTGTTACGCTGTGTCTTTGACCTGATGTTTTATGCATTGTTAGTATCAATTGCTACTCTTTTTTTGTAACACCTACATAGCAGCCAATTTCAATGTCCAGTTCCAGAAACCTCTCAGACCTTTATCAGTCTCTACCACTCCATGGGTGACCCAGTTTCAGCTAGAAAACGGTCACATAAATTTGTTCCCTATCACAAGTCTCTTACTGAAGTCACCACCTCCAGCACATCTAGTAGAGTTAGAAAATGGTAGACTTTTGATGTCAATTCTAGGCATGGATTGGTTACAGTCATGTTATGCCTCAATCGATCGTAAAACGCGGATTGTTCATTTTCAGTTTCCAGTACGAACCATCCTTAGCATGGCAGGTAGTATCTTAGAGCTATGGGTCGATTTATATTTCTTAACTTAAGGCCCAGAAAGAGTAGCTCAGTGTTATCTCTTATCATCTAGTTGAGGTTAAGGATTATAGCCGTTGAAACCCTAACTTTGAGTTAGTTTCCAGTAGTCCTGTGAGTTTCCCTCCAGAGTATTTTCCCAGAAGACTTCCTAGAGTCCCTCCTTAAAGGGAAATCGACTTTAGATTGATCTCCTTCCAGATACCAGCCTATTTTTTATTCCTCCTTCCAGAAATGGCTCCAGCAGAGCCAAGGATTGAAAAGGCAGTTGAAAGACCTTCTAGTAGTAAGGGCTTCATCAGACCTAGTATTTCCCCATGGGATGCACTAGTGTTGTTCGTATGAAGAAAAATCGTTGTCTCATAAATGGTACATTGACTATAGACAATTAAAACAGCTGGTCCACAATCAATAATAAGTATCACCCCATCCCCATGATTGAATGACTTATTTTTGACCAACACAGGACTAGCACATTTCTCAAATTAGACCCCAGATCGGGGTATCCATAGCTTAGAGTCCAGAGATAGTAATTCCAAAAACAACCTTCAAAACTCGGTATGGTCATTATGAATTTGTAGTTTATGTTTTAATGGGTCTCGTTTGGACTAACTACTGACTGCTCTGTAAGCTTTTATGGATGTGATGAACGAGATGTTCCAATACAGTACTTAACTTGTTATTATCGTCTTTATTGATGATATCCTCATTAGTCTAGGAGTGAGGAAGAACATCACGTCATTTGAGATTTTTTCTTCAGACTCTCAAGATCGCCATTTATTTGGCTATGTTCAGCAAATGTGAGTTTGTTGCAATTCGTTGCTTTCCTTTTTCACGTTGTACTATCGACGTTATCCGAGTGGATTCACCAAAAGATAGAAGCAGTGGAAGCGATGTACGAACTACCTCTCGGCTACAGATATCAGAATTTCTTAGGTCTAGCGTGTTAACTTATAGAAGGTTTTGTGGAAGGATTTGTCATTCCATAGCCTCACCATTGACAGGTTACTGTCAGAAGATGGTCAATTCATAGTCAGATGATTATGAGAAAAAGCTTTGTGCAAATTGAAAGCAAGATTGGCTATTGCTCCTGTATTGACTCTACATAGAGTTCAGCTGGTTATGTATCGATTGTGATACCTATCATCCAAGGTTCCTAGTGTTGTGTGTTGATGCAGTGAGATATGGTCATAGTGTAACATGACTTTTAGACAACTTAAGGTTGCATGACGAATAACCCATCCAACTCATTACCTCGAGCTTTCGCATAGCAGTGGTGTTTGAACTCATAGATCGGGGAGGACATACTTGTTATGTTCCCATCTAATGTGTTTCCAGACCATGACGATCCTTCCGTAGGCTTCACCCAAAACTCTCTGAGTTGAGTCTATCGCCAGAGGAGGTGATGGCTTAAGTTCTTAAGGATTATGATATGTGTGCATTACTCTGCACGGTAAGGCAAATGATGTAGCTGACTGTATCTATGGGTGTGTAGCCCCATGCTGTGAATGAAAGGAAGGAGTTTAGTGCATGAGTTCATAGGCTTGCTCGCAGTAATGAATTCGCCTTATTGAGACATATCAAACATGGTGTAACAGTTTAAAATTGGTCAGAATCTTCTTCGTTTTCGGTAGTGGAGGTTTAAGGAAAAAGCAAGACTTGATCCAATCTTGCTTGACTAAGGAATGTAGTCCACAATCAGAGACTCAATTTTCTTTTTCTCCCAGGATGAGATGCTGTACTTTTGCTACCCAGTGGTAGTTTGTGGTGTTTTTGATATGGGTGGTTTGAAGAAAGCAATATCCTTGCGGAAGCCCATTAACTCCAGATATTCTATTCACCCAGTGGTGCCATTAAGATATGGTACCTGGGGAATATGTGGGAAGTCTATTGGTGGACTGGCACCGTGAGAGGGACTAGCATATTTTGTGAGTACGTGACCCACTTCTATAGCAGTCAAGTTAGAACGTATCACAAACAGGAGGTAAATTGACTTCAAGAATCAATATTCCTACTTTCAAGTGGTATGTGATCATATCGGATTTTAAAGCTACTTGTATGCTCGGGGGGTGTGCGTGACGGGGGGGGGGGTGCGCAGACACGATGACTCAATTTGTGTGATAGTTGTAAGAATGTCTAAAGTCCTTCTCGGTTTCTTTAAAGCGGTCAGAAACTAAATTTGGCGGATGACTATGCAGCTTAACATCAATGAAATTGTAGGTTGCATGGGGTTTCCTTTGTCTATACTCTCATATATAGGTCCTCATTTACCAATTTACCTCTCATTTTAGGAAGTCATTTCACAGAAAGGTCTTGGTACTCCAGTTATCCTTATTACAACATTCATTCACTATATGGATGGGCGGCAGAGTGTAGCCATTCAACCTTAGAGGATATGTGAAATCTTGTGTGATTCAATTTTAGGTAGTTTGGGATGATCCCTCCTCTTATTGAGTGTGCCTACATACTAGCTAACCGTTCCAGCATTCAGATGGGCCCTTATGGGCTTTAATGGCGTAATGTGACTCCTTGTTTGTAATTGGTTGACTAGGTTAAGCATCTTCGATAAGGACAGATTTAGCCTTTATTGTATGGAGAATTGCATCATTAGAGATAGACTTCAGACACCAAAAAGTCCGTAAAGTCATCAGAACTCTTATTGCGGATGTAAGGAGAAGAAACTAGAATTCCAAGTTGATTATTTGGGTTCCCGCAAGTCTCACCTATGAAAGGGGTGATGAATTTTGGCAAATAAAGGAGATCAGTCCTAGATATGTGGCCCTTATCAGATCTTGAAAGGGTTGGCAAGGTGGCATAGAGATCGAGTTTGCCATCCAGAATTAGAGCAGGCAGTGCATCCTCCGGTCTCCCCACATCTCACTCTTGAAAGACATTTGTGGTGATCCACGCCTCTATCAGCGTCATTGAAGATGTGAAGGTGAAAGATAGTCTTTCTTATGAGGATTAACCATTGAAGATCTTGACCGTCAGGTCAAAAGAATTGGAAACAATAAGTCGCTTCAGTCAAGTTTTGTGGAGGAAGTCATCCTAGATGGAGAATCCTTTGGAAGTCCAGAAGCTCCATGAAAGCCAAGTATCCTCACCTCTTTCCTTCTGATTTCCACTCAGGCTTGAGGTAATTAGTTCCTCGTCTGTTTTTCCAGCCATTCAATTTGCATAATCATTCTTAGAATCATGTTCCCTCAATTTGTACTTGCATTTTCAGCGTATTTGCATGTTATCGAAAATCAATTCAGTCAGAAACTTAGTTTTCAGTGTTTAGTAGTGGGGTTTGCAGCTCTCTCCCTCTATTTCAGCGAGTTTAGTCTTCATTCGAGGACGAATGTTCCCAAGGGGGAGATAATGTAACACCCCATATCCAAAATAGGCCAAAAACCAGCTTTACCAAAAAATCTGCAAGTGCAACCAACGGCGGCATCGACAAATAGTAGCCTGACCCACGGTCCATCCTGCACATTCGTCGATAGGGTCAGAAACTCCCAAAAATCTCAGACCAGGAAAATTGGTTAACTCTTGGTCGACGGACGGACCTATGGTCAATAAGTCAGACTACAGTCCGTAGCCTATGATCGTCGATTGAGACCTCATTCACCCACTCTTTGACAAGAGCCACGGATGACCAGCACGGTTCATAGGTTGACCTATAGCCCGTAGGTTTGACCGTAGGTGGGAATTAGCAGACAGTTAATGGGAAATCTAGTTGGGTCAACTTCAAATGGTCAACTCTAAGAACAAAATGAATCAGGTGCTTCATTATCTACTCACAGATAGGTAATTGAATAAGCTTTCCATAGCCACCGACCTTGCCAAAATTAGACCTTCGAGTAAAAAGTTATGCCAGTTTTAGTAAAGGCTTGTCGAACAGGCCTAACCAACGGACCCAACGACGGGGCGTCGATCAAACGACGGACCATCAGTCCTAGCCATCGTTTGGTCCGACAGCAACTTACCCAAGGGCTTTTGGTCCTTTCCCACTCCGTTTAAACCCTAAGTTACGTCGTTTTGACCCTAAATTATCAGATTTTAGTAAGTTTAAGCCTAGAAAGATATCTAAGTCATATCATTAAATCTAAACATAGAAAATTAGAAGCAAGAGAGAATAAAAATCTCAAGAACCTTAGTTCAAGAATGCAACAAGTTTCAGGAGTTCCAACCACCCGCCGAAACTACGTATTTGCATGGGTTTCATCACTAGTATGTAGGGATTTCACTATGGTTTCCTTCACCCATTGGGGTCCCTAGTTTTTTTCATTCAGATTCTTGATTTCCATATCAATGGATTAGACTGGGATTTCTAGAACTTCATAAAATTTTCATTCATGAACTTAATTAGCCATATTGCCAATAAGATTAATCGTTTATTACTCAATTATGCATCAATTTCATAACCTAGCTTTGTAGTTATTTTAGTCCATGAATACATCTGTTAGGTTAGATATTCAGTATTCAGTTATCATGCCTCCTTTTTAATGCATCATTATCAGATTTAATGGTTGGGCATGTTCTCAGTTTGCCTTGTTTCAGTTTTGAGCGAATCCAGTAATTTACAAAAATCAGACCTAATATGTTAACTTATAAATATATGGGGAGCCATATACCGAGTTGGGACTAGGGTTCAGCGTCCCCCAATAGTCCAGAACTACTGGCCACGTAGGTTTAAGTACCCTCTGTGGGCAATCATTTATTGTCACGCCAGCATTCCTTTATACCGTGCAGGGTATATTTGGGGTCCTCCTCTATGGGGCATATAAGGGACTGCACATTTAACTCATGTGATTTATAACGGTTATTAGGAGCTCCACAGTTCCGCAGACTCTTTTGGCATTGACCATTATAAGTATCCAGTTTCAACAATGTTATAAATTGGTCATTCATTCAGTTCAGCTTAGAATCCTCTATCTCTTGTTCAGATTATCACACTTTCTTTTTGTGCTTGTTCAGCTCATGTTTTATTTCAATCTTTATTGTTAATATTCTATCCCATGCTCAAAAACCCTTCAAGTCTGACGCATACGGCCACTATATCTTCTCGTGATGTAGGTTCAGTTCTCAGTCACCAGAACATGGCATAGAGCGATGTTCGTATCTTTCAGTTTCAGCAGATTCAGTGGTGAGTCCTCATTCTCCGAAGACATAGTCCAGAGTTTATTTCACAGTACTAAGTCTGTGTAGTTTCAGCTTTTCTTAGATTTAGTTTGGACTTGTCCAGTATTTCCTAATCGTTTAGAGTCTTATTGCACATTAGTTTAGCCTTCAGCTTAGTGTGAATTAGTAACTTCATTGTATTAACTCATCAGTCTTCATATTAATATCATTTTAAGCATATGGGTCTTCCCCCATCTTTTCATTTAAATTATGATTTATTTTCCGCATTAGTTTATTAATCTTTAGTATGCTCATGCTCATACCACAGGGGGGGGGGTTTGGGGGGTTGGTTGCTTGGGATCACTTGTGGGCTATGTTCCGTTCCATCTCGGGGTAGCCTTGGGGCGTGACATGCACATCCTTTGAACTAATGGATGGGTGTAAAGGTGCAGGCTACGTCCGGTAATGGATCGGCAGGGCGTTGAACGCACTATCGTCCAACACTTAGAGACAATGGAGGAAGAAACCTCTCCTGCCCAGTCCTCGAACAAGACTAAGGGTGCATGATTAAAAAAAAGGTGGTTGTTTTTTGTCGACTCACATACGACCCTGTGATCTGGGTTTCTTCTTTGATGGGCGCGTCTTCTGCCTAATTTCAGTTGGTCTCATTTAATTAGTTAGAGGTGGTTTAGGCGGTTTAATATATTTAGGCTTCTATAGTGTTTAAGACCCAATATAAATACTCTCTCAACCTCATTAATCTAAAGACACTCTTCAAATAAACTCTCTTCTCTTTCCTCCCCTCTCTTATTTCTCTCTCTACCTGGACTCACCATTGAAGACTAGCAATAAACTAGGGTTTGGGGGATTGAAGGGACAAATTCACCACAAATGTTTTGACAAATGTTAATGTATGTGCTCTATTCACCTTTGAGACTCTTTCCTCAAAGGGTTACTTCAAAATAGATTTCAAAAGTTGAGTTTTCTTACGGGTTTCATTCAATTACGAAATTGAAGTTATGGATTGAGTTGTTAATGATTTCTTAGGGTTATATTGAGTAGATGAACATGTAATTCAACTTGTTGATGGTTTGGTCTAAATTGATGAATATGATCCTCCATTCCTAACCCTAGATAGTGATTTTGACCTATATTGTATTGTGATCATTCAATTGAGTTGGTTGTTGATTAGATTACTATCCTATGGTGTTATTATGATTAAATTAAGATGAATTATAGGCTTATCATGCGAGTTCTTGAGATTTGGTTTATGTTATGAATTGTAAAGGTGAAATTTGCATATATATCTTGTCTCAAGTTGTGATCTAAAGTTAAATTATGTTATAGAGATGCAATTGGTCTTGTTATTCTAGTGTTTATCATTGTGTGATGATGTTACTCCCCAAGTTGGGTTGAGTTATGGGTTAATGGTAATACCTTGATGATAGACTATAAGGAAGACTTGATAAGTCTTAGAATCTCTATCTTTACTTCCAATTGTGATTAATTATTGTTAAGTCATGATATTACATTGGAGTATGTCTTATACTAGGATTATAGGGGGGTATGATCTTGAATTGAAATGTCTTTACTATGTTGTGAGGTTGATTAAGGTGTATGTGATATAAGGATGGTGAAAACTATCAATGTGCCTTAATATGCTATGAAATGCTAATGTGTTAACCTCACTTATATGAATTGTGATGAAAGGATTTATACTCATATAATTCTTATTGAGCTATTGATGATGATGATGATTATACAAGGCGTAGACCCTATGGCCTAAATTAATATATGATTGATAATTGATGGCTTAAAGAAATTTCAAAAAAGGACTCAAATTTAGCACCGAGTAAACTAGATTGAGGAGTGTCCCTTCCTACATAGGGAAGGTAGGAACACTAAATTACTCTTGATATTGGATACTATAATGCATGGAGCATAAAGTGGGTCCCAACTATATCTCCTAGGTTCTTGAACTATGTTGCCCCTATAGGAATACTAGCTAGTGAATCCCCATAGTTGTTATGTTTCATATTTTGATACTACCTTGGCAAGTAGTTCGCCTTCTTTCGGTGTAGGGTTTTATGACACCGGATTCCACACTAGCTCATGTGGTCTATGTTGGTTAGGATAAGATGTTCCCAAAAGTTAAACTGAATTAAAGGACTTGAACTCTAACTTGGATAACCTAAGAGGTCTAGCTTAGTCTAGGTAGGGGTATGAGACTCTACCTAAACATTGCACTAGTTATCCTTGAGGAGAGTCTTAGGAGGAAGTTCTTACACATGCTTATGTTATGATAATATATGATGTATATATGATGACTATGGCACATTGTTGATACTATATGTGGATTAGTTCATTTATGAATATACCTTGGGTTATAATATTAATATGAAATGTAAATCTAAATGTCATGATATGTAAAGTTGGACATTGGTCATGTTTTCTTGTTGAGATACTTGATTGAGTAAGGTTATGAGGCTTTTCTTGGTCATTGCACTTGTTGACTTGATAGGGACTTGTGAGTAGTTGTCTTGCTTATTATGATATGTTTGACTCTTATTTCATCCTTATGATTTATTCCTTGGCTTGTGATTTAGTTTGTCTGCTTATTATGATATGTTTTGACTCTTATTCATCCTTATATATTTATGTCCTTGCTTTTAGGTGTAGTAAATCAATGATTTCAAGTAGGTTGGATATTTTACTTGTTGAGATAGTAGCATGTTTGGTGCTTGATATGGATTACTTGACTTTTGCATTAGGCCCCTAAAGTGGTTAACTTTTGCCATATTTTGATAAAACGTCATTTAGAATCCTTTTGCTGTGTATAGTGCATAAGATCCAATACTTAGTACATGTGGAGTACTAATTCCATTTCTTTATCTTTTTCCCAACATTTAGTTTTGGTCGTTTGAAGAGTTTGGAAGGGGGCGACATTGTTGTAAGGCTTGGATTCTTCCTCTCATCAAGTGGGGTAGTTCTCAACTTTTCGAGTGCAATGTGTCATCCTCTAGCTTCGGGATTTTGTTATGAGGTTATTGACTCTATCATTTCCTTTTTCCTTTGTATTGAGTTTGCTACTTTCGTATGACTATATATGGTCTTGTTGAATTGAATGAAAGGCTATGCCCATATTGTTGATATTCGATTAAGATGATCGGATTATGAGACAAATCGTTGAGTACTAATGTCTATATTGACGTTTTTAATGTGCACTAAAAGTAGAAAACTATGTAACCTTACTATATGAAGGGTTTATGTATACTCGATATGAATATATATTATGTGTATGTAGAGGTCTATGTAAACCTCCAACTAGTGATAACGAAAGTTTTAAATTTTTTCGCATTTTTTAATCTATGAATGTAATGACAGAAAACTAAAAGGCTAGTCTTAGTCCCTGAAAAGGACGACGATGCCGGTTACGTCGATGGGGTAATCTTGGATGTGATACACTCATTCGATAAGATAATATATTTTTTAAAGACCTCTATATATATAATTTATGGTCCCATAAATATTATAAATTAATAGTTCGTTAACGGTAAAAATATGTATATCCAAGACAATTAGTGAAACATGATTCTATTGTGTTTTATTTTTTTGTTAAAATTTAAATTTTGTTGAAGCACATCTCTAAATTTTCTTATGCATCCAAAGGTTTCGGTATTGTTTCTTTTAACTACACCATAAAATTGGAAAGAGTTCTAAATGTTATAAGTGTTTTTGATTGTAACTTCTTCCAAATATATTGTATCATCTTCTACTTTATCATCAATCTTATTTTTTCAATGGTATCCACAATTTCTTCGAAACTCTGGAACTATGAACATGTATCATTTTCACCCGTACAACATGTTATTAACGTCCATTTTAATTATTGATTAAAATCACGACCAGTATCAATATCTAAGTTCTGAATGAACGTTTTCACAAGTGGGTTCATTTAACTTCTCTGAGATTTCATCTCCAAACAAATTTTGTGGTGTTAAAATGCCATTTCAATTAATAAATATTAATTTATTGATTAAATAATATCTTAATAAAATAATAATATTTTATGATCGTACCCCTTTGTTAATTTAGTAAGTTTTACAGTGTACAGATTCTCCGCTAACATGTTCGCGGCTTATGTTTCGTCCATGAAGACGATATTCAAAAATTTCAAGCATTTGAAAATAAGAAGAATCTAGTTGTTGATACGTACGCCGTCTCGAGCCTTAGTCCACTAAAGATCAAATCGTTAGGGTCCCAAATGGGATGGAGTATATTTAATTGTAACATTTTTTTTTGTGGCTGTCTATTAATTTGTTGATTATTAATATCATGATAATTATTATTAACCCAATTCACTACTTTTACGTTTACATTTCTTATTCCCCTTTATAGTTTTATTCTCTCGTTATATTAAAGTCTATCAAATGGTCAAAACTTTTGCATTTGCAAAATCTGTCGTTATGTTTGTAGAAAAAAAAGATCAAATTTGTTATTTTTTGGTATATTTTTAAAATTTTAAGTACTGAAACAAATTAATACTATTTTAATATCATTATATCAATGCGGCTATTTCAATATCATTATATAAACTTTTACATATTCTGAGTCACGTTTTATTATTCCAAAACTTTATATTATATTATATTTTTTCATTTAAATTTTTTAATATTTACATTCTTACTTCATAAGATTTGTGTATATTCTATCTTTTCGAGACTCGACTTGTAGAATTACATTGAGTACTGTATGTTATAATTATTCAATTTATATATGATAAGTAAAACAATATAAGACCTATATTTGAATCTTGGTTTTAGACTTGGCTCGAAACTTGTTGAGATGGTCATGTTATGACATGTAATTTTGTCAGAAAGTTAAGAGAGGGTTTGGAGCTGAAATTTTTAGTAGCTAAATGTCCGTCTTTCATTTTGTTTTAGCTCTTTTTTTTCCAATAATATTTTACTTGTGTAGTAAATTATCAATCCTGTCTAATATTACTAATAATTGCTTAGTTAAAAATCCAGGAGGCATAGTGAAATTTATATACATCAACGCTAATTGAAACCTCTTTTTTTTTTTACAATAAGAAATAAATTGGATGAGCTACCGGTGGTAATGATTATTATAATGATTCTTTTATAAAGATTGTCTAGATACTACATGTTCGACTTTGTTAATTTTATATTAAGATATTAGTAATGTTTGTATTAGTTATATATTTATTATTTTTATGTATTGTTTGATTAGGTGTATCAAAAATAGCAATGTATTTCATAATAAAAATTGTTTACTAAGATATTGGTGCAAAAGATGTAAAATGAGTTTTTAAGAGTAATTGCGTCTTTAACCTACTAAAAACTCCCTTAATTTCTCTACGTGATATATCTAGAAATTCATGATATTAATTAGTAATACACAACAGAATGTATAACTAATGTAAGTTATACATAGCATAAAAAATGTAACAAACAAGGTATTGTTAATACGCAAAACTAGCACATGTATTATTTTTTATTAATACACTCCACCAAACAACTCTTAAGCATAGAAAATAAAAAGGTGGATTGTGGATAATCACTACTGATAAATTGACATATGAAAAGTCTTTGTCGTAGTAAATTTGACCGCACTTCGTGTGATTATGAAAATCTTATTAGAATTATCAGTTAATTTTGTTATACCCAAAATAACAAGTACTCACTAATTATATTTTAATAAACTTTTAATTTTATTTAGTTTTTTTTATTTTATAAAATAAAAAAACTAAACAGATAAGTTAATAGAATTAATACCCATATGTATTTTGTAAAATTTAAAAATTCAATTGACAATTAAAACATCATCAAATTTTTAAACATGATGTATAATTTGATTCTAAATAGAGTGTATCACTAATGCTTGTATTTGTTATGCTTACGTTAATTATACATATAATATTTTTATGCATTGTTAGATTTAGTGTATTAAAAAATATGTATGTATAAAATTATTTATTTACAAAACTGTCTTCCATAATTATGGTGAAAAAGATGTAAAGGTGCATTTGAGGGATAATTAGGTCTTTATTCATGCTAATGTATGTATAAAAAATTTTGCGTTACTAATACTTAAAAATTCATGATATTAGTAGTACACTCTCCAATATACAATATAGCGTTGTAACTAGTGCTTGCATTTGTTGAAAGTACTAAATAAGGTATAAGTAAAAGCACCATTAAGGTAACAAAGATATATAAATGAAGTGTTTAAATTTTACAGAAGAGTGTGTGCGACTCAGATGGTTAGTGTCAAAATTTCTTGGTGAGGGACCTGAGTTTGAATTCCCAATAGTGTAAGTGCGGGTAACTAAGTCAGCTTAATTAAATCCTTAAAATTTGATTGTCACGTGTTCAAACCTCTAAAGTATTACAATTGATTTAAAAGAAAAACACAAGTCTCAAATGACATTGTTTCTAAAATAGAATAAGAGCATAAGTAGGAGTAAGATGATCCGTTGAGATGACAAATAACAACCTCACAATTCTCCAAGAAGCCTTGGAAAAAAGAAACATAAAGTATCATGAAGATTCAGGCTCATAACTTTAAAAAAAAAAAAGTAGAAGGGGCGAGTATCAAATCTCACGGTACCCAACAAGTAAACTTTCAAACACAAGCTAAGGAAATAGAATATTGGTACTCCTTACACCACATTCAATCCTCCACAATTACAACCTGTCATAAAATCAGCTCAATCTAACAGTTCACAATTTACAAAGCACACAGCTCAACAATAATACTCACAACTCAACAACAACACTAACGATTTCATATTCTCAACAACAAGCTCAGTATTGATAAATCATAAGTTCCACAGAAAGGCATTCACAAGATCAAAAACACACATGATCAAGTTCACCAATAATAACGATGCACAATGCAATGAAATGCATTGTCAAGTATAGTGATATATGCCTAACTTAATGATATGCGCCCACTGTCTCACAGTCCAAGACCTATGAGGGACATATATGTCCATGCATCCGTAGCAGCGTGCAACACGACCCTCAATAACAGTATCTATCGCAGTGTGTGACACGTCCCTCGATAATAGTATTCATCGCAGCGTGTGACACGTCCCTCAATAATAGTATTCGTCGTGACACACAACACGTCCCGCGAAATGGTACATCCTCTTTTATTCCTTATTTTTCCTCAATTCACATAACACTTATCACAACCATGTCTCAGAACCAATGCACATGACATGTTTCTCATAAATAAATGATGTGAGGACTATTGTTCAAATAATGCACAATTCACAAAATTCATTATGATACAAACATCAACATGATCAATAAGCATTCAATTTCAACACCATTCTCAATACATCACACGACAATAATTAATCACATTGTCTTTTATTACCCCTTTTTGATCATTAGTATTAATATAAAGAAGTCAACTCATCACCAAGTTTCATTACTTTCCAACACATACCACGAGGAAATACACAGTTCTATATATTTACAAGGTTTAGAAATTCATTTGCCTCAAATAGTCTAACAATCACTTTGGGACATGAGTTTCCCCTTTCATTGGACTTCCAAATAAATGGCAATCATTCAATAAGTAAATCCACCACAAAAATAATTTTAAACTAACAACGAACAACACCATACCACTTTGTAGGTCCCCCCCCCCCCCCCTTTTTGTTTGCCTGAAACCCATAAAAATTCATCAAAATCTATGATTAAGTTTTTAGGTATGTTATTTTAAAACATGGAAACTTTCTGGTTTAAATTGTCTGTTATCATCATTGGATATCTCACGGTTTACTCTATTTAATGTATGTTTTTTCTCTTTGTTATGTCATCTCCTTCAAACTGTATTGATTATCATCATTGTATTTTGTCATCTCCTTAAATTGTATTGATTATCATCAGTATATTTTTTTTACACTTGGACAAATCTTTCGTCCTTTTAATATTTTTTCTTTTTTTCTTGTCATTAGGCTCTTCTAAATATTTTTGGTGTGAGTTATGACTATTTTCGGTAAGCCTAATTTGTTAAATATGAAACAAAACCTACTCCAAATAAAAGTAATATCATAAGCTACTAAAGATATGTCTAGTAACATAGATTTGTTGTCCTTTATGTCCAAGTCATTGCTGAGCGTTTGAGTTAAAATCTAGGTTAGACTCATTTTTAATTTTTTAATGTTCGAGAATATTTCTTTAACATGAGTCCTAAAATCCAACATGTTTGATCTACTTGTACTTTCATAATGCAAACATATTATCCTACATATGTCTAAAAGAAATCATAATGTTTGCATTGATGAAAGCATTTATAATAGGCCTTCAGAGTAGTGAGTTTGGGGGGGGAGAGTGGCTTATATGGTAATGGGGGGATATGGGGGATGGGGACCTGGGGTCGGTGTGGTGTGGGGGGAAGAAAGAGCGTGTATAAAGGGGCGTGGGGGGAGTGCTTGTTGATTTGGGGGTAATGTTGTTTGGTTGTAAGTGGGGGTGCAGATATTGAGGCAGGGGGGGGGTGGTTGTAATTGGTGGGTATAGTGTTGGGACTTTGGGTGGGAGGCAGTTTAATGAAGGAATTGAATATCTCTAAAAGGTCAACAATATTATTTGGCTGTTGTTTCAAATTTATTTTTCTCCTTCTATAAATTTTATTAGAGTAACAAAGTAACAATAACAAAGAGCGGTGAACGTTTGACCTCAGACAAGTAGATTGTCTTTAAAGATATTTATTTATGTTGTTGTCGTGTATATTTTTAACCGTCTTAACTTATTTATAACTAATATTGATTATCGAAAACTTTTTACATAATTTTTTTTCACAAGGAGTTATTTTTTTTTTTTAAATCCAAAATTAATCAGATTCCTATTTGCAATGTACATAAACAAAAAACATTGATGTTAATCGCTTCATAAAACCCAGTCAGTTTTAAAAGACAATTACATATCATCCAACATACATATGGTAAATTATGTGAAAGATAAAAAAAATAATTATATATCAAATTATTTTTAATCATTCATGATATTTACAATTCTTGAGATATGTGATAATATCAAATAATTTAATTTCTATTGAAATGTACTTAAAACCCACTAAAAATTATCTTTTTTTCTTATTACAGACCATATTGAAAAATTATTCAAACGCTTAAAAAAAATTATTTATGCCCACATAAATAAATATGCTTTTGCAAAAAAACAAATGAAAACATTTGGATGGGCTCATAATATTTAATTTCTCGATTTCAAAAAGAGTGATCTAGTTTGACTTGTCACGAAATTTAAGAAAATAAAGAAAACTTTTGAATTTTGAAGTCCTAAATTAAATTATGTTAAATATAAAAAACTGATATTTAATATTGTAGTGTTAAACATGTTACGTGAAAAGTTGACGGTAAAAGTTACAAAAATAGAGAAAAGATTATTATTTTTTAAATTTTTTTTAAAAATATTTTCGTAGAACGGGGTACCATTTAGTCTCACACATAAGCACTTAGATATATAGATGATGTAAGCAAAGAATAAATTTGTCTGAGAATTCCCGAAAAATCAAAAGAGTTGCAAAAAGTTGAAAATCAAAAGTTATAAATATAAAGTTAAAGAACAAACGAACCCTCAAGCTTACATATTAATTTCGAAGAGTACACACGTTGATGATAACCTGTGTGCTTGTTTTCCTTTTTATTTTATATAGTAATAAATATATTCCTATATCAACATGTTTATAAGGATATTGCGACTTTTGTGTTTACTTAGGGTAAGCTTATACTTTATAATAAATTAATTATATTTTGATTATGTTCATGTTTGATTTAATCATTTGAATTTTATTTTCTCGAGGGTTGAAATAGATTTTCTATTAGGATATGAGTTATAATTAATGACACCTTAGATGGGCGTGTAAGAATTATTAATAATTCTTACTTATATAATCCAAGTTTATTTGTAATCTAAGTAATATCGTAAATAGTATTTAATAAGGAATAGATTTCGTCCATATATTGGTTACTTCATAGACGTACCAGATTAAATCATAACCTTTATAAATTGGTTCTCCCTCCACCCATTAGGTTACCATATATTCTCTACAATAATTCCATCGCTGACGGTTGTGGTATCATAAAGTTAGGGCAAGGAGGTAGAAACCAATTTACGATTAACGCTTTCGTTTTTCTTTGTGATGATGTCTTCATCATCAGGTATATCTCTTAACGATCTCTATGTAAAATTATCGTGTTCAAGATCTTGATATTATGTTATAAAGTATTTAATATTGCATCTGGCATCAGAGCCTAGATTATTTGAACCGATAATCTTCGTGTATAAAATAGGCTTATTTAAAAAAATTAAATGAGGGATAGATTCAAAATTTTCAGTAAGGATGGTCTAAATATTTTTCGTCATTACTGATAATTTATGGAAGACTTATAGTAATTTTAAACTCAAGTTTAAAATACAATATGTTGATGAAAAGTAATGTTCAACTGACAATTTCAAATCGTTTAGCTTAGCCAATATTGATGTCCTAATAAACTTTTACAAACGAGGCATTAAAATATTAAAAGCGTCATTACTCCTAATTTTTGTAAGTTATTCTTATAGTTATTAAGAGGTCATGGTTCAATGGGTGAAACAAGTAATGCGTTGTTGTTACCCAACTCTTGAAAAGTTTGAATTGATGTTTGCAACCCGATATGTACACAATTTTTTTTTATTTAATTATGCATATAAAGAGTAAAGTGGTTGTTCATACTAAAATAAATAATATGTGTATTATGTTTATATAGTTTGTTAGTCACCAAAGTGGTCAAACTAAAGAAACAAACGTCTACACATATCATGTTAATAATTATTTGATGCATGTAATATGTTTTTATAATTTGTTAGTCACCAAAGTGGTCAAACTAGAGAAATCACTTGATGTATGTATTATGTTTCTATAGTTTTTTAGTCACAAAAGTGACTAAACTTAAAATGTTTGAAATTATTCACATGCACAAAATTTTATGTTGTTATCTGTGCTTCGTATTTATATTTTGTTAGTTAACAAAGTGGTCAAACTAGAGAAAATTAACGTCTACACATATCATGTTTTATGACACTGTTCATGTATTATGAATTTCTATAGTTGTTAGTCACCCAAAATAGTCAACTAAATGTTTAAAAATATGTCACACGCACAAATTTTATGAGATATGTAGGCATTTTGTATTCATATAGCTTGTTATTCACCAAAGTGGTCAACTAGTATGGTTAAGAAAAATATGCAGTCATAAATTGGTCGTTTATCTAAGTGAAAGTTAATTAAAATGTCTTATTAAAAAATAACAGATAAATTGATTGTCCCTATGCTAGAACTTAAAAAATTTCCCTAAGGTGAATCTATCATTTCTACTAACTACGAATAATGAAAAATTATGAGGTAAATTAATAATTGCCAATCAACATATTTTTATATCCCAAGAGGTTTTAGATGTTAGTTAAGAAAGTAAATTTAATTTCCTATTAAAGATGTTTAAAAACATGGCATTTAATTCTGATATTGTTCGTTTATCTTCCAAAGGAGAATTACGATGTACTTTTATTTTTACTTAATTCATAATTTTTAATATGTGAGGCCGATATTTATTTACGTTCTTCTTTTCATTCGCCTGCTTCATCTTTTAATGTGTTCATGGATTGAACTTCTCTAAATGGCATAAACAATTCCCAGTTCGCACTTAGTGTGATTGGATCTTGACTTGCTCGGTGAATGACAAACTCAACTGCCATTTTGATAGAAGCAGTGGGAATGAAAATTCCTTTTCATTAATCATAGGAGCGCTCTAAACGATAATTTGTTGCTAAGCCAAACATTAAAAGTAGCCATCTTCCCAATATAAAGTTTCAGGAAATACCTGAAGTTTGTGGAAGAACATTTTCGTTCTGCTGATAAGTCTTTCGCTCTTACAATAATGGTTGAACTCACGATCATAAAATTTGATGGGTCGAGTAGTATGCTAAATCATATCATCGAGATGACTAACATTACAACAAGACTTTCGACCTCGAGGATGAAAGTGGATGACACCTTCTTGCTTTAGTTTACTCTGAACTCATTGCCTCTTGAGTATGGACCATTCGAAATGAACTATAACACTATTAAGGATGAGTGGGATATTAGTGAATTGTCCAATATGCTTACTCAAGAGGATTCAAGACTTGAGAAACAAGGAGATTATTCCACTAAATTCATGGGTCAAGGAGCTGGTAAAGAACTTAAAGTGAAAGCCAACAAGTTAAAAAAAATAACCACATGCTAAATTTCAATGATGTTTATAAAGGAACTCAAGGCTGATGACTCTCGTTTTTGTAAAAAGGAAGGACACTATCGAAAAGATTGTCTGAAACGTAAAATTTGATTTGAAAAGAAAGGTACATTTAGTGCATTTGTATGTTTCAAATCAAATTTAGTTGAAGTTCCTAATAATACTTGGTGACTTGATTCCGGAGTTGCATGTATCCACTATGTTGCAGGGATTTACCATGATCCAAACTACAAATCCAAATAAAAAAAAAATATTAATGTGAAATCGCATGAAGGCTAAAATTGAAGGTATGGGGACTTATCATTGATCTTGGAGACTGAACATCACCTTGATCTATTACAGACTCTTTTTATTCCTTCAATTTCTTGGAAATTGATTTCCCTTTCAAGACTTGATGTTTCTGAATTTGAGTTTAAATTTGTACATGAATGTTTCAATTTATATAAGAATACTATTTTTATAGTTCTGGTGTTCTTATTGATGGTTTATATAGATTGAAAATCGATAATAATTTTTCTAAATCCCTACTTACTATTCATCAAAATGTTGTAATTAAACGTAGTTCACTAAATGAAAGTTCTACTTATTTGTGGCATAAACGTTTGAGTCATGTATCCAAAGAACGATAAAAAAAATGTAGTAAAGAATTAAATTCTTTCGAATTTGAATTTTGTTGGTCTTGATATATGTTTGGGATTATAATTAAAGGAAAGTAAACCAAACATACCAAGTAAGGTGCCACAAGAAGCACTCGGCTTCTTGAAATAATACACAATCATATTTTCGGACCCTTTGATATTCTATCTTTCGATGAATAAAGATATTTTATCACCTTTATCAATGATTTTTTACGTTATGAATTTATTTATTTGTTGAAAGAAATTCTAAGAGGCGACACTCTTCAAAAGTGTACGTTTAATGAGGTTAAAGATAAATTAGATAGAAGGTGAATCATTCGGTCAGGAGAGATAGAGGTAGTGAATATATGTAAATTGTAAATTAATCAGAAAAATTATCTAAGTCTATTTGCAAAATTCCGTTAAAATGGGGAAGTTGGTGGAGTGTTTGAACGACAAAATATAAAATAATGAGGTAGGTAAGGATAAATATTCATGTCCATGAAGTACTACTTCCGCACCAATCCACAAATGTTTGTTTATCTTGTTGAAGAAAAACTTTTTTAACCAATGTTGAACAGATTTGGGAGGACAACACTTCAAGAAGGAACTAACTTCTCAAGTATCTATAAACTACAAATAATACCATAAAGACAAAATTGGTCATTATGTAATAATTTAGTTGCCAAGAGTCCGGATTTTGGCATTGAAATAATAAAGATTTATTTCACACGCCACAGAAAAAATGAGTCTACTAAATGGATTGATGCATGAATGAAGAGGTTAAAATTCTATGGAATACAACAAAAGTTTGGATTTGGTTCAATTACAGAAAGTTTCTAAATATTAGTGTGGCGTCTTGAAGACCCCAAACCGTATTCAATGGTAATATTGAAGATATAAAAGCTTAGATTTGTGTCAAAGCATACATTTAAATGAGGCATTGATTATAAAGAGACCTTTCACCGGTCTCAATGAAAGACTCATTTAAAATTGTTTTGATTTTGGTAGCTCATTATGATTTAGAGTTACACTAAATGAATGTGAAAATTATTTTTCTTAATGTAGACCTCGCATGGGAATATTCATATTGACCAACCAAAGGGTTTTAAAATTAAAGGAAAAGATCAAATAGTGTGTAAACTAAAGAAGTCAGCATATGGACTCCAGACAGCCTCACGAAAATGGTATAAAAAGTTTAATGATACCATAACATCGTTTGAATTAAGAAAATTACCGTTGATCGATGCATATATCAAAAGATCATAGGGAGCAAGTTTAAATTTTTAGTTTGTATGCTGATAACATTACTTGTTGCTAATGATTTAGGCATATTGCATGAGACGGAAGACTTTCTCTCTATAATCTTTGAAATGAAAGATATGGGTGAGACATCCTATGTGATAGGAATAGAAATGTTTCGTGATAGATCATAAGGATTATTAAAACTGTCTCAAAAGGGATATATCAAGAAAAAAATCTAGAGAGATTTAACGTGAATAATTGTTCAGCAAGAATAGTTTCTATTAAAAAAAAGAAACAAATTTAATCTCATATTATGCCCAAAGAATGATGTAGAACGAAGGAAAAAGTCTCAATTCCTTAATCTTCTATTGTTGGAAGTTTGATGTATGTTCAAACTTGCACAAGACCATATGTTAGTTTTGTGATCGGAATGCTATGAAGATATCAATGTATCCCTGAAATTGATCACTGAAAATCTGCAAAGAAAGTTTATGGCACGTAATGAAGCCACAATTTCATACATATGGCGTTGCAAAAACTTATTCAGGACTGGATTGTCGAACCGCTTACCAAATGCTAACAATTTTATGTGTGATATGTTACTGTCCGACACGATTTCTCGAGCCCATGAAGGCACCTACTATAACCCCAAATCAGTTAGGTAAGCCAAACCAAAAACCCAGAACCACAATAATGGGTCGTGAGTGGTTAGAAACACTAAACAAGACTAAGAAAAATTACATAACAAACATGAGCAAACCAAAAAAATAAATACAATAAAGGATCCCTCCCAGAACCTGGAAGTCCACTAATACAGAGCTACCAACCAAACGAGTACAAGTCCCAAAACAGTGGACCACCAAATAGACTGTCTCGAAAAGTAAAAGACAAGTCTTTATATAAACAGGATGGAGATGAAAATAGTACAAAACGCGTGTGCTCACCCCTATCTCCAAAACTAGAAATGTCCCCAAAAAACTCGATCATCAACACTGGGAATACTGGTGCTCGGCCTGCCATACGAAAATAGATGCAGAGTCATAGCATGGGAGTACCAAATTAACAGGTACCCAGTAGGCATCCTAGGCCGACTTGAACTAGAAAAGTAAAGCACTATGAAAAGGACGGAACACAAAACTAGAGGTCAAGAACAGAAGGCTAAGTAAAACAATTAATGCACACGAGTTTATAATAGATCAACTAAATTAATATAAAATAAGCTAAACTACACCTAACTGGACCACCATAAGGCCCAGAAGGTACCACTCGTGACAAATTTAAATAAAAAAACCCGAACCGACCCCACAAGCCGACGAGTACACAAAAATAACTATTACTTAAGGAGAAATAAAACCGAGGCCTAAAGAACACCGAACCAAAAAAAGTAGAATCGACGGTACGGAGGTCGGGCCTTGACCGGACGCTCACAAGAATTACACAAGTAGCCAATTGCAAAATATAAGTAAATGAGGCCTGGACCTTTTAACCGGATGCTCTACATACTTGAGCGGACCTCTAACCGGAATGCTCTACATAAATTGTGGATGTTCGAGGCCGGACCATTAAATCCGGATACCGACCCAAATGATGTCGATATAGCTGCTGAATGTGAAGAGTCTTGTATACTATCCATAATATATAACCCGTGGACACCACCAGACTTAGCTAATCAATGTAAGTCCTTAAAGCTGAATCGAACTAACTTGCCCATCACGGAGCGGAATTCATTGTCCGGAGTTTACTCGAGAGCGTAAACATCGAAGAAATAAGAGTAATATCGTTTTTGTTTTCGAGCAAGCTCATCGTCTAGATAAAATACAAACTATAGACTCAAGTCTGCCGTACATCAGTCTACAAGGATTTTATTAAGCCGGCCGACCGACCGTCGGGGGCGAAAACTAAGTCTACCGAATTTGAATCATGCATTTCTAAGAAAACCCTAGTCAAACCTAAACTAAGGCCAGCACTTCTGATATAACAGTATTCAAACATACAAGTAATTCATATATCAAAGAAGGTCAATCTATTAATAAACAATAAACATGCTCACAAGTACCGGAAATTCTCTAGAAAAAGGGCCCAAAAAAATATGATTTAACACCTATGCATGATCCCTAAAATACCCAAACCCAAATTCCAACTAATCAACATGATTCACATGTTCGAGTTCAATCTAAGAAGAGAAAACCCATAGCCTATGAACGCAGATCCCGACGCCGCTCAAATTCATCCCCGGTCTTTTACTTTCCTAAAGGCCTGAACGTTGGATACACTATCAGAAATAGAGTCACAACTTTATACAGTCATTTGTAAACACAAAATCGGAAGAAAACGGAGACGAAGTCAATTTCACGGCAAAATGGGAAAAAAGTGGGATCACCGTTTGAAATTCCCGAATTAACCCCATATAAAGTGCCTAAATAACTCTCGAACTTGTATACAAGAATGGAACACAATTCAGGGGACTCAAGACAGTCCAACATACATGCAACAAAAGAAACCCAAAATTTCTAAGCTAAAAATCAGCAACAATGGCAGGGCTACTTACAAGATTTTACCAAAATGAAGCTCCAACAGACCAAACAATCACACCACAACGATACTGACGAAAAACTCCACAATAATAGGCTCTTGAACACTTGTTCGCGACCCTAAAATGGGCCAAGAAAATCACCTTCTAAAATTCCCAAAACTTGTGCTACGAAAATGAGCTATGACAGCAGTTAAAAACCCACAAGTACCTCAAAATCGGGTTCCCCAATCAGAATCCAAGCTCCCCATATTGGGTGCCCTCAAAACTATCACCATACTATTTAGCCATTTGAATGACCCAATTTGGAGTTGTATAGCTCAGATTGCAAGATTCAAGTAAGGGACACAAAGTGAAAGTGGGTTTTTTAAAGAAGCAGCACCAGATTCAGCTTGCCACTTCTTTAAGTCCGACGGGTGCTAGGGGAATTCGTTCTCTGGACTGATAAAAATAAAATAGCTAGCTACCCTACCAAGTAGACATTCCGGAGGACTCAAAGGCCGCAGTTGAAATTTTCATCAGAGATCATCTTCGATATAATGTGGGTCTCCCATCCATTGGCCATTTTAAGTCAAAAACCCAACAAAAGGCGCGAAAAATATCAAAAACTTCAAAACTCGAAAGAAGGGTTCAAAATAGACCAAATCGATATTCCGGAGGCTAACCGCGCTGACGGAATTTTCTCATCCGAGCCGCGTTTTACTCAGAATGTGACTAAAGTCAACGTAGCCTTTAAACTTAAAGTTAAAACGCCTAATCCCACCAACTGCAACTGAAAACTTTGGGAGTCGATGTCGACAATGCCTACAGGAACCTAAAATGACTTCTCGGAACTGATGGAATCGTCCAGAACTTGGATTATGATGTCATCTTCTTGAACTTTTGATCAAAAATTGATCGTTCAAGGTTCATAGCTTCAAAAATACTAAAGCTCACACAATAACAAAACGAATGACCAGGTGATAGAGCTTGGTCGTCCCAGCAAGTAAGAAAATGACTTGGAATCACTATAGGAACGCTCTAAACGATGCACAGAGAAGATAAAAACACTAATAAAAATGACAAGAGGGTCATTACAATAATCCACTACTAAAAAGAACTTTCGTCCGCGAAAGTAAGGATCAAGAAGTACCTGAAGCTCAAACAAGCCGGGGGAAACTGACCTCTCGCATCTGCTCGGTCTCCAGGTATAGCCTCCTCGACTGAACGATGCCTCAACGGACCTTAAAACAATAGGAAGGCTCTCGAGGCGCATTTCCTCACATCTCTAGCTAGGGCTGGCAACTGGCTCTTCTAACAAATGTCACATGATCATCCAACTTCAATTGCATCTACGGGAGCACATGGGACTCATCGGAATATATCGGAGGCCGCGTGAGCATCGAGACATGAAAACTGGATGGAATGGCTGAAAATTGCTTGGGAGTTAGGGCCCAAATCATAAGCAACCTCCCCAAACGTCTAGAAGTATCTCAAAAGGCCAATACTACCTGGGGCTAGCTTAACCCGTCTCCCAAATCTCATCACAACCTTCATGGGAGACACACGGAGCAGAAATACCGATCACCAACAGAGAAATTTCAAGGTCGCGCCCCGATTCGAATAACTCTGGGGAGCTTACTCTGAGCTGTCTTGATCTATCCTGAATCACTCTCACCTGCTCCAAAGCCTCCTGAATCAAATCTGATACCTCGCGCCTAGCTCTGTAGACTAGAACCAGCCCAATGGGTGCGACAAACGCCTAACATACAAAGGCCTCAAACGGGGCCATATGAATGTAGAATAGAATGGTAGCTGTTGTATAGGCAAATTCCACCAAAGGCAAGAACTGTGGTCCCATTGACCACCCAAACTCCAAAACACAAGCCCCGTGCTTCGCATGTCTCAGGGACCTGAATAGTGCGCTCTGACTGACCATCGTCTGCGGGTGGATGGAAAGCTGGTGCCAGGTCAACCCGGGTGCCGACTAATCCTGAAAGGGCCTCCAAAAGCTAGACGTGAACTAGAACCCCGATCTGATATAATAGAAAACCGGCACCCCATGAAGTCGAACCCACCTCTCGAATGTAGATATGAGCAAACCCTCTCGGCACTAAAATGAAGATTGAAACGGGAAGGGAAATGTGTGACTTGGTCAATCGTTAGATCAACGAGACCCAAATACTATCAAACCTCTAGAAGTCTCGGTAAGACCAGTCACAAAATCCATAGTAATGCGATCCCACTTCACTCCGAATGTTGTGTAGGTACATCCCTGAAATGTCACCCACCAGGCCTCAAAAATGCCAGCCTTACCGCTGGCCAGCACAAAGCAACGAGAAACAAAGTCAGCAATATATCGTCTCATGCCACTCCACCAGTAATGTTATCTCAAATCACGATTACCTTCTTCGCTGTACCCGGGATGATAGGAATATCTAGACTCATGAGCCTCGAAAGTATCAACTGTATCAAATCTCCAACTCTTGTACCTTTTATCAGGACACAAATGCGACAGCGAATCTAAACACTCCATCAGGATCTAAGGTAGCTGACACATTACCAGCTAAACACTGATCTCTAAAGGGGACCCCAGGGCCTTATCTTGAAATTGACACAACCACGGTCTCTATCATACAAAGAAGAACTGAACTCCCGATATAAGCCAAGACGGTCTAGAATCGTGATATATCTAATCGAAACATGCTATTGGTAGAAACTGAATGTCCAAAGGCCAAGGGGCTTTCACCTACAGATAGAAGGCTAGACGACCCATACTGCCGCCTTCGGCTCACGGGTCTGCTCCCACGTTCTGCCCTTGCTCTCCGGATGATAGAGAATGGAGAGGAGTAGAAGCATAATCCTCAGGAGCTCAATCAAACGACGCTGCCTCGAATAAATGGTTCCTCTGGCTATTGATTGTATGACAAGAAGACTCTGTGGTCAGGAATAGATCTCACTCGGAACTCCATACAGTAGTTTGCCTCAAATCTAAGTGCGAAAAAACTACCGCTGCCAAACTACAAGTCATGGTGGGGTAGGTGCGCTCATGGAGAACCTTAAGCTGCATCGACGCGAGGACGCACCTAACCCGCCCTGCGACATCAAATACAACCCACACCAACACCAGACGCATCACAATAAATCGTGAAACCCTAGCCCCAATCGGAAGAGTCATATAGGAGCGCTAGTAAGCAATCCTTGAGCTGTCAGAAAGTCATCTCACAGTCCTCCGACCACACAAAGGGAATTGTCGGGCGAGTCACCGAGTCAAAGGAGCGGACAATAGAGAAAAGCCCTCAACAACAACGCCGTTGTTTTCTTGTTGTAGTTAAACTCGGCAACCCCCAAGCAAGCTACGAACCTCAGTAACAGAAGTGGGTCTGTCCCAATCAGAATACTTCAATCTTCGTTCGGATCTACCCTATATGCCTCCTCCTCATTGGACACCACGTGCCCACAGAATGCTACAGAGAAGCCAAAAAATCGCACTTTGGACCTGACATAAAGTGCTTGATTGGCATAAAAGTATGGAGCACGTATAATTCAAATGCTGCTCCAATGCTACTCCGGCTCTCGCGAGGTATACCAATATGTCATCAATGAGATGAGAAACAAATGAATCAATGGTATGGCCTGAACACACGTGATCAAGTCCATAAGGCGGCTGGCTGGGGAATTGTCAACCCAAAAGACATAACAAGGAACTTCATAATGAGCTGTGGTAACGAGTCCTCAATGCAGTCTTAGGGATGTCTGCTGCTCTAATCCTCAGCTGATGGTTACCCGGACCTCAAATCAATATTAGAAATACGACGGCACCCTGAAGCTGATCAAAACAAATCATCTATACGAAGGCATCGGGATAACGGTTTCTTCACCGTCACCTTGTTAAGCTGTCTGTAGTCAATGCACATCCTCAAAGTCCCATTCCTTCTTTTTCACACACAGACCAGGAGCACCCCAAGGGCTGACACACAGGAGAATTGAAACCCCTTTTTAAGTAGGTCCTTAACTGAACATGAGCTCTGCAGAGCCATCGATAAGGCGGAATAGAAATGGACGAGGCCAGATCCAAATCTATAGCAAAATCCATGTCACTTGGGGTGTAGGCCAGGTAGATCGTAGGGGAAACACATCTGCATACTCTCCTAAACAGGGGACTGAAGTCAACTGAAGGGACCCTCCCACTCACATCTATGATGTGGGGCCAAATATGCCTAACACCAGAAGCAACCAACCGCCTAGCTCGAATAAAAGAGATTTATTCCCGGCGAGTCTGTTGTGTGACTATAAGCAGGCCTGCCCACAGACCGGGGAACCACAAGGCATGGATTAAGGTAACAGTCTTTGCATAGCAATCAAGACCAAATGGTTTTTTTTTTTTTTGAAGGGGATAAACAGTCCATGCCCAAAATCAAATCAAAATCAATCATATGTAGCATAAAGATCAGCTCTAGTATTTAACCCGGGATAGTCCACTACGCAAGATCGAAATACTGATCCACTACAAGAACTCACTATCGGCGGTCGAAACACAGACCACCGACTTCTGCCAAGACTCGGAGCCCCTCATACCCATAGTGGAGCAAAATACTAGATACATACGAGAATGTGACCTTGGATCAAATCAATACTGTGAGAAGGCTGATTGGCACAATGAAGAGCGTATGAGATGACATCGTCAGATGCCTCAGCCGCCGCATTGTCGGGGACAAACATAGAAAATGCCCTGAGCACCTCTACCTGGTGCACCCGAGTCTACCACCTGATTGAAACTGCCTCCCTAGCTCCACCCCTGGTGACCTGTCGACTCTATCGATGGTCGGAATCGACAACTCCTCTAGCCGAAAAAGAAGCACGGCCTTGAAACGGTTTAGAAGAGGAAGTAGGTGAGCGGTACAATCGCCCCCCGACCTCGCGGGGGCATTCTCTAGACCTAATGAGTATAGAGATACCACAATCATAAACACCCCGACCCGCAAAGTTGAACGCCTGTAGTTGTAGTACCCGACGCGGCATGAAGGAACAAGAATGATGACCCTCGAATTCTCGGCCTGTACTAGGAAACACTCTGCTGATATGCCTCCCTCAGAAAAGGTAATGCGCCCTGAACGCCGACTGGTCTGACCCTTGCTGGAACCTCTGACGTGGCTATCATATGAGTCCCTCCCCCTAGTCGGCGACTCGCTTAGCTACCTGGTAGCGTGCCCTCTATCGTGCTCCCTTGCGGCCCTCACGATGAATTATGCTCCAGGGGATCGGGCTCTGGATAGACCAATCAAGAAAGAAGCGGCACAGCTGAAACCATATGCTCGGTGGTAACCCTCAATACGGTATCGCAAATACCACGTTACAAAACAACGAAACTCTCTCTCCCTCATGTGGGCAGGATCATAAGTCGCATGGCGAGACAAACTCATGGACCTCGCCTCATACTCTGAATACGGTCTAAGATCCCTACCTCAAATCTAGAAAACTGATCACAAAAGCAGCTTGACGCCTCCGTGGATGAACGTTAAGGGCAAGAAAGTCTCGGAGAACTCACTCCAAGATATAGGAGGATATCCAACAATGGCCTAGACTCTCATAAGGCTTGCCACCATCCATGGCGGGACCACGGAACTGATGAGCGTAAATCAGCTCCTTCTCGACTCCAAAAGGCCTAATGATTGTAAACTGCTCCTGGCAAGTGAGCTGGAACCGTGAGCGTATCTCTCCAATCTCCCCTGAGAATATAGGCAGTATTGCCAACTCTGAAATACCCCAAGCATCTTCTGATCCCGCAGTGGCATCTCTCTAACCTTCTAAGTCTTGGGGCGGCGGGGCCACATTGAACTGGTTGGCGGCTGATCTTGCAGCGCGGTGCTGGTACTGCTGGTGCTGGTGCCTGTCGCATATCCCCAATAGCTGCTAATATTTGAGTCAAGAGGGAATGAAGATAGGTGCCAACTGGTGCGGTGGTGCTAGGCTTGGACCCCGGCCCACTGCCTGTGGCGGGGGGGTACATGCCGCTGCATCCGGCCCTCCTCCATATCCAGGGACGTTTGACAGCTCCTAACCTCGATCCTCGTGGTCGACGTCTACCCCAAGCTGAGGCTCCGGGGCATCTCCCCCGACGCACCGCCTCGAGTGGAGCATCCGGGTAATAGAGTGAAACAAACTGAGATTTTAAGAAAATGAAACAAACAAGGACAAAGCAGGCACGGAATTTGAAACAAAAATGGTATTTTTCCTCAATTTACATCATGTGCCTCCTGAAGATAAGTTACGGACGTCTCCGCACCGATCGCAGAACTCTTACTCGACGTCTAGCTCTGTAAAAGTGAGACCTGTTGAAACCTAGGGCCTGATACAACTTGTTCACGACACCCAATTTCTCGAGCATGAAGGCACCTACTATAAACCATCAGTAGTAAGCCAAACCACAACCCCCAGAACCAAACATACCATGGGTGTGGGGTTAGAAGAACACTAAACAAGACTAAGAAAAAATACTATAACAACATTAAGCAAACCAAAACATAAATACAATAAAAGGTCCATCCCAGAACACTGGAAAGTCCACTAATAAAGAGAGCTACCAACAAAACGAGTCACAAGATCCCAACAGTGGACCACGAACTAGACTGTCTCGAAAAGTAAAAGACAAGTCTTTATTATAAACAGATGGAGACGGAAATAGTTACAAAACCGGCGCGTGGTGTGTGCGTCACCCCTATCTCCAAACTAGAAAATGCCTTCCAAACTCGATCAAAACACGCAGATACTGGTGCTCGGACCTGATCACAAAATAGAGGCAGGCTAGCCATGAGTACCAAATAACAGGTAACCCAGTAGGCATCATTAGGCCGACTGAATAGAAAAGTAAAGCCTATGAAAGGCGGAATCACAAAACTAGAGGTCAAGAAACAAGAAGGGCTAAGTAAACAAAATGCACTCCGAGTGTTATAAGATCTACACTAAATTAATAAAATAAGATAACTACACCTAACTGGACCACCATAGCCCAGAAGGTACCACTCGGACAAATTTAAATAAAAACCCGAACGCCCCCACAAGCCCGACGACGTGTACAAAAAAATACTCATAACTTAGGAGAATATAAAAAACTCGAGGCCAAAGAAAGAACACCGAACCAAAAAGTAGATCTGACGTAGGAGGATCGGGCTTGACCGGACGATTCACCAGAATTACCAGTAGCCAATTGCAAAATTAAGTAACTGAGGCCGGACTCTAACGGATGCTCTACCATTACTTGAGGCCGGACCTCTAACGGCAGGCTCTACATAAATATGTGGATGTGATGGCCGGACCGTAAATCCGGATACCGACAAGATGTCGATAGAGTGTTGAAAGAGTCTTTATCTATCAATAATCATATAACCGTGGACACCATCCAGACTTAGCTAAAATGTAAGTCCTTAAAGCGAATCGACTAAACTTGAATCACGGTAGCGAATTCATTGTCACGGACGTAACTCGAGAAGCCTCGTAACATCGAAGAAAAGGAAGAGAACTATCGTTAGAGCAAGATCATGTCTAGATAAATACCAAACGACAGGACTCAAGTCGGTACATCAGGTATACAAGGATTTAAGCCGGGCCACCGACGTCGGGGCTAAACTAAGTACCTACGACTTTGAATCATGCATTTCTAAGGAAAACCTTAGTCAAACCGTAAACTAAGGCCCAGCAACTTTGATTCATAAAACAGTATTCAAACTACAAGTAATTCAATAGCAAAAGAAGGTCACTTAATAACAATAAACATGCTCACAGTTACCCGATAATTCTCAGAAAAAGGGCCAAAAAATATGATTTTTCACACCTATGCATGATCCAATAAATACACCAACCAAATTCCAACTAATCAACATGACATTCACATGTCGAGTTCCATCTAAGGAAGAGAAACAATAGCCGACATGAACGAGATCACGCGCGCTCAAAATTCACTTCCCCGGATCCTTTACTTTCTAAAAGGCTCGAAACGTGGATACCTATCAGACAATGAGTCACAACGTTATTACAGTCATTAACACTAAAATCGGAAGAACGGAGAAGGGTCAATTTCACGGTCAAAATGGAAAAAGTGGATCCGCGTGAGAAATCTCGAAGAAACCCCAATAAAGTCACTAATAACTCACGAAAACTGTATACAATGAATGGAACACAATTCAGACTCAAGACCAGTCCCAACATGAACATGCACCAAAAGAACCCAAAATTCTAAGCTAAAAATCGGCAAACAATGGCAGAAGCTACTTACAAGAATTTTACCAAAAATGAGCTTCCAACAGCCAAACCAAATTAACCACGACGATACGCACGAAAAAAACCCACAATATGCTCTTGAATCACTTGATTGGACCTAAAAGGCCAAGAATCACCTTCTAAAATTTCCCAAAATGTGCTCGAAAATGAGCTATTTGACAGCAGTTTTAAACCAAATTTACCTCAAATCGGGTCCCCAAATCAGATTCCAAGATCACCAATGTGTTGCCTCGAAAAAATATCACAACTTAGCCATTTGAATCGCCAATTGGAGTTGTAAGCTCAAGATATCAAGATTCAAAGTAAGACACCAAAGCTGAAAGTTGGGTTTTTAAATTGGGGCGTGCACCAGATTCAGCTTTGCCACTTCTTTAAAGTCTCGACGGGTGCTGGAATCGTGGAACCTGCATTAAAAATTTTGTTAAAATAGTTATGCGACCCTACCAAATCGACATTACGGATCAAAGGCCGCAGGCGAAAATTTATCGAAGGTCCATCTCGATTTAAAATGTGGGGGTCTCCACTTCCATTGGCCATTTTAATGTCAAAACCACAAAAGGGTCGGAAAAATATCAAAAACCTCAAAACTCGAAAGAGGGTCAAACTAACCCCAAACTCGATTTCGGAGCTAACCGCTGACGGAATTCTCATCCGGGCGCGTTTACTAGTAGAAGGTTTGACTAAGTCAAACTTAGCCTTGTAAACTTAAAGTTTTAAACGCCTACCTAATCCCACAACTACACTGTGAAAACTTGGGAGTCATGTCGACAATGCTACCAGACTAAAATGACCCTTCCGGAAAATGATGGAATCGCAGAATGGATTTTGATGTCATCTTCTTGAATTTTGATACAAGATGATCGTTCAAGGTCATAAGCTTCAAAAATACTAAAGCTCACATCAATAACAAAAACGAGGATGACCAGGTTATCGGATCTGTCAGTCCCAGAAAGTCTAAATGCTTGGATCACATAGGAAAGGCTTCTTCTAAACGATGCACAGAAGAGAAAAAAACACGAAAAAATGACCAAGAAGGGTAATAAAAGTACAGTGGTATTCTTCTCTAGAATCATAAGTACTCCAAATGTATCAAACATATGGAATTAGAGTACTACTGTCAAAGAGAAATCGAAATTAAAGAGTGTTACGTAAGAATGTTTAGAACTGATCTCATGATTGCAAGATTGTAACAAAGACTGAAACAAACACATTTTAAAGAAATGTTCAAAGAATGGGTATTGATTGTACTTATGATTGATAACAGTTATTGTGTTTTACACTTTGAGCTCAAATTATGGTTTATGATATAACATTAATGAAACATCTTGTTTCTATAAGTTGTACAATTATTATTTTAAGAAATTACAAGATAAGTCTTACGATACATTAATGTGGACCGTAATGTAATGTTTTATAACTTAGAACATAGTATGATTAAGTTGCTAAATGTGTAGTATATGAAGGAAGTAGTAGCTAAAAATATGTACAATGTCATAACTCGCGTTACGTAATTTGTTGTATTGTGATATGTATGATTGACATTATTCTAGAGATCTGTGTATGCACAAACTAATGCTATTAATATAATGCATATATGGCTACTGTGGCCAAGTAGGAGAATGTAAGAATTATTAATAGTTAGTATTAATTATTTTTCTACTTATATGATCAAGTTACTTGTAATCCAAAGTAATATCAAAATAGTATAATAAAAATAGATCGCGTCTATTACATTAGTTACTTCATGGACGTACCAGATAAAAACATAATCTTTCTAAATGGTACCTCTCCACCCAATTGGTTATCAGATATATTCTCTACAATAATTTTGGACATTATAATAACATAAAAGTAGAGATAAGGACGGTAGAAATCAATTACAACTTAACGCTTGCGCTTTTAACTGTGATGATGTCTTCCTCATCAGGATGTGCCTTAACGATATTTATGTAAAATTATGTGTTAAGATTTACAGGGGGGGCCCCCCCATTTGATCAACGAATTACAACTTCAACTATTTTAAATATTCCACTTTGCACTACGATAACAATCAAATACGAAGAATTTAATGATTTATTTATTTATTTTGGTAAGTTAAAGAAAGTGGATTGGTAAATATGTGCTTATTGATTCTCAAAATCTATTTAGTTCATAGAATTTAATAAAAGAAAATAAATCTTTAAACGTGGACCACAAAGGAGTCGTATGTAATTAGTAGTGGATAAATGTCAGGAATAACTTTTCTTAAAAATAAATATAGATTATTTTTAAAAAAATGATTGGGTTATAAGAGAACTACTAAAATTAATATAAAAGGAAGGAAAAATTAGAAGGAAATAATCATAAAAAGGTATATGTATATTCTTGTATCAAAGGTATAATGGCTATTTCTAGCCATGCCTTTATGTATCACTTTGGCAATTATTGACCAAGGATGATCCTTTGGCCTAGTATTGGCCAAGTGATGAGTGTGCACAAGGGATGCAACTCCATTGCACTTGTTTGGGCCAACCCATGTGGCATGTTTACAAAAACACTCCCCCTTGTGTATGTATAGTAAGGATTATAGACATAAATAATACGCATTACTGCTTGCCTGTATAAAAACCTTTCAGGAAACCTAGTGGGATAAAACTTAGAATAAGGAAAAAGAGTACAGTGCGTTATTTTGCTCCCCCCGGCTAAAACCACGATTCAGATGGGTTAAGTTTCGCATTCCCAATTGTGAACCACTTCTCAAAGAGTTGGGCTGTTAAAGATTTGGTAAATATATCTTGCTTGGCTACTACTTTTGAACGAATTTTTCGCACATTCACTATCACCATGCTTCTGGGATCATTGTGAAGAAACAATTTTGGTGTCGAAATGTGTGTTTCGTTCTATCTCCTGATAAAGCCTCCTCTTAATTGGAGGCTATGCATTATGCAGCATTGTCTTCAAAAGGAGCATTGTGGGTATCTGACGTCACACTTCAAACCACATCTTCATTGTAAAATGTATTAACGATCTTAACCATACACATTCTCTACTTGCTTTCATGGACTTGGTTATTATCTCCATATTGATTGAAGAAGTAGCGACAAATAGACGGCTTCGTAGAGTCGCCATGATATAGCAGTACATCCGGTTGTGAACAGATAGCCTCGTTTGTGATCGAGATTTATTTGTGGGTCGGGAAAATAAACCTGCGATCTGCATGGCCAACAAGATCTGTTACTATCTTTCGTTAGAATAAAAACAGGACACAGATCACTAGTTCCCCTTAGATATCGCAATATATGTTAACTCCATTCCAATGTCTTTCGTTGTAGGGGAAGAACTATATCTTGCTAATAAATTAAACAGAAAAGGCTAGGTCGGGTCTGAGCCGTAGCATTAGAAGAACATAAAGTGCCCCAATTGCCATGATATAAGGTACTTCTGGACCAAGAGGTTCATCATTTCCTTCTTGAGGCGGATGGATGCCTTACTCACTTCAAGGATCTGACAACTATTGGAGTACTAATGGATGTGCTTTGTCCATGTAAAATCGTTTCAAGATTTTTAAGTATAGCAGAATTGAGGGATGAAGACCCCGTCTACTAAATATTCATTGTAGTCCAAGAAAATTTTTTGTTTTCCAAGGTCTTCATTCAACTTCTTTCTTTAAAGATTCAATTGCCTTTTGAACTCTTCTGGAGTTCCAATGATAATTAATGTCATCAACATAAACAGCAAGAATAACAAACCCCAATGTTGTTTTCTTTAATAAATATACAAGACAAATTACATCATTTATCTAACCTTTGTTTTATCAAGTACTCCCTAACGGCGAGTATACCACAAGGGCCTATGTTTTAAGCCATATAATGACTTTTGTAATCTGAGAATAAATTTCCGATGCTTATATGCTTCAGCATTTTTTGGCCTTTTAAAGTCTCCGGAACTCCGTCATAATAAATTTCATTATCAAGTGAAACTTAAAGGTAAGCTGTAACCACCATCACATTAGATGATTTCAAGATGGTCAGTACAGCTAATCCGATGAGATATCGAACAAGTTATTCCATCCCTAACAGGTGAAGATGTTCTTCATAGTCGGAACGGCGGTCGTTGTGAGAGAAATCCTTGTGCAAACAAGAGTCCGTGATCTTACAATCTCATTTCCTTCTCATTCTTTTTCGTACAAAGACCCATTTTTATAGCCAATTGATTTAACATCAATAGGCGTTTGGACTACTGGTCCAAAAACATCACGCTTAGCCAAGGTGATTTAATTCTGATTGATTGCTTCTTGCCATTTTGGCCAATCACATCTTTGTCGACATTCTTCGACAGATAGTAGTCAGATCCTCATTCCTTCATAATGGTTAAGTGCAACATCATATGCGAAAACATTATCCACTTATGATTTGTTTATCGATCTAAACTTATCTATCACCTGTAGAACTTATTGAGAGTTTCATTTAATTGAGTCTCGGGTTCATGATCTCTTAAGGAATATCAGGATTAATAGATATTGATTTCTTCGTGAGAGTCTTTTGGAGTGTCATTTTTCATACTTCTTTTTCTAGGATTTTTATCTTTTGAAACCCAATGGTTTAACCAACGCTTCAGGCGTTATTTGTGATCATAAGCTATGACACTTGTAGATGGTCCTTCAGGAGTCGATTTGGATAGGACACATTTACTGCAGGAATAGGAATATGTGATTTTGTTATGCCCTTTTGGAATCGAGTTAAAGGCGTCTTGGCATTTGAAGTGGCTATGTTTGCAAATGGATGATATTGCTGACCTCTTGTTCCACACAGGGGGGGAGCGTGATCAAAAGAGATAATGATGAAATTCCATGCAATTTCAACTTTAAAGTTTCTTTTTCTCACCCCCTAACTTGGGAAGGAAATTTTGTTTCATCAAATTGACACGCTCGCAAATCTTTGCCAGTGAATAAATCTCTCGTCAAATGGGCTCAGTAGGAATTATGGAGGTTGAATTCAAACCCAACATATTGCCTAACCTTCTTTGAGGGCCCATCTTGGTGCGTATGGGGTGGTGGGGTGGTGCTACGGCACATATACAAAATCCAAAATTCGAAGATGAGCAATATTGGGTCATGGCCAAACACTAATTGTGATGGGGAGTAGTATTCATTTTAGATGAGTCGGTCTGAGACGAACAAGGATGCTGTGCATTGTCAGATAGCAGGACCCAAACAGTAGTAGGCAAACTCACTTTTATAAGTTGGGGTCTTGCTATCAATTGTAAGCGTAATAAATGACTCAGCAAGCCATGGAGGCATGGAAATGAGATACGGCTGTTCAACTTTATCCCTACCGATACGCTATAAGCTCAAAGCTTGGGATGTGAATTCGCCAGCTATTATCGAGGCAGAATCGTCTTAATGGGATAACTCTGAAAAATTGCGCTCTTAATAGTATTATTTGTTTTGGCCCAATAATTTTGCAAACGCCAGGTTGCGAGGAATGATAGAGGCACACATGTAGACCATCTGAGATGCGTCTATTTAGGGACCCTAAAATATCCTAAAACGACCCACTATATGGGTGTAATAGTCTACAAATATCCCATGTATTCGTTCTAAAAATGAGGGTATTCAAGGTACTCATTGGTGGATGCATAGTAATCAACAAAAATTTTTGCCTTTGCAACAAGCAGCACATGAAAACTAATCATGGGGGTACGAATCTTCAGGTTCTTTTGTAATGGATGTCCATTTGAGTTTTCAATGATTCGTATCATCATTATTGAGCCAGGATGACCTATTCGGTGCATGCCAAAGAACAAAAAGTCTTGAAGTCAGGTACTTCTGGTTACGATAGAGTGTGCTTCAATGTAATTATTTTTGCATAATATAAGCAGAAGATAAAGTTGATAATTTCTCACACATATTATGGGCTGAGACAATCTTGGTAATACCAAGGTATTCAATTCATTTCATTGAATTGCTCTCAACATGAATCCCATTCGGCGGAATATCTTTAAACCTGAACAGGTTTAGTGGGGGATTTAGAAGGAGGAACAAAGCATCTTCTATGACGAGTCTTTTGTCCCCTTAGGCAGAATACAGTAGCTCTTTCTGGCGACATTCTAGTTAAGTTTGAATACCAGAAAAAGTAGTTAGTAACATTTGCTTTTCTTCTAACAGAGTAGGAGAAGTATTTCTAATCTTTGAATATGGGTGCGTTGTTCCAATATCAATACAACAAATATCTTCATGATTGATCATTGGGTATTACATATTCTCTCAAGGTAAAGAATAAACGGAAATTAAACATTATAAGATTTTATTACCAAACAAAAAACATTATCACAACATTTAGTTATTTATAAAGTCTAGGGAAAACATATTCAGTACTAGATCATACAAAAACTACGAAAATGAAATAATTTAATTATCACAGATCATCACCTATCAGGTTGATCTATCTTTCCTCGGATGCTCAAAGAAATCGCTTTAAAAATCTAGATGCATGGGTTCAATGTATCTTCGAGATAAAGTTGCTCTCAGCCTTATTTTTCACCTCATTCAGGGAAGCTTGATATAGCTCAACCCGGTGCCTTGAGTACGGACGCTACGTGACCAATGGCCTCTTTCCTCCACATCGAAACATTGTTGTCCTGAATTTTTCTCTGACACGACATCTTGTTTGTCATGCTTCTTTTTACACTTCTGGGGTTGAAGGTTATTATTAGTGCAAGACGATCACTCATGATTGAAATTTCGTCCTCGACCAACGGCCACGACTGGGGCCACGACCTTTTTCACGCCTGATTGGTGAAAATTTGTCTATTTACTTCAGAAGATGGCATAGAACCAGTATTAGGTGACTTTTCATGGTTTTTCATCAGTTAAATATATGTTGTTTTTTTTTTGGGCTTCAGCAACAAGGAGATTGTGAAATTAATTCGGAATATTTTATAAATCCCATTTCTCATTATTGTGCTGCGAAGCCAATAATCGAGGCAGGAAAGTGGAAAACGTTTGCTACAGATATCATTGGTAAGTCGATGATATTTCTCCAAATAATTTTAATTATGAGTATATTTAAACAGGGTAAACGTTATTACTCACTGATAGATTTTAAAATTCTTGAAGTCTCAATGGATCCAGTCAACCCCGTGCCTGTGGAAGGACGGACATTCAGGTGGATGGCATATCTATCCTTTAAATTGTTCCACCAATGACCAGAGGATCTAAAGTGAGATTATTCATTTTCAAACCTTCATTCAAGTGAGACAGAGAAATATCATCGCCTTCTTAGCACGATGGTTTTGATTCGATTGCTGATTATTTTTCTTGGGATGGTGTCTGCTAGACCCATCGCATGTCCACAACAGGGAAGAGGCAGAGGAAAAAAAGTTAGTCTGCATCGAGGTAATCATGTAGGAGTAGCTTTTTCCGAATGTCTAGAGCGGAGAAATTCAGTTTAGAGAGATTAGACATTATAAGAAGGAATTTATACCCTCCGAGGCTTTTAAGTCTTACTTGAAACTGGCAGAGACTCGTGATTGAAACGTGGTCTAAAAGAACTTACTAAAATTAAATACTAAAAGAAGGAAAATTTAGGAAGTAAATTATATCATAAAAAGATAGTTATTAAATTCTTGTATCAACATGATAATGGCTATTATAGCCATGCTTTTATGTATCACTTTGGCCATTTATTGGCCCAATTGAGGGTGTATTCTTGGGCATATATTGGGCCAAGTGATGAGTTGCACAAGTGAGTCAGAACTCTTTCACTGGTTTGGGCTCATGTGGCATATTTACAACAATTGAATCTTAATTTATAGAGTATATTACGACATCTATGAAGAGCTTATCATAGACTATTTTACTAAATTTAAGACATGTGCGTGGATGATGTGGCAAAGGAACGCTAGGGGCACGACGTGATGATGTGAGCTTGGGGGTGGTTGGAAACAAGTGTCCACTGCACCGCACATGCCTATTTTCAAATTTTTATAGGTATACCTTGTGGCTAAATAAATAAATAATAAATAAATAAATATATATATAGTATATATATATATATATATCGATATGATTTATAATATCGTAGAGTCCTAATATGAAAGTAAATGTATTAGAGGAAGGATTAAGTTTGGAGGGTTAAAGCACTTGTTTCTGTAACGATTTTTATGTCGCCAGTTGGCATATTTGTTTAACTCCGGCGCAGATGCCAGATTGGTAACGATGATGCCTGCGACTCTGTCTGCCTCAAGATTGAGTGTTCTCTCGCCATTTACATTGGCTTTTCAGCAAGCTGTGTTGTATTATTACTATTTATTAATTATTATTATTATTATTATTAATAGAGACAATATTTTAAATGGTCAATTCAATTTTAAATAATTTAAGTTGTTCAGTTCTAACTTAAAACTATCTGAGTTGTTCACTTGAATAGTTTAACTTAGAAAGCCAAGATGAGTGTTCTCTCGCCATTTCCCTCTCCCCTTTATGTTTTACTGTTTTCCCAACACAATTTTCGCCAAGTTTAATTACAGGTACGTCCTCTTTTCTTTTTTAACATCAGTTTCCTGACATTTTCTTAAGATGCAATAATAAAATAAAAAATATTTGAAACAATAATAAAATCAAAAATATTTGAAACAGATAAATAATGGAGGACAAATGAATCTAATCGAAACACTGTGATTAGGATGATAAAGTGGTATAATCAAAATAAGCAGTATATATGTGACGTATCATCAATTTAAGTAGAAGCTTAGGGAAAGTGGAGAAACAAAAAATGGGGAGAAGTCGAATTCGCTAAATATCCATGTAATGGATCATCTTTTTAGGTCTTGGAGTCGGACAAGTTTTAGAGAGGGTTGTTTGCACTGAATGGTCGTGAGTTGATACTCAATAAGGTTAGGAGCAAACTTTTTAGAGTGTCCTAATATTTTTTTTTAAAAAAAATGACACATATATTCTAAGGGGGTGCAACAATTTAAATTATTTAGAAATTCACGATAATAAGGATTTATGCCACATTTTTCACCAATTTTTTAAAAATCTTCTTGAATGTTATTATCATTTAACTCAATTTTATTAGTAACTTGTTTATTGAAGGACAGCCACATAAGATTTGTAAAAAATCTATCTAAATGTTCTTTTTGAGATTTATTTAATTCTTTAGATTTTTCTTTTCTTTTTGTAGAATAATATATTATAATTGAATATCTAAATTGCATAGAAATTAATACTATTAAAACAAGTATTATATTATATATATATAATATAGAGAGAGAGAGAGAGAGATAATTGTAAATAATCAAGAAAGTATAGAATAATATAATAAAAATTATACAAAAGTTGATAAGTTGACTATAAAGATATGAGAAGTTGTGCATTCGTTCCCCTCATAATGATTTTTTTGCCTTCTGAAATTTAAAAAAAAACCCAAAAGTAATTTTATCGTTTGTAACTTTAAGCAACAATAAATAAATTTTTAACTTCAATATTTAAACAAATAAAACATAATAAAATAGAAACGTTCAAATAGAAAAATAGATGAACTTAGTGGTAAATAATTAAATATAAGAATAAATAAGGATAGTACAGGTTTCCAACAGAAGAAAATAATTTCCAAATGTTACTCCATTTCCCTAAGGATTGAAAACGTAACCACTTTGAGTAATTACTTTTTACCCATTTTCTTAAAAGAAATTTAGAAGTACACATAATTTTATTTGTTAAATATATGTATAAGTACTAAAAGAAATTTAGAAGTACGAAATATGTTTTTAAATATATGATCCAAAAGGATGAGACCTCAAACGAGGCTAGCTAGCTTAACGGGTTAGATGGCCTGAGTTGGCAGTTTCTATTTCAGCAATTTTGATGTTATACCTAGTCCATCTACTGGACACACTGGCTTAACGTGTTTCCTAAGTGGACTGTTAATCTGGCTGGGGCATGTAATGGTATCGAGTTTCTCAATTTAAAAAAAACACACATAATATTTTTAAACTTAATTTCAATAAAGGTTTGCCTCTTCTTTTTAGTTCGAAGCACTGGTATAAAAAAAACATTAGTACTTATCAAATTCAAAGAAGGTACTCATAATTTTCATTTATGTTGATAATTGTATTTAAATCTATTAGTAAAAGATTATATAATTTTCATAATAATAATATAAGGTTGCGGTGGTGAGGCTTATTGAGATTACCATAAAATAACTAGATGTAAAGAGTGATAGCCAATTTACCTCCTCCTTCCAAGATGTCTGATTTTACATATTTACGTAACAGTTTTCATGACTCAAACACTTGACTCCTGGCGTAGGCATCCACTATTTAATTACATGTATGCCTTAACAGTGATTAAAAAAAAAAATTGAATTAGGAAACTGTTTTGTTGTTATTTATGTGATTCTGACTTTGACTGGAAAAAGTGATAAGTGGTTGATAGTTTTTCAATTGAATTTTGTGATGATGTATGTAGATAGTTGGAATTGGTTTAGTGGATAATGATGCCAATTATTGGGAATTTGTCTGACGTCTATGGAAGAAAAGCTTTACTCACTGTCCCACTCACTCTCGCCATCATTCCCCCAGGTTCTTACTTCATCTCATCTTCTTTACTATTTCTCGAAAACAATTCGTCAATTATTAGTTTCGTCTTCAAACGCTTCTACAAGAGTTTGAAATCACTTGCTATGTCGTGATAGATTAGGGATGTATTTAAATTCAAGTAGTCAAATAAAATGGTAGTGTTTTTAAGATTGTTGATAGTTGGAGAACGAGAACAAAACTAACCATTCACCCCAACAAGTTGGAGGATGTTTTCAATACTTCTCTCTTATTCTTTTGAAAGGAAAAGAAAAAATAGGTATGTACTAACTTATGGAAGTCATGTTTGGCAGTCATATTGGCATATAGGAGGACCAAGAAATTTTACTATGTCTACTATGTGTTGAGGACACTCACTGGCATGATATGTGATGGTGGTATTCAGTGTGTCGCTCTTGCTTACGTGGTAATTATTTTTTCTCCATTACAATGACCTTGCCTCATAACCTATTTACAATATTTAGTTTTGTAAAAGATATTGCCATATATCAAATCAAAGTCTCCAAATTACAAGCTTGTCTAAAGATTTGATATATAGTATTAGCAAACAATGCAATTTCTAATAACACTTTGTTTCAACCTCTGTGTTTATAGGCAGACCATATGTCACAGGCAAAGCGTGCCTCTGCAATAGGAATTTTGGCTGGTGTTGGATCTGCGGCATTTGTCTGTGGGACCTTAGCTGATCACTTCCTATCCACTTCTCAGATATTTCTGGTTCTTCTCTGAATTTTAGCTATTGACTGATCTAGTTTTGTTCTATTTATGATCTTCTTTATTGATGAAGGTAGCAACAATTGCATCAACAATTGCTGTTGTATACATGCAAATTTTTTTAGAGGATACAGCTCGCGTTGAAGAGTATCCTATTGAGGAACAGCCAATTTTGAGAAACAATGAAATGGAAGATACTGAATTGGATTGCGAGACGACAAAGAATATAAAGGTGTTCAACAAAGTTCCATCCCTCAAGGATATCATTTTCTTTCTTAGGAAGAGGTAAGTAGATGGAACAAGAGTTACTATATCATCAATTCTTCTAACAAAAGAAGAAATATGATGACAATTGCTGATGTCGTGTTGCAGTCCTACTTTTTCGCTTGCAGCATCTGTTGCTTTCTTGAATAGCTTTGCAGAAGGAGGAGAACAAGCTCCATTTCAGGTACTTCCTTTTTTCAAGTCTTAATTGGGCATTCATTGGTGACAACCAAGATACGTATAAACCCTTGATCATAGTTAGTATAAAGAGAAAAGACATAAAATCAATATTGAAATTGTTTCGAATTTTTAAAGGGATAACTTAACTTTGCAATTGTTCTACTACGTCACTAAACAAACTTTTGGAAAGATTATAATTTGACATTATTTTGTCATCAATTTTGCCATCGAGAGTGGTATGCACTCCTCAAAAAGAGTGAGCAGTCTGCAAATAACTAATAGAATTTTATTTTTACAATGTTTGATTATAAAATATATATTTTTATTTTTCTTATTATTTTAATTTTTTTCCTTTTTATTTTTTCTCTTTCTTTTCAAAAAAAATTCATTGTCATCTCCATTGATTGAAACTTGTTACTTTCAATGTCACCATTTTTACTATAAATTCACCTTCCTTTTTTTTTAATTATTATTCGGAAAAGGGCCTAAAATACCTTTAAAATATTGAAAATGGTAAGAAAATTACCCTCCAATCTACTATGACGCCAAATTGCCTTTCTTCTTCATCTACCTATTGGCTCAAAAATACCCTTGTCCTCCACCCTTTGGGGGTTCAAACTTGATACTTTATTTAATTTTTAAATTAAACTCTTAAAATATTTTTTGAATACTTGGCGTTTAAAACTATTGGTTATATTTTACTTTATAATCTAATTTCAATAAACGCACTCACTACTCACTTCAGTACTAACTAAACCCACCTATAAAGTAATATTCAATTATAATATCAAAAATCGTCATAACCTACTAAAACAAGCGATGAAAATTATAGATTCCTGAAAAATAGACATCCAAATTAATTCGAGCCGAACTAAAGCCCTAATTAAATTGTTAGCGGTTGAGCCGCTTTGTTTAGGAGGATACTTTTCAATAAAATTCTCTTTCAAAGGATTTCATTTAGAATTTATTATTAAATGGTAAAGAGTATCATCCAATTAAGTTCCCATGCATCATTTTTTTTACTATAGTTTTTATAAATATTTTGATTTGTTTTAAAACCTTTACTATATTATTTTGAAAAAGAAAATTAAGCCTCTATGAAGTAACATCACCTCATGAAACGTAAGAATAATTACGATTGAACATAGTTAGACTTTTAATTTTTTTCAGTAATTTTATTTTAGAAACTTGAATTATGATAATTTTACTTCTATACATAAGAAGTTTTATATTTGTACTCTTTTACCTCACATTTTACAAACTCAATTGGCAGTAGCTTTTTCTGTTGTTGCATAAAGAATGGGGACGGATTTTATTATTTGGGAGGGGTTTAATTAGTAAAGGTGGAGTGGATTGATTTATCAATTAAACTCATAAGTTAAATTTAAAAAAAGTTTCAATGTTAAAACCGTTAAATAAGTGGTGAAGGTTTTGAACAAAAAGGTGGATGACAAGGGTATTTGGAGGCAATAAGGGATACGATGGTAAATTCTTACCATTTCCAATGCTTTGAGGGTATTTAGTCCTTTTCAATTATTATTAGTTTTTTGACTCCTCTTAAGTTTTAAAAAATTTTAATAAAATATAAGTTCTATACATTTTCGAACCCATCTCTCACCTCCATGATTCAGATTTCCAGATGATTAGGAGGTATCATATAGTTTTTTTAATCTATTTTTGATTAAGTTTTTCAATTTTTTGAGAAATTAATTTTTCTATTCTTTTAAAATTATCATTTTTTAATCCCCAACCACCATTTTTAATTTATATGAAAATGAGTATTTGAGTGATAACTTCGCACTTTTTATCTTTTCTTTTAAAAAAAGATATTAATTCTGTTATGCAATAGTTCAATAAAATTTAAATTTAAAAATAATAGTATTAATTTTTTTTTGATAAAGAATTTGGACCAGATAAAAAGAAAAAAAAAGACCCGCCCCCCTGCCCGTGGGTTTTTCCTTACTCCTTTTTGCCCATGGGTGTGGCGGTTGCCCCCCCCCCTGTGCCTCCCCTGCCCTTTGGCTCTGGCCCGCTCCCCTCCACCCTGCTGCTTTCTCCTCCCCCTTCCCCTTTTCCGGGTCCTCGCGCGCGCACCTCCGCCCGCCCCCCGCTCCCGCCCCCCGCCCCCTGCACCCCCCCTCCTCTTTTTTTTCCTTCCCATTAACATGTGAGATTGATTGAGTGTGAACTCAACTTGTTTCTTAAAATTTATGGCTCATCGACAACTGATATCATAATCTTTTGTGTTCAAAATGTTTAAATGGGTATATGACAGTTGCAATCTAAGGTATTTTATGAAATTCAAGCACTTCAATGATACTTTATGTCTTTTTTTCTAGTATAAAATTAGTTTCTTGCCTGTAATTTTACTGTGAAAAACTTGTTCATCATTGAGAGAAGCTGGAGTATCGATACATGATGATAGTATGAAGCAAGGGGAACTTTTGGAAGGACAATTTTACTTGTCTCAACCATATGGTCAACTTGATAGTGTGTATAAATATTTTCCTGCAGTACTTCTTAAAGGCTCGATTTCATTTCAAGAAAGATAACTTTGCTGATGTGATGCTCATAGAGGGCCACTTTTGCCAGGCGACTTCTCAGGTATTTGGCTAGGAATTAGAGCAACTTATAATTTTCTATAATTTTCTTCCTTCTTCCTCATGGTTTATATTTCCATATATTGGATTTTCAATCATGCAGTTGCTCCCTCATGCCTATGTTGGCTGGGTTCCTCTTTAGGATATGAGGGTTCTTCTAATGCTTGAGACTGATCACTAAACTGGCATTACATGTATTGAACACTTAAATGTACGGATTTTTGAGTCCATTATCTCATACCCAAACATAACCACCCATTGTCAGCATTTGATTTGATTTGTTCTCTACCCTTTACACGAGGACAAACAACTAATTTTTACCTAAATCTGCAGCTTCTTATCGACAGTATAGCACGAAAAATTTGGGTAAGCTCTAAAACGTTGAAAGTCGAATTTTCTATTTGTGTTCTTGTGCTTCAAATGCATTTAACTCCCTCATTTTCAGATTCCTTATACTGCAGCACTGTTGCCTATTTTCATCACCTCCCTATTTAAACCTCTGTGAGTTTCCCTCAGATTTTCATTTTCATTCAATATTTCCTTTTTTTCCTTTTTCATTCCTCTACTTACTGCATGCCGTTTGTATGTTTAATCACTGTAGATTCAAAGCATTGTCCCTCAAAACAATTGGGCCAGTGAACATGTGAGTATTTCGCTCTATTAATGATAAATTTCATTTTCAAACTTCCTGATTAAGCTTGATATACAGAAAGTCTTCCACATCAAACTTACAATGAAAAAAAAAAAAAGTGTTCTGTACAAGTACGATGTTTCTCATTCTTCAATTAAGGATTGCTCAAGGGTTCATTTCAAGCATAAGTTACCATAGCCCAAATTCCTCTCCTCCCCCCTTCATTTAGGTCCCTTATACTCGGTAGTCGAATTGATATTTATCGCATACCAAAGTATTTCTCTTTCACATAAAGCCACCGCTTGCAAAACTTTTTTGTTTTGCAGCCTTATTCTTTTCAGAATACCCTCCTTTTCGATATCCTGGCTTAGCACTTGTGCGTTGGCCTTGCTGGGTAGTAGTATATTTATGGAAATTAATTGATTGATGGAGATCATTTAATTTGGGTGCGATCTTCTATCCATCCGTTGCTTTTAGAATTCTTTAATTTTAAACTTTTTACGTAACTGTTAAGATTATCAGATGAACATTTTCTACATTTTGACATGTATTAAATTTTACAACACAAGATTCTATATATATATATATATATATAAAACTGTGTGTCATGTCAAAATAGGACAAACACGGAGTATCAGTATTCATGTATATTCAACTTGTAACACAGGTGTTTTCCGTGTATGCAGTTGATAGCTGTTATTCCCATTGCATGATAAAAGGTGAGTACTTCCTCATCTAAGACAGTAACGACATGAAGGACATCATTTGAGAATAATTTGGGTGGGGTGAACATAAGACAATAGTAGATGTCTCTAGAAATGAAACCTAAAAAACCTCCCATAGACTGATAGCTTGCATTTACTCTGCAGAAATCGCTTGGAACGTCTAAGTATTATGTACTGGTGACTATTGTAATCATTAAAAAGTCGCTTCTTTGATCCTATTAGCTGTTATATTTTGCAGGTTTCTTTAGTTTTGCCTGGCTGGCACACTCTGTTTTATGAACCTGATGGTTTAAAATAGGCTCAATCATAATAATAGATTGAAGTGAACCTGCTCAGAGAACGATTTTCAGTCGCAGTTTCCAACTATGAGAGATGTCCTAATTCATTCTACCACAAGTGAGGATGATAATCATTTTATGTGAAGGCTAATATAGTTCCTGAGAAATGAAAGGTCGACATTGTGCTGAGGTTCGGGACTTGTTTGGATTATGATTTCTAAGTCAAAAGCAAGTTAGGATTCCTAACTTATATTTTTGGCTTAATTTATTTTATTTTGGCTTTAAAATAAGTGTTTAGAAACACTTTTTATAATTTCAAAATTATTTAAAAGCTATTCTGACTTGGAAGCACTGGAAATAAGTCGATCCAAACGGGGCATAGACAGTATACAACCTCTAGGTAATTCGAAGAAGGCCAAGCGGCATCCAACGGCAAAGCAAAAGAAATAAAAAATTGGCAGTATAGAATATGAAGTCACATTAACGCTTCACTTTCAAGTGAATCTAATAGCAACAATAACATGGTTGAGACTCGTAGCAACTGTCAAAGAGAAAACATGTCTTAGCAACAACCAAACTTGCCTAAAAGAGGAATGAGTGACGCCACTATTCAAACGAGTTTCAAAATTAAATTAGAATATTGAATACAAATTATCAGTGAGAAACAATTAAACCAGTTAAGAAGGTTTAAGATATCATTACAATAAAAAGTCACTAATATCTAATCTGGCTCTAGAAGAAGGAAAACCAGGCAGAGAATTTCAAGGTTAAAAGCATTCCTATTATCATGTCCACTTTATTTTTTGTGAAGTCCTTAGCATTCCTTGTTCTGACCCGAAAAGAAGCAGGTTTCAATTCTGAAGCTAGCAAAGCCCAACCTCAAAAGCCCACGAGTAAGATAAACAACGAGAAATATACCAAAAGACACAACGATTTAACTTGGTTCGGTCAATCGACCTACTCTACAAAGAGATGAGCAATCTACTATACAATATTAGAGTACAAATCCAGAGGGAAACAACCTCAAACCAAATTCACCAGAATGCATGGAGGTTCACACACGTGATAAAGTCTCAAGCTTGTGACCCCCAACATTCTCTCTCTAACCAAAACACTCAAAGCCCTTAAGACACATGTGAATGCGATAGTTAGAAGGAACATTTCCTATTTTATAGAGTCCTAAACCTTTTCCTAACCAGAAAATGATTAGTTAATTCAAACTTTTTCCTTAAAGGAAAACCTATTTATGGTCACATTTATGGACAAATAAAACCTAACAAATCTCCCCCATGCTTGAATTTCTGACAAAATAAATTGTCCACCTTCTTTACTTAATCTTCAAATTTCTTCTCTCCCGTAATCTCCTATTTGCCAAATTTATGTCTTAACACAGTGAACCTCCTCTGAATAATTTATATCCAACAAAATCTTCTTTACTGTCAAAAAGGTTGCGACTAACAATTTCACCTCAAGATGAACCTTCTTCTAACCTGGTTCAATCATCAATTATCGAACAACTAAACCTGACTCCGTCATTGAATCTGGTTCCTAATACCACTTGTTAGGACCAAAAATAAGCAGGTGTAAATACGGAAGCTAGCAAAGCAAACCTCAAAAGACCCAGCGATCAGAAAAGCAACATCAATAATCAAAAGACACAAAGATTTAACGTGGTTCGGTTCAATCGACCTACGTCCCCAAAGGGATGAGCAAGTCTCCTTATACATATGAGAGTACAAATACAGAGTGAAACAACACCTCAACCAAATTTCTCAGAATACAGGGAGGGTTCACACAATGATAACGATATCAGCTTGTGACCTACAATTCTCCTCTAACCAAAAAAACTCTCAAATCCCTGAAGACTACATTGTGAATGCTGATTAATTTAGAAGGAACATTTCTCTATTTATAGAGCCCTAACCTTTTCCTACAAGAAAAGGATTAGTCAATTCAAAACTTTTTCCTTAAAGGAAAACCTATTTATGGTAAGAAATTTAGGACAAATAAAACCTAAAATTCCTTTCAAGTACCAAAGTAGAAGTAAGACATGATCTTCAACAGTTGCTGATGTAAAAATCAAAGCACAAGGATTAGGCTACTGTCCTTGCTAGACAAAATCTGACAGGACAATTTCAATATTTTAATAATTTATTTCATCCTCAAACTGAAACCTAGTGCTAAATAATCAAAATCTCAATAACAATAATATATTAGTAAATATTTCAATTCAAAAACTAAAAATAGATAGTACATACTAAAAGAGTCTAGAACTTGAATGAAAAAAAAACAAATCAATATAGTGAGAAGAAAAATAGAGGTAGAAGTAAACGTGAAGTTTGGAGAAGAAGATGGAAAATGAAACAAAGGACGAATAAATCGGAAGAAGAAAAGAAGAAATATGTATTGGTTAGATTTTGGAGTTGCCAGAAAAGTTTGGCTGATTGCCGGAGAAGTCTAGTCGAGTCGACTGGTTGGAATTACAACACAATCTAATTTGAAAATAAAACCTAAGATTACCATTTTTAGTCTAAGAGTGTAACTGAGAAAATTTGGAAAGAAACCCCTAAAAGTTACCTTTTAAAATCCAAGATTGGTTGTCTTTTTTAAGAAAATACAAAAGTCAACTGCTTTGTTGCCTATCACCATTGTGTCGCCTTTGGAAGATAACCTAGACACAAAGCAAAAGGTGATGAAGGGTCGCCAGGCCTCGCCTCTCACCATTGGCAAGGAGGCGATTGCCTTTCACAACATAGGCTTCTGCCAACTTTCAAGTCTATATGTTTGAATACTAGCACTTGGGGATGGAATTGAAATAAAATACCATGTTCAACTCCCTACCAGTTCCTTACATTCATGCAAAATGTTTAAGCTGAAAGTTTACAATCTATTTAGCACAGAAGTAATAGTAACAATAGTCACCAACTGTGTTTTTTTAATGCACATAGATACAGATCGTGGGTTGAGAACAGGTTCAAACGTGCTGTTATGCATAAATAGCAATAGGCATCTACCAGCATAGTTAGAGACTCAATCATAAGAGAATTTCAAAGTAATTCGACAATGTGCTCCCTTAATTATATACATGTCGAGCATCACTTTGGCACGCATAATCTCCAGAATTTCAGTCTAGGACTTACCAGTGCCAAGGTGTAAAGCTTCAAACCTGGAAGCATTTTATAGTGTTGTTTATTCCTTCAATAACCATGTATTTATAAGGTGAATAACAGAACAGAAATAAGATGAAGCAGAAAAAATATAAAATACAGAATTAATCCGAGTCTACAGAAACTACTGTGTTTCCTTAAGAAATTTAATCCCTCACTGTACCCAAGTTTATGGATTAATTTCTCCTAAATAAAAACAGATTAAACCTGTTAAAGACTAGCGGTGCCCTCAAATTCTTTAACTTCCATTCAAAACGAACTAAGAGAACAACAACACGTCACAGTCTCAGTCCGCGACACTTTGTTTTATTGAGACGAAAAATAAATGTCAGATAAGGAAATTCAGTGTTTTTTTTAAAAAATAAAAAATTGACTTTCCTTTTATCGCCCTTTTTCAGCAAGGAACATTTTTGTTCAGAACCCCATTTTATGTAGAAGTTGTGTCTTGAAACAATAACACTTTCAAAAATTGTGTTTTGTTAGGAACATAACGACTTTTTGGAAGTCACGACTTTCGACTTTTCGGAAGAGTCAACAACTTTTCGAATGTTACCGGTTACCTTTCAAAGTTATAAGAGATAATTTTAACAGGATTTATTTGATTTAACAAAAACTATTAAATAAATTTTGTCCAAAAATTTTATCAATCATCACAACTCATTTTGCCAAATCAATCCAAATCTGAATCGCAGAGCCGAAGCCATAGCCGAGGCGATCGGCGCGACTACGACGGTGCGAGGGGACATCTTCCTTCTTAGCTCTCTTAAGAATTAATGGAAGTGTTTCGCTTCGATAAGGACACCAATTTCCCTTTCTTTTGGTCGATATGGAGAAATGTTACTTTGTCATTGCACTTTGCAAAATGACTTTTCATTTTCCCCCTCCAAGTAAGTTTCCTCTCACTTTTCATATTCTTCTTCTTATTCTTTTTCCTATTCACACTGCTAAATCCTACTCCCCCACACTCAAATGGGGATGACTATTGTTAAAAAAACAGCAATTCATGAAAAGTTGTATGTCTTCGTAGGTAAAGGTAATCGTATCTGGATGAAGTGTTTTTCCTTTAAACTTACATAGTGAACATATATCGATATACTCGGTCAATCGGTAGATTTGATATCTTTGAACCGTTGAGCTTGGTGATATACCTAGACAACATATGTCCACAATCAACCTTGAACTGTTCTTAGTTATCATTGTTTTGTTCGTTTTTAGCCATGAACACATCTTTGATAGTAAGTGCTTAAAGAACTGCCTTACCGGATTCCTCCTTGAAGCTGCTTACCTCTCACACTTCGTAGTGATTTATAAATGTGTGATTCACCAATGATACACATTTGATATTCCCTTTATCAACTTAGAAACCATTAAAAAGTCCTTATGTCTTTATCCTGGTTACTAAACATTGTCCTCATCATGAGAATGGACCATAATAATAATTTTTTCCTTTTCCTTACAATGTTGAATCCCGTCACAATGACTTTGTTTTCTCTCCCTTGACCTAATCTTGGATCTCCAGTCCTTCTAGGTAGAGTTCCAGCCACGATGACTTGTTCTCGGCCATAGGTCCCCATTCCCGTCCGGTGATTTCTCAAAGCTCTCTTTGTTGTTTAGGCCTTTTGTAAGTGGATCCGACACCTTATCTTTAGACTTCACAGAGTCCAATTGTGATAATTCCCACTAGAGAGTAGTTTTTCACAGAGTTATATCTTCGTCTTATGTGACGGACTTGCCGTATACATAATGCTTCCAGCCTTTCCTATTGCGCTTGACTATCACAATATATGCATATAGGGGACATTGGTTTGGGCAAAAATGTAATATCTTCTAACTCAAGAAATTCCTGAGCCATTCACTTCTTCCTGCCTTGTCTAAATCAATAATTCATACTCCATGTAGAGGCGAGCCATAACATGTTTGTTTGGATGATTCCAAGATATTGCTCCTCCACCAAAGTAAAAACGTAATCCACGTGGGATTTTGTTTCAGTAGACCCCGAATCCATGTGGCATCACTAGATACCTTAATAAAGCTGGATATTTGTTTGTAATGTAAAAGTATAAGTTTGAAGTGTCTCTAGTAATCCCGAGAACTCTCTTCATTGCAACCATGATTATGATTAGGATTACTTGTGTATCGACTCAACTCCTTTTACTGATAGCGCAAGCATGATCTGGTCTGTACAATCATGACATACATTAAGCTTCCCATACGCTGCATGTCCAATTGAAGTCCTGACTTCACCTTTATTATTCTTTGCAAGAGAAGATTTAACATCAATTGAGTCTTTGCCCTTTTAAAATTCAAAAATGGAAATTTTCCAAGTATCTATTTGATATAATAGTTTGAGACAAATGCTAGACCATTAGGAGTTTAATAATTTTAATTCGCTCAGTATCACAATCAGCAAACTTGCTAAAATCTTTCATATCAAACTTTCTAGCAAGCATCACCCTTTGTAGCTTTTATATTAGCAATGTCTTTCTCATTATAGCCTATCATCGCATATAGTCATAAAATAACTTTCTTATATGGAGTATCTTTAATGTAAACACATTTACTCACATTCATTGATCTTAATCCTTTGAACAACATGGTTTTGATGCAAACTGCAAACTTTGCTGCCATTGTTTTTGTGCTTGTTTTTAGCCCATAAGTGACTTAATAAGTTTGCACACTTTCTTTCTTTACCAGAAACTACAAAACAACTCAGGCTGTTCTAATGTAAATTTTCCTCGTCAAGCTCTCCATTTAAGAAGGTTGTTTTCCACATCCATTTGATGACTTCAAGACCGTATAATGCAGCTAATGCAAAGTAAATCCAATTCTGTAATACCTAGTCACTCTGGCGAGATAATTGTCAAAATATCAAGACCTTATTTTTTGTCTAAAACCTTTTGACAGTCACAACACGTCTGCTTTATATTTGTCATAGTTTCCACTCGTCTTTCTCTTCCTTTTAAGATCCCTTTTTGAACCCAAGGGTTTTGTTCCCTGGAGGAAGATCACCACTCCCAAGTCTGATTGCTTAAGATTGTGCATTTCAATATTATAATCCGCCTTCCAAGAGGTGAGTCGCTAGACACATTGCGTCCCTTGAAGTTTGAGGATCACTTTAAAGAAGAAATGTTACAAAATCTGATCCAAGAATGATGTCTTCTGACTTTTTACTCTGCGTCTTGAATTTCTTCATTTTGTTCATTCTCTTTTGGTTCTCGCTGGGTTGTTTTAGATCCCCCACTAGTGACTCAAGTCTAGTTTTTATATGGATAGATATGTTAAAAAAAATTCAGACACTATCTTATTCCATATCATAGAATCATGAATATCCGATGTTTCGGTACTTATGCAACCAAAAACAAAATCGCATCCACTGCCTTCTGTTTGTGGGCATATCCAATGAATACACAATCCACAGTTTAGGTCCTATTTTTTTACCTTCTTAGGGATATGACCTTGACTTTGGGCTAACACAACCAACCCCCACACTTTGAAATATTTCAAATTGGTTTTTCTCTTTCTTTCTCATAGGGAATTACATTTGTCTTTGATGAGACACTCGTTAAGTATCTGATTTGCTGTAAGGGATAGCTTCCCCCCACAAGTTCTGTGGTAAACCTGGAACTTATAAGTAATTCATTCAGCATTTCTTTAAAGTTCAAGTTTTTTTCTTTCTCTGGCATTCCATTAGACTGAGGAGTGGTAGGACCGTAGTTTTGATGGATTATTCCATTTTCTAAACATATTTATGGCAAATGGAGATTCATATCTCTCCACTCTATCACTTCTGATCATTTTGATCTTTTATCTAACTGATTTCACAACTTCAGTTTATTTGTCCTAAATGCAACTATTGCTTCATCCTTACTATTTAGCACATAGACATAGAACTATATCATAGGCAATCGACAATAAAAGTTAGAATGCGTTTTCCCCCACGTGATGGTGTTTGACTTCATGTCACAAATATGCAGTGTGATCAATTATAAAGGATTTGAATTCCTTCAACAGATGTATAAGAAATGCTTAGCATCTTAGATTCACAAACAATTTGACATTTTGATTTATTGCACTCAAATTTTGGCAAAATATTAAGTTACTCATTTTCGCAAAGTTTTGTTATTAACGTGTCCCAACCGTTCATGCCATAAACATTTAGACTCCAAGCACGTAAGAACAGCACAAAATCCCCCTTTTTTTTATTCATATCACTGCAATACATTGAGTTTGAACAGGCCATCACTAAGGTAGCCTTTTCCTAGCATACTATCATTTTTGTTTACTACTATTTATAGAAACACATTACACATTTAAATGCCATTCTTGGTCAAACTGGAATTGAAACGAAATTCTTTTCTCATTCTGGAACTTATGAGACCCTATTCAGTCACCACCTTGCCTGATGTCATCTTTAATAGGACCTTTGCCTTGCCAGTCTTCCACCTTTGCAACAACGAGAACAATTTTTCATCTGTCGTGATGTGAGTATCTGATGAAAATCATTCTTTGTTGGCACAAACATGCATGAGACCCCAGAATCGTATCCACCATTCGCTTGAATTTCCAACCAAGTTACATTCCTGAAAGCACTGCACAGAGATCGTCATCTCTCCTTTGGATTCAGCCAAGTTTGTTGATCTTCCTTCTTTTTCTTGTCCTTCTTAGGACCCCGACATTCATTATCCCTATGACCATGTTTACCACAATTAAAGAAGTTTCCAGTGATTTGTTCTTAGAGGATTGCTTTTTTTTGGACCAGATGCTTTTTTTTCTTTCTTTAATTTGTGGGATCTTCTTCAACAAAAATTTACGTCCCTGATAGTGCTGAATTACCAACGTACCATCTTTTCTGCAGGCCTTAATTCCTCTTCGATTCTCACCCTACTATGAGATCTGTAAAACTCATCTCCTTGGGTTTGTGTTTCAGTGTTTTTAAAGTCCTTCCACAATGATGTAACTTCAATAATTGCAGCCACTTGAAAGCATCATTCACAATAATCCTACATTAAAGGCTATGTGAGTATTAAGGTAAAACTTAATATTTCTACAAGGCATTAAATAATTTTATACCTTCGCAAGGAGATCATGTAGGTTATGACCTCAATTCATTGCACTTGCGGACGACAGTCTTACTGTCCTATCATCTATACTCCAGAAATTTTGCACATGAATTTTCTTCATTCCGATCTTCTATGTTTGGTACTTCTTTTTATAGAGCATCAGAGTTCTTTTGAGGTTTTGGTTTGGCATTGAGTCACATTGTCAGATCATCTTCAATCCATCAAAATTCGTTTTTACACAAAAAATCTGAGTGTGTCCCATGCGTTCTGTTAACAAGAATCCGTTCATCAGGCGGAGTTTTCATCTGACATAAAACACATTCTCATGAATACACTTCTGCAGACTCAACGTAGTGAGATTAGAGGAACATCTTTTGCTTCCATCTTTAAAGTTGACTCCAGAAAACTTGCAAGGTTTTCTCCCAATCGCCGGTGCTAAGGGCAGCATTTGAACTTTATGTGGCAACCGTTGTTGTTGCCAGCACTTACGTTTTCCAAACCTTTGTTTTGACTTGAATTAGTCATTGTTTTTCTATCACAATGGCAATAAATTAAGTTTGAAAGATTAACATAAAGAACAAATCTTTACAAACAAACTAATTCTGATTTAATGATTAAAGTTTTTATGTTCTTTTAATCGTTAATCGAATGATTTTAAAATTCAAGCAGAGTAGAAAACCATAAGGTTTTAATCTCCAAAACCTCAAATACAGAAACGTTAAATTTATTAAGATTGTTTTTTCTTACAATAAGCCTATATTTATAAGGTTAATAAACAAAACAAAATAGATGAAGCAGAAAAAATATACATACAAAGAAGTATCCCGAAAAAAAGTCGCACAGAACTACTGTGGTCCTTAAGGAATTTAATCCCCTCATCTGCCCAGAAGGTTACTGATTAATTTTCTGCCCAAGATCAAAAATTAACCTGTTAAGAAATAGCAGTACCTCAACTTCTTTAAACTTCAAAGAACGTAAGAATCCGAACCAGTCACACAGACTCAGTCATCGCAACTTGGATGTTCTTTGAAGAACAAAATAATGCAAGAGAAGAAATAAAAATTTTGACTTTCTTTTATATCCATTTTCAGCAAGGAACATGTCTGTTCAGTGTAAAATCTGTTCTACCCATTTTATTCAGAAAGTTGTGTCTATTGGAAAAAATAACAACTTTTTCAGAAATTGTTTCTGTTGGAAACAAAATGACTTTTTGTGGAAGTAACGACTTTTACGGAAAAGAGTAACAGCGTTTTCCGGAATGTTACCGTTACCCAATACAATTTATAGAGATTATTTAACAGGATTTCCTTGATTTAACAAAAATAATATTAAAAAATTTTATCAATCACTCCAGACCACATCATTTTTCCAGAAAAAAAAATCCAAGTGTCCAATCCAAATCCGAAGCCGAAGCCAATCGAGCGACGACGACGACGACGCAGCGGGCATCTTCTTCTTAGCTCTTTAAGCAAGTAATGGAAGTGTTTCCTCTATAAGGTCACAATTTCCCTTTCTTTTGTCGATATTGGAGAAATAACTTTCATTTGCACTTATGTCAAATGACTTTTCCATTTCCCTCCCTCGCCAAGTAGTTTTACACTCACTTTTCATATTCTCTCTTTTTCTTTTCCCATTGACACTTGCTAAATCCTCAACAAGTGTTGACATTCGTTCTAATGCCTCTAATATTAAGGACCAGTAAATCTCCATCTCTTGTAAATCTCAATGGGTAAAGTATGGTTAATCAGAAATCCACTAAGCCTATTTCGGACAAGCTTCCATACCACTTGCAATATACATCTTCTAGGCATTGAAGAGATCCGGAAATGTATAGGTATTTCAAATTGGGGCAGCTATATCAAAACAACATTATTGAGGATGCACAATATGTAAAATGAAGAGAGAGAGAGGAGACTTCCGAATGTAGCATGAGTTTTTAAGAAAGCGCATCGTCATTGTAAGGACCGATGACACAGGGGTCTCAAGAAGTGAGAAAAGGTAAAAATAGAGAGAGGTCAAGGCATATCCGCCAGCCAAGCTTTTAACTAGAAGAGCGTGAAGGCATGAATGCCCAAATTGGGGATCCGGTGTTGTGTCTACCAATCAAAAGGGTCTAGAAAGCTGGGTGAAGATTTTATCAAAGGCATTCAACAGGAGACGACAGTAAAGATACCCAACAGTAGGGTGATTGATCAGGCATAAGACCAGTATTTGCATACCAAAGGGAGGTTGTATATGCGAGTTTTGTAGGGATGATTTTGAGAATATAAAGAACAAGACTGCTCTGGTACATTAATCCATTTGCCGCCCTCCTACTATTGTACTTGCCTTTTTGCTGCTTCATCATATCATTGCGTTAGTAGATGATGATTGATGCATAAGTGGGGGGGATGTAACACTCCACTCACTCACTTCTCGCACTCTATTTTCTCCTCTCACTCCACTGCTCACTCATTTTTATTGAGGGATAAATTATCAAAGTAGTCAGCATCCTGACATTTAGCTAAAACATCTACATGGGCAGTTGCTAAAATGTTGTTGGATAGAATGTCATCACGTACATTATTTAGGCGTAAAATATACATTTTCATATCATTTTTCAGTATCGCTTTGTATTCTTTCAAAATCCGAGATTACCTAGTTTTGGTGTTGGCTTTCTTTATTACCTATTAATTCAAAAAGAGACAGAACACAACTCTAATAAACTCTCGAGGTTGCTACTTTCAATCTTGTCTCTCTCCCCCCCTCCCCCTCTTTCTCTATCGTTTTCAACATCAATTTTGATCCTTGAATATATTTACCTCTGCATTTATTGAATGTGAATATAGTGTGACCGAATAGGGTCTTCATTATTGACGGAAATTTTTTGTGCTTGAGAAGAAGATATGAAGTATGAGTGGGGACAGCATTAATTTTTTATTTTCTGCCATCTTGTTGAAATTTGTCTAAATTTGCTGTAAGGGATAGCCCCCCCCACAAGTTCTGGGGTAAACCTGAACTTATAAGTAATGATTATCCATTCTTTAAAGGTAAGTTGTTTCCGTTGCCAATTCCATTCGATGAGGAGTGTAGGGAGCAGTAGTTTGATGGGATTATTCCATTTTCTAACATAATTTATGCAAATGGAGATTCCTATGGCTCCACCTCTATCACTTCTGATCATTTGATCTTTTATCTAACTGATTTTCAACTTCAGTTTAGATTGCCTACAAATGCATCTATTGCTTCATCCTGACTATTTAGCAAATAGGAATAACTAATCTAGTGACAATCGACAATAAAAGTTATAAACTTTTTCCCACCACGTGAATGGTGTTGACTTCAGGTCACAAATATCAGTGTGAATCAATTATAAAGGATTTTGAATTCCTCTCAACAGGATTATAAGAATGCTTAGCATACTTAAGATTTCAACACAAATTTGACATTTTGATTTTATTGCACTCAAATGTTGCAAAAAATTTAATACTCAAAATTTTCGCAAAGTTTTTGTTAATTAACGTGGTCCAAACGTCAGGCCATAACAACATTTAGACTCACGCAAGTAAGAAGAAGCAATCTTTTTCATTATCAACTGCAATTACATTGCGTTTGACACAGGGCCATCACTAAGTATGCTTTTCCTGCATCCATATTCATGTTGTTACTACTACTCTTTTATCAGAAAACAAAATACACATGTTAAATCCATTCTTGGTCAGAACTGAATTGAAACTAAATTTACCTTTCTAATTCTGGAAAATGAGACACGATCACGTCACCACCTTGACTGATGTCATCTTTAATAGGACTTTGCCAGTTCCTTCCAACTTTGAAAACAACGAGAACATTTTTCATCTGTAAGTGATGGAGGCTATGATGAAAATTTAATTCTTGTGGCACAAAACTGGCATGAGACACCAGAAATCTATCCACCATTTCTCTTGGATTCCAACCAAGTACATTCTGAAAGCATGCACAGAGTCGTCCATCTCTCCTTTGGATTCAGCCAAGTTGCTTGACCTTCTTTTCTTGTCCTTCTTATAGGACCACGACTTCATTATCCCTGGACCATGTTAACACAAGTAAAGAAGTTTCCATTGAATTTGTTCTTTAGGAGGATGCTTTTTGGGACCCAGATGCTTTGTTTCTTTTCTTTATTTTCGTGGGATCTTCTTCAACAAAATTTACTCCAGATATTGCTGAATACCACGTGACCTCTTTTCTGCCAGCATGATTATCCTCTTCGATTATCAACTGTACTATGAGATCATTTAAAAAATCCTCTCCTTGGGTTTGTGTTTCAAGTAGTTTAAGTCCTTCCACAATGGATCGGTGGGTAACTTTTCAATTCATTCAGCCACTTGAAAAGCATCTTTCACAATCAAATCCTACCTTAAAGGCTATGTGAGTATTAAGGTAAAACTTTATATTTCGAACATAGGCATTAAAGAATTTTATACCTTCACAAGGAGATCCATGGATTATGACCTGCAATTCTTGAAACTGCGTGCGACAGGTCCTTAATGTCTATCATCTTTACTCCAGAGAAAATTTTGGCCCACCAATGAATTCTTCATTCCGGAATCTCTATTTTGTACTTTCTTTTCTAGAGCATCCCAGAGTTCTTTTGAGGTTTTGGCAGTGACCGTCACATTGTACAGATCATCTTTCAAGCCACTCAAAATATAATTGTACACAAAAAATCTGAGTGTGCCATGCTTCTGTTAACAAGAATCGTTCATAGGCGGAAGTGTCATCTGACATAACAGAAACATCTCATTAATGAACTTCGCCAGGACCACGGAGTGAGATAGAGGAAAAAAATCTTTTGCTTCCATCTCTTAAGTTGACTACCAGAAGAAAACTTTGCAGTGTTCTCAGCCCGGTTGTTAAGGCAGATTTGAACGATTATGTGCATTAATCGTATCTGGATAAGTAGGTTTTCCCGTTAAACTTTACATAGTGAACATATTCGGATATCTCGGGTCAATCGGTAGATTTATATCTTTGACGTGAGCTTTGGTGTATACCTTAGACAAATAGTCACAACAATCAACCCTTGAAAACTGTTCTTAGTTATCATTGGTTTAGGGTTGTTCGTTTAGCCATGAACACATCTTGATAGTAAGTGCTTCAAAACTGGCCTCTCCACCTCCGGATTCTCCTGAAGGCGGCTTAACACTTCACACTTACGTAGTGATTTATAAATGTGTTTATCCCATAATCCCCCATTGGATATTCCCTTTATCAAACTTAGAAACCATTACAAGTCCTTTGTCTTATCCTGGTTACTAAACTGGTCTCAATCATGAGAATGGACCATAAATAATAATTTTTTTTCTTTTCCTGTGCATGTTAACCGTCATCAATGACTTTGTTTATCTCCTTGACCTAGATCGTGGACTCCATTCTTCTGGTAAGTTACCCGCCGAACATGACTTGTTCTCACGGCCATAGTCCCCATTCCCGTCGTGATTTCTCAATCTCCTTTGGTTAGGCTTTTTTAAGTGGAGCCGACACATTATCCTTTAGACTTTCACATAGTCCCAATTGTGATAATTCCCACTAGAGAGTAAGTTGTTTCACAGAGTTATATCTTCGGCTTATGTTGACGATACTTGCCTTTATACATAATGCTCCAGCCGTTCCTATTGCAAGCGCTGACTATCATCATATAGAATGCATATGGGGAGATTGGTTGTGGGGCAAAAATGGAATATCTTTCTAAGAAAATTCCGGAGTCCCCCATCAGCTTCTCCCTGGCTTGTCTAAAGCAATGATTCATACTCCATTGTGAGCGAGCATACATGTTTGTTTGGGATGACTTTCCAAAATATTGCTCCTCCACCAATAGTAAAAAACGTCATCCCTTGTGGGATTTTGTTTCAGTAGACCCAGTATCCAATTTGCATCACTATATCCTTCAATAAAGGCTGGATATTTGTTGTACTGTAAAGTATAGTTTTGAGTTCATCTAAGTATCCCGAAACCTCTTCATGCCACCCAATGATTATGATTAGGATTTATTGTGTATCACTCATTTACTGTAGCGAACTATGTCTGTCGTGTACATTCCTGACATACATTACGCTTCCCAATACGCTAGCATAGTCCCCATTGGAGTCCTGACTTTCACTTTATCTTTCAAGATGAAGAGTTACATCAATTTGGAGTCTTGCCCTTTTAAAATTCAAAAATTTTTTGAATTTTCCAAGTTCTTTTGATATAATAGTTTGAGAACATGCAGACCATTAGGAGTTTTAATAATTTTTTAAATTCCTAATATCACATCAGCAATTCTAAATCTTCATATCCAAACTTACTAGCAAGCATACCTTTGTAGCTTGTATATTAGCAATTCTTTGGCCATTATAAGCATATCATCTACAATAGGCATAACATCACTTCTTATATGAGTTCTTAATTAACCCCATTTATCACATCATTTGATCTTATCCATTTGACAGACACCATGGTTTGATCAAACTTTGGCATGCCCATGTTTTGGTGCTGTTTTTAGCCATAAAGTACTTAATAAGTGCACACTTTCTTTCTTACCAGAACTCAACACTCAGGCTGTTCTATGTAATTTCCATCTTCGCTCCTCCTTTAAGAAGGTTGTTTTCACATTCCATTTAGATGAATTTCAAGCCCGTATAATGCAGCTACTGCAATTAACATCCGAATTGATGTACTCCTATCCCTGCGAGTATGTGTCCAAATAATCAGACCTTATTTTTGTCTAAACTTGACAACAGTCTTGCTTTATAATTTGTCAAGTTCCAATCGTCTTTCATCTCCTTTGAAAGAATCCATTTTGAACCCAAGGGTTTTGTCCCTGAGGAAATCACAACTCCCAAGTATAATTGCTTAAGATTGATTCAATTTCATCTTAAGCCTCCTTCCAATAGTTGAGTCGGCTAGACAACATTGCTTCCTTGATTTTGAGGATAACTTTAAAGAAGAAATGTTCAAATCTGATCCAAATGAAGTAGATGTCTTCTGACGTTATACTTGCGTCTTGGGAATTTCTTTCATTTTGTTCATTCTCTTTTGGTCTTCTCTGGTTGTTTAGATCCCCACTAATGACTCAAGTCCTAGTTTTATATTGATAGATATGTTAAAAAATTCAGCACTATCTTCTTCCATTATCATATTCTCATGATCTCCAATGTTTCGGACGTATGAAAAACAAACAATCGACATGCCTTACTGTTTGTGGCATATCCAATGATACACAATCCCCATCTGAGGTGCCTATTTTTTACCTTCTTAGGGAGCGGAACTTGGACTTTGGCTAACCCACCACCCCCACAACGTTTTGAAATAATTGCAATTGGGGGTTTTCTACCTTTTCCATTTCTCTATGAATTCATTTGTCTTGAGTGAGACACTCTTTTAGTATCTGATTTGGTCTGTACGGTATAGCTTCCTTCCCCCCCCCACAAGTTCTGTGGTAAACCCTTACTATAAGTAATGGCATTCATCATTTCTTTTAAAGTTTCAGTTTTTTCTTTCTGCAATTCCATTAGACTAAGGCAGTGTAGGGAGCAGTAGTTTTTTTGAGGGATTATTCCATTTTCTAACATATTTTATGCAAATGGAGATTCATATTCTCCTACCTTCTATCACTTCTGATCATTATTGAGATCTTTTAATCCTAACTGATTTTCAACATTCAGTTTTAATTTGCTAATGCAATCTATTGCTTCATCCTTACTATTTAGGCAATAGACTAACTATATCTTATGCAATCGACAAGAAAAGTTAGAAATGCTTTTTCCCACCACGTGAATGGTGTTGACTTCATGTCACATATCATGTGAATCATTATAAGGATTTGAATTCCTCTCAACAGATTATAAGATGCTTAGCATACTTAGATCAACACAAATTTGCATTTGATTTATGCACTCAAATTTTGGCAATATTTAAGTTACTCAATTTTCGCAATAGTTTTGTTTATTAACTGTGGCCCCAACGTTGTCATGCCATAATACATTTAGACTCAAGCCAGTAAGAAGAAGCAAAATCTTTATTCATATCAACTTGCATACATGTGATTTTGAAAGGCCATCACTAAGGTACCTTTCCTCATACATATCATTTTTGTTACTACGACTTTATCAGAACAAATACACATTTAATCCATTCTGGTCAGACTGGAATTGAACTAATTCTTTCTCAAACATATCTGACCATATGCCACTACCCTATTCAAAGTCACCATCCTGCCTGATGTCTCTAAAGATTTGCTTCCTTTCCACTTGCAACACGAGCACATTTTTCATCTGTAAGTGATGAGTATAGATGAAAATAATTCTTTGTTGGCACAACTGGCATGAGACACCATCATCGATCACCATTCTCTTGGATTTCCAACCAATTTGTACATTCTGAAGCACTTCAACAGCGATCATCTTCATCTCTCCTTGGATCACCAAGTTTCTTGATCCTCTTTTTCGTGTCCTTCTTAGGACCCGACACTTCATTATCCCTATGACCAATGTTACCAATTCAAGAAGTTTCCATGAATTTGTTCTTAGGAGGATGTTTTGACCAGATGCTTTTTTCTTTTTTTAATTTGTGGGATCTCTTCAAACAAAATTTACTTCCAGATATTGCTGAATTAACCAACGTGACCTCTTTTCTGCAGCCCTGATTCTCCTCTTGATGCTCAACCTTATATGAATCTTAAAAATCTCTCTTGGGTTTGTGTTTCAAAGTAGTTTTAAGTCCTCCCAATGAGTAACTTGTCAATAATTGCAGCCACTGAAAAGCATCATTCACAATCTACTCCTAATTAAAGCCTAATGGATTATTACAGGTAAAACTTAATATTTCTAACCTAGGCCATTAAATAATTTATACCTTCCGCAAGGAGATCAATGGATTATGACCTGCAACATTCTTGAACTTTGCGTGCGACAGTCTTACGTGTCTTCATCTTATACTCCAGAATTTTGCCACATGAATTCTACTTCATTCCGGAATCTTCTATATTTTGTACTTCTTTTATCGAGCATCCCAGAGTGTCTTTTGACTCAGTTTTTGGCCCCTGACGTCACATTGATCAGATCTCTTTCAATCCACTCAAACTATAATTTTTAACACAAAAAAAATGCTGGTGTGTCCCTGCTTCTGTTAACAAGAATCGTTCATCAGGCGAGTTTCATCTGACATAACAAGCACCATTCTCAATTAATGCACTTCTGCAGACTCAACGTAGTGAGAATAGAGGGAACAACATCTTTTGCTTCATCTCTTAACGTTGACTCCAAAACTTTGCAGGTTTTCTCCACCGTGCTAAGGCAGCATTTGAAAACGATTATTGCAAACCGTTGTTGTTTTCGATCACTTACTGTTCCAGCATTTGTTTGACTTGAATTAGGTCCGCATTTTTTTTCTACTGCATACAAATGGCAAATAAATTAAGGTATTTGAATATTAACAGAAAGAACAAATCTTTACACAAACTAATTCTGATTTATGAATAAAGTTTTTGAATGTCTTTTTAATCGTTAATTCGAATGAATTTAAAATCAAGCAGAGTAGAAAACCATAAAGAGTTTAATCTCCAGAAACCCAAAATACCGAAACTGTTTTAAATTTCTTCGATTGTTTTTCTTTACAATAACTATATTTATAATGTTAATAACGAAACAAAATAAGATGAAGCAGAAAAAAAATATAAATCAAGAATTAACCGAGTCCACAGAACTACTGTTGTCCTTAAGAAATTTAAATCTCCCTCACTGTACCAAGGTTAATGGATTAATTTCTCCCCAAGAACACAGATTAACCTGGTAAGAAATAGCCAGTACCGACCATCAACTTCCTTAACTTCAAAGAACTTAAGAATCGGAACAAGTCACACAGACCTCATCAGTCGTCGAAACTTGATTTTATTCTTATAAAATAAATGCCGAGAAGCAATAAAAAATGACTTTTCTTTATGCCATTTTCAGCAAGGACATGTCTGTTCAGTGAATCTGTCAGACCCATTTTATCCAAAGTTGTGTCAGTGAAAAAATAACAACTTTCGAAAATTGTGTCTGTTAGGAAAAAATGATTTTTTGAAAGTAACGACTTTTCGGCTAAGAGTAAACAGCTTTTCTGATGTTACCGTACCTTACAAATTGATAAGATATATGATTTTAACAGATGTACTGATTTAACAAATATATAAATAATTGACAATCACTCACATCATTTGCCAAATCCAAATCCACATCCAACCGAAGCGAAGCCACGCGAGCACGACGACGAGACCGCGAGCGGGCATCTTCTTCTTAGCTTCTTTCACGAAAGTAATGGAATTGTTTCTTCTATAAGGTCAACATTTCCTTTCTTGTCGATATGGAGAAATAAGTTCTCATTTTGCACTTTGCAAATGACTTTTCATTGGTCCCTCCAAAGTAGTTTACTCCTTTTCATCTTCTCTCTTTCTTTTCCATTGACACTTGCTAAATCCAACAAATGTGGACCATTTCGTTAAGGCCTCTATATTAGGACATAATCTCCATCTCTGTAAAATCTCAGGTAAAGTCTGGTGAATCCGAAAGTCCACAAACTCTAGTTTCGGAAAGCTTCATACAACTTGCAATATAACATCTTCAGACGGCATTGAAAGATCCTGAAATGATAGGTATTCAATTGGGCAGCTATAAAAACAACTTAATGAGAAAAATGCAACACTAAAGTGTAAATGAAGAGAGAGAGAGAGAAAATTACCAGTAAGGATGAGTTTTAAGACGCATCGTCCATTGTAAGGACCATCAATCGAAGTGAAAAAGGGTAAAATAGAGCGATGTCAATGCAGATCCCCCCCGCCCAGCAAGCTTTAAACTTATAAGAGAGTGAAGGGCATGAATGCCAAATTGGGGATCGATGTTGTGTCTACCAATCAAAAGGGTCTAGAAAAGCTGGTGAAGATTTTACAAAGGCATCAACAGGAGGAGCGACAGTAAAAGATACCCAACAGTGAGGGTGATGAGAGGCATTAGACCAGGATTTGCATACCAAAGGGAGGTTGTATATGCGATGTTTGAGGGAGGATTTTGAGAATATAATAACAAGAGCTGCTCTGGGTAGATTATGCCATGCCGCCCTCCTACTTTGACTTGCCCTTTTTTGCTGCTGCATCATATCATTCGGTTAGGAGATGATGAATTGATGCATAAGGTGGGGGAGTGTAACACTCCTCACTCACTTCTCCACTCTATTTTCTCCTCTCACTCCACCAGTCTATTTTTATTAGGATAAATTAGCAAAGTAGTCACAATCCCTAACATAATTAGCTAAAACATCTACATTTTAAAAAAATTATTGAAAATGTCATTACGTCATTATTTTAGCAAAAATAATACATATTAATATAATTAATTTAGTATCCTTTTATTTTTCAAATCAGTTACCTAGTTTGTCTTTATTACCTATTAAATATAAAAAAAGAACACAACATTCTAATAAACTCTCGAGGTTTCTACTTTCAAATCTGTCTCTCTCCCCCCCTCCCCCCTCTTTCTCTACTGTTTTCATCATTGATCTTTAATATATTACCTCTTCATTATTGAATGTGAATATATTACCTCTTCATTATTGAACGGAATGTCTTTTTGTGCTTATGAGAAGAGATGATGAAGTATGAAGTAAGCATTAATTGTTTTAATTTCTTTTCTGACCATCTTGTTTGAATGTCTAATTTTCCTATTGTAGTCACTTAAAGATATTAACACTAGGCGGATGAACAATGTTGCATATTTTTGTAGGCTCTATGTTTCTAAATTTGATAACCTCAGAGGCTATACATACTCATAGGGGGTTTTGTAGATCTCCGTCGCCGGTCGATGGATGGTTCTGAAAATACTCTTCTTGAATGCATGGAACTTGAGGAATCAATTGTCAGATTGACGTTCTTAAGGGATCCTTCATTCTCATTTTAAATGATCAAAAAACATGTTATTTATTCATTCTTTAGGTATTCATCCCTATGCATATGTCAAACAATTTTTTTTATTTTATTTTTACTTATCGTATTTAGATATCAATTGGTATTCCAAATAATTTATATTTGGATTGGATTTTATATACAATTCATCTAATGGTATACGCAGTAAGTTCGTATTTATATTTTGAATTTCCGTATTCATCTCATTCCTACATAACCAAAATACCATTTCTTATTTGATTAGGTATTCCCTCCTAATTGCCCCGTAAATCATAATTTGTATTTTTTTGGCTCCTTTTTTATTTTCAATATCACTTTGTAAACCTAGATAATATGTATTTTATTTTGATCTCGTATCATTTTTATTCTAATAACGAAAATACAGTTTATTTACTCAATTCACTGTAATAGGTATTGTACTATGCATTAGTAAAATAGATTTTTGTCTCTTATTGCTCATTTTTGTATTTTCACAATCATTTTGTATACCATGTAGTTTGTCACTTAGACTTTTATTTTGAATTGTCCCTCATGGTTTACAATGAAGATTTTTAATTGGATCATATTAATTTTTTATTTTATTCACTATTATACAAAAAAATATAAAGACTAAACAAATACACATACCAATATCACATATTAGATGAATACGACTACTAAAGAAACAAGTTTCGAAGAAAAAACATTAAATACAACAGTGAAAAATATACGAATACAAATATGTTTTTTAAATAGCTACATATTTATTTGACATACATATTGAATGACTGACAACTAATAAAGAAATACAAGTTCATTATACAAAATAACATGAAAACTAAATGAATACAAATAAAAATGAATACATATTGAAATTGACTACGAGTTAAGTAAGATAAAAAATTCTGAAAATAAACACATCCAGTGTGAAAAAAGTATGTCAAATAACAGATAAAACTACAAGTGTTTCATTTTCTAAATTAAAAAGATTTTAATTTTAAATACAACTATTATATAAAGTTTTCAACAATAGTTGTGAAAATTGGGATATGAATTTTGTGGGGGATTTTCTGATTTTCACAACATAATTAAATTGAAAATTGGATATTGCAATTTTATAAGATGTGGTACATCTTAGTTTCGTCATTTTCATACAAATAATTAGTGAAAATTTGATATTTTATATTTTTGAAAAATAAAAGTGTTTTCAGAAACAAAAAGATTAAGAAAATTTGATATTGACTTTTTTTTAGAACAATGGGTGAAAGGTGGTTTTTTTAAAACATGGTGAAAGAATAAAAGATGCATTTGGGGTGTATTAATAAGTGTAACTGATGAGGACTTTTAGCAGTCCTTCTTTTTTTTTTAACAAAAAAATCTCCCCCTTAAATTCCTACTCTCCAATTGTTATATCAATGTACTTTAAATAAATATATACAACAAAATTTTAATTAACTTTTTTACTAAAATTAAAGTGTTGCTAATGAATCTATCTTAATTCCCAAATCTTGACATTTTGAAAAATTCCCTTTTTATTTATCAATATGGGCTCACACACCGGTTAATGGGTTAGGTTGGGCTAGCAATTTTTTATATGATCCAGAAAATTATAGGTCCAGTCTACAAGTATGTGGACCATTGATTTTGTTGGGCTAGTTTTTTTTTCGCAAAATATATATATTTTTAATTTTTTAATGCAAATTCAAATTTAAAATATTATCATAAATATCGACAAGAAAATATTACATGACATTAGAGTTAGTACTTGTTAATCAAATACACAAATTGTTAACTATATAAACAACAAGAATAATAAATTAGAAAGAAGAGAAAAAACTTCTTATTCATTTTGAAGTATACTTAAGGTTTCATAAATCTTATTTATAATGAAGGAAAAACCCTTTATTTATAGGAAAAACATAACTTGGTCCCCAAGTAGCATTCCTAACCATATCTTAAAAAAATTCCACATAATTAGGTATTCACTATAATACAAATATGTTTATAACACTCCACTTAATGTCGGAGATTATTTGACTTGTTAAAACCTTACTAGCTAAACCTATGGGAAAAACATGCGTGAAGGAAAAAGAGTACAATTCTAATAATACGCATCATGTGCCTCATTAAAACCTATAAGGAAAACCTCATGGGACCAAACCTTGTGAGGGAAAAGAGTACATCACTATTAACTCCCCCATACTGTGAACATCAGTCCGAGACTTCAATCTTCATTTTCCAATTTGTGAACATTCTCTTGAAGTTGTACTTGCTGAGACTTGGTGAACAATAAATCCATTATAAGTATTACTTGAACAACAAACATGTTCGCATGTTTAATACACCATTCTTGGGACTCATGATTGTATAAAAGCTTTGATAATATGCTTCCTTCTATCTCTTTTATGAATCTTCCCTTCAATTCAAAGAATTCTACTTTGACTTCTTTAAGAAATAATTTCTCTGCCTTTTGAAACCTCTTCAAGAGTTTTCATTCTCGTTCAACTTGCAATAAAATTTTTTGTATATGCTTTATGCATGTTGAAAGTCTATTTAATTTTAATCCTATGAGGGTTATAACCAAGTTTTTCAAAACCTTGTATAATGTTTTAGATTTTTGAACCCAACCAGATATTTCATATGAATTTGTCAAGTGACAACGTCAATAGTAAAATGTACGACATCTTCTAGGTGCCTAGATTGCAAGTCAATAAGCTTTGGCACTTACCAGATGCCTCATTCCACTTTTCACTTGATAATTATTTCTACCAATGCAAAAGCAAACAGAAACTAGGCGACATGAAGGTGGCGACAAAGGCTAGCGTGGTGAAATCAAGTAAAGGGGGCAACATCAACAGCATTTATAAGTCGTAGATTCTAATCTTAATAATGTTTTTTACATATTATGGCGTGTTGTAATCAAAGAATATCGTCAACTATATACTTTTGTATTGATTCACTATAACGACATAACCTATTAGATCTCACACTTCCATTATTTTAGAGGCAGCTATCCCTATTTTGGAGGTTTTTACAAAAGGGTTTATCGTATGCTCTCCAAGAGCCCATTGTCTTGGGGGGGGGGGGTGGGGGGGGGGCCCATCCTATTATGATCATTTTGATTCTTTGATCCTCCCCTTATGTTAGACAAACTAACATATATCTCAATATTTTGGAGAATCTATCTTTATGCATCATTGTATATTCATTAATTATATACTACATATCAAAATAATCAGATGAAAAAAATTTGGTCCCTGAGCATAAATCAGTTGAAAGAAGATCTAATCATTATTTATTGGTCCGATGCGTATAATTACTTTTATATGCAGTATCATATTTCAGATCAACACATGAAACTTTATTTTCTCAAGCAATGATTTTACTATATGAGACATTTAGTGTCACAACATCTTTAATATTTATCAATAATATCAAGATGAATTATCTTGATTTCATATTCTTAAAGTTATGCTCTTAACTCAATTATCTTGCACAAACAATTATGTGAATGTCTAACTGCAAGTTCATAACAAACACACATGTGATTATTTTATAGATGCATCTCTTTATCATAACACATGATAGGTGAACGAACCCATATTCATCTTTAATTCTTATCATAATCTGATCAAGTTATCATGAGAACAAGCAACAAAAAGAATTCTTGAAGAATCTTCTTTAACGACCCAAAGTACTTTCTAGAAGTTATGACACTCTTGAGTCGATACACAACGTACTTGACCTCTCGAAGGTCTTATACAGGGCCTTTTACATCATTCATCGCATTCATGTATGAAAAGTAGTGCGGAATTAAAATTTTTCACAGGAAATATCTAAAAACATTTTTCATATTAAAATCATAGAAAACACTAAGTCTCAACATATGTCAATCTTAGACCAAGACCTGGGAACACCAGGAACGACCCATACCTAACCATGATAGAAATACTTAACTCTATATCACTTGAAGGAAAAGTCTTACGACGCTTATGCCCCAGTCAATAGGAATACTTCAACTTTGCTTGAACCATAAATAGAATCCAAGTTTTCCTATAAGAACGCTTCTCACCTTCACCGCCCCTTTAGATATAAAAATTATGGAATAGTACATACCTTGTACTAAGATGACTTAAATGCCATAAAATCATGAGAACAAATATTATGATAAATCGCACTTTTTTATTAAACTCATATTATAAGTATCAGAACCACATTTAAGTATCAAACATCACTAATACATCAAGCTTACATCAAAACATATAGACATGAATTCTCCTACCAAACGGTGATTCTACACTCATTTAAGTGATTTGAAGCGACGGCCCATAGAAGTCCCTTCAACACAGACCTAAGAGATCCATTAGACTAACCTAAGATAGATCATTTCTACTTAACATAAGAGCAATACATATATAACATTCTCTTCAAAGGTTATCAAAAACTTTAATTAGTATCAGAGAGACCGCCATACACCCTCTCCATCTACCTAAATAATCCTTAAGATACCTAAGTTTATATCATGTCTACTTCTTCAATACTTGCCCTATTCTAAAGTCATTCTAGGACTTCCCTAGATAAGGTAATGAATGCCTCATCCATATGCGCCTTCATACCTTAACTATGCAACCCTTAAACTACTCTAGGTAAGTACTTAGTTTATTAGCATCTTCCCCACGTAAAAGTCTTATCTTATGAGTTGTCATTTAAGAAGAACATTCTTTACATAAGGGCATTCAAGTAATGGTCTTGGAGAAGACCTAGGGACTCACTCACTAACGTATTCAAAGCCTAATCGTGCAATGTCTAGATAGCGTCATTTCTACTATCTAAACTTCATAGTACTTATCCAACACTAGTGTGTATCCCACATGATGATATTAGACAATAACCGGCATAGACCATGGTATCTAAGCATGGAATCCGAAGTTTACCCTACTCCGGTGGAGGGTGTTCTTTTTGTAATTGCTAGAACTTGGACATATCCCATGTAGGCACATGGTTAAGGAATATTGAGGATTCCTTTGTACTCTAGTCTCATACTTAACTATAGCTCTTGACCATGCATACTCATTCGGTGCTATCCTTTGTTTTCATATAGTAATTTACATAAAGGATCACATAAAGAGGTTTGTTATCTAGTTCATAACCAAATCACATTTCACCTTACTAAAGCGGGTCCACTAAGGCTACCTACAAAGGTCAAAAGGATAACTTAATGGCTTTACTAAGGATGATTTCATGTCGTTCCAGCCAACCAATCTTAAGTCCATCATCGTACAGAAATCCCATACGACTTTCACTTCACGATATCCTAATCTTATACGACTAGGTTTGAAGCTCCACATAAAGGACCTTTTAGCACCTTCAAGGTCCCCATGTGCCTTATACAATACAATACTAGAATCTCTAGAATACTACGTCAAGAACTTATATTCACATCATACATGTATCAAGTAAGGGATACAAGTCTACCAAAGCAAGACACAACATACTTCACATATAACATATCATTCTAGAAGCACATAAGAACAACTAAGCATACTTACTAGTCATCCTATACACTTCTATAGAATCATCACACAATTCTTCACAATTATCATATATTCTATAAAGAAACATCATACTTCAACATCATGTAATCCTCATAATGACTATAACATAGTTCACTAGACACACACATCATCAACTAGAAGAACTCATGCTTTGACTCCACATAAACACATAATACATCTTGACATTCATATATATCCACATAATCAAGTTATAACATGATAAAGCCATAAACGTAACAATAATCCACGAAGGTGCACATTATTCCAATTCATAAGTAATGACGACAAGGCCAACTTATCCACAACACATAGCACCGCCAACCATAAGTGGATCATACTAACTATCATTACATCGAAGAACTCCTACTACTTACCAATATACAAAAAGTTAGGTCAACAACCATTGATCCAAACTCACAACTTCAATCCATATCTAAATCATCCAACACAATACTCAAAGGCCCTTACCCATGGCCATGATCACCAATTTAATTCAATACTTACAATAGACAATGAATCAAAGATAATTCAACATAGATTTATAAAATTAGGGCAGCATACTAACATTATATCATGATTCTATCACAATTCAATAGCCCTTATCACATTACATAATAATTCAATAACATTAAGACATAATCAATTTACCGATAAAGTAGTCAAATCTAGTAGTGCATGGTTTGCATTAGTTCATAGAGTTTTTAGGTTAAAATCATCAAATTAACATCAACTAATTCATGATAGAATGTTTCAAGCCTATAATGCAAGAACCCATCGATAGATCTCAAAATTGGACAATTCATGGTTTTGATCACTTTGAAAATGCATTGGGAATTTCTCGTTGAAGAAGAGATTTTAAGGATGAAGAAACCATACTTAGTTGTGTTATAAGCCCACAGGTGATGGAGAAACTTGAGTAAAATCATCTTCTTCCCTTGGAGTTTCAAACCTTAATTAGTGGAGGTTTTAGAGAGAATACTGGGAGAGATTTTGTTTTGGAATTGAGAGTTTTATATTTGATTGGTGAGTTAAGGGTAAAAATCCTCATTACCTCAATAAATCATAACCCAATAACCCAAAGACCCCATGCACTTTAGACACTTTTAAACCAATTCACTTTGACTAAATGCACCTAAATCTGGGAGTTGCGCATCGCAGAGTCATTTTCAAATCTTGTTTCTAGAAAATTTCGATACATAATGGTTCGTGACATACCAGTGTTGTAGGGAAAACATTTTTCCTATTTTTGGTCCAACTGCGCGACGCGCAGCCATTGCCAGATTCTGGCTGGCGCGCTATTCTCAAATGTTTCAATTCTTTACATATCAGGCTACGCGTCGGAACCATCAATACTCTATTTCACCTTCAAACCATAACCCAAAACGCCACTACAAAACAGTACGACACACTAATATAACTTCAACTAGTTTCTAAATGTCTTGGACGTTTGACCTCCAAAAACATCAAAAATTTATATACTTCCTATAAACAATTATTAACCATTTTAGGACTTTAAAACATGATGATACACATGTTAGGCTCTAGTTTAACCTATCTCATTTTTAGAGTTGTTACACTTTTAGATCTTCAATGTATGTCTAGTACTCAATATGCTCATCTTTGAGATGACCAAATTATTCATGCCAACTAACAAAATTACTATTACTCGTAAATTAAAGTTTCTATGTCATGTGTCTTTGTGCTTTAGTAAATTTCCAATTTATTACTATTATATGAGAAAATGTCAACTTGAATACTCCTAGAGTAAATTTCTGATTTATTTTTTTCTCAATTATTCTACCTCTTCAAAAGGTTAGTCCAGATCCCAACACTGAATAGATATAATCACATTATTTGTGTCAATAATTTTGCAAACTCCAAGTTGCGAGATGAAATAGGCAATATAGACGCATATAGAGGATCATATAAAATAGCCCATGAAGTACCAAACCACCCCCTAGGTGAGTGATTAGGTCCTACATATATCTTATGTGTAACGTTTGAAAGAACCCATGGATTCAATGTCACAGTCATTGATGATAGTCCTCCCAATCAACTTGCCCTTGAATAATCAAATAGTACAAGTAAATTTATCATTCAAAAAAATCTTCGTTCTTTAATTGATGTCTATTCAATTATCTATAATTCCACCTCATCATTATAAACTCATGATGTCCCATACAATCATGCCCAAAAAGTAAGACAGTATTGGAATTACATAAATGTTGCCTCAATCACTAATTATTACCAATAAAAGGCAAAAGTATAAAAGTAATAAACTTTTATTTAACATATGTCTGCCAATAGACAATCTTGTTGATATCACATCTACAACCAAAGGTTGCGATCTTTTCCACGCCTAGCATGATGACTTAAACCTCATTCACTTTACAGAATGCATTTGTATTTTTAAAAATATTTATCAAAAGTTCTCATTCTTCATGAATGAACACAAATATCTGTGCATCAAATTATAACAGTTGTACCTTATTCTATATTTATGTCCATTATTCAATCACTTGTGTTTTCTTTCAGACATCATTCACGACATCACATTCACTTAGGATGAAGCTTTCAATTGATATGGTTCATGACGGCTTTTCAAACAAAAGCAACACTTTTGCTTTAATATTCAAATTCATCAATATATTGCATTGGAAATGCAAAACTCCACGTCTTATCCATATAAAAGATATTTTAGTTTCATAAATCACAGCTTGGACTCAACTCTTTAATATACTACGGTGCATCAACTTGAACCTGGATGTCTTACCCCCCTCTTGGTGCGATTAGACCTGAAATACAACCGCCTTACCCTTTTGTGTGGATGGAACTTAATCCATCTTCTTACCATGATGGTCCAACCTCAAGCCTTCAAAACATTTGTATTTTAATTATCTCACTGTTGATGATCATTAATTTGATCGTATATTTAACTACACACAAAATTGAGATTACTGATTTTATTATAATCCTAGTAGTTTACTACGTATAGTTAGAGATCACATACATACCTCATAGAAACGTTGAAAACATACCTTTCACAATTTTGCTCTTTTTAAATTATTAAAATAATATAAAATTCCTGCCAATTGGTTAACATAAAACATATAAAAAGTTGACAATCTCTTTAAATACTTACTCTAGATGATAACTTCAAATCTATCGCAGAAATAATTAGAAATAATTATAACTAACAAAGTGAAGATAAATTGACGTTCCAGAAAGTATGAGAACCTTATTGCATACTTATGTAATATCTCTTTTGCACTTTTCCGATTCTAACATATTCTTTGAGAATAAAAAGTGTTGATGATAACGTGGTTAATAAACTATATAACAAGAGAGAATAAATTAGGAAGAGAGAAAGACTTAGGAAAAGATAAAAAGACTCTTATTCATTTTTAAGTATATTCCAAGGTTCATGAATATTATTCACAATGAAGGAACTACCTTTATTTATAGGGAAACATAATTTGGTCCCCATTAGGATTCCTATACCTAAAAGCTCTACATAAGTGGACATTCACTATAATACAAATATGTATATAAAACAAATAAAATAATTTATACAATATTTATTAAATTTGATTTCAAGTAAAAACATAAATAGTTAAATAGAAATATTAACCTAATTATTGTCAATAATCATAAAACACAAAACTATGATAATATTTCATAGGCTATGGCCTATGTAGTGATTTTCTTGAAATTTTAGGAATTTTTTTTTCCATGTGGTACATATTTTCTAAATATAATTTGTATTTAAATTGTAATATTTCAAACTTGAAACAAATTTAGAGGGTAGACTCCTATTATTTTACTACTCCATTTCATTTTTTTATTTTTGAATAATTTTATTTGTATTATGGTCCGGCCCTATCCATATTTCTCAAGCCCCACAAATTTACAGGCTTATTCAGATCAGGCTAAAAAACTCTTTTCTTAAATGTGCTCCAAAAATCCTAGTTCAACCTTATCAAATAACGGGTTAGACTAGGCTGACCCAATGAGTCTAGCCATATGAACGACTCTATTAATGAGACACTCGTGAGAAAAACTAATTTTATATCAATACCAGTCTCAAAGCTGACATGAATATAAGATTAAATGATTAATATATAAAGTGAGTTTTTATTAAAAAAAGACAATTTTTTCTCACCCTCTTGTCCTTCACGCTACCCTTCCATTCTTCTTTCTCCATTTTTTTCTCATCACAAACACTCTTTTTGCCGACTAATGTGAAAAATATTTTTTTTCATGAATAAGAGAAAAATAGAAAATAACATTGTGGGAAAGAAATTTATTTCAAAGATCGTGAATTTTTTCAATTAATTAGGACACCTAAAATTGATCAATGTTGTAACACTTGAAAGTATAAAACGTAATCTAGAGCCTAACATGAGTTTCCAAGGGTTGAAAAACTTTTTTAAGGTAAGTAATGTATAAAGTCCATTTAGGAAGTACTAGAGTCAAAACGTTAAGGTACGTCCATGACGTCCGGAGCCTAGTGCAAAGGTTCTATGCGTTTCTAGCCTATTTTTACAAATTTTTGTGGTTGACTTTAATGAACTTTGGTGGGGAAAGGTGTAAAACATGTATTAGATTTGGTTTAGGGTCAAAACTTCCAGGTACGACTCCCAAAGGACAAACCAAGGGTCCTTGAGGAGGACCCTTGCATTTAGGCTAAAAGTTGTCTAAGACAGTAGCCATCAATGAGTATGCTCGAGCGTGGTCCCAATCGACGGCTGTATCTTATGGCCAACCTTCAATGTACTATTATCCTTTTTGCAAAGAGACCATTTTTGTCATTTTCTGACCAAGACGATGATTGCAGAGGAACGTATTGTGTGTGGGCCTGACGTCGACTGAACCTACGATCTGTAGTGGGGTCTCTTAGGTCAGGTTCACTAGTTTTGCTATCAATTTTAATTAGTTATTATATTAAGTTAAGTTGTTAGGGGGGGTTAATTATGTTTAGGGGATGGTTAATTAGGTTAGTTAATTAACTATATAACCCATCCTAAGTCTAAACACAACTTACCACCTCTCAATTTTCAAAACCCAATTGCTCTTCCTTCTCTCTACTTTCTCTCTCCCAAAGAAACTCCATAGAAGACCGAAGTCAAAGAGAGTTCTAGGGAAGAAAGAATTCTACTTTTATCCACCAATCTTCAACAATTAGCAACGTATGGGATCTTTTCACCTTTGGGATCCCTTTCCCGAAAAGTTTCCTTCAAAATTGGTTTTAAAAAAAGATGATTTCATATGAGTTTCTTTCTATTACGAATTTAATCTTCTAAAATTGTATTGTTTATGGTTTATTTTTGTTATTATGATTAGATTAGGATGTATTATGAAACAATCATGATTCTTCTTGATGTATTGACCTAGTTTGTGGAAGATGACCTTTTCCCCTTAACCCTAGGTTATGAACTAGTGATGAATTGATATGTAGTGATTCAATTGACTTCATTATTGTATTAATTAATATTATGTGATGATATTACACCTTTTATTGGGTCGAATTGGATGGTTTATGGTACAACCTTGGATTATGGCTTGTGAAGGAGATTGGGTAAGTCTTATGATTTCAAACCTTCATTTCAATTATGATTATTGTGATTAGTGATGAAGTTAAATTGAAGTATATCTTATGATAAGATTTATTAGGGTTGGTATGATGTTGGATTTAAATATCTTAATTTATGGCTTGTGAGTTGTTGGCTAGGATGTAATGATATAAGGTTGGTGATAAATTGCCTATGCACCTTATTATGATACGGTGACGTAAATGTGCTAACCTCACATAGGTGAATTGCATTGAAAGGATGTTTTCATGTAATTCCTAATGAGCTAAAGACTATTTCTTCATAAGGAGTAGTCTCCTATGACCTAAACTAAGTTATGATAGTTATTGAAAGACAATTCAAAAGGGACTCTAGCTTAGCACCGAGTGAATTAGTGGTAAGGATTGTCCCTTGCCACATAGGGAAGGTAGGTTCACTATTGTACTCATCCGAGATTGGGATCTAATTCATGTATCATAAATAGGGTCCCAACACCTCTCCCTAGTTCTTGAACCTAATGGTTTCCCCATAGGAATACTAGCTAGTTGGGCTCACATAGATGTTATGTTCAGGTTTTGGGACTACAATTGTCAAGTAGTCCACCTTGTTTCGGTGTAGGTTTCCATGAAACAGATTCACACTGCTCATTTGGTCTATTTCAGTTACGGCATCATGCTCCCGAAAGTTAAAGATTAATAAAGTGACTTGGGGTGATTAGGATGACTTAGGGGTTGACTAGTCTAGGTAATGGGTATGGGCTTTACCGATACCTTGCACTCGTTGACCGTGAGGAAAGTCTAGGAGAGGTTTTTCTTTTTTTAAGCTTTTTTCTTATAAAGTGAATGAAATGTATGTGTTGACTTTATATGTTGATGATACTATATGACGTTTGTTTCATATATGAACATGATATTGGCCTATATTGCTAAATATTATGATGATTACTATTGATGCTATGTTATGAGATGGTGGCCATTGCTTAAGATTCTGGGTTGGGTTTACTTGATTAAAGTTATAGGGCTTCACTCTGTCATTGCACTTGTAATCTTGATGGGGGTTATGAGTAAGGGTCTTGTATGTTTTGTTATGACATAAACTCTTATATGTGCTTTGTTGATATAACATGATGTTGGAGTTGTGTTGGTAAAGGTTCTAGTATGCTATTAATCATGTTGACTTGGTTATACTTGATGATGTTGGTCTTGTGTTGAATATGCTATTGTCATAATAAATATGTGGTTATTGTCCTATATGAGTTCTTGATTGTGCATAAGGTTTTCCAAAGTAACTTGGCATGGTTTTGAATAAATGTCCTTTTTATCATGATTTCTTGTGTATCAAGATGTCATACTTAGTACAAAAATGTGCTAACCATATTTCTCCATTTCCCCAATATTTTTAGGGTTCTGGTCATTGAAGGTTCATGCTATTTTTGAAGGAAGCCGGATCCTTCTTCCCAGTTTGGGTATGTTCCTCATGTTCTGAGGATGAATCCCCTTTTTATCATGTACCTATGTTACCTTGTTTTATAGTCTAAAGACATTCATTTCACTCGTGTTGTTTCAAGATATTGTTGTAAGCCCTAAGTGACACTTTTACCCATTTGTGTCAGCTACGCCATATGTTTCTATTCCTGTTTAATGGTTTTAATTGAACATCCCTTGTAAGGCTATAGTATGTATGTTGTTCCATATGCGGCATAAAGTAGAAGACTAGTAATTCTAATACAGAGGAGCTAAATGTATACTCGCTATGAATCTATTATGTTTAAGCGAGAAGTCTAAGTTAACCTCATGAAGTAATGGTAGACAAAAAGTTTTAATTTTCCGCACTTTTTAACCTATGAATGTAACAATGAATGCTAAGAGGCTAGTTCTATTCCCTCCTAGACGACGACCGCCGATTACGTCTGGGGTACTTTCAGGTGTGACAATGGCTACTACTTCCTACTTCATGATTCACAAGCTTTTTATTCAATTTTTTTTTTTATGTTTTTTGGTTAATAGTGAGAATTTTAAATTTAATAAACTGCAGATTTTGCTTGTGCAAAATGTTTCTGAATTTTCGCATAAAATTTTATTTTTCAATATATATTTTCTAGATCTTTCTTCTCTCTCAGAAAAATGTCCTCCTCTAATTTTCTTCTTCGACAAAATCGAGCCACTAGTTTTCAATTGTCTGACTTAAATCGTTCTCATAATATTGTATGTTGTTGTCCCATGTCCTCCTCTTTGAGTTCGATGAAACTTGTAAATTGTGGATATTTTTTGGTGATTTGGTGTGGATCAAAATTAGTTGCTGGTATGACCTTTTCATCTCGATGATTGCAATGATTCCGTATTTGAATGTGGATGGTGAATATAACGGTTTTATGACTGTGATAAATTTTAAATGGATATGATATGATTTCGATGATAAATTTAGTTAAAGCTATTATGTTTGTTATTGGTTTTTTATGATGATAATGGTTATGGGAAGATTTTTGTGGTGAATTTGATTATGGGTGGTGAAATCTATGGTGGTAGAGAAGTAAATTTGATGATAATAGTAACAATAACAGTGATTTAATGGTGAATTTAATTATGTATAGAGAAGAAGAAGAAATTGGCTAACATTGTTTTTTTTTTAAATGACATAATTATTGATGTTGCAGTGACATGGTGATGACTGGTGCAAATGTGATCACTTTCTCATTGTGTGCCATTGGTTGTATGTGTGTCACGGTTGAAATAAATTATCTTTTAAGTAATTTAGGTGTGTAATAGGTTGTTACCATTGCATGATTGTATAAGCATGTAACTGACATTTCATAACAAGTTCAGGTTTTTCATTGTAAATAATAGTTAAGGGTAAAAATCACAAAGAATGGATGCACATGCTGAGAGTGGAGCCCATATCTTCACTTTTCATGCCTACATTTTGCAATAGTAAGAACACAGAGAAGGATAAGGAAAGTACTTTATCATTTCCCTTTCTCTTGTCATTTATTTTGTTGCATCTTTTTTCTTCTATAGTTTTAATTTATTTGTTTTATTATTCATTTAGAGAAATATTTTAAAATACTTTTGAATTTTGTATAATTATTAGTTTTGCTTTAAAACTATTCATAACATTAAAATCATCCATTTATTTGATTAACTATACTTAAATACACCCTGAATATGTTGGATGACGTAGTAAGTAATCTCAATGTTCTTATTGGAGCATAGAACTCTTAATCCAAAGTTACTAATTTTATCTCAAACTATTAATTGTCTTGAAAATACCCTTGAAGTATAGAAAATGTCTAAGAATATCTCTGTTTACAATAAATTTAAACATATGGAAAATAATCTACCACACAAATAAAATTTGAAGAAACAAAATATTTTATTGATAATAATGTGGGTACAATTATGTCGTCGCCCTTGCCTTCTTCTCTCTTATCAATTATCTATGATTGGTGGACTACTAGTGGCCTAATGATTTAGATTTGACCTCTTATATAAATATTTCATGAATTTGTGAATATTGAAATGCATAGGTTTAGGTAGTAACCTCTAAAAGATCCTTATGGTAATAAACACCCTTGTAGAGCTCAACGCAATAAAAATATCGGGTAGAATTCCAACTCAAATTAAACATGTTTTGTAGAGTCCTAGAAGATAACAATGTCTACAAATTCCCCCTACATAAAGGCTTATCAAAGTGTAGACTTATTGAAACTCAAAGACGAGGCTTGAAGTACTCCTTCTCCCACCTTTGCGATTTCGTGACATCGGATTTGCAAATAACCTCTAGAATCCTTGTTGAAATTGAACATACTTTGTATAGTCCCGACTCGAATTGAACACGTATTATAGAGTCCCACAAAATTTCAGTGTCTACATTCCCTCATACTCCTATTTTGCAAAACTTACTCCACTCGGTTTTTTGGCTGACTTGTACCTTTTAAACTTACAACCTTATCTTTATTTTATTTTTAAAATACTACTAATTGGTTGTCAATTTTTTAATTGATGAAATAAAAATATTTGATGAATATCCTTAATATAGCATATGTATAACTATAATGGACATTTTAAAGAAAAAATATTTTATTTCCAAATTATCAGTGAATGTGCTTAGGGAATAGGGTCGAGAATACCCCTCAATTTTAATTTAATTGTTAATTTCATCATTTGTTATACTGTGTGGTCATCCATATCCTCACTCTCTACAAATTTTTCCCATTTATTCTCAAAACAAATGATTTTTCCTAAATTGACTTTGAATCTTTAATTTCAAACTAATTTATCTATTTAATTGGAATTATCAATTAAATCTAACCCGCAACCCAAATATATAAAATACAATAAAAAGTGGAAAATATATCCATTTCATCTTAAATGGATGATTTCTCCATACCTTATTCACCTCCATCTCTAAAGCAAAAGCTCAAGAACTCCCACGATTTCTCATGTTGCTTTCCTTGCTGTCGTCCTCCTTTTCTACCATCATCCTTTATAAGAATCTAACACTAATTTAGGTCAACTACTCATTACATAATTTCGTCAAAAATGGATTGAAGTGACACAAAAACACTCTTTTATTGAGTTTTATAATGACCATTGATTTATTCGCTAAATTTTGACGATGAACGTGTTGATGATGAAGAAGAAACACCTCTATGAGTAACATCTAATATATAAATTTGGACAATTTCCCTTTAGAATAAAGATATAAAAATTACTGTTTACACTTAGGTCTTACTTTGAAGCTTATAATCTAATTTGAAAAATCATTGCATGAGAATCGATCAGTGGCGGTGGCAATTACCATTTTTTCTAGCAAACAAGGGTTATTTTACTTTTTTTCCCTTTTTAGGGTCCTATTGAATTTAGCTAGAACACTTCTTAGTACTTGGTTTTATATAATTAATCTTTTACAACTAATTAAATTTCACATATAACAAATTTAGTGATTGGGAAAAGCATAACAATAACATGTTATTTTTAAATCATAATTTCATCCTTGGACACCACGTGCCCCAAAAATATCACGAACTCAAACTAAAACTAACACTTAGAGAACTTAACATATATTTGGTGTTACGCAAAGTCTAAAGCAAAACCTTAAATAATTGCCCATGTTGATCCTACTCCTCAAATAGATTAGAATGTCATCAATGAATATTATCACAAGGGAGTTTAAATAGAGCCTGAATAAATGACTCATTGAATTCATAAATGTTGTTGCAAAATTAATCAAACCATAAAACATAATTAGAAACTAATAATGATTTTAAAAAATCTCAAAAGTGTCTTTGGTATGTGTGTGACAATAATCTTCAACTTATGGTAGCTTGATCTCACATCTATCTTAGAGAACATTGTTTCACCCTGAAGCAAGTCAAACAAATCGTTAATGTACAACATCGAATGCCTTTTATCGATGATCATTGTCACAACTCGAGCCTATACCCTCGACGTGGTCAGTATTTGATAACCATTGTTGGTCTCCAAGAAAATCCTCATCATGGTTGACTACAAACAAAAGACTACCTCAAGAATACACATATATCAAAACTGAAAAGTTATTTAAAAATAACTTATTAAATCTTAAAATTATCTAAAAATATTAAGTATCCAACCTAAATTTTTTAAAAAAATATCTAAAACTGAATACTGCAAGACTAACCAAGACTGTCTATCTTTGAAGCATCTATTGTATAAAGATAGATGTCGGGATAACACTCAGACACCTCAAAGTGTAACTACTAACAAATAATAAAACTAGAGTCCTCCAAAAGTAAGGATGCCTGGCAAAAAGGTGGTAAGTAGATGATGCGATCTCAACAAATCTTTAACTGATGATCCTAAGTACTTGAATTATGCACCATGAAATAATGGAAGTCATATGACATCAGTACATTGAATGTACGAATATGTAATAAGACTAAATAACATAAATAATTAACTTAACGAAAAGGTTCAAAGTAACTCAAGTAAAATAGAGTATAAATCATGATGAAAATCACTTAAGCTCATACTGTAGGAAAGCAATCATAATAAAAATTGACTTGAAATGTATAGGTTAAAATATATTTTATTTTACTTTACTAAGGATCTTCTCTAACCGCAGACCATCATTATGTGTCTTGTGATAATACAATATCATACCCATGTTATCAGAGCCGCCCTATACCTAGCCGGAGTATAGATTGTAATTGAACTAATGGACTCATTCTTGAGGTAGGTGAAAAGTCACTCGTATTGTGGTACAATCCTATCTACACTAGCTACGTAGTTTATGGGGGTTGTGAGAAGTCACAACTCTCCCTCATATTGGTGGTTAATACTACTCCCAAAATATATATCTATATGCTCATGTAATATATTTATTGGATTGAGATAATTACTCAATAGGGCCTCTTTAAGAGGTAACTGAACTGTACTCAATAATTTTGAAATACTTTGATATTTTTTTGTGCTTTTTTCGAAATTAGTACTCTCTTTTTAACATGAAAAATAATACCTTCTTTAAGGGGCAACTGAACCTAATGACCCGTAAGGTCATTTTTGAAACTTTTATAAAATTACTATTTTACCCCTCTCGATATATAACCCGAGTCATTTTAGATAATCATTTAAGTTGATTTGAATTTTTTTTTCAATTAATTGAAGGATATCCATTAAATAATTTATTTTAAACCCTACATCTTTTGACCCATTATTTGACAAATAAGCTATCGATTTGTCCTTTTAATACCTAATTTTATTTAGAAAAGACACTAAGTGGAGCGAGAAACAAACCTGGCCGGCGACGCGAAACGGATGACGGGGACAAAATGCACCATCGTAAGGATAATTCTTTTCAAATTCTCCTTGGGCATGCATTAATTGTTCCTCATAGTGCATATTATATCATATTTATGGATATATATTGTTATATATAGTATTTATGTTATACAATAACTTGAAAAAGGGTTCTTTTTAATAAAGTACTGTATATATGTATGGTAAAATGGGCTGATATACTCATGTGTTTGTTTATTACTGTCTTATTCCCATTTGCTCTCACCAGAATGTTAAGGATAGTCTATTCCCATATTGCTGAAAGTGGTCTAATTTTCTCTTTTGGTATGAATATATAGAATTAGAGAATTTTATGGTATTGTAATTTTCTATAATAGTCCAAAAAAAAATGAATCCCTGTTTAGATATTAGTATTTACTACCTAACTAACTATCACATTAGTTAGATTGCATTGGTATCTGTAGCGAAATTTTATTTTATATAAGGTGAGTAGATTTGATTAGGTATCTGTATGTTTCTTGAAATTACTATGACTATTTGTATCTTCGATATAAAAGTTTTCATATGTTATCGCCTTAAAATTCAAGGTTTGATATAATTAAATACCTAATTAAATAGATATTAGTTGATTGTGGCTCCAGGAATTTCATTGACCTTTATATTTGGAAGGAATTGTTACTTAACCCTAGGACTTTGAGGTTCAAAATTTGAGATTGGTATCGTCACTTGTGATCAAGAGTAAGAACTTGATTATAAATGGACTTCTATGGGTTTTTAAGTGGTGTTGGAGTACAATGAGAAGTCATATAATGTGGTTTGGTCTATCTGGTTATTTACTATCCGAACTGATGCTATTTTATAGATTTGGGCGGTTAAATTGGTCTAAGTTTAGACATATAGTAATTATGTGTGTTGTTATTCTTAAATAGTATTGTGATTATTATTTGAATATGATTTCTTTGAGTGAAGTTCAACGAACGGGAGGCCTCAAGTTCCGGGGTAAATTCTTATTTCATCAAGCACTGGATTCCTAAACTCTTGCTAAGTGTATTGAATGCGTAATTTCTTTGTTATAATATGTTTGGGGAGTTGGGATTTAGTGATGGGTTTACCTTGTCCACATTGATTAATTCTAATGATAAAAGGGGTGATAAAAGACAACAATTTGATATTTGTTTGTATGTTGATGTATTTAGAATGGTCGGTACCGTGTTAAAAATGGTAATGTTTTATCTATAGATCGGATTGAATCAGAGAATGCGAAAAGATAATGAGCATTAACTAATAATTATTATTTGATTTATTATTTGTGATTGTGTTCTTTATTGAAACCCGTTTTAATTGTGATAATAATGTGATTATATGTCATAGCGACATTTGATTTATTGATGTTGCATTCATCTTCTTTATTCGATATCATATTGTAGCACCAGCATTGAGATGAGATTTGGTATAGTTAAAGTTTGCACACGTGGAGATCGTTGGTTTAGAGCGAGTTATTGATTATTTGGGCACGTGGAATCGTCCTCGCGTAGAAAATTTTGATTATGATTTGGTCTACGTGGAGGTCGTCCTTGCAAAATTTGTTGTTTATTGAAGTGGCCTTGAGATCGTCCTACTACACGTAGATATCATCTGTATTGGTATATGGACCTCGCGATTCCCCTGGTGTAATTACCTCTTCTTGATGTATTTCACGATGAGTATCATGTATATACGTTTGAGAGAGAAATGGGTATTCTGAGGCATACTCCACTTCATGATGTCATATTGCATGCTCCCATGACATCCTTCATTCTTGATTATTATGTGTTTTTATTGTGGTTGAAAGTAATTATATTTGAATAATCTCTTTTTGACCGAACTTGATCTTGTGTGTTGTTAAATTGTTGAGTGCTTTTTTGTGAAAGTTGTGATTATTTATATTGAGTTTGTAATTGAGGATGTGCAACTTGTTAAAATGATTTTGATGAGCTGGGGGCTATGATACATGATTTGTTAGGTTGGCTGAAATTTTAATGCAGTTGTAGTTTGTGGTGAGTTCGGTAGGTGTGTAATGAGTACCGTATTTTATCCCCTTAAGCTTGTGTTAGAGTTCTACTGCTGGGTACGGTGTGGTTTGGTACTCACCCCTTGCCTACGACAATATTTGTAGTAGTACTAGCCCGGACACTTGTGATATTTTCTTCTTCCTTTTCTGAGGCTTCTTGAGATTGGTAGGTACTGTTTGTCGTCTCATTGGAACTTTCTTTCTCCTTATTTATGGCTTTGTCTATTCTAGAACAAGTCATTTGAACCTATAGCATTCTTTTGATCAATTGTAATACTTTAGAGGCTTGTACACGTGACAACCAGATTTTGAGGGTGTTTTGAATTGATTCTGAAATTTCTGCATTTTATTGTAATGGTTGAGTTTTAGGCTTCCTTGTCTTGGTGGGATAAGATGAGTGCCATCATGTCCTTTTTGGGTCATGACAACATGGTATCAGAGCCCTAGGTTCATAGGTCTCACGTGTGTCCAAGTCGAGTCTAAGTAGAGTCTCAAGGATCTAAACGGATATGTCTGTACTTATATTCGAGAAGCAATGATGACTTTTATAAAAAAATCTTCACTTTTTGAATCTCTATCATGCGTACTTGGTCTGATTTCATTCTTATCGCTTCATTCAATTCCGTCTCATTATGTGGTGACTCGTGCGCAGTTCCTGATGTCCGTAGTTGGTGTTGTGTGTGTCTTGGATGTCAAATATGGTACTAGGGTTAGAGAAATATACTTATGAAAAAATGTGTGGTTAGATTTAGAATGTTTAACAACTTAAAAGTATTGTCTAAGGTTAGCTACCCTAGTAAAATGAATAGTACTTGTGTGGTAAATACCATAATTAGAGTGGTTTAACAATTGAAAATGAAATGATTAAAGGGATGACTAGATAATGAACATGTAATTTTGGAAAATACATTTAGTAAAGTTATCGTAACATGAATGGGTTGATTAGAAAATGATGGAATAATGATTCACCAATTGAGGTTAAAACTGGTTACTATTTGATAGGGTGTGTATATTAAAAAAAAAAAACAAATGTCCATGATACACTAACACAATGGTACTGATAAGATACTTGGTTATAATTATGGATTTGTTAGTTTGTTATAGACTGATGTATGAAAGAATACTATACTTGGGCTAGATCTGTACGAATTTAGTAATATTCTCGAGATTTTCGATAGTAGGAATGTGCGTTCTTTGGGGTATGAGCTTGTCGGTAGGTATGAATTGTTGTTATAAGTGATGGATCTACAATATGTAAGGTGTGGTACGAGATTTATATGAAAATGAATACATTGATTGTAAGCGTGAATATGTACTAGTTACAGAGTACAGAATTATTAGTTGTATCACATGCTCGTATAATTAGATTCAATGTTAAATTCATATTTGAGAGACCAACTAGTTTGTTACTATGGACGCTTGAGTTAAATATTATTTGTAAGGAAACTTTTAGTGGTGGATCTTTGGTACAATATTAATGTGTTTAGATTACAAAGTGTATCTTGAGGATTTAAAAATGAGTGGTGGTTTCATTGTAAGATCCATGGAAGTGGATTGAAATTAGGATGACCAGTTTATAGGTAAAAGAAGTCCCAACGAGTATACTTTTTAGAAGTTAATTGAAAATTTTAGCAAGAAAGTGCATATAAATTGAGTGAGTCCATTAAATGGTCGGCATAGCTAGGTTTGGGAAGTTATATCAATGACGAGGTTTAATTGTGGTGATGGTAAGGGTTAACTAAACATGATGATAATAAGGTTTTATGATAAATTATGGTTGGTATTAAATATATGATAAGGTTTGCTGGTTAAAAGGATTTTGTATGGTAATGATGACTTTTGAGTGTATTAGGTTATGGTTTGATACTATTTGGTGAGTAGTGTGGTTTTTGTGAAAAGTTGTATGAGATGTTGATACACGACTCGAATAGAATTAAAAGGAGATAGAGCCATAATGGAAAGAATTAGTGGTATGTAGTTTGACTTTTAGAGGGAGGAGATAACTAGGATATTTATTTTGATTACAAGGGTTAGATGTGTCTTCAGGGAATTTGGGGAATTGAGTTTAGAGACTCGTGGTTTGAATCTATTTTTCTCTACTTATGATAATAGTGTCACAAATTCATCATATTGGTTAAAAACTATTGGATAAAATTTGAGAAAGTAGTTTACAGACGTTTAACTCGAATGTGATAGTAACTTCTTTGATGGTTTTGAGTTTGGTAATGAGTACGGTGGATTTTATTATAAATGATAGGTAAGATTGATGGAAAGACGATAAATTATAAGTTAAGATATGTGAATCCATAAAGATATTTACTATATGAGCTAATGTTGATAGATAATGAGATGATATTACCGATTGGGATAAAAATTCAAGTTTTTCATTATGATTCTATATTTGTGGAAGTATGTGTTGTCAAGGTATGTATTGGTAAGGTAAGAAATGATTGATTTCATTTAGTATGGAGCCTTTGAAAGAACAAGTATATGTTTTGAGTCATAAAGTGTGTTATTTTGATTTTTCAAAAAAAAAACACTTAAGAAAGGATTTCTTTTGAAGTTTTTATTTAGAGGATAAGGTAAAAATGTCAAGCATTGTGGTCAAAAATATATATTGGAGAATGAGTCAACAAAATGAACAAGAATCTGGTGTATTGAAGGGTTCGAGATATTTAGAATGTTGAGTCAGGGAAAGAATTAATAAAAGTGGAGGAATAATACCTCTCGCATAAGTCATTTATTTTAGTGGAAGGATTAATTGATTTTTCCTACGAGTGTAGATATGACTGTGAGATGTGAACTAGTTTTGTATAAACTTACTATGAAATTGTCATCGACTTATCTTAAGATTTAGTTTTTGGTTGGGTGACTAGACACTAAGTGTGGAAGATTATATGTGGTTATGTTAAGCTAGATTGTTCAAATTAGGATAGGTAACTTATGATCAGTCGGTAAGATGAGCTTACATTTTACATACGGTTACTGACGTTTTAAGGGGATTGAAAGTACTGATGGGATGATATAGCCGGTTTATGAGCATTACATAAGGCCTTTTATAGGAGTACGGGTTTAGACTTTAGTATACCGAAATATTGGAGTGACCAAAAATTTCTTAAGTATTGGCATGAGTAATGAAGGTTTTGAATATTAGTTAAAATTGGTATATGCAAAAAAAAAATCGTGGAGTTGATATTGAGTGTTGTTGAATTGTTGTATCTCGATGGTAAAGTACTTTTAGATTTAGAATTAGTGTTATAAGACTTGGGTATAACCTGTATTTGTTATGAAATGCTTAAACTAAAAGAAAGGGAGTCATAGTTCAAAAATTTTGAGGGCGATAATGTGTTTACTAAGAAGACTTTAATATTACTAATGGTTTAAGATAAGGTAAATAATTGATGTGGCTATGATGTTGTGTTAGTAATAGTAGTGTTGACCCTAGTGAAGTACTGTGAAGAGTATATGTGGTTCTATAAAACTAAGTAGGTGAGTAATTATAATCAGGACTAGATTGGTGATTGGGGTTAATTAGATAATTAAAGATAGATATAATTAAAGATAGAGTCATATGAATGTAAATGTTTCTTGTGGGCACTATAGAGGAGGCATCTAGTGTTATTGGACTCTGGTTATGTATATATATATATGTCCATCTACTTTGTTTTGGATATGGTTTGGAGTGTGATTCACTACCTATACCCACACGTGTTTTCATATCTATGGGCGAATTCCTAGTGGTGGATCGGATGTACCAATCCTTTGATTCTTGCTTAGACTTAATCATTTCATTAAAGAAAGATTTTGTGTTGTTCAAACAATAAAGTATACCAATGGTTCTACACATATATAAGAGTTATATAAGAGTTATTATGAAGAGTTGCAATTGTCTAAGAGTGTTATTAAAGGTTCTACATTCTAGAGTGTACCACTTGTTGAGTGCTTACACGGTCTTGTTCTTCTTTGGATTACATATGTTTGTGTCTCCCTTGATGGGTACCCCAAGTCTAAAGAGCGAAATTTATAACTTAAGTTTGTGAAAAGATTGTGCTGTGAAAAGGAAATCTTTATAAGACCTGTGATGGTTGGTTGAAGTTCACTTCTGGTTGTAGCCGGTATCAATTCAGAATGTTATCTAGGTTATGTGAGAAAAGATTTGTCATGATGTTGTGTTCTGGTTTAATGGATTTCACTTTAAGTTGAGTTCATGGGTTAGTCTGTGGCGTAATAATCACTCCTAATTTGTAGATATTCCAAACTTTGAATCGAAATTCAGTTCTAATAGTTGATCTTGATGGAATGGTCTTACGGTGGAGATAACTTTGAGAGATGAACAACGATTGGTAGGTCATGACTTAGAACTTTTGATCATGTTGGTTAATCACCCTTCTTCTTCCTTATATTCGGAGATGAACATGATTTTAGTGGTGGATAATGTAATGACTGGCAAGGTCATTTTTGAAGCTTTTATAAAATTAATATTTTACCCCTGCCAATATATGCCCCGAGTCATTTAAGATAGTCATTTAAGTTGATTAGCAAATCTTAAACTATTCTTTTAACTATAGTTAATTAGTTGAAGGATATTTATTAAATAATTTATTTTAAACCCTAAACCTTTGGACCCATTATTTTACAAAATAGGCTAATAGATTTTTTCACTTTCAATACCTAATTTATTTAGAAAAGAAAATAGAGGGGAGCAGAAAACTAACCTGCAAGCGACGCAAATACGGATGAAAGGAGGAAAAACTGCATCATCGTAGGCATGCATTAATTATTCCTCATAGTGCATATTTTATCATAATTGATGGATATATATATGTTTATAATAGTATTCTATTATAAGTAAATTTAAAAAGGGGTTTTGTAATAAAGTACATGTAATATATGCATAGGTACAATGATGATATACCATGTGTTAGTTTTATTAATGTCTTATTCAATTTGCTCTTACCAGAATGTTAGGGAACAATCTATTCCAATTGCATGAAAGTGGTCTAATTTATATTTGGTATGAATATATAGAAATTAGACAATTTTATGGTATTGTAATTTGTGTATAATAATCAAAAGATAAATGATATCCCTTTTAGATATTGGAGTATTTCACATACTTAACAACTAACTATTCACATTAGTTAGATTGCCATTGGTACGGTAGCCAAATTTTATTTTATATAAGTGGAGTAGATTTGGTTTAGGTATTGTATGTTGTCTTAAATTACTAGGACTATTTTTATCTTCCATTATAAAAGTTTTCATATGGTTATCACCTTAAAATTCAAGGTTTGACACATAAGATACCTAATTAAATAGTAGGTGCATTGTGGTCCATGAATGTCAAATAACTTTTCTATTTGAAGGAATTGATACTTAACCCTAGGCTTAAACTTTCAAAATTTTGAGAGTTGGTATATTCACTGGTATCAAGAGTAAGAACTTGATTATAAATGTGGACTCTAGGGGTTTTAAGTGATTTTTGGAGTACGAGGTAGAAGTATATCAATGTGTTTGTCTATAGGGTCATTTACTCACAAACTAATGCGTATTTTAAAGATTTGGGCGCGTTACTTAGTCTAAGTTATACATATAGTAATATTATTATTGTGATTATTTATTTGAACAGATTTATTTTAGTTGTAACTCAAACGAATGGGGAAGGCTCAAGTTCCGAAGTATATTCTTATTTGATTCAGGAAAGTGAATTTCTAAACTCTTGCTAAGTGTATGGAATGCGTGTATTTCCTTGTGGTATATGTCTGGAAATAATGGGATTTTGTGATGGGTTTACTTGTCCACATTGATTAATTCTAATGATAAAAAGGGGTGATAAAATATAATTTGCTTATTTGTTTGTATGTGACGTATTGAGAATGATACGAGTACCGGTGTTAAATAGGAAGGTTTATTACTATAGAATGCGGATTGTAATCCGAGAATGCCAAAGAATATGAGAATTAACTAATAAATTATTAATTTGATTTATTATGTGTGATTGTGATCTTTATTGAACCCGTATACTTGTGATAATTTAGGTGATTATATGTCATAGCGACATTTGATTTATTGAGATGTTGCATCATCTTCTTTATTCGATATCATATTGTGCACAAGCATTGACATGAGATTGGGTATGAGTAAAGGTTTGACATGTGGAGATCGTTCGTGTTGAGATCGAGTTATGATTATTTGGGCACGTGGAGATCGTCCGTGCGATAGAAAATTTATGATTATGATTTGGGCACGTGGAGATCGTCCTTGCAGAATTTATTGATTTATGATAGTGCATTGAGATCGTCCGCACAGACACGTGGAGATCATCCGTGTTGGTACATGGACCTCGCGATTCCCCTATGGTGCATGAACTCTCGATGTATTTCCGAGGATTATCATGTATATACGATTGAGAGAGAAATTGGTATTATGAGGCATATCACTTCATGATGTCATATTGCATTGCATCCCATGACATCCTTCATTCTTGATGATTATGTGTTTTATAGGTTGTTGGAAAGTAATTAATATTTGATTATCTCTTTTTGACGAACTTGATCTTGTGTGTTGCTATAATTTTGAGTGCCTTTTTGTGAAAGTTGTGATTATTGAATATTGAGTTTGTAATTGAGGATGTGAAAATTTGTTGAAATGATTTTGATGAGCCGGGGGCTATGAATACTATGAACTGTTAGGTTGGGCTGAATTTTATGCAGGCTGTAGTTGTGAAGGTTCGGTAGGTGTGTAATGAGTACTTGTATTTTATCCCCTTAGCTTGTGTTTAGGAGTCTACTTGCTGGGTACGGTGTGGTTTGGTACTCACCCCTTGGTACTACAATATTTGTAGTAGGTTACTAGCCCGGACTTTGTGATATTTTTCTTCTCCTTATCTAAGGCTTCTTTGAGATTTGTGAGGTAGCTGTTTGTCGTCTCAGTGGACATTATTTATCCTTAGTTATGACCTTGTTATATTCTAGAAACAAGTTCAGTTGAGACTAGCATGTCTTTTGAATCAATTGTAATACTTTAGAGGCTTGTACACGTGACAACCAGATTTTGGGGTGTTTTGAATTGATTCTGAAATTTCTGCATTTTATTGTAATGGTTGAGTTTTAGGTTGCCTTGTGTTGGTGGGATAAGATGAATGCCATCACGTCCATTTTTGAGTTGTGACACTGAACTTCTCTTTATTTGACGCTTTTGAAAATTGTTTATGCTCTTCTTAAAAATAGTACTTCTTTTCTCAATTTGAAAATAATATTTTTTGGAACCATTTGTGTTACCTTAAACTCTTCTCAAAAGATACCTTAAAAATACTCTTAAACTCACTTCAAAATTTCAAAATCAATGCATGAAAATGAATGCACAAAATATTTCAAAAAAGAATATTATCAAGTAGGGTTCATCTGAAATATAAGCATGAACAACATAAAATATAAGCACGAATAACAACTCAAGGATATGTATGCACACATTATTGCAATCTCATAATATATGAATTTAAAAATTAGAAAGAACATAACCTATATCAAGAATTTCATAAAACTGAGGGTAGAACCCTATATTCAACTTGCTACTGATTGAATTGAGATGTGGGTCATGAGAACAAACTAGTCCAACATTATAATGGTCTTACATACCTTATATACTCCAGATTCTTTATAAAGGTGAAAAGTTTGTATGAAATAATGTAAAGAATTTGTTTCTTGAACCTTAAGATTAGTTCTTGAGGAGATTTCTTGAAAATCTATGAATTTCATGAGTAGAAGATATTAACTCGTATTAAGATGAATAAATTTTGAAGTTCTATGGTAAAATCGTACTTTCGATGATGGATGAACCTTGGAGGAAAGTTTCTTGAAACTTGTCTTTCTCGGGTAAATTTATGAACTAGGAAGTAAACTACGTATTTTGAGGTTTTTAGATGAACTAGACACCCGTATGGAACACCCCAGCTGTGCAGGAAGAACTAGGTTCTGCCTCGACGGTTGCTCACGTGGAAGTTGCCTCGTCCGTGCTGTCGGTGCATGGCAAGACATTGTCTAGTAAAGTGAGCATACCTTTTTCCTCTGAACTCCAAATGATGCAAAAGTGGTGACATTGAAAAGAATATTCAAATGCCTTTATTTTTATAGGTCATGGGCAAACCACCTCTTCATATTCTAAGAGATATAATCATTTGGAGTTTACTCAAGTAGAATCTTTTATAAAAATTAAACGGTAAGAAATCTTTCAACTCAATTTTGTGTTTGGGGATTCTTGTAACCTTAAGTCGTCTACAAACTTGTTCACACACTAAAGAATTAACCTTAACACTAAGAACAATTTAAGAATCATATGATATGACCTTATAGGCAATAAAAGAATAGTTTGGATTTTAGCTTAGAAATTGTCAAGGTGTTACAATATCTCCCCTTTAAAATCATTTATCCTTTAATAATGGTTAAACTGAGAATGGAATAGAAAATAATTTTTTTTACTATCTTTCTGACTTTTGAACTTTCCTACTAATAGAGGCAAAATTTTCATAATAAAAGTTTGGAATAGTGTTTAGAACATAAATTATGAACAACATGAGTTTGAACATAGTCGCGCTTTATCTGAAACTATTTAACATGAAACAAGGGTATCTAGGTACAAAATAAGAATAGAATAGTACTATTATGCCTTAAGCAATACGACTGTGAAAGTCCCCTAGTAACACCTTTGAACCATGCCCTCTTTTCTACACCTCATTAGCTACAACTTTTAGCTCCTACAAGGGTATATAAGTACTCTCACAAGATCTAAGTCTAATACATTATCACTCTTACCGTACCATGTTCAATCCTAACTCTAAATTTCAAGGTGCTACCCAAAAAATGATCGTACTATGTAAATCACATAATCATGCTCTATGAATGTATACACTTTCATTCCAAGAATGCTATTTCTTCTTACCATCTCATTTAATATACCTCAAATTGAAATCAAGAATTCATTATTCACATAATGTAATCATCCATTTACTTTCAATGCCTCATTCAAGCTAATTAATATACCTACTTCATGCGATTCTAGGTAACCGTCTCCTCTCAGTCTTCCTTACCTTCCTATCATCTCTAACAACTAAAATTTCACAGATTACTACCAAGAAACCGACTAACTACTCTCATCTAAATATTTCTCATCGTAAAAATTTCTCTCTTTCTTCCACATGTATAACCTTAGATGAATACACACATTAGATTTTTTACAGCGAACAAGGGTTAATTTAATTTTTTTCCTTATTTGCTCGTAATGAATTTAGTTAAAACACTTCTTAGTGCTTGATTTGATATAATTACTCTTTTAGCACTAATTGAACTTCACAGATAACATATTTAGTGATTGCGTAAAATATAACAAGAACATATTATTTTTAAATCGACAATGGCTAAAAATTACCCCTGAGCTATTGGAAATATCTCACATATACCCTTAAACTATTTTCTGGCTAAAATATACTCTTACATTGAAGTATTGGGTCACATATACCCTTACTCTTAACAAAGGTGTGTTAAGGGCCACGTGGAGGCCATATGGATGCCACGTAGCCGTCACATAAGCACTAACAACTAACTCCTGATTTTTCCCACATAGACTTCAAAACCCTAATTATTAATTTTTCCCTCCACATACTCAGACATCTTAATTTCTTTAAACATTTCCCCTCTTTCTACGATATACGATTCCCCTCTTTCTCTCTCACACACGATCAAGAGGGACATAGAAAAGCTAATAACACAGCTAGTACCACGTCAATTACGAAGTTTATCCTTATTATACCATTCTTCTAGTAAGCATATAAGCCTCCTTCTCCTCATCACTTGAACAGTCTTAGCATACATTGGGTCATTGACATCCAAAGCAACGAGATCCTATAATAGGAAGAATGAAAATTGCAAATCCTCAGAGTAGCAGGATTGCTTAGAGAACGTTGCTATTAGGATGGTCTTCTTTCAAGCAACATAAAGTGGATTCAAATGTAATTTGTCCTTTATGACATGGGTTTCCCTACAAGGGTAATCGAGGGTTGGCATGGATAGATCTCAAAGGATAATCTTCATTGCAACTCAAACAAAACTTGAGAAGCTCGATTTTTCCAATGATGAGGTGAAGGAGGGGAACTGTTTAGAGAAATTAGGGTGTCTGAGTTTGTAGAGGGCAAAATTAGTAATTAGGGTTTTGAAGTCTATGTGGGCAAAATTAGGAGTTAGTTGTTGGTGATTATGTGGGTCCATCTGGCACTTAACACACCTCTGTTAAGTGTAAGGGTGCATGTGACCAAATACTTTACGGAAGGGTATTTTTGAGCCAGCAAATAGTTGAAGGGTATATTTGAGCTATTTCCGATTGTTCAGGGATATTTTTGAGCCTTTGCTATTTTTAAATCATAATTTCTTCGTTGGACACCATGTACCCAAAAAATATCACGGATTCAAGAGATTAACACTTAGAGAGCTTGGCATACAATTTGTGGTCGCATAAAGTTTAAAGCAAAAACCTGAAATATTGCTCATGTTGATCTATGATCCTCGAATAGACTTGTCACCAATTAATAATATCACAAAGGATCCTAAATAAGGCCTGAACACACAGTTCATTAAATTCATAAATGTTGTTGGGGGCATTATTCAAATCAAAAGACATAACTAGAAACTTATAGTGATTATAACAAGTTTTAAAAGTGTTTTTGAGATGCCATTCACAATAATCCTCAACAGATGGTAGCATGATCTTAAGCCCATTTAAGAGAAAATAATTGCACCCTAAAGCAAGTCAACCAAATCATCATATGCGGCATTAATATCTATTTATCATCCTATTCAACTACCTTTAGTCAATACATATACACAAGTAATCATCTTGTTTTCTTCACAAACAGATTAAAACACCCCCATGAAGACACACTAGGCCTAATGAACCCCTTAGTCAAGTGGTTCAGGAGTTGTTCCTTAAGCTCGATTAACTCAGCTAGATCCATCCAATATGATAGAATAGATCAACATCAATATCAAACTCAATATTGTGATTGAAAGGAAGACTGAATATTATTTATAGGAAACACACGAGAAAACTCTCTAACCACTAGAATTGTTCTTGACTCATGGAAAAGAATGTCGGTACTAGTATCATGAAAATTAGCAAGATAGGACATACACCTATTTTCTTCAAACTGCAGCGCCCTTATTAATAATATCACACCCATTACATATTGATATTGATACCCATCCACAAAAATGTTCGGATACTAGGCATGCACAAAATTACAGTCTTCGAAAAGAAATTCAAAATTGCATAGTAAAGAGATACTCAATTCAAGCCGAAAGTACCATCACAAGATACCATATCTAAGATATATAATAAGGTCTGCCCATGTATCATACCCTAACATGTTTATCACACAAGCTCGATAAACTTTAGCCAATCCTATAAAATCACCTACAGAGGTAGCTACATACATAGGCATAGAGAAAGGTTCACACAACACCAAACAAATAGTTTAATAAACAGATACATAAAAAAAACTGTAATATGATCATAAGAACCTTTTCTAGCCATGGAATTGTTGTGCTATACTCTTAAGTTAGCTTTAAAAGTCAAAAGAAATATGGTGAGAAGATGGAAGCACCAATACCACTTCTTAGAGTTCTTCTACTCAAGAAACTTTAGAAAGATGGATGCTACACAAGTATGATAAGTAAAAGTAGATCTGTAATTGTTCTGAAATGAGAATTAATATAATGTGCTTGGACATCTCAATTAAGAGCTCAAAGTTTCATTTGACACATCTCAAAAAGGCAGTCATAATTACTCCTAGAAGTATCGAGAAATTATCCTCTTATTAAAAAACTACTATGAAAATGACATGTAACTAGAGAAATCAAAAGGGTCATTGTGAAGTAAAGAAATAGTATCATCCACATTTTTAGAGGAATCGAAACTTCTCAAGATATTCCTCTCTCAAAGCATGGCAGGCAACCTCCCAAATGAGAGTATTGACATCTTATCCTCCCTGAGATACATCATTGAGCAAACAACAGTTGATAACAAGTATATTAGATTGAGTGAACATCTACGATATGGGTTGAAAATGCTTCATCATTGAATTCTCTTTGAAGACAACTGCTAACCATGTATTAAGAGGAAATTTGGAGACTGAAATTTGTAGATAGGGGTACATGTAAAAGATGTGAGTGTAAAACTTAAGGGGAAATAACTCACATGTCTACTTTTTTAAAAACTAAATTACTATAATTGTCAACATTATTTTTTTAACATTATATGCCAATTTGATTGAATATTCACTTCAAATTTTTCTCTCGCCCCAAAATTTTCCTACGCCCAACGATTTTCGCACGCCACACAATTTTCTGACGCCCATGCAATTTCTCTCCCGCGACTGCAATTTTCTCTATCCATTGCAATTTAAAGGTTAGAGTTGAGTAAGATCTGTTCGTTTAGGGTCCTTGAACTATAATATGCGGTTTTTGTTGGCCTGCTTTGCTGTTAACATATCCTTTAATCTGCGCTTGCAATTGTGGTCTTCAAGGTTTAATTTCTTCTTTTTATGTGGAAGCCTTTTTGTTTGTAGAATTATGTTGAGATTTAATTTGGTTCAAGTTTCTGTGAGTGTCTGGTATTTAGTTCTCTTCTCTAATCGATATGATCTCTTCTAGCATTTGTGTAATACAACTTCTATTCAAGTTTAATTCATTTGTTAGCATTGGTGTAATACAACTTTAATTTAGGTTTGATTCACTTGTTAGAATTTGTGTAATACAGTTTCAATTTAGGTTTAATTTACTTGTTAGAATTTGTGCAATACAACTTCAATTCATGTTTAATTCACTTGTTAGCATTAGTGTAATACGATGTACTTTGGTTTCACAGTACTTTCAATATTTTTTCCTTGAATTTCGTGCGTGTATAAAGACTTTTTGTAAATATGTTTCTAGCTTTGTTTTGTAGGAAATGTTTTCGAAACCAAAACGCAGAAGGCTGTGAAGAATGAGTGCAAAAGTGACCCACGAAGGCCATCAACCGCCCGTCATCCCATCGACGAACCGTAGATGGTGACTGTCGATTGGAGGACCAGGCATCTGGAAGCAACTAGGGGAATTATGACCAAGTGTGGGTCTACGAAAGGATCGACAGTCCATCGACTGATCGAAGGACCATCCTGTCAAAATGTCGATCTGATATGAGAATGTCCTAGTACCCGATGTTGAAGAAAATTTAAATATGGAACAACGAGAAGCATCGATGAATGGTAATTTAATCGATGGACCGTGTTGTTGGTCCGTCGATTGGATCAGAGAAGATGTAAAGTGAAGGCTAAGAAAAAATGCTATGTCTGGACTTACGGAGGCAGTCGACGATCCGTAATTTTATCGACGGAACGTTTGAAGGGGTCGTCAATTCAATTCAAGTGCTGAAAAAAAAATTCATTAGTTGAATTCCTTTTAATTTAGTACACTAGTTTTTATAAATAGGGTGTAAAACCTCGTTTTTGGTGTTGGATTCTATTTCTAGATTACTTAGTTTTGTTCTTGGAGATTTATCTTTGCAACTTGGACATTAATTCAAATTTCCGGATTTGGTTTTTAAAATAATTGTGTGAATTCAAGTTGAATTTCTAGATTTTCTTTTCTTTGAATTTGTGAAAGTAAGTTCATGATTTATTATTTATCAACTATGAATTGTGTTCTTCTATGCATGGGTAACCAAATCCACAACTAGGGTTGTGGGAACCACGGGTCATTAAAAAAATAAACCTAGATAAATAACAATTCTCAAATAGGTTATTTCGTGCATCAATAATTCTTTCATTTAGAATTCTTTTTAACGAGCGCACACGTAAACAATTTCCTTATTGCTACTTGCCGGACCAAGGGGGTAGTTAATAGGAAAATAATTATCGACATAGATATAGTGGGATACTATATAAGAGGCTCGTTTCAACTGGTACAAAGTAACAACTTAGCCATACATCAAATATGATGCTGAATATGAAGTAAAGGTAGGGGTTAGTAACATATACATGCGTAGCCGGACCAAGGTACGGGTTGAAATTCTATAAATGCCGGACCAAGAATTTAGCGATACATAACTTATCACTTTGCATGCAAAACACTAGGGAAGTATTGTTATAGCTAGGATTATGGCGTTATGAACCTATATGGAACACGTACACCCTAGTTTCTCTCACAACTTGATACACACCAACAATTCACTGTTGCTACTTGTTTGTTTTCGCAATATTATAATACTTTTGTTTCACAAAACCCCTTCTTTAATTACTATTTTTCGGAAAGGACTTGACTAAATAGAAGTAATCCTGCATTGAAGTTAAGTATAAACCATTTTCCTCGTGGGATCGACCCCAATTTAATAGTTGTGTTCTTTACTTGATACGACCGCTTATACTTCTTTAGGGAAGTGTAATTTGAGCGTATTAAATTTTGGCGCCGCTGCCAAGGAATGTGAATTTTAGATTAACTTCAATAACAATTATTGAATTTTAGTATGTGGATTTTAGATTAACTTTAAAAACAATTATTGAATTTTAGTAAAAAATTTACCTAATTTTAATTTTTTCATTTGTTTTTGTTTTTCTCAGGTTTAACTCTAGTGTATGACAAGTACATGGATTCGAGGAGAAGCAACGCTTCACTTCAATCTTAAACTTAATAGGACACTCCGAAGGATGAATAATCAACAGAATCCCGCAAATCTGGGTGATGGGATCAACCGTCTACCTCCTCCACCGGTTGATGCTCACAACCAAGTGATTGTGGAAGACCCTGGTGATGATGCTTTAATGAGACAACCTCCCATCCAACGCCCTCAAGAGTTCTATAGGGGAAACATTAACATCATTTATTCTGATAGGCCTCTTGTCCTACCTCCTCTACCACAGGGTCACACAGTTGTGGTAACAGTAGATTGATGCAAATGCTCAGCGACAGAGGTTTGTTTTCGGGTCTATCATCTAAGGATCCACATGCTCACATCGCCAAACTGAGGTCGGTGTGCAAGATTTGTGTACGAAGGCCAGACTGGGGCATGGACGTCATCGAGTTAATAGCGTTTCTCTCTCACTAACAGGAGAGGCCGCAATATAGTTTACTTAGTTGCCCTATGATTCAATCTATACTTGGGATCAATTGAGGGATGTGTTCTTAGCACAGTATTACCCGGTGTCCAAAAACCTCAACCACAAATATAGAGTGAAAAACTTTGTGGAATTACCTGGGGAGTCGGTGAGTAGGTCCTGGGATAGATTTACTTCTTACATGAGAGGACCACCGCATTGATGATGATTCGTTGAAAGAGTAATTCTATCGGGAGAAAAATATTAATAATAAGGCAGTGCTTGATACTATTGCAGGTGGTTCTTATGGTGAGCGCACATATGAAGAGATAGTAGAGAAGTTGGAGAAAATCTCTTGAAACAATAAGGCTTGAAGCACTTGGAAGTCTGACAGTGGGAGAAACACATATGCAGTGCAAGCTACTCACAACCCCGCCGCAGATGAGATTCGTGAAAAGATGGCTCCAATGAGAAAGAAGCTCGGGTTGGTATTGAAACATGTCACTGGAGGTGCAGAGCTAGTAAATACGGTAAATTATTTGACTAAACCACCACCTCTAGTGGATTACTACTATGAAGAGGATTCTTATGCACTGAATAAGCAGACAGGGGGTTTTCGATCGATCGCCCAAGGCTTCAATCAGGAGAATTGGCACCAAGGTCAAGGAAATCAAGTTTTGAACTATGGGAATTACAATACAGATGGCCTTTATATTCAAGATGGAAACTACAATCGCGACAACAACTTCAATCGAGGTAACAATGGTAACGGACACGATCGAAGTGAGACCTATGTTCTGCCTCAAAAGTGGGAAGTTGCTCCTTGGGATGGTGGAGGTAGTATGGCGCGAGTTGAGGATATATTGCAGAAGTTTATGAGGAGGTTTGATGTTATTGATTAGCACACCAAGGAATTTAGGGGTGATTTGCTAATATTGGGCAAAACGTAGATCACATGCGGTTTTAATCAAGCATCTTGAGTTATAAATGGCCCAGTTTTCTTCTACTCTGAACCCACATCGATCGGGCACTCTTCCTAGCTATACCATTCAAAATCCAAAAAATTGATGGATATTGCATGGCAGTCACTACTCGAGGGGGTAAGCAAATCACTGATTCACCTACGCCATTTATATTAGATGATGAGGTGAGAAAAAATGATTATGTAGTGGAGGCTAGTAGTGAGTTGATGGACGAAGCGGGTGAAAGAAGCAGAGGTACCCCAAAAGGTGATTCCCATTCATAGACCACCAGCACCATTCCCTCAAAGATTGGTAAAGAAGACTGGGAAGGTAAATACTGGTGTTTTTTCACTATTTTGAAATAAATTTCCATCAATGTCCCTTTGATAGAAGGTCTAGAAAAAATGACCGGTTATGCCAAGATCATGAAGGATATGATAATAAAGAAGAGATTGGTATGTTTTTAGGATGATGACCGAATGCAGCATTGTAGTGCTATTGATACAAGGTCTCTTGTGCAAAAAAAAGAAGATCCGGGAGCTTTCACTATTCCATGTATTATCGGTTTGTTACACTTTGCTAAAGCACTATTTGATCTCGGTGCAAGCATAAATCTCATGCCTCTCTCCATTTATATGAAATTGGTTTTGGGTTGACCCAAAGCCTATTGCGATGCGGTTATTGATGGCCGATCGAATAGTGAAGAGGCCTATTGGGATAGTCTATGATATGCTCGTGAAGGTGGAGTTGTTTATATTTCTGGGCGATTTTGTGATTCGTGACTGTGAGGTAGATTTTGAGGTGCCTATTATTATTGGGAGGCCATTTCTTGCTACTGTTCACACTTGGTTGATATGGAAAAAAGGCAGATGAAGTTTAGGTTGAACAATGAAGAAGCAACTTTCAACATTCGTAGGTCCATGAAGCAGAGTGGTGAGATCCAAACGGTATCTTCTATATCCTACAGGGTGAGAGTATGTCTGAGGTACAAATCGAAGAGCGCCTTGGTGTTGAGGCACTGGCGGCAGTGATCATGAATTTTTAGAGTAATGGTATTAAAGAGTATGGTTCGTTGGTTTTGGAACTTGAACGAGGTGAATTTCGATCAAAACCAAATAAATTGGAGTTAGATATAAAGCATCGCGAGTCTCCACCCGTGAAACAATCTATTGAAGAGACCCTAAAATCAGAGCTTATGGCTCTACCACCTCATCTATGGTATGTATTCTTGGGAAGAGATGAAACTTTTCCGGTAATCATTAGATCATATTTGAATGTGTAACAACTATAGTGTTTGGTAGAAGTATTAAAGAGGTTCAAACGAGCCCTTGGTTGGACTATTCCGGACACTATTGGGATCTCACCCGGTATTTTTTCACACAAAATCCAACTCATGCCCGATCATAAGCCAAGTATTGAGCACAAAGACGTTTGAATCCCACATATGCCAAGAGGTGAGTGAGAAGGGATATCATTATAGTGGTTAAATATAATAGTCATATGTCTATATGCAAATAGTACTTGGGTATCTCTGTTCAGTGTGTGGCCAAAAAGGGGGAATCAATAGTAGTAACCAATGAGTAGGAAAAACTCGGTTCCAATGATGCCGGTTTTGAACTAGATGGAGAGTTGTATGGATTACTGGAAATTGAATGTCATGGAAGAGAAGATCAGTTTCTCTATGCCCTTCATGGGACCAGATGTTAGATAGACCCGCAGGCAAAAGGATGGTTCTATTTATGATGGTTTTATTCGAAGGTATAATTCAAATGTTCTATTGCACCAGTAAGATCAAGAGAGAAAAACCTTACTTTCCCCTATGGACGTTCGTATTCAAGAAGGATGCCTTTATGTTGTGTATGCACTGGATATTTTGTAGAGATGCATGATGTTTTGTCGATATTCATCCGATGAGTGGAGGACACTATTGAGGTGTGAGGGATTACGTTCAGTTGTGTGGCCTTTGATCGTTTTTTGAGTCACTTGGACGAGGTTCTCAAAAGATGTGAAGATTGTAACATTGTGCTAAATTTGGAAAAATGTAACTTCATGGTGAAAAAAGGTATTGTATTGGGCCTTAGCATTTAGAGAAGGAAAAAGAGGTTAATCGAGCAAAAGATGAGGTTATAGAGAGACTTCCACCATCCATCTTTGTAAAAGGTGTGAGAAGTTTTTTGGGGCATGCAGTCTTCTACCGGAGGTTTGTTAAGGATTTCTCGAAAATTAGTCATCCTCTGTACATGTTACTTAAGAAAGAATGTAAATTCTATTTTGATGAATCCTATCTGAATGCCTTTGGAATGTTGAAAAGAAGTTGGTGTCTGTACCCATAATTATTACCCTGATTCGAGTAAGCCATTTGAGATGATGTGCTATGCTAGCGGGGTTGCTCTTGGTGTGGTATTAGGAAAAAGAAGGGATAAAATCCTTCACCCATCTATTATTCTAGAGAGGCCTTAAATGAAGCAGAAAAGAACTACACTATGACTGAACAAGAGCTCCTTACGGTAGTATTTGCTTTCGAAAAATTTCACTCAATATATTGCTTGGCATGAGAGTCTATAGTTGCATAATGAACATTCCGCTTTGAGGTAGTGATGGCACTAAGGATTCGAACCAAGGTTCATTAGATGGGTGTGACTACTATGCAAGGTGTATTTTGAGGTGAAAGATAGGAAAAGGGACTGAAATAAAGTTGGCAATCACTTGTCCAGATTAAAAGATATGAAGCATGCGAGAGTGGGTGAAAAGGCTGAACTTTGATGATATCTTCCATATGAGCAGTATCTGCCGGTTCTCATGACTGGATTCATGGTTCGCCAATTTTGGAAAATTATCTAGCTAGCTGATATAGTCCCATTTAGAATTATCCTTCATCAGAGGAAAAAGGTCATTGCATGATGTGGAAAAAGTCTATTGGGATGAGCTTAATATCGGAGTTGGCTGATGGCAGTATTCGCTGTTGCGCTGCCGGAAGTTTCAGATGATAAGCGTTGGATTGCATGCCATTCCTAGCCTGTGGGTGTGGTAATCATAGTGGTTAATCGGAATTGCATTTTTTAAAAGAATTTTTGTTTTTGCAATGTGGGTACTATTGGCCAACATTCACAAAGATTTCTCATGAGTGCGCCAAGTATTGGATAGGTGCAGAAGAGGAGATGGAGGAGGAATTTCGAAGAGTGGAAAGAGCTCCTTAAAATTCCATTTCAGCGATTGGTGTTTGATGTATGGGGCATTGATATATGGGCCTTTTGTGGAGTTCTTCATTGATGAAATAATTCTTTTGGCAGTGGATAGTGTCATCAAAATAGGTGGAGATTGGAAGATAAGATATGCACTGCCCAATAATGAAGGGAAGAGTGTCACCGCGTTGTTGAAAAAGAACATCTTCTCTAGATTTGGCACACCTAGGGCCATTATTAGTGATGGGGGATCCTACTTGTGCAACAAGTTGTTCATAGGGCTATTGGAGAAATATAGGTTCGCCAAAATGTAGCCACTCCATACAATCCATAGACTAATGGGCAAGTTGAGGTGTCCAACTGAGAGATCAAGCAGATCTTGTCGAAAACGGTCAATTCTAATTGAACAGATTAGTCAAGGAGGATTAATGATGCTCTTTGGGCCTATCGAAATGCATACAAGACCCCCATAGGTCTCCATACCAACTTGTATATAGGAAGGCATGTCACTTACCCGTTGAGTTAGAAAACAAGTCCATGTGGGTGAAAAAGAAACCGAAGATGGATTGAAATGAAGTAGTGGAACATATACTTAACAAGTTGAAAAAGCTTAATGAGTTTAGCCTAAAATCATATGAAAGTTCAACCATCTACAAACAGAAGATAAAGAAGTACCATGACCAAAAGACTGAGAAGTGAGAATTTGCGGTTGGGGACTTTGTGCTTCTATTCAACTCTAGGCTACGCGTGTTTCTGGGCAAACTCAAGTCCAAGTGGACCTGGCCATTCCTTATTACCAAAGTGTTCCCACAAGGAGTGGTTGAGTTGGAGAACAAGGAGGGTGAAAAGTTCATGGTCAATGGGCAAAGAATCAACATCTACCTAGGGGATGAGGAGAGTGCCCATGAAGTTGTTGAGGCATATAATCTTGATGAAGTCTGAGTAATCAAGAGTCTTGCGTCGTTCCGCGACTTTAAATCAAGCGCTTCTTGGGAGGAAACCCAAGGAGTATCTTCTAACCACAATAGGTTTCTTTGTTTTCTTTTTAGGAACATTTGCATTCTCTTGTTTTGTTTTGTAGTTTACTCATATTCCTGTGTTATTTTTTAGTGTATTGGCTAGAGAGTAAGTTTAGGGTCCATGCATCGAAAGTGTCCAGAAAAACACAAAAAGAATAGCTTAATGGGTGTTTAGTATGCACGGACCAAACCAATGAAATCTGCGGATGGTGCACAGATCTATGGACCATCGATGATGTTCGTAGATCCCAGGTATTTCTTAAAATATGGTATAAATATGAGCACAATTGGCTGTCTAGCCGATGGTCCGTCGACTGACTTAAGTACTGTAGATGGAGTATCGTCTATTCTAAAAAACCAGTGACCCAACCCGACCCGACTGGCTATATAAAAAATTAAACCATTCAGTTACCTTCTCGCATCTTTTCAAATTCTCTCCCAACCGTTTCCCCCTTATTCCCTTCCCTCTCCATTAACTCCCACACCCACTCCCTTCCATTTTCTGAAAAATCCCTACAACTCCCAAACTCACTGAAGTCCCAAAACCCTAACCTCTCCATTTTCTACTCCGTCTCCCTTATTTTCTCCAGTCAGTTTTTGACGGCAGGCACGTAGGTTGATTATTGAGAAGATCACCCACTCACTTATTCCACTACTGATATCAGGCATTTCAATTTACTTAGTTTAATGAATTCTCGTTCATTTGCTGTTGAAAAAGCCAAAATTGTATGTGGCTCTTTATTAGGGCCAAATTTGCATGTTAAAATTGTTAATTGGGGATTCTATGTCCCTAGAATTATAGAATCTGAATGGGTTGGAGGTGGAATTTGTGTCAATATGATTGTTGTTATTCCGACTTAGGGTTTGATATCCTCGTAGAATTTGTGATCGACATTTGCGAAATCGAAGCCCTAAGGATGATGAATTAGTCTTCTACTTGTTATTATGTGTTGGGTGAACTTGTGATTTTCTAAAAGTTTCTCAAAATTGGTGTTTAGCAGCATGTCCTAAACCTGTCTCTGACCAACAAAAAGAGACCGCGTCTGCGGACCATCAGTTTATTGAAGGACCATCGATGGCTAAATTCTAAATCTTCTTAACTTTGGAACGACGGAAGTGGACTACGGTCCGTCGATTGATTGATAGGCCGGTCTGCATTATTCTAAGTGTCTGTCGATGGAAGTAGACTACGGTTCATCAATTGATCGACGGGCCATTATTTATATCCGTTTTTTCTAAAGCAGAGGTCTATGAATGTAGACTTATAAATTTGCTAAGTTTCCACCGATGGACCGTTGGTTCATCCACGGGCCGTCAATAGTGCCCGTCTCCCAATACTGCAATTCTGCACTAGCCTAGGTCTTGTGTATCCAGGCTCTGCTTTGATCATCTTTCTTGTGTCGTTTGATTACATTGAGACTACCAATTTTATTTTAAGGTACTTATGGCCCCGAAACAAGACCTCGTTTATTCTTGCGGTAGGTCCAAGTTAGTGGCACATTCTCGGCAGTTGATAGGCATGTCCAATGATGAGAAAGATCCAAAATACGTGCCCCCGGTACCCGGACCCCTACACCAGCTGTTAGATTCACTTGAGCCACCCAAGAAGGGGATTCGACGTAGTTAACTGCCTCTGAGCTGATGAGGACGAGCACACTGACTAGACACACCTCAAGTCTGCATAGGTTCTGAGGAAGCATCTGGCTCTAAGGAGGCTTCAGGTTCAGAGTCGGTCCACTCCATGGGGTCGATGAGGTCACTACCTCCAATTCCGGATCAGAGGGAGCAAGTAATCTAGGCATCTGCCTGACCGCAATGCCTTATATGATGGACCCAGAGTCGGAGTCCTGCTCCGGGCACCAAACATGATGTACCCTGCATGATTCATGACCCAGGCATAATGGTGGTAACATTGATGGTCAGTATTAGATCTACAAGGACGACAAGAATATGAACGAAAAGATGGTGATGACTCGGGTGGTGACTGTGGAGCGAAGAGTGTTACAAGGAGTCATCACACAGTCCCTGATGTGCATAGACTGTTTACCTTCCACAGAATTAAGTGGATGTCTAGGAGTCTGGGTTCATACAGTGAGGATATTGTGCGAGAGTTCTACGCATCATACGTGGAGACTCTCCTAGGTGTTTTGGACAGACGATCGAAACCTCTCAAACAGGATCCACTCACAGAGATTCTTGTTCGAGGCTGCCGGGTGGAAATTTATTCTACTTCCATCCGTCGCTTCCTGTACGGTGGGTCGACTGATTCCGCGAGGGTTCCCCTCACTCTAGAGTTCGACTACAGGTGAGAGGTTGTCAAGAGTGACAAGTTTCTGCGGAGCAGAGATTAGAGATCAAACTAGGTGTTGGACCCCAGAGGCCTTATCAAGAAGGCTAACCTTTCCTTTGCAGCCAAGTTCTTCTGGTTGTTAGTCCGCCACCGCCTTTCCCTCACGGCAGCAAATAATATCCTTACCTAGGATAGAGCGGTCCTGATAGTAGCACCGGTAGCCGAGTTAGATATCGACTGTGTGAGGTTGTTGATCTCCGTGATTCATGAGAGGGATTTTAAGTGTAACGACCTGTTTAGTCGTTTTGAGCAGCAGATTTTATTTCTGGAAAAATAGGCTGAGGCGACGGACCCCACGACGGACCGTCATGAGCCGACGGACCGTAGCAGGGTCTCGGTTTTCAAAACACTTGGAAAATTGAAATTGCGGTAGTGACAATCGACTCTCTGACACTATCGTAACGACAAATGGCAGGGGGGGGGACGGACCGTAACAGGTGGACGGACCGGCACAGAGTTCTCATGGGAAATCCACCTCTGGACCTTGCGACGACCTGCAGGAAGGACCGTCGCAGGCACGACGGGCCGTCACAGGTTGCGCATCCCAATTGTGGGCAGGATTCTTATACGTTTTTAAGGGACGTTTTTGACTATTCCTGCTGTTAATTATAAAGTTAGGGGGTTAATGTTAATCCGTTCTAATTACTTGGGGGTTAAAAAGATGAGGTAACCTTAAGTTAATTAGTGGGTTATTTTGCATCTTTATTCTTAAGTTATATACTAATTAGTGGTAAAAGAAAGAGGTTTGAATACGAGAAAAAGAAAAAGATAGAAAGAGAGGGAGAAACGAGGAGGACAACAAGGGTCTTGAGGAATTTTGGCTTGCTTGGATCAACAGAATTTCGGTGGAGGGTGAGTAGGTTTATGGTTTTATGCTCACTAGTAGTAAACTCTTAATAGCGAAGGAATTGGCTGGGGTGGGTATATAAAGTTTTCTAATTGCTTAATTGGTGTGTATGCATGAGGGTGATGTTATATATATGATGTGATGAAACCAACAAGCATGATGATGAAAGCTATTGCATCCCAAATATTGCTTAAAAAACCTTAATCTCTTGTTAATGATGATGTCTTGAATAAAAGAAGACTTGATGAACTAAAGTGTTGAGATGATGACGCCCTTGGTTATAAAAGAGGCTTGATGAAAATTTAATAGAATGAGATTAGTGGGGGGGAAAAGCAATTAGGGTGTCACGTACCGCCACATAGAATTAGTGGGACGGGTTGTCACGAACCAACACGTAGATGTAGGGGATCGGACTAAGTGTCAACATAACGAAACGTAGAAATTAGTGGGACGGCTTGTCACGACCGAAACGTAGATGTAGGGGATCGGAGAGTTAAGGTCACGTACGGCACATTGAAGTAGTAGGGGATCGGAGTTGTCACGTTCCGACACATAGCAGTAGGGGATCAGAGTGTAACGTATCGACACAAGAGGAATAAAGATAACTGAATCTGAAGATGCTATATAGAATAATCCTCCCCAAAGAACATTGTTTACCAAAAAGAGTTATGGTGCATTGTGGAGCTTGAGTCCTCATAGATATGATCCGTGATATTATACAATGTGATGTTCTATTAAGGTTGCTATCACCGTAAGAATATAGTTGATTTTATGATGGTGTCTGAGATATATGGCTTTCTATTTTGAGTTGGGGCGATGATACCTACTCAGTATTGTGGTTGTGTATGACCCACCTATTTATGTTTCTTCTTGTTTATTTGTGGAGGGCCGCAAACTTGCGTCATTTCGATCTCAACAGTTGATTCTAGGCCAAGCCATTCGTCACACCGGATCTCAGGGGTGCAGCTAATGCTTCTAGCGTGGACTGCATTCTCCTTCCTCATGTCTCGATGCCTTGAAGTTTTCGGCCATAGACAGCTGTACTTGTATTTGTTTTAGCTCTTAGAAGTTCTCTTAGTTTAGTAATTGATCATAGATGTTCTGGTTTGTGGAATGACTTCAGATTGGGGACTATAGATGTGATTTCAGAAGTTATTGAATTGTCTTTTATTTAGGTGTTTTTGAAGGTCTTCAGCATTGCTTTATGTTGATATTACAATTGACATGATAAGGTTTAGATTGGTTGGTTCGCTCACATAGGAGGGTAAAGTGGGTGCAGTCGCGGCACGGTGTTGGGTCGTGACAACTTGGTACAGAGCATTAGGTTCTTGGTCTCATCACACCAAGACAGGTCTAGTTCTAGTAGAGTCTTAAAGAACGGTGAGGGGGAAGCCTTTACTTTCTTTGGAGAGGCTTAAGACTTTAGGAAATTCCATTCTTTCTTTCTTTCTTTGTGCTTTACCTGGGATCCCAATTGATCTATAGGTGATACAAATTGGTTATCTGGACCATCTTCACTCTATTTCGCAGATGGTTAGAATAGAGAAACGACTCACGCCAACATCAACTCAGAAAGACAAAGATGGCATCGAGCCAGCCACTGGGGCTGTAGCGCGAAGTGAACAGTGGCAGAGGCCGCGGTAGAGGTCAAGGGAGGACTGCCTACTAGAGGGAGAGGCCGAGCCCTAGCCCAATCTTGGTATCAGGGGCGGTGACTCCTCCACCGACTGAGGAAATGGTAAGAGACAGGGGAGGTGGGGGAATATGAACAGTAAAGAATGAGGAAATGCCACCCCAACTACCCCAGAGTATGATCAATCAGGTTCTCGCTTATCTTAGGGGTTGTCTGATCAGGGTCAGGCACCCCAATGTTTTCTACACAACACCCGGCCGGTGCAGAGGTACAACATGACAGCCAATATAGCCCTCGATATGGATGCCTCATGAACATAGCGCACGTTTCCACGCTTCGGACTACTGGGCCTTTTTATAATGACAAAGGCTCAGCATGACGTTCATGTAGTTCTTGAATTGAAACCTCCAGTCTTCAAGGGGGCAGAAATCTGAGGATGCTTACGATTTTCTGGTTGACTGTCATGAAGCTACTACACAAGATGGGGTATCGTAGAATGGTTGGTGTTGAGTTCGTGATGTTACAGTTTCACGGGGAACGCCAACCTGTCTCGGATTGGGTGGCGGTCAAATTTGAGTGTCAACCAAAAAGAGGCACCCACCTATATGACTTGGGCCTCATTCTCACGCTTGTTTATGGACGAAGTATTCAGATATTCCCCCGGACTTGAGGGGATAGGAAAAGGGATGAGTTCTTAAAGCTTAGAGCAATGGTAGGATGTCGGTCATGATATGAGATAAGTGTCTGAAATATACAGATATTGCCACCCAAACTTTGTTTCAGCCACCAGAGCGGATTCGCCGGTTTTGTGAAGGGTGTTGAGATAGAGGTTGCGAATTCAGCTTGACAGGTAGCAGGCCACAGCGAATCTTTTCAAGAGGTCGTATAGTAGACCTTGGAGTATAGGTGGAAGGAGTGAAGCCAGGATGAATTCACCATGCAGCGGACATCAAAGAGGTTTCGAAAGGCGAGGTGAGGTTTAATGGTTCTTACTCTATGACGGACAGGGTTTCGGAGTTACTCAGTTCGACCCATTCAGTCTTCACTAAAGACTGTAGGTTGGTGTGGTCCACATCAGGATCCGATAACAATCTCTCGAGAGAACCTGATGCCCGACTCCAGAGAATTGTTATGGTATAAGGGGAGAGGCTGCTTTGGAACATCTTAGGAGGAATTGTTCCCAATCAGAGTTATAGGCCCCCACTAGCTAGAGGTAGAGGTTGGTCAGTAGTAGATGGCCGTTATCTGGAGGACGTGGTTGGTCCGGAGGTAATGGTCGGTCACAAAAATCGGCTGGGGTGATATGGGGCAAAAACTGGAGCCACTAATCACAAACATGGTAGCGTTCAACGGACAAACAAACGAAAGGCATTTGGTTATGCTTTCCCTGGGACGATAGGGAGCGGAGACACTGATGCTGTATCCAGGTAATCTGCTGGTTGTGATTGCATGGCTTCCGTATTGTTTGATCATGGATCCACATTTCTTATGTTATCTTGATAATTGCAATGGTCTAAATTACATTGTGAATTATTTGATATTGCCTATTCGTAAGTTTCTACTACGGTGGTGGTCTGTGGTAGTGAAAAGTATATAGGTTCTTGTTGTGAACTTTGTGGGGAGCAACATTATTAGATTAGTTATCTTAGAAATGGTTGATTTGAGTAATTCTGGGTTTGACTTGGCCTCTTCGCATTGCGATTCTTGGATTGTAATGCTAAAACAGTGACGTTAGCAAGCCTCTGGACATAATCCGTTAGTGTTGGAGGGTGACTACCTTCCAATCGTGCCATTAATCTCCTTTCTTCGTGATAAGAAAGGGTAGTTAAAGGGTGTTTTAGCTTTCTTGGCACATCTCAAGGATGACACTCCCCAAGTACTTGACTGAGTCGGTTTCGGTGGTCCGTGATGTTTCTGGATGTGTTCCTGCGATTCTGCCTGGTATGCACAGATAGGGATATTGACTTCTGTATTGATCTTGAAAACAGGGTCACTCGCCCATTTCTATACCCCCCTTATAGAACTGGCTCAGCGGAGGTTAACGGAGAGTTAACAGCCCAACTCAAGAGTTGGTGGAGCAAAGGCTTCATTAGACCAAGGCATCTCCTGGGTGTTCCGGGTTTGTTTGTGAAGAAGAAGGCATGGGAGTTTTCTGGAATGTGCATAGACTACAGGCAGTTGAACAAGCGGTAACAATAAAGAACAAGTATCCTTTACTCGCATTGATGCTTGTTCGATCAGTGTTAAAAGGTTGCTTGTGTCTTCTCTTAAGCATTGACTTGAAGATCCGGTTATAATCAATGAAAATACAGGCAACGGAGGATGTGACAAAGACTGCTTTTAGAAACCAGGTATGGGCATTACAATTGTGTAGTGATGTTTTCTGGTCGTACGAATTGCCCCTGCCCTGTGTTCATGAGTTTGATTGAAATGAACGGGATTTTAAGCCATATTTGGATCTCTTTGTGATCGTATTATTGAGGATTATACTGTATACTCTAAAAGTAAGGAGGAAACATGAGGAGCATTTGAGAATGGTAGTGGAAATGTTGAGGGAGAAAAGATTTTTGGCCAAGTTCGCTAAGTGTGAGTTTGGCTAGATTGCAGTGTCCTTCTTGGGGCAAGTGGATTTCCTCCAAAGAATGGGAAGTGATGGTGGGATCCTACTAAGATCGAAGTAGTGAAGAATTGGGTAGTAAGACATACAATGTTGGTGTCAGAAATAAAAGACTTTGTTGGTTTAGCTAGCTACTACCGCGATTTGTCAAGGGATTCTCTTCTATTGCTTCCCAACTGACGAACTTGCATAAGCAGAATGTCCATTTGTATGGTCGGCTGAGTGCTCTGTGAGAAAGCTTCAGAAGCCTGCAAGACTCTGTTGACTACAGCACCTATCCTTACCTTGCGGTGGAGCGGTAAGAACTTAATGATTATTGTGATTGTATCGGATTCGGGTTTTGGGTGCAGTGTAATGAGAGAAAAATGTGATTGCTTATTCTTCGAGGCCAATTAAAGGTGAAATGAACGTAATTATCAGACCCATGATTAGAGTGGCTGTAGTGGTGTTGGGGCTTGCATTAAGCAATGGAGCCACTATTTATTGGGGTTAAGTGTGAGGTCTATACGGATGCATGTAGTCTACCAGTAGGTCTTCACTCAGAGAGATGAATTGAGAAGAGGAGATGGATGGAACTACTGAAGGGGTCTACGACTCAGATTTTGTATTCATCGGGGAAGGCGAATCGAATGTGTGCTGATAGCGGATGCTTTAAGTAAAGAAAGGGCCGGGAAGCATGGGAGTTAGTCACTTGCGCAAGTCTAGACGCAAATGGGATAGAGAAGTTCAGATTCTAGCTAACGACCTTATGAGATTAGAAGTAAATGAGAAGGGCGAGGATTTTAGCTTGTGTGGAGGCAAGATCTTTCCTTCCTGACAGATCAAGGGGAAACAGTGTGATGATGAGGAACTACTAAGCCGAATTCGACGATAAAGGGTGGGCGAGGAACGAGGTAAAGACGAAATAATGGATGAGAGGAAGGATGTTGAGAATCAAGGGAAGGGTATGTGTACCCCGTGTTGATAGATTTGATCCCCACTATTCTTACCAGGATGGCTCATCTTCTGGGTATGATATAATCCTGGGGCAACCAAGATGTACGGACCTTAAGAAACAACTTTGGTGGTCAGTAGAATGAAGCGTGATATTGGTGGATTTTATGCCAAATGTCCAAACTGTCAACAAGTAAAGTACAATGAATACACAAAGGCCCGGAGTAACACTTCAGAGACTGCCCATTCCGGGAATGAAAATGGGAGAGAGATGCATATGGGACTTCGTGGTTGGTCTTCCAAAGAAATGGGTAAGTTTGATTCCATTTGGTGATGTGGATAGGTAACTACGTCTGCTTCAGTCATTTCCGGTCAAGGTGACTTACAATGCCAGAGAAAGTTCGCCAAACTTTACATCTCAGAGAGAGTGTTCGGTTTGCATTGGGTTCCACTATCAATCCTATCAGATAGAGGTACGCAGTTACTTCTAGTTTTGGAAAAACATTGCATGTGGATTGGTACTATGTTGGATACTTAGTTAACCGTTCCATCCTCAGACCGATGGTCAGTCTGAGGCTGAAAGATTCAAGTGTTGGAGGATAGGCTTCGTGCGTGTGTGATAGAATTGGTGGTATTGGGAGAACTTCTTACCCTTAGAGGAGTTTTCATACAATAATAGCTATCACTCGAGTATGGACATGCTCCATTTGAAGCACTTGTATGGTAGGAGATGTAGGTCCCCCATTGGTTGGTTTGATGACATTTCGAGGTTAGGGCTTGGGGTACTGATCTTTGGAGGGATTCGATCAGAGATAGAGAAGTGTGAAGTCCATTCAAGGAAAAAAAAGATTCTAGCGGGCAAAGTAGGCAAAAAGAATATAATGCAGATCGAAGGTTCGAGATTGGGAGTTAGGAGGTGAGCAAGTTTGCTGGGAAAAGTTTCACACCATGAAAGGGGTGATCGGTGATGCGGTTTGGTAAAAAGAGGAAGGACAGCTAGTTCCACAGGTAAATGGGTCCCTTTGAAGTACTTAAGCGAGTAGGGGACGGTGGCTTATGAGTTGAGCCTTGCCTCCAGGGCTGTCCGGAGTTCATCAGGTATTCCATTGTGTCGATTGTTGAAAAGATTTACATGGGGCGGAAACTACATTATCGTGGGATCAGTTTTGCTCGTGCGAATTTGTCTCTGAGGAAGGAGACTGTTGCTATTCCAGTTAGAGAAATTCGCAAGTTGAGATCAAGGGAGATTGCATCCATCAAAGTTCATTGGAAGAATCGACCCGTTGAAGAAGCAGCCACTTGGGAGAAGGAGGGCAGATATGCGAGAAAGATACCACATCTGCATTTACAGATCTTAAGGTATTCCTTTTCGCCCTTGTTTTTACACTTCTTTTGATCGTTCGGGACGAACGATTCGGGTAAACTGAGGTATCTATTGGAACGGACCTATTTGTCTTTTGAGCAGAAGATTGTTATTTATGCGAAAAAATTCGGCTGAGGGCGACGGAGCCCCACGACGGGGACCGTCATTGAGCACGACGACCGTCGCAGGGGTCTCGTTTCCAAAACAACTGGAAAATCTGAAATTGGGTACTGAAAATCGACTCTCTGAACTTCGTAACGAAATGGCAGGACGGTACCGTCACAGGGCATGACGGACCGTACAGAGTCTTCAGTGGCAACCACTCTTGGACTTGCGACGCCCTGCAGGACGGGACCGCGCAGGCGGCGGGCCGTCGCAGGTTGCCGCAATCCCAGTCTGGGTAGGATTTCCATACGTTGTAAGGGACATTTTTTACTATTCCTGCTTAAATTATAAAGTTAGGGGGTAATTGTTATACGGTCTAAGACTGGGGGTTAAAAGAGGTAACTTAAGTTAATTAGTGGGTTATATGCCATTTTTATTTTAATTATATAAATAATTAGGGTAAAAAAGAAAGAGGGTTTGAATAAGAAAAAGAAAAAGAATAGAAAGAGAGAGAGAGAGAAAACGAGGACCGGAGGTTACAACAAGGGTTTTGAGGAATTTGCTTCTTATCACGAATCCTCGGTGGGCCGGTTAGGTTGGCGTTTTTTTATGCTACTCGTAGTAAACTTATATAGCGAATGATATTGTGTGGGTGGTATTATAAAGTCTTCTATATGCTTAATTGTGTGTAGATGATGTGATTAATATATGATTGTGGATTGACACAAGAATGAGTGTGATGAAGCTATGAATTTCCCAAATCTGATAAAAACCTAATCTCTTGTTAATGATGATGTCTTGATATAAAAGAAGACTTGTTGAACTAAAGTGTGGATGATGACGCTTGGTAATAACGAAGCGCTTGTGATATTATAGAATGAGATTAGTGGATATCGGGGTGTCACGTACCGACACATAGCATTAGTGGGACAGGCGTCACGAACCGACACGTTTAGATTGTAGGGGATCGGAGTGTCACGTACCCGACACATAGACTTCAGTGGGACGGTGTGTCAAGAACCGACACACGTAAGATGTAGGGATAGGACGTGCACGACCGGCACATGAAGTAGGGTGGATCGGAGTGTCACGTTCCCGACACATAGCAGTAGGGGATCGGAGTGTCAAGACGACACAAGAGGAATAAAGATAATGGATCTTGAAAGATGCTAATATACTCAATCTTAAAGAACATGTTTTTCCCAAAAGAGTTGGTGATGGAGCTTGAGTCATCATTAGATATGATCGGTGATATTTATAAATAATGGATATACTTGTTGCTATCACCTGTTAAGAATATAGTTGATTGTATGATGTTGTCGAGATATATGCTTTTCTATTTTGAGTGGCCGCTGATTACATACTACAGTTAATTGTGGTGTTCTTGTACTGACCCCTACTTTTAGTTTTCTCTGGTTTATTTGGGACGTGCAGCAAACGTGCCGTCATCTTAGACATCAACAGTTAATCTAGCCAGCCTTCGTCACACAGATCTTCAGGGTGAGCTAAGCTTGTAGCTTGGCTGGATCTCCTTCCTCATTTGTCTCGATGCTGAAGGTTAGGAATAGACTAGCTTTTAGTTTGTTTTAGCTCTTAGAATTACTCTAGTTTTGTTAATTGTCATAGATGTGTTCTGTGTGATGACTTCCAGATTTTGGCGGATATTAATATATGTTGAATTTTAGAAAGTTATTGAATTGTCTTTTATTTATGAGTTTTAAGTCTTCCGCTTTCTTAGTTGATATTAAATTGACATGATAAGGTTTAGATTGGTTGGTTCGCTCACATAGGAGGGTAAATGTGGGTGCCAGTCGCGGCACGGTTTTGGGTCGTGACATTAAGTCCTCTACCTCTTACCGATTTTCCTGTATGATTTTCCTGTTAGGTAGGCATGTTAGAGTGCCCCTCTTGCACTGTGATGTCCTTCGTACTCCGACAGGGATGGTGGATATCGGTCTCATCAAGGATGAGACCAATGTGGCAGCAGCACGACGAGGGCCCAGAGTTGATTTGCGGCCGCTGAGTGAGAACTTGGCAGAGACAGTAGAGCAAGCCCAAGGAGCTGATCCTGCCACTTCAAAACCCACCGATACCACCCGTCCGAGTCTGACCCTGGCATTAGTAGGGCACCTAGTTCCTCCTTGTTTATTCCACCATCAGCATCACTGGTCCCGATTGCTAGGGTCCAGATGTTTGAGGCCCAGATGGCCACCTTGTTGCATCATATCCAGCCTTGGATGTAGAAATCCATTACCCAGGCTGAGGAGCAGATTGAGAAGAATGTGGCTCAGCAGAAGGAGCGAAAGATTTAGAAAGTCTACCAGCGCCTACATGCATTCGAGCTATGAGTTCGAGCATGCCCAGCCCCCACCACTGACTTGACTATTCTTCAGGAGGTTGTGGCAAGTCTATGGATGGATATGGAAAACATATTGAAGATGAAGGGACCCGAGCTGAACTAGTTAAGACAACAAAGATACAGTATTTGTTGCACTATTCCTTTCCTCTTTAACACCCCACCTAAGATAGTTGAGGTGACAAGGGGAACATTCCAGCAGGGCCCCCCCAACATTTTCTGGGGAGATGAGGCCGTTCTAGCACACCATATAAATAGCGTACAATCTGAGGTTGGCAAGGAGAGCCGGTTTGATCGCGATGAAGGCCGACCCACCAGATGAGGTCTCGAGTGTTGGCTGCTGGGCCATCTAGTTCCAGACTTGAGGTTGTTGAGAGGAGCACCACTGAGGGAGCGGAGAATGCTGTGCGCACTACTGAGGATGCCCAGACTACATAGGTTGCGGGTTCCAGGAAACCAAACCCGCCTGCTTGTTCATCTTTGGTGCTATGCGCCTTAGGTTAGCTTCACCTACCACCATGTCTTTATATTTCTTATGTATTGGGGAAAATTGCATGTTTTTTTGTTAGGGTTAAGATAAATGGAAAGTGAGTGTTAGTGGTGAAGTCTGAGTAGCCCAACGCACGATCCTCTCTTGGTGGTTTTCTTGCCTGTGTTATATTCCCCAAGATATTAATTACTTTAGTGTTTAACCGACATGTATCGTGACTTGTACAAAGTATGAAAGTGAAAAATTAAGCATAATGGCTTAACATGAATGATAACCCGTTCTAAGAAAGTGCTTGCACGAATAAGTATAATGAATGTTGAATGTTGGCTCTAATCATGACATAAAGATGCACCCAATGCGTGATCCTCAATCTAAGACTCAAACTAGATGACCGATCATCTGATAGTGTAATGAGGTGTCAAGAGATGTGAGGAAGTTGATTGTTCCCCTGTTCGTACCTAGCTAGAACTTGCCTGGTGGTCCTGCAAAAGGAATCTATGTTAGACAATTAGGAAATGATCATAGGCCCCTATTCAAATCAGCAAACATATAGCCTAAAAGAAAGTGAACCAAATGAAATTTTTATCCATTTTTTATCCAAATATTTTGAGCCTATAATATAGCTTTCTTTTCTTCACCGACTCCTCTTCCCTGGGTATAATGTGTTGGACCTGGTCCCTCCTTGGACATCTGCACCTTAATTTAGGCCAAAAGCATAAGTTGAGGGTGACTAATGCAGAAATTGAACTTGTCTTTGCCCTGACCCAATCTTGGCTATGTTTACCTCGACTCATGTCAAAGCCATTACTTGAGGGTGGCTATTATGAGTGATAACCCGAAAAGTGGGTATGAAAAAAGTAATCTGAAAAAGAAAAGGAACAGTGAACAAGAGAAGTGAAGCAGTCATTACTTGTCAATGAATAAAGAAAAGCAATGAAAAAAAGAGAGAAAAGAGTGTTGAAAAAAGAAGCAAGGCGTAACTTCCACAAAAACAAAAAAAAGGTGGAAAATAATGGCAAAATGACAGAAAAAGTAGGGCATGATAGATAATGAAGAGGTAGGATTCTTAGTGGTAACGTAAATGAGGAAAACAAGTCACTAAATTCACCCTATGTACCATATCTGACCTAAGCTTACACGTACAAGTCCAACAAAGTCCGATCGTGATCCTAAGAGGATTAATATCGGTTGAACTAAGCAGTAGTTGAAAATAAGGGCAAGCAAGCCTATGGCGACAAGAGTACAAAATAGGTATGAATTTGTTGCGTGTCTGTTGATTGCAATAATGACTTATCTCAAAGTTAAAAATCACGTGCAGCCAAAAGGAGGATATCTTTTGAAGTGAGGGAACTAGTTGCAATATCGGAAAGTTGGTACATTAGCAAGAGACAAAAGAGTAGAGTTGTGGGTAAATTGTGAATCTATCTCATGGTTTGATCCAAATGAGTAAGTCTATCAAGCTAAGAGTATAAACATCCACTAAAGCAACGAGAAAGTTGGGATTGATAGCCATATGATTGCGAAAGCTTAAAAGAGAATACATGTGTACAAAGTGTTGTGTTGAGTCATAGTGCGTCGCTTGAGTACAAACAACGAATTTAAGTTGAGGGTATTGATGTACCGTGGTTTCATGGTACATTCAATGATTTTTCCTTATGATTTGTGTGTGTCTGGAGCTTTTTTTAGTAATTTTAATATGTTTCTATCTTTATTTTGCATGAAAGGTGTCCAAAATCAAAACGCAGAAGGCTGTGAAGAATGAGTGCAGAGGTGACCCACGAAGGCCATCGACGGCCCGTCGTACCATTGACGGAATGTAGATGGTGACCGTCGATTGGAGGTCCAGGTATTTTGAAGAAACTCGGGGAACTCTGACCAAGTGTGGGGCTACGGAAGAATCGACGGATCGTCCTGTCAAAATGTCGATCTGATCAAAGAATTTTCTAGTACTCAATGTTGAAGAAAATCTAAGTATGGAATGACGAGAAGCATCAACAGACCGTCTATGGGGGTCATCGATTGAAGCTGCATTTTGGATAAACTTTCGTTATTTGAATTCCTTTTAATTTAGGACACTGTTTTTTTATAAATAGGTGTAAAACCTCATTTTTGGGGTTGGATTCTATTACTAGATTTCTTAGTTTTGTTCTTGGAGATTTGTAATTGCAACTTGGGCATTAATTCAAATTTTCGGATTTGGTTTTTAAGATAATTGTAGATTTCAAGTTGAATTTATGGATTTTCTTTGAATTTGTCAAAGTAAGTTCATGATTTATTATTTATCAACTATGAATTGTGTTTTTCTATGCATGGGTAACTAAATCCACAACTAGGGTTGTGGCAACCATGGGTCATTAATAAAATAAACCTAGTTAAATAACAATTCTCAAATAGGTTATTTCATGAATCGATAATTATTTTCTTTTGAAGTATTTTTAATGAGTGCACGCGTTAGAACACGCCTTAATGTTACTTATCGGACCAAGAGGAAAGTTAATAGGAAAAGAATTATCGACATAGATTTAGTGGGATACTATCTAAATAGGATGGTTTCGATTGGTGCGAAGTAATAACTATGCCGTACATCGAATATGATTCTTAATATGAAGTAAGGGTAAGAGTTAGTAACTTAGACACACGTAGCAGGAACAAGAAACGGGGTGAAATTCTCTAAATATCGGACCAATGATTTAGAGATATATAACTTATAACTTTGCATGCAAAAATACTAGGAAATGTGTTTATATTAAGGATTTGACGTTATGAAACATCCTATGGGAACACTTACCACCCTTAGGTTTCTCTCACAACTTGATAAATACCAATAGTTCAATCTTCTCTTGTTCTCATTTGCAATAGTACAAACTTGGTTTCGGAAAACTCCCCCCCCCCTCTTAATACTAGATTTCAGAAAAAAAACTTGACTAATATAATAAGTTATCGTGCATCGAAGTTACGTCTAACCATTTTTCTCGTAGGGTTGACCCCCAACCTAATAGTTGGTTCATACTTGATTACCACCTCTCATATACTTTTAGAAAAGTGTAATTTGAGCATATTCACTAATACAGTTTAAATTAGGTTGAATTCACTTGTTAGCATGTTGGTAATATATTTTCAATTCAGGTTAATTCACTTGTTAGCATTTGTGTAATATTGTCACGTCGGCGGGAGCACCTCTAGAAGTAACCTGGCGTTACTTGACCTGTAGGAGGTCTTATACAAAGGCACATAGTTATCATTCCATGCATTAATTAACATAGTAAATTTAGTTAGATAGAATATTTAAAAACTTTTCATAGCACATTATATGCTAGAAACTTAAACTTCCTATGGATAAAAAAATATAGTCATATACATATTTATCCCGAAGTCTATTTTCAATCTTAGACTCAATAACCTTGAACTACATTAGGGACACGACCCTTAGAAAATTAGAAATAACTCTACATCAATTAATAAACTTAACATAAGACATGAGTATGGGATCCTGGAATTAAGGACCATTTCATTGAGCTTGGGAATCACATATAAATCTCACTCATCATAGAAAGCCTGAAGCATCCATAACTTATTACTTTGTGTTAAAAATTAGAGAAGAATGGATTAGTACAAGAAGCACGAAGGATGAAACCATGCATTTAAATGGACCTTTCTTAAATCATTACTTTATGCCTTTTTGAGGAATCTTTAATAAAAACTTATAGCATGCATTTATATCATTCATATACTTCATAATACACATATTCAAAGGTAAAATAAACACTAAGTTACACTATAGAATTTGATATGACATTTTGAAGCCACTGTACAGTAAGCATTCTACTTAACAGTGACATTTCTTGCTCTTATTCATTAACCTCCAAGAACCCTCTTCGTGATCGTTGGTATGCAATGCACACTTAAGTGCAACAAGGAAACATTACATATAAAATTCCAAAGCCAAACAACAATCATCATATAAGATAATATAAAATACAATTAAGCAGTAAACGACTAAATTGGCTTTACGATATGTTATTCAGGTTGTGAATTGAGTGTTACTTCTTTTCACATCCATCATTTATAAGACCTTGTCATGATCCCAATCTTGTTTACTAGTGAAATGAAACAATAGTATCCCCAACCCCTACAATTTAGTAAATGCCTTCATGAGACACAAACCTTAAAATTCTTTCATACCCAAACAAGTAAGTGAAGGCACTTCATTCATGTCATTACAAGACCTTCATAAGATAGTCATTCGACTAACAAGTGCATATAAGGATAAGACCACATAAATAGATCATACCATGCACATATTCATAAAAAGTATACCAATACTACAAAGTCATGCATATGGACATAAACATGATCATACATATTAGGTCACCTTCCTAGGACTTCTACAGGGTACTTGTTGCAAGTATAGATGGGTTCATTACTTCCACCTATCCTAAGTAACCTCCCTTATGTCCGCCTAGTTAGGGTTCTAATCATTTACTTCCATTTTCCATTTTACTTTAGGGAAAAAATAGCCTTAATCGACAGTAAGACCATGGGTGCTAAACATGGAATTTGGTGTTATACCCTCAAACGAAAAAGAGGGCATCTTACTTGCTAAGGTAAGACATGAGTAACATACTAACATCTTAGGTGATATCACTAGCTAGATCCTATGTGGAAAGCATAATTTACGAAACTAAGATATAGGTATTCTCCCTCTACATGCCACTTGGAAATTGGTGCCTCCTTTTGTGGGAATCCATTGGATGGGTATCCCTCTTTTGGAAGTCAACACCCCTTATAGGATTATAGGATGAATCTTCCTCTATGGGAAGCCATCACCTCACATTGTCAAGTTTACTCAGTGCTAAGCTAAGTTCCTTTTCTAATAAGAACCTTCATTAACATTAATTTATAAAATATATGTTTAGGAGATTCATCCCCTCATATTCTTAGCTCAAAGGTCATAGATGAAAGTTCATTAACCTAAATCATGTGAGAAGATATTATCACATGGACATAGCATATGTATTAGCACTATGTAGTTTAGGATACACTTGAGCACAACTTTGAAATCTCATCTATTGACTATATCATCATTCATGTGTGTTTGTATACATATATGTGAGAAAACCTTTCACATAATTAAGTCACACATGTTCATACATTCATATTCATAGATATAGAAACCAAAACTAGAACTATCCTATCAAGGTACACGTGTGAAATGCATAGGTAAAGTCCCATACCCTTGCCCATACTAGTACACTTATCAAGTCATCTTATCTAAGTAAACACATATCATACTTTCATAAGCATCACCTTAACATGCATAGTAGTAGACACTAGTGAATATGAGAGCTACCTTTCATTTAGACACCATGACCTATACTACTTGTAAAATGCATGTAAAGTGAGTCTGTGTGTACGTTGGTCAACATGATCACATAATGGCTATCAACATCACATTTAGGAAGCCACCCTCTTAGACCATAATACTCTCTCAAGCATAGACCACAAATAAATCAATTATAGTATTACTTGAACAAACATGTTGCATGTTAATATCATCATTCTTGGGAGCTCATTAGTGTAGAAAAACATTGATGAAATATGTTTCCTTTTATCTCCTTTTATGAATCTTCCCTCCAGGATCAAATATTTTTGCAAGTTCCTTACTATGACTTGTTTAAGCAAATAATCTATTGCCTTTTGAAAACTCTTCCAAGAGCTTCAATTCTCGTCATCAACTTGCATAACAAATTTTTATATGTTTTATGCATTTTGAATCTATTTAATTTAATCCTTATGAGGGTTTTAAACATGTTTTTGAAAACCTTGTATATGTTTTAGATTTTGAACCCAACAGATATTTTCATATCAATTTTGTCAAGTAACAACATTCAATATTAAATGTACGACATCTTCAAGTGCCTAGATTGCAAGTCAAATAAGCTTTTCGGTTAGTAAGATGCATCATTCCACTTTTCACTTGATAATCATTTCTGCACCAACATGCTATTATAGTCGTAGAATTTATATCTTAATAATGTTTTTACGATATAATGGGATATTGTATCAAATATATTGTCAACTATATAAAGTTTGTGTTGATTCACTATAAAACATAACATATTGAGATTTCACCACTTTATTATTTTTTAGTAGCTATCCCTCTCATGAGGTTTCATAAAGTGTTATGTCATAAAGAGAACATTGTCTCCTTATTTTGATCATTTTGATTCTTCGATCCTCCCCCTTTTTCAAGGATTCTTTTACTCAAATTCGATTAGTTTATCATGCTTCATGCATCTCGCAGACTCTAATCTCCCCTTATGTTAGACAAAGTAAAATATATCTCAATCTTTTGGAGAATCTATCTTTATGCATCATTGTATATTCATTAATTATATACTACATATCAAAATAATCAGATGAAAAATAGTTGGTCCTTGATCATAAATCAGTTGAAACAAAATATAATCATTATTTATTGGTCTGATGCGTATAATTACGTTTGTATGCAGTATTATATTTCAGATCAATGCATGAAGCTTTATTTTCACAAGCAATGATTTCACTATATGAGACATTTAGTGTCGCAACATCTTTTACATTTATCAATAATATCAAGATTAATTATATTGATTTCATATTTTGAAAGTTGTTCTCTTAACTCAATTATCTTGCACAAACAATTATGTAAATGTCTAACTGCAAGTTCACAACAAACACACATGTGATTATCTTATATATGCATCTCTTTATGATATCACATAATAGGTTAACGGACCCATATTCACCTTTAATTCTTATCATAATTTAGAGATTTGGTCTGAACAAGAGATGATCCGATCAACTTATGATGAGAACAAGTAAAAAAATAATTCTTGAAGAATCTTCTTGTAACGAACCAAAGTATCCCCTAGAAGTTATGGTATTCTTGAGTCGATATACGGCGTATTTGACCTCTCGAAGGTCTTATACAAGCCCTTTTACATCATTCATCGCATTCTTGTATGAAAAGTAGTGAGGAATTAAAACTTCTCACATGAAATATCTTAAAACATTTTTCATATTAAAATCATAGAAAGTCTAAGTCTCAACATATGTCAATCTTAGACCCAAGAATACTTGGGACACGGCCTATACAATACAAATATAGAAATACTTAGTCTATTATACTTTGAATGAATTCTTAAGACGCTTATGCTGTCAAGTCAAATGAGGACATACTTCAACTTTGCTTGAACGATAACTAGAATCCAAGTTTTCCTTCAAGACGCTTCTCACCTTCCACCTACACCTTTATATAAAAAATGTATAGAATCAGTACATACACTTGTACTAAGTATGACTTAATGCATAAAATAATGAGAAACAGACATTTATGATAAATATGCTCTTTTTGATTAAAATATCATATTATAAGTATCAGAACAACATTTAAGTATCAAACAACACTAATAGCATCAAGCGTACATCAAAACATATAGACATGAGATCCTCCTACCAAAGGTGATTCTAAGACCCATTTAAGTGAGTTGTGAAGCGACCGCCCATAAAATCCCTTCACACACACCTAAGAGATCCTTTAGACTACCTAAGAAAAGATCATTCTAACTTCACATAATATCATATACATATACAACATTCTCTTCCAAAAGGTTATCAAAAGACTTACTTAAGTAATGCAAGAAGAGACCACTCATACACCCTCTGCAAGCTTACCTAAATAATCCTTAATACTACCTAAGTTTAGATCATGTCTACGTATTCAATTTAATTTCCCTATATAGAGTCACTCTTAGGACTTCCCTGGATAAGGCATGAAGTGACTATTCCTATGAGCCCTTCATACCTTAACTAAGAAACACTTAAACTACTCTAGGTAAGTACTTAGTCATTAGCATACTTCCCAACTTATGCCATTATCTTTATTAGTTCATTAAGAGACATTCATTACATAAGGGCATTAAAGTAATGGTCTTCGAGAAGACCTAGGGACTCACTCACTAACATCTTCAAAGCCTAATCGTGCAATATCTAGATAGCGTCCCATTCCACTACCTAAACTTCATAGTACTTATCCAACACTAGTATGTATCCCACACGATGAGATTAGGTAATAACTGACATAGACCATGGTAGCTAAGCATGGAATCCAGAGTCTACCCTACCTGATGGAGGGTGTTCTACTTGTCAATGATAGAACTTGGACACATCCCATGTAGGCACATGTTTAAGGAATATTGAGGGTTCCTTTGTACTCTAGTCTTTTACTTAACTAGAGCTACTGCCCATGCATACTCACTCGGTGCTAGCCTTTCTTCTCATATAGTAAATTACATAAAGGATCACATTCTTGTTCATAACCCAATCACATTTCACCTTACCAAAGAGGGTCCACTAAGGCTACCTACAATGGTCAACAGGATAGCTCAATGACTTTCCTAAGGATGATTTCATGTCATTCCAGACGACCAACCTTAAGTCCACCATTCACACAAGAAGATACCATTAAGACTTTCAACTTTAGGGATATCATAACCTTACAACTAGGTTGAAGGCTCCACATAAAGGACCTTCTAACACATTCAAGTCACATCCTCATTATCATACACAGACAATGGAACTCCTAGCATTACTAGTCAGAACTCATATTCACATTATACATGTATAAATAAGGGAGACAAGTCAACCACGCAGAACAACATACTTCACGTATAACTAATATCATTATGAAGCACATAAGATCACTAATGCATAACTTCTATTCATACCTATACATTTTAGCTAGAATCGTCACATATTCTTACACCTTCATCATATAATCGTATAATTAAACATCATACTTCAATATCAAGTACTCCTACAAAATGACTAGAATATGATCTACTATAGCGCACACATTAAACATCCAAACTATCATCAGCTCATTTTTTGACGGTCCACAAACACATAATATAATATCTGGACATCATAATATCCACATCATCGAAGTTAACAACAGTATAAGGAGCCAATAAACTTTACAATAAATGTATTGACGGGAGCGGCATACATTCGGCCGCAATTATAAGTAAATGCCGACAGTAAAAATCCAGGACGTTACTCACGTATAAAAAAAACACATAGTCACCGGCCGCCATAGTGGATCAGACCAACATCATTATCACTAAGAAACTAGACACCCAATCTACTAATTTAGGTAACAACTAATTGATCCAAGACCTCCCAACCTTTTCAATCAATCCATTTCTAACTCATAAGCCAAAAAGAAATATGCAAAGGCCCTTACCATGGCCGATGATCACCAATTCAATTAAGTACTAGGTACAATAGTCAAAATAATCAAAGCTACTATCAACATAGTTTATGATTTCGTGCCGCATCCTACAGTTTCTAGGCATGATATCTATCACCAATTCAATTTCACCTTATCCAAAACTTCTATACATTCAATCCATTAATACAATCCATTTAAACTCAATAATGTCAGTCAAATCTCGACGTTCATGGGTTGCAATGGGTTCATATATTTTTTAGGTAAACATCAATCCAATAAATATATCAATTATCAACTACACTGTTTCAAAATCGTCAACATAACAACACACTATGTAACCTTCGACAGTTTCTGAACTTCTTGGACGTTTGGAAAACCAATACCAAACACTTCCCAATTTATATACTTGCCTATAAGACTATATTAACCCTTTTAGGACTTTAAAACCATCATGAATACCCATTTAGTCTCTAGTTGTCACCTATATTAGTTTTATAGAGGTGTTACACTAATCTAAAGATTCTTGAATGTATGTCTATTACTACACTAGAAACACATCTTTATAGATACCGAAATTATTCATGGGAAAACGCAAACTAATAAAATATAGTACTCATAATACCAAGTTACTTATATCATATGTCCTTTTTTGCTTTAGTAATTTCCAATTTTTTCTATTATATGATGAGCAAATTTCAAGCTTTATAACTCAATATTTAATTTCAATTTAAATTAATGTTTTTTCCTCACATCATTCTAGCCACTAAAGATCAACGGTGATTCCTTATCAAAGCAAACATCACCTAATAAGTATAACACATTATTTCATGTCCTATTTTGTAACCAAGTTGTGAGATCACAATATGCACTTAGAACCATATGGAAGGATCTATATAATGAACAATAATTATCCCAAAGCACGCGCCTGTGATTGTGTAGGTGTCACATTATCTTTATGTGTACGTTCGAAAAGAACCTAAGGGATAAATTTAACTGTCATTGATGAAGGCGCATAATAAGACAGTGTAGTTGTATAACAATAGTAACAATAAATTCACCAACAATTCAAAGAATCTATAGGTTTTAATTGATGTCTATAATTCACCTCATCATTATAGACTCATGATGTCCCATACAAGCATACAAAAGTAAGATGACTTACACCTCATTAACTTTAGAGATTTGATCTGTATCCAATAAAAGTCAAAAGATAAAGTATGAAACTTTTATTTAACATATGTCTGCCAATAGACAATCTTCGTGATACCACATCTACAACCAAAGGTTGCGATATTTTCCACGCCTATTATGATGATTTACACCTCATTAAATTTAGAGAATGGATCTGTATTTTTTAAAATATTTATAAAAAGTTCTCATTCTTCAAGAATGAACACAAATATGTGTGCATCAAATTATAATAGTTATACCTTATTCCATATTTATGTCCATTATTCAATGACTTGTCTTTTCTTTAGACATAATACGCACGACTATCACATTCAATTTAGGGAATGAAAACTTTCAATTGAATAGAGTTCATGATTGCTTTTCAGCAAAAGCACACTTTTTGCTTTAATAGTCAAAATATTATCAATATAGTGCATTGGGACGCAAACTCAACGTCTTATCCATATAAAGAGATTTTATTTCATAAATCATGACACTTGGACTCATATTTAATATATCACGGTGCATCGACTTGAACCTGATGTCTTACCCCCTCTTGGTGCGATTAGACATGAATCCATCGCCTTACCCTTTGATGCGATTGAACTTAAATCCATTGTCTTACCCAGAATGAGGCTCAACCTCAAGCCTTCAAAACAATTGTAATTTTATCACTGTTGATGATGCATATACAATATTGATGTATATTATAACTCAACGACACACAAAATTGAATGCTGGATTGATATATCATATTAGTAGTTAATAATTATTTTAAGAATCACATACCTAGTATAAAGGTTGAAAACATACATTATCCCTATTGTACTTCTTTAATTTTAAGATTATACCATACAAACACGTATAAAAAGTCGACAAATCTCTTTAAAATATTTAAATCTATAATGATACTTTTCAAATCTTTCACAGAAATAAGTTTAGAACTAACAACAAAGTGAAGATAATTATAACCTTACGGAAAGGTATGAGAACCTTATGCTAACTTATGCAAGATTCTTTGCACTTTGCCCTATTCTAACCTAAATTCTGTTGATAATATAACCATCGTAGCTGATAAACTTTAGTACACTATTAACAGAGAAAAGAATCAATTAATGACGAATGAGAAAATAACTTCTTATCAGGCTATAAGTATATTCAATTGTTATTCATGATATTATTTACAGTGAAGGAAAACCCCTTTATTTATAGGGTAAAAACAAACAAATTTGGTCCCCAGTAGAAAAAAAAAATTCGTGAACCATACTAAAAGACTCCACATTATTAGACATAATCACTATAATACAAATATGTTTATAAAACAATAATTATTAATTTACATCTATTTTAATTAATGTTTGATTCCGAGTAAAACATAAATAGTTAAATAGAAATAGTAAATATGAAATTGGACATCTCATAAATAAAACCAAAAACTATGATAATATTACATACACTATGGCCTATGTAGTGATTTTCTTGTAATTTTAGAATTTTTTTATTCTATGCAATACATATTTTCTAAATATAATTTGTATTTGAATTGTAAAATTTCAAACTTTAAACAAATTTAGAGGGTAGACTCCTGTTATTTTTAGTATTCTATTTTATTTTTTTTTTGATTAATTTTATTTGTCTTATGGCCCGGCCCTCTCCATATTTCTCAAGCCCCACAAATTTGCAGGCTTATTCAGATCGGGCTAAAAATCTCTTTTCTTAAATGTGCTCAAAAAATCATAGTTTTAACCTATCAAATAAGGGTTGACCAGGCTACCCACAGGTATTACCATATCAACGATGCTAGTAATGAGCGCGCGAGAAGAAAAAACTAATTTTATATCATCAATCTCAAAGATGTATAAAACAAGATTAAATTATATAAATAAGTGAGTTGTTATTTAAAATAAAGGAAACATTTATTATCACCCTCTTCTCCTTCAAGCTACCCTTCATTCTTCTATTCCCATTTTTTAATCCTCATCACGAAACATTCGTTAATTGCCAGAATAATGTAAAGAAAATTCCATGGCATTTTAATAGAAATAGAAAACAACATGTGTGAGGATAGGAAATTTAAATTGCAACGTTTCGGCGAAATTTTCAATTAATAGGTGTTCACAATTGTTTCAAAAAAAAATTCCAAACAGAAACATGCTAAATTGCATCAATGTTTAAACTACGAAAGTCTAACAACGTAATCTAGAGGCCCCACAATCCGTTCACAGAAAGGTTGTAGAAACTTTTAAGTCAATAATATGTTGTAGAACATTTTGAAATATTAGTAGTCAAACATCAACGACCGTCCCATGACGTTCGGAAAAAGACTGTGCATAAGGTCCTAGCGGTTGGTCTTAGCCTATTGTATGAAGTTTTTAATGAGGTGCGGAATAATTACATGAAATTTGGTGGGAAGGTGTTAAACGATAGTAGTAATATTGTGGTTTTAAATGGCACAATTCTAAGGTAAGACATCCCCAAGACCAACGCAATGGACCTTAGGAGGACGGCCTTAAAGCCTTTAGCCTAAAAAAGTTGTCTAAGACAGTAGAACCATTGATTAACAAGGGGCAGGGCTACATAGGGTATGGTCCAATCAACACGGGCAGCTAATAGAACAAATTATAAGATTGGTAACTTTGTCCATTTAGTAGTCATTTTGGTCACTTATCTGCCAAAGACGACGAATTGCACTGGCACAGGTGGGTATACCTAATTTTCGACTGAACTCCACCGTGGAGGTCAGGGGGTAACGTTTTTGCCTGATGATAGTTTTTATGTATTATAATTTTCATACGTTCGTTAGTTAGGGGTTTAATTAGTGTTTTAGGGGATGGTATAAATATAGTTTATTTAATTCGTTATATACCTAATCCTAAGTCTAAACACAACTTAACACCCTCAGTTTCAACCCCAATTGCTCTTCTTCTCTTACTTTCACCGTTTGTGATTTCCAATTTCCCGAAAGAGTCCTTCAAAATGGTTTTTTCAAAAATGAATTCATACGGGGTTCTTTCTATTACATTTGAGTCTTATAATTATTAATGTTATGGTGATGTTTTGTTATTAATGATTAGATTAGAATATATTATGGAATCATCACCACTACTGGTTGATGTAAAATTAAGCCTAGTTGTGGAATATGACCTTTTTCCCCTTTACCTAGGTTTATGAACTAGGTGAATTGATGTGTAGGATTCAAAAAATCAATTGACTTCATTATTAAAGTGTTACTTCCTACTATGGCATTATCTACAGGCAAACAATTATTGGTAGAATTGGATGGTTTTATGGTACAAAAGCATTGGATGATGGCTATGTGAAAGGAGATTGGGTAAGGCTTAATGTTCTTTGCAAAAAATTATCAACAAACCTTTATTTTAATTATGAGTAGCTGTGTTTAGGATGAAGTTACATTAGAAGTATACTTTACTGATAAGATTGATTTAAGGTTGATGTTATGATGTTTGTTGTAAATGTATTGAATTTTAGAAGCTTGCGTATTGGTTTGGCTAGGATGTAATGAATGATAAGGTTGGTTGAAACTTGGACCTATATCGCTTATTAGGGATACTTGATTGTACGATGTGCTAACCTCACAATGTGTGAATTGTCATGTGAAGGAATGTGTCTGCTGTCCTCAAAATGAGCTAACAAAGAAAACACTATGACTATATAGAGTAGTCTCCTATGACCTAAAGCTAAATGTTATGATATAAGTGTAATGAAAAGACAATTCAAAGGGACTCTATCTTAGCATCGAGTGAAACTCTATATGAGGATTGTCCCTTGCCATACATAGATAAAGGTGAGTTCAACTAGCTACTCTAGAGTTAAAGGAAAAAAAGGAATGGGACGGGGATAATAGCCTGTATCATAAAGAGGGTCCCCATAAATCACAATCATCTAGTTCTTAGAACTAATGTTGCCCCAAATAGGAACTAGCGAGTGGATCCACAAATATGTTTGTGTTCATGTTTTGGTACTACTTGAAAATGTTCCACCTTACTTATACGTGTATGGTTGCCATGACGCCAAAAGGATTACCACATTGGCCTCATGGGGGTCTAGGTCATTTTAGGTCGAGATGATCCTGAAAGTAAAGCGACTTAATAAAAGTGAACTCTAACATAGGATGACTTGAGAGGTTTTACTTCAGTTCAGTATGGTATGATAGACTTTAATTAGGAGTGAAACTTGAAAGAGAAAGTCTAAGAGGGATGGGCTGTATGTTTTATGCAGCAAATTCTAAAGTAGATGAAATGTATGTAGGTTGACTTAATATGGTAATGATACTATATGATAGTTGGTTTCATGTATGAACATGTTATTGGCCTATAGTTGCTAAATAGACTAGATGGATTACTTTTTGATGCTATGTTATAGATGTGGGCCATTGCTTATGATTCATATTGTTGTGGTTTACATTGTGATTAGTAAGGTTATCGGGCCTTTCTTGGTAAATTGCACTTCTATTATGATGGGGGTTTGGAACGTAAGGTCTTGTATTTTTTGTTATGTGAGACATAAAATCTTATATGTGTCTTTGTTGACTATAACATGGATGATGGAGTTGTGTTTGGTAAGGTTCTAGTAATGCTATTACTCATGTTGACTTGGTTGATACTTGATGATGTTAGTCTTCGAGTTGAATAAATGCTAATGTCATTCATGAATGGGTTGGTTGTGTTATAGTCCTTTAGAGTTACTTGATGTGCATAAGGTTTTTCAAAGTAACTTGGCATGGTTTCGAACAAATGTGTTTTTTAATCATGATTTATTGTGTGTGCATATGCTTTCATACTTGGTACAAATGATTTGCTAACCCATTTCTCCCCTTTTTCCCAACATTTTAGGTTCCGGTCATTGAAGCGTTCGTGACCACTTTGAATGAAGACATGGATCATTTCTCCAAGTGTGGTTATGTCCTCATATTCGAAGGATGATGCCTTTGTATCACTGTACCTATGTTACATTGTTATAGTCTAAAGACATGTCATTTCACTCTGTTGTAAAAAAAAAAGGGGGGGGGGAGGGGGGAGGAGGGGGAAGGGGGGGGGGGGGAGGGGGAGAGAAGAGGGGAGAGAAGGGGGGGGAGGAAAAGGAAGGAAAGGAGAGACAAGAGGTTATAAGTATTGAGGAATATTGAAGGGAGGATCAATGCGGTCTGTTGAGTCTAAACCCCGTAACCCAGTGTTGGTGGGTGGGGGTGGGGGGATTGATCTAGAGACAAACCCAGGATAAGCGTGCGGTAATAAAAACGTGAAATTTGCTATGGAAACAGAGGTGGAAGGCTCTTAAACGATAGAAGAGCGGGAAGAATCGAGGGGAGGAAAAAAAAAATCACAAAGATGAGTTGTGTTGTAAGACCCTCAGTGGCACTTTTTACATTTGTGTAAGCTATGCCATATTGGTCTATTCCGTTTAGGACGTTTCATATGAGACATCAACCTTCAGCTATATATGTATGTAAGTGGTCCCTCATATGGCGATAAAGTTGCGAAGACTTATATAATTTTCTTATGCGTGGCGTCTATGTAAGCTCGGAAAATACTCGCTGTGAATAGTATTATGTGTAACCGAGAAGTCTACTATTTTAAGGAAAAAAAACCCCCCTCCGTAAGATAGATGGTAAAAAGTAAAAGTTTAATTGTTCCGTACTTTATAACCTATGAAATGGAAATGATAGGAAGTTCTAAGACAGTCTCCCCTAATGCTCTTCGGAGACTACGACGCCGGTTACGTCTAGGGGGTACTTCCCGAATGTGACAAATGCTTACTACTCCTATATCAGATTCATCAAGCATAGATTATTCAATTTCTTTTATGTTTTCTTTGGTTAATGGTGAGCATTTGAAGATTAAAAAAAATCAGTTTTTTCTTATGTAAAATGTTTCTGAAATTTCGCATAAAATTCAGGTTTTTAACGTTATATATAATATGCGATACGATCTTTCTTCCTCAAATCAGAAAATCCTCTCTATATTTTTTCTTGCTTCATCAATTTGTCTGACTACATCTTTTTGAAGTAAAATATTGTAAGGTTTTCATGTACTCCACACCTCGTTGAGTTTCGAATGAAACTCGTGTATTGTGATAGACAAATTTTGGTGAATTTTGGTGGTGGATAAAAATTGGCAGGTATTACCTTTCATCTCGATGATGACAATGAAAATCATGATTTTGATGTGGATGGTGAATATTGGTTATGATTGTTATGAATTTCAATGATAGCGATAAGATTTTGATGATATATTTAGTTAAAGTGTATTCTTTTTTTTGTATATTGTAATTTAATGATGATAACAATGGATATATGGGAGCATTTTGGTGTGACAATTTAAATCATGGGTGGTGTAAACTACTATGCTATTAACGAAGTGTGATTTGATGATAATAGTAACATAACAAATGATTTTAATGGTGAACTTAATTATGTATAGGAAGAACTAGATAAAAATATCGCATAACCTGGTATATTTTTAAAAAACATGTACATAATATTGATGTGACAGAGTGAGCATGTGAATTAGGCTGTTGATAAGCAAAAAAAGAAAGGAAAAAGAGAACGGGAAGAAAGGAAGAGAAAAAAAAACAAAAAACAACAAAAATAATGGAATTACGTTTCTCATCGGTCTTGGTATGTGAACATTGTGTGTCAGAGGTTTAAACAAAATTACGTTTTAAGAATATTAAGGTGTGTAGTAGGCTCATGGTAAACAAATAATCATAGCCTTAAAACATGTAACTGAACACTTTCGAATACACAAGTTAGGGTTTTTGTTGTACATATGAAAAGTCAAAGTAAAAATCGCAAAGAATGGATGCACATGCTGGAGAGTGGAGCCCATATCTTCACATTTCATGCCTACATTTTGCAATAATAAGAGCACACAGAAGGAAAAAGAAAGTACTTTATCATTTCCCTTTCTCTTGTCATTTATTTTGTTGCATCTTTTTTCTTTTATAGGTTTAATTTATTTGTTTTATTATTTATTTAGAGAAATATTTTAAAATACTTTTAAATTTAGTATAATTATTAGTTTCGTTGTCAAAATATTCATAACATTAAAAATGCATCAAACATTTATATATGATAAAAACTAGACTTAAATACCACAAAAAACCCTCATATTTTTCTGGACGAAGGTACGAATCTCATATTCTATAGAAGCTAGAACTCTTACATCCAAAGTTGGACAAATTAAAACGCCTCTAAAATTGATAAAAGACTAATTTTATCTCAAACTATAATTGTCCTTGAAAATAACCTTGAAGTTAGAAAATGCCTCAGAATAAAGCGTCTGTTTACCAAAATATTTTGAAACCCTGGAAATTTTTGGTAAATTTAGATCTTTCAAAATTTAATTGAAATCAACCACAAACAACTAAATTTAAGAAATAGAAATATTTATGATATTACTATGGGTACAAAATTATGTTCCTACCTCCTAGTCCTGTTTCTCTCTCAAATAACAATTATACTATGATTTGGCGACTAATTCGTGGCATACTTAACATTTATTTGACCTGCATTATAATCAATATTGTCCATGAATTTGTGAAATATTTTAAATGCATATTTTTTTTAGGGTTGCGTAACCTCACAAATCCTTGAATTAAAACACAACCTTGTAAGTCTCAACTCCAATAAAAATTATCAGGTATAAAATTCCAACTCAATTAACTGTCTGGTGGAGTCCCAGAGATATATGTCACAAAAATTCCCCCCTACATCAGATCTTGAAATCGGAGTGATATGATTTTAAAAAACTCAAACGAGCTTGAATTGGACTCATGTCTCCCACTTTGCAGATTTCCTGACATCGATTTGCACATAACCTATCCAGAATCCTTTTGGAATGAACTACTTTGGGTATAGTCCCCGACCGATTGAACACGTATTAATAGAAATCCAAAAACCCCACAAAATTTTTAGTCTAGCATTCGCCTTGTCACACATATTTGCAAAGATTACTTCCAGTGCATTTTTTGACTCACAATTGTACCTTTAAAAACTATACCAAACGTCATCTTTTTTATTTTAAAATACTACTTATTCGTTTGTCATTATTGGTTTATATGGAGTGAAATAACATAAGTGATGAATACCACATATCGCGTAGTAGGGGTAAAAAATAATGGACATTTTAAAGAAAAAATATTTTATTTCCAAAATATCATTCAATGTGCTTAGGGAATAGGGTCGAGAATACCCCTCAACTTTAATTTGTATTGTAATTTCATCATATTGGTTTAGACTATGTGGTCATCATGACCGGGCTCGACTAGTCTACAAAATCCAAGTTCCCCTGTATCGGAAACTCAAAACAAACAATTTTTCCTAAATTGACTTGTGAAATCTTATAATGAATTTGAACGCGTCATTTATCTAATTTTACATGACATGTAAATTAAATCTACCCCCAACACCAAATGTATAAAATTAAAAAATAAGCTGAAGATTCCCTTTTCATCTTCATAGAATGACTTACTCATATGTATAGAAAAAAGGTAATCACCTCCATCTCAAAGCTAAGCATCAGAGAACTACCCCACCAGCTATTCTCATGTTTGCTTCCAAAATAAAAATCCCGTTGTTGTCTCTCCTTTTTCATACATCATCCTTTATAAAGAGAATCCAAACACTGCATTTGGGTAAACTACTCATAACTACTTATTCGTCGAAATGATTGAAGTGGCACAAAACCACTCTGTTTATTGAGTTTTTAGATGCCAGACTTGATTTAATTCGCTAAAAAATTTTTTGATTATTAACGTGTTTATGAATGATTAAGAAACAACCTCTAGTGCTTAGATCTACTATAAATTCTAATAATTGGAAATATCCCTTTAGAATAACAGATAGTACAAAATTACATCTTTACACTTAATGGTCCTACGATTGAAGTTTCTAATCTAATTGTGGAAACTCATGCATGCGATTGATCAGTGACGGTGGCAGACACCATTGTTTTCCACCACCATCGGGGTTCGATACTTATAACTTCTTTTTTTCCCTTTTATGGTCTATTGAAATTTATCTAGAACACTCTTAAACGTAAGTGGCTTGGTTTCATATAATTCTATTTTATATAACTCCTTGAAATTTCGCATATAACAATTTAGTGTATTGGGGGAAGAGACAAACATATCCATATATCTATTAAATATCATAATTTCATCCTTGACACGACGGTGCCGCCAAGAATAGCACGAACTCGTCACCAAAAAACTAAAACTAAAGCTTTATAGAACTTAATCATAACATATTGTGTTACAGCAAGATTTAAATAAGACCAAAAAAAAAGGAACTTAAAAAATTTCCCTGTTGATCCTACTACTCCTCAAATAGAGTGAGTAGGTGTTCCTAACCCTGAATATTACTTACAAGGATTTAAATAGAGCATTGAACAATGGACTAATAATAACTTCAATATGTTGTTTGGTGGGAATTAATCAAAGAACCAAATAGCTACATACTAGAAAAATCATGTATTGTAAAAAAAAAGTCTCAAAAGTACGTTAATGAGGTGTGTTTTCACAAAAAAATATTCACTTATGGAAATAGCTTTGATCTCAGCATACTATCCTTAGAGAACATAATGTGTACACCGTTTGACATTCAAACAAATCATAATGTAAACAATAATAGCATACGCTATAATCTTTCTGATCGTTGTCACATATATAGCTCTGAATAAACCTGGACGTGGTCATTTTAATTGTAGAACCAATTGTTGTCTTCTAAGCAAAACTGCTACATCATGGTTAACTACAAGCGAAATACTAACTCATTAAGAATACACATATATCAAAATTGAAAAATTATTTAAAAATAACTTATTAAATCTTAAAATTATCTAAAAATATTAAGTATCAAACCTAATGTTTTAAATAAAATATCTACTACTGAATGACGTGAAGAAAGACTAAAAGCAAACTGTCATCTATGAAGCATCTAATGTATAAGATGAGCCGGGGACAACACTAACACCTCAGGAAGAAGTGTAGTACAACAAATAATAAAACTAGAGTCCTCCAAAAGTAAGGATGCCTAAAAAAAAAAGTGGTATGAAGATGATGCGATCTCACGAATCTTCTTTTATGAGCCTAAGTAAACTTAATTAATGTTAATGCACCATGAATTAACTGACGTCATATAACATCAAATCCATATGAATCTACGAGTATTCACTAGGACTGAATAACACAAATCTTAACTTAACTAAAGGTTAAAAGTACATCACGAAAATACAGTATAAATCGATGATGAAACAATCACTTAAGCTTTACTGCGGAAAGCATCATAAAATAAATATGACTTAAATGTTAGGTAAAAAATATATTTTAACCGTTACTTATGGAGGGCTTCTCCGAACTAATAGACACATCAATTATTTGTCTTGTGATGATACCAAAAGAAACCCAAAAAAAAAACAAAGCCTCCCATAGTTGTCAGAGCGCCCTAATAACCTAGCCGGAGTATAGAAGGTTAACTGAACTAATGGATCCCTAAAGACCTAAACCTCTTGATGTAGGGTGAAAAAGTCACGGCGTATTGATGTACAATCCTTCTAAACCTAGCTATGTAAGATTTATGGGGGATTGTGATAGTCGAAACTCTCCTCACTCTCCCCCATATTGGTGCTTCTAATACGTGTGACAAAGCACTACAACAAACCCCATCCAATTTATTCTTAATGACAAAAAGAAATAAAATTAATTCAATTGAATGAAAAATCTCAAAATCACATATTCTTAAAGGGACTCATTTCTTTCTAATTAAAGAATACTCAACATCTCATTCTGGGGCAAAAATACCCTCACATCATAAATGTTATCAAGCATGTGCATCAAAAAATCCCATGAAATCAAGTGAACATTTACTATATTAAAATGCACAACAATATGAGAAACATACAATTTATCAAAAATTCCTTTTTTAATGCAATATGAATTCTTCAAAACATGTAAGTCAAAGTGTCATGTAAGACATGCGTAACATATGGAGAACAAGCAACTTATACTAATATGAAAGACTTCATAACATGATTAAAATTACTAGGAACTCTTTGTTTTCAAGCTTGAGTAAGAATAGAAAGAAAATATTGGGATATCAAAAAACCTAATACTAAACTCATCATTCCCCACTTAGGGTAAACCAATCAATGATAAATCATCTCATCCAAGAGAAATTTAACTTACCAACCCTTCTAATTAAGCACAACATCCCTATCTTGGGTTAAGTGTATGCAATTCCTCTTTTAACACCACCTCATTCCACTCTAAATAAGGAACCATTTCTCATAAAATCTTCACCTCACACTCCATTAGGTGAGAATATGAAGGAATGCAAAATGAGTATGTAAATCAATACACTTCATATCCACCACTCAAAGTGATTGTCAACATGGAGAAGTTCAAAAAAACTCATTGTAAGAACACTAAGGCCACTCTAAACTTTACCGTCTAGGCACCTTATCCCCCACTTGGGTTAATCTTAATCAACTCCATCACGTCATGCCCTTAAACACAAAGGTTGAAACTAGTCAAGACTAAACTTCCATACTCCTCACATAATGTTGTTCTTCACTATTGAATTTTACACAATCCTACCCTGCCTAAAAGTCAAGCTTAACGAGCCAAAATCAATAGGGAGCATCAATCACCATTTCTGAATACTCCAAGACCATCCCTTAAGGAAGCTCAATAAAAAAAATCAAGTTGCGTCGACGTCAATCACATGAAGACTTAACTACTCCATGAATATAGAACACCTCAAAGTTAAGTCAAAAAAAAAAAGAATAAACTGAGAGCCTTTTTCAATGGGGTTAATTAATATAATTTAAGCTGTTAAATTTATTACTAATATCGTTATCAGTTATGTGATCTAGAGTTTTTAAATCAAACATTTATGAACGACCAATACGTTTGGAAACAATATCATAAAGTTGATGCCAAAGAACATTCCTGGAGTAATACCTCCTAAGAACTACCCTAAAGATCCTTGGGGAGCACCCAAACATTAAATAATAAAAAAGCTCCAAAGAAGCCCCTAACAACACTCATGGGTGACAACCCTTCGGGAGAGTCATGGCCCGTAGATTTGTGAGCAAATGGCAGAACACTTAGTCATGGGAGATTATCCCCCAAATTGAGGATCATCAGTCTAGATCCACGGAGCTGCAGGACGACCCGTCACACCACCTAGAGTCCATAGGTGGTAGTCGTGAGTCACCACTTGCAGTGTCTGCAATGGTTTGGTCCAACAAAGGGGTGAATTGGAATTTTGTTTAATGTATTATACACTTGGAACTAAATTAGAACTCACTTTTTAAAATCAAAACACCAAATTCAAAAGATGTCCTCTCTAGACTCCATTGAAGCTGTGATTCAAGGGTGTAAGAACCTAATTGAAGTTTCATTTGAATATTCTCAAATCCATCATTTCTTTGGAGTTTTCCAATATTAGGTATGTTTTATTTTCATACTTGCAAACTCATTTATTCATTTAAGGAGTGATGAATTTCCAAGTCTTTGTCACAAAGATTACCATAAACTTTGAAAACTCCTCTTTTGAATTCTAAGCATGTGTTCTTGCACAAAAAGTTTTAAAATTGATATTTAGGAATCGGTACCATGTTGTATGATTGAATTTTATAGAGACAATCAAAATACATGAAAACCAATGTATTGTTTATAATTCTTACATGTTTCCAATCATAAAAGTGAGAGGTATTGATTATGATCTAATTGTGTTGAATTCATGTCTAGATTTATAAAGGACTTAGCAATGTCCCTCTTGTCCGTAAAATAATTGAAGTAAGATAATATGGATAAAAATAAGCAAGGATATGATGTCTTTAATTTTTTTAGACAGTTTTTTATGTCCCTCTTATTTATATGAAAGATTCTTGAATGAAATCTGTTTACTTGATAGGTTTAGGCTCCCTTGTCTTGAATGAATGAAAAAAAAAGGAAGTCTTGTATCTGTTGACCTAAAGTAGGCACCCTTCAATGGAAGACTTATGTGAAACCATGAAAAAGAAAAGAAGGTTAAGAATGTGAACTTTGAATATGAATAAATGGTTAATAAAGAAGCCTTGATCGATAGACCTAGATGGTGACTTTCTTTAATGGGGTATAACATGGTCGTATAGGAGAAGAGGTTGGCCGCCGAATAATGACATGCAACCCATCGTATAAAAAACGAAGTCATAGATAGCTATGCTAATGAACACCGTTGTTTGTTGTCCGTGTGTTGACGCCACATGGTAAGTGCTATTAAAGTTTGTAGACTATAAGTGGTACCATGTCTCAAATACTATCATGTGAATGAACTTAATATATGAGAACCATGGAAAAGCACAAAGTGCATATGCTTGTGGTAGTAGCTCTACATGAAGTATGAGATAAGAGTACAAAGAAGACCTTGATTTTTCTTAACCATGTGCCAACGTGGGATGTGTCCTAGTTTTACCTTTTGCAAGTAGAATATTATCCACGGTGTGGGTCATTATGATACCAGATTCTATAGATATCAAGTATTTTCTATGTCGGTTAATGCCTATTCTCATTATGTGGGATGTAGTATGTAGTATTGGATTGAACGACAACGTGCAGGTAGTGGATAGATAAGTTCTCTACACATGGAATCAGTAGTCTTTGAAGATGCTAGAATAAGTTCTCTAGGTCTTCCAAGACCATTATGTGAATTCGCGTAATTGGTTACTTATATATTAAATAACTTTAATGAAGAATATTCACTTAGTAAGGGTAATTTAAATAGACAAGTTCTTACCTTACGTAGCTTTGAGATTCAGTTCGGTGTGCTTGAAGAGGGTCTATGACAATATCTTCATGTGTTACTTATGTGAGTCTTAGAGGTAATGGTTTGTTAGAGCGGTAAAGATAAATTGAAAGTTCTTAACTCCTTTGAATATGGAATGCTGTCTTATATTTGGAAAATTGTAGAGTTGTATTAAATTTCTCAATTTAAAACTCTATGATTAAGGGGTCCTTCAAAATAACATAATATATATTTTCAAACTAAACTTTGAAACAAATTTGTTGCATGTTTTCTTGCATATTTAGTCCCCCCACGTCATTAGAAATTATTAAATTGAAAATTTTAAGAATCATATGATTCTCCTATTTCTTCAAGTGATAAGGTTGAAAGTGGGGATATGATAAAATGTTGAATCTTGGAAGAGTAATTTCTCTCCGGAGGGAGAAGGAAAAAAAAAAAAAAAAAAGGAAAAAAAATTAGTCAAGGTATGTCTGCATCTATGCAAAAAAGGAAGAGGACATGGACTATCTTTCTAGTTTTCCTTTTCTAAAAGATTTTGTAATAGATTATAATTTTCTTTTCAACTTGATGAAACGGATATGACCCTATGATATTGACTTTTGTCTAAGATGGATTATGACTAGACTTAGTTCTTTCTTACGTTTTATAAAAAGTTTGACTATTATTGTGAAAAGTTTTAATTCTACACTACTTTTCATATATATATATTAATATATATATAATATATATATAATAATGTGATTAAGAAGCTAAGGCTGCTTTGTAACAAGAGCCTGGTTAGAGCATCGAGTACACCACGCCACGACTTGGGGGGGGGTGCTCTCGGGTCGTGATATGAATACCAAATTTAATTTCATAACTTCATCACATTCTACCACCGAGTCATGAAAAGGTAAGTAGTTCTAGATTTTTATCTTAGAAGGTTCATCACCTTAGGTAGTTCAAATATAGCCTTTAGAGAATCTACCTCAAACATTGGACTATTGAAATCCTAGGAGTATCTATCAATATATAAGCACAATAATTGGAATCTAGACCATTACCCACTTTTGTGAGACTTAGGGTAACCAATCCTCTCAAATATATAAATCTTAGGTAAACAGGTAGGGAGATGTTTTTCCATAGGGCTCTAACTATTCCTAATTTCTTCGAACAAGGGTAGGCAAGTATAATGCCATTAATCAATCCAACCAACATCAATCACCTAAAAATTGGTGAAGCTTCCAACCAACCATGCCTAGTATCAGCTGAGAGTAAACGGAGGATTCCGTTAAAATGACCATACTTAAGATCAATCTTAAAAGAAAACAAACTTTTTAAAGTAGGTGAATATTTATTCTCTTGTTCTCCCTATTAATCAAGGGGTACATACTACCCTCCAACTCAACCTTATAGTAAAAGATATTCCCAATTTATTGAAGAAAACCCCTTCTGGTCCCTCTTAATCTCACATCATTAAATTATATTTCATAGAATAGTAACTAATCAACTATTCCATAAGGGATTCTAACCCACACTAGCATTGCAGTACTTTACAATTACCTTACAAGGTAAACACTACCTTCCCTTCTTAGGAGTAAGCCTATACAAAAGACTCCAATCCACAAAAGGACAATTATGAAGCATTTATCATACAAATATGCAACTCTTAAATCTTACTATCTATATATCACATTCCTACTAAACTCCTCACGTCTAAACAACAAATTTCTACTATCATTACACTACCATCATAAACTCATCATTCCAAAATGAGTCATTTCATATACAAGGAGGGGGGAGGCAACCTTAAAGATTCTTATCATACTATAGTTATATTAACCAGGGAAAAAACAAACGGTTCTCCATATAATGACCTCAAATAATCATAGGTCCACATAGCCTAATGGCAATCACTCTTACAATATCCAATCCAACCTTAACATTACCATCTAGTCCAAACCATAATAAGCATAAAAACTTGTATTTTCTCCCTTAAGACTTGAGATACCATCCCTTCCAAGCAATCACATCAAAAAGACCTGGACAAGGGAACATAAAAGATAGATCATATATAGTTAAGCATTATTTCACGACACAAGAGTAATGAAGAAAGTGGAACTTCTATCGTCCTATCACCTCTCGATCATAGATGTGTCGTGACTCATACTGATGAATAAGACTCTACTAGACGTGGCATTATGAGACTTTGCAACCTATATAAACTTTTTATATCCTGATTTTGATACCAACTTTGTCATGACCGAGGATCACCCCCTAGAACTAACAAAACGTACTTGATCTCTTATATGTCTTATACCAGCCGTTAAACATCTTTCATCAAATTGTCATAAGATTTGTAGAAAACTTAAACTTTTCCATTGTATAACACAATGCTAGAACATCACTTCATTTCAAAACCATTAGTACATAGGTAAGATAGTAAGTCTCGTCTTGCTATTTTAGACACAACTCAAATAAAATAGAATAGGGACAGAACCAAGGTTTAGACAGCATCAAGAACAATCATCTATACTCTTGACATGAAATTTACTTTTAAAAAACTCTTGACATAAAGTCCTTAGAAAAAAAATCATTAAGAAAAAAACACTTGAACTTAGTAATATCTATACAAGATCTTCATTCTAAGGAAAGATCCTCTAGCGCCTCCCCGAACTACACTTTGTGTAAAAGATGAAAAAGGATGGGTACTGGGAATATAATAAAACCTAAGTGTGATAACTATGCAAAAGCATTTTTATTAAAGATGATGATTTCGTTAATAAATCATAAGCATCAATGTGTTTTAGTAAATTTCATGGATTCTTGATACAATACTCGACAAATATATTTGTCGCAATCATTATATCATATTAAGACTCAATTCGAGAGGGCTCCTAAGCATTACCGTTTCCAGTCCCTTTTTTCCGTAAGGTAAATCCTTCACACCTAAGTTGATCCCAACCCAAAATGAGTTAGGGTGTCTTGAGCCCTCACCTGTCCCTATATAAATATTAACTTTAACATGTTAATTACTTGTTTTATAGCATGTAAATGAATTGGATTTGATATCAATTTGACCCTACATCATCCAAGAGCTCCAAGAAAGTTAGAAAGTTAGCCCTTTGAGTACTGCGATGGGTTTGGTCTTGGTATTTCCCTTGACATCTTTTACAAGTGTATTTTTCATTTGGTTGTTAATGGAATTTGGAGGATATTTAATAACTTATTTAGATAGTAATTTACATTAGCAACGTTTGGGTACAACTCCCCAAGGGCCGCCCAAAAGGCCTTCAAGGAGGACCCAAAATGCTGCCGAACCACTGCCTTGGCAGTGTCAAACGACAGCCTTGAATGACGTCTCATCGATGGACTTACTCCCCGTCGATGGGGAGGTGTCATCCATCACTTATGCTGGAGGAGACTCATCGAAGGACCAGCCTCAGAACCAAATGAAAATGGCTACCTTTGGACTATCGTTGGGACTAAGGGGCATTGATGGTTGTCTGCCCATGCAGCCTGCAACAAGCTGCCAAGTGCACTGTTAAGTGAAGGGGTGAATGGGAAATTCACCCCACGTCCTAACCTGACATTAGGTGGTTATTTTACCTATTTTTTTTTGAATATTAAGTTAGTTAAAAATATCAAAATCACAACCAAAATCATATTTAAAAAATTAGACTTCCCTCTACGAAAGAAACCTCTCTAGAAACCTCCATTGGAGATGAAGGTCGAGAACAACATGGATCTTGGATTTCCTGATCCTTCACGATATAAATATCTCGCATCTTATGGTGTATTCTCAACAAATGGAAGATGAGAAACTAGAAGAAAACAATTGGGAGGTAGAGAGGTATAGAATTGGTGAAGGGAACTTCTCCAATGCTAAGTCCTATGGGCAAGGTAGACAAAGGTTTTCCTATCAAGGCTCCTATAGTGCTCCCCCAAGGTCAAATAATAATGTGTTTTTCAACCCTAAACCTCAAGGAAACAATAGTGGTGTCTCCTATGTGGCCAGGCCTAATTGTGCAGAATGTGGCAGAAAACATGAATACAAGTACTTAAGTGGATCGAACTGGTGTTATGGGTGTGGAAAGAGTGGCCACAAGGTGAGATATTGTCCTATTCTCAAGACCAAGGGGAGAAAATATAACCAAGCCCCTTGAATAATTTCAAACTACAATGCCCAAAAGCTAAACTACATTAATGCTTTCCACTCCTAGGGTCACCAAGAGAGAAACCCGGATGTGGTCACATTAATGCTTTCCACTCCTACATTAATGGATATTCTTTGGTATATATATATTACACCTTGTTCTTTTTTATACCTCATGCGGCTATAAAATTTGAAATACTCCTCGAAATGTTAGTAAAACCTTTTCAGTTTCTACCCCGATTGGTGACTTGATAGTGGAAAAAAGAGTCTATAGGAGTTGTCCTATTTATTTGTCTCAAAATGTTACTTTGCAAGATTTGGTAGATTTAGGCATGTTAGATTTTTGTTATGGATTTGTTGCCTCCATTTTATGCCTCTATCAATTGTACGAATTGGGTTGTGAGACTTCAATTTACAGATGAGTCTATTCTTGAATGGAAAAGGGGGAATCTATTCCTAGAGATCAATTGGTTTCTTATCTCAAAGTTGTGAAACTAATCTCAAAAGGGCGTGTTAACCTTATTGTTAAGGTGAAGGATGTTGAATTACAAATTCTTCTTCTAGAGACAAATTCAGCTATGAATGATTTCATATATGTTTTTCCCGAAGATTTGCGAGGTATTCCTCTTGGCCGAGAAATAGACATTGACATTGAGCTCTTATTGGATATGCAAACTATCACCGTTCCTCTTTACCAAAGGGCTACATCCGTGTTAAAAGAGAAACTAAGGGATTTGTTAGACAAGGGTTTTATTCGAATGATCACATCTCCATAGGGTGCTTCAGTGTTGTTTGTTAAAAAGAAGGATGAGTCTCTTAGAATGTGTATTACTTATCATCAATTGAACAGGGTTAAAATAAATTTACCCTTCAAAGAATTGATGACTTGTTTGATCAAATTCAAGGGTATGTGTATTTTTCATGATCCAAGAGTACACCATATCAGATATGGTATTCTTGAGTCGCAACAAGGTGTACTGACCTCTTGGAGGTCTTGTACAAGCCCTTTGACATCATTCATTGCATACATGTAAGATTCCAAAATGCGATAGGGTATCTAGAGACTATCATGTTTGTCTTAAGGTTATAAGGTCCAAAAATGACTTATTATATGGTTTAGAGGCAGTGTGTAAAGTTTGAAGTGATTTGGAAGTCGAACGTCAAGGGAAGACCAAAATGTTCGACGACTAGTCACTTATGTACCTCAAGTGTCCATGCGTGTTTATAGACTGTAGTAAATGTTATTATTAAGACTTTAAATGATTCATAATGATGTTTGAATATGGTATAAGGAGTTTCGAGAAGTTTGGAGGTAAAACAACCAAGAACGTCCAAGGCATTCAAAAGGTAGCCCTTAAGACGCTCAACGTGTGTCTTGATGGGGCCTAGCTTGTTTAGACGAGTTTCAGGTGTTTGATTTGGGTGAAAATCATGTGGTAGGTATAAAACTTTTTAATGGTTGTATTTAAGTTTGAAACGTCTGGGTATGACTTATCTTGTTAATGGTTGTATTTAAGTTTGAAACTGCCCGTAGGTGAGGTATCTTCGATTGTTACTTATCTTGGGATGGTCTAAAGCCAAAATTTGGCTAAGCACCAGTCAAGGGAAGCCAAAGGACGGCCCGTAGACTGCACTACGTCCTGTCAATTGCTCCTTCGATGGTGGTCTTTCAACTGCTGTCTGCATCTGTTTTAATTAAGAGGTGAATGGTAAATTCAACCAACATCCTAAAATGATTCTAATTGATTTATTTATCTACTTTTGGGTGTATATAAGAGAGTAAAAACGTGATCAACCCCACTACCAATGCAATTCACCAAAATAGTCTTTTCCCTCCAAAAAATATTCTCTCTAGAACCTCCATTGTTGGTGAAGCTCAAGAACATATTGGATCTTTAATTTGCATGGATGAATAATCAAGTTTTAGATATTTTAATGTATATAAATATATGGTGATCCTTCATCTGTAGTTCTCCTTCCATCTATAGAGTTAATCTCAAAGTTTTCAAAGAGAAAAATATGATCAAGGTATTCTTCTTCATTCTAGCCATGGGTTCTTTCTTAAATTTATTTAAAAAGCATAATATTAATATATTTATTATTATATACTGATTTGGACGTGATTTTCAATCTAATTTCAGGATGAACCCATGCATCTTTCACAAACTCGATTTTAGCCTATGTATGGCTTTATGATCTTGATCTTATGCATGTTGATTTGTAATTCAATTATGTTAATATGATTATGTCTACTGTTTAGTATGAATATTGATGGTAAATCATTGATTATTACCCATGAGAACCCATGCATGAAGATTTGAACAAAACTAGCCTATGATCTATGTATTCACTTTAAAGTTGGCTTTAAGTCTATTGTTTTAAGACTTTGATTGCGTTGAGTTTCTTGTAGCTAATGTTTTAGGTTACATTATGGATGAATTGTGGGTTTAAATACTTGATGATCAAAATAAAGAATGGCATACATGAATTGATCTAGATTCTCTTAGTCTATGAGTTGATAATGTTATGTAGGTGATGTGATCTATATTCTAAGGTGAATAAGGTACGAATAAGACTTGATTTCCAATATCGCTAGATACTGCCTAGCATTTAGTTATTTGTAAAATATTATTGATTATTAATACTTTGGTAAAATAAATAAGATTGCCTATTATCTCTACTCTACGTTGAATTGATAGTTTAATGCCTACGATAGTAGCTTGATCTTGAAGTGTTTTAAGCATGATTTTTGATATGATTAAATGTATGATTATATACTGACTTGGATTGATATTATTGATAAAATATGATCTATAATCCATGCAACTGAATTGGTTGATGATATATGTCCTTCTACATTCTAGCATGTTAATGATATATTGTACTAGTTGTAGCATGGCCTTGTAGTAGCTTTTTTTTAACATTATTTAGGATTAAGGTACCTTAATCTACTTCCCTATACTTGATTTATTTATAAAAGAGTAGTAATGGTCAATGATTACCAAAGGCTAAAGGATTGGTAAGAACTCATCTACTCTTCTACTTCTCTATTTCTTTATAGTAATGTTGATGAAGCCTTTTATGACATTGTGTGGTATGGACCACTTATGGTAGGAGTGTTTACTTTATTGTAAATCTATATATGTGTTGACCATATCCATGAATGAAAATTGTTACAGTATGAACATGTTATTATGATGATACTATAGGGAAGCGTTTGCTCATTACTGCCAGTAATCTATTGTAATTTAAGGTTGTTATGCGATTGTTTAAGCCTTATAGTATTCTCCATGTTAGGGTAAAGTATAGGTTCTGACATTTATGATTTAAAAATGGTGGTATCCCTGTACCTATGACCCTATGTGATGCAGTGAATACCACAAGTAGGAGTTAAGTGTAATATGAGTCTTTGCTTGTCTCAATTGCTATTGTGTTTGTGTGGTTATGCTTGAAAGCAGTATTATGGTTTAGAGGGTGGATTTGCTCAAATTGTGTTGAAAGTGATTATGTGTCGGTTGACTAATGTAAACAAGCCCACTCACTTTAAAGGCATGTTAGAGTAGTATAGGTCATGGTGTCTAAACGAAAGGAGTTCTCATATTCACTAGTGTCACTACGAGCATGTTAATATGAGTTATGAAATCATGATATGGGCTGCCTAGCTAGGATAGTGATAGTGTACTAGTATGTGCAAGGGCATGGGACTTTGATAGTTCTAATTTTTGTTTCTATATATATATATGTATGTATAAACATATGTGTCTTAATGTGTCATGTGAAAGGTTTTCTCACATATATGTATACATACACACGTATATGAATACCTAGTCAAGAGAGGGGCCCTGAATGGTGTGTTCATGTGTACCCTAAACTAGATGATGCTTTGCATATGCAATGCTCATGTGAGGGGATTCTTTACATTATTTAGGTTGATGAAATTTCACTAATGACCTATAATTTAAACATATAAAGGGATGACTCTCCTAAACCTATGTTTTATAAAGTAAAAATTTAATGAAAGTTTTCAATGAAGGGAACTTAGCTTAGCAACGAGTGAACTTGAATATGAGTGTGTGTTGGTTCCAATGGTAGGAAGTTAGATCACCATAAATCTCATGATGTGGATGACCACAATCCCTCAATGGGCATAAATAGGGTTCCATAAGTGAATAACTACAATGCCTAATCTTGGCATAAAGAGGGTTTTCAAATGTACCTTAAGATTCCATACCTATGTTGCCACCATAGGATACTAGATATTGGATTCCACCTAGAAAGCTACGTCACATTTGGATTTACTTTGGCCGGTAGACAATCTCCTTTCGGTGTGGGATCCTATGATACCAGATTCCATGTTTAGCATCACATGGTCTATGTCTATTAAGTCTATAGTTTTCCCAATGTAAAATGGACAATGGAAGTAAATGACTAGGACCCTAAATAGAATAACTTAAGGGAGGTTACTTAGGATAGGTGAAAGTAATGAACCCATCTAGACATTGCACAAGTAGCTCCCTAGAAAGTTTTAGGAAGGGCTAATGCATGTCTCTATAATGTGTTCCTTTGCATTACATTGTAGTATTTGTCTACTTGTCATGCGGATAAGCAGGAGAGTCTTTACGTCATCGATGGTGTCTGTTGATATATGATGAAGGTCGTGACTCGATGTCTATTGTTGTACTATACTTCTATGGTGATATGGTTTTTGCTTGTGTACAAGTGTATGCATGGTTTTCCTTGTGATCCTAAAGTGATGCATTGCATCAAGATCACTAAAAGGTTACCTGGGGAGGATAATGAAATAAAAGAGGAGTTTATTGGTACGGAATTGAACGCACAGTAAAGTAACTCAATAATGTATAATTTGATATTAAGTGATATTACGAAATGTTTGGCTTTGAAATGTTATATGAAGTGATATGAATAATAGACATTCTTATTGTTTAAGGTTTTAGAACATTTACTCAAAAAGGCATGAGTTATGATTCAAGAATATTGCCCCTTTTAAATGTATGTTTCTGCTATGGTGTCCATAGTGCATTTCGGTTAATCCATTCTTCTATACTTTTTACATAAGTGTAGGTTTGAATCTTAAGATTTCTATGATTGAGGAATCCTTGATTGTGGTTGCCATGCTCAGAAAGGGAACTTAAGTTCCCAAGGATTACCTACTCATGTCTTAATGTAAATGCTTTAAAGTTGTATAGTTATATCTTATGATTCAGGTTTAATATTCGGTTCCCTAATGTATTCTAAGGTTGTGATTCTAAGATGGCAAAGAGACTTAAGTCTCATAACGTATTATGACTTATATTTTATATGTATATGAAGTAAAGTTTCTAGCATATGAGGTGCTATGAAAAGTTTTACATTTTCCGCTAAAATTACTATGTCGATGTGATGAATGATAACTATGGGCTTGTACAAGACCTCCGAGAGGTCAAGTACGTCATGTTGCTTTTAAAGGGTGCTCCCTGGATGCGACAAACGTAGTATCAGAGCACGAGGTTTTAAAAGTGGTTAAGGGTCCAAGAAATCTCATATTGACATGTCTATCAGAGTCTTGTATCATTGGTTGTGAGTCGCGACACATCAAATGGTACAAGAGGCTATAGGACGATAGAGTTTACCTTTATCTATCATATTATAGGCCATAGAATACACTCTATAAGCCGAGTCATTTAAAAAACCTCAAAATACGTAGTTTACTTCCTTGTTCATAAATTTACCAAAGAAAGAGAGGTTTCAAGAAACTAACTTCCTCCAAGGTTCATCCATCATCCAAAGTAATATTTTACCATAGAACTTCATAATTTATTCATCTTAATACGAGTTAATATCTTCTACTCATGAAATTCATAGATTTTCAAGAAAGCTCGTCAAGAACTCATCTCTAAGGTTCAAGAAACAAATTCTTGATATCTTTTCATCCAAAGTTTTCACCTTTCTCAAGAATTTGGAGTATATAAGGTATGTAAGACCATTCATAGTGTTGGACTAGTTCGTCCTCATGGACCACATCTCAATTCAATTAGTAGCAAGTTGGATATATGGTTCTACCCTCAGTTTTATGAAATTCATGATATGGGTAATGCTCTTTCTAATTTCTAAATTCTTATATTATAAGATATCAATAATATGTGCTTTGATATCCTTGAGTTGTTATTCATACTTATATTTTATGTTGTTCATGCTTATATTTCACATACCATCTTTAAAAAACATTATAAATAATTATAAGACCTAATAAGATCATTTCCTACAGCCTATAAACACGCATGGACACATAAGGCTCCTAGGTGACTAGTCGTCGAACGTTTTGGTCATCCCTTGACGTTCGACTTCCAAATCACTTCAAACTTTACACACTACCTCTAAACCATATTATAAGTCATTTTGGGACATTATAAACATAATAAAATCATCTCAATCTCTAGAAACCCTATTTCATTTTGAGGTTTTACAATATCCCCCACTTGGGAACATTTGTCCTCGAATGACACTTAGGGATCTTTAATCACAAGGATTTCAATGCATCAAACAGAAGTACATTAAATTTATAACAACATCAAATCATTTTAGCACTCAATGCACATACGCAAGAAAAAAATTACTCATTCACTCTTTAATGCGTCAAACACAAAAGCTCTTATCACGTTCATAGGAGGAACATCCTTCTCCTAATCATAACATGATTATTACACCTTAATTCATTAAGATATCATCTTGCAAGGCCACACATAGTCATATTCAAACAATGCTCAAAAGAAGTAGGCACTCATACGTTAGTGCACATAGACTTGAGTTATTTAAACCAACACATGCTCATGATTCCTTCCTTGTGAAGTCTAAATGGTAAGTCACGCCAAGCACATCACAACAATTAGGAAGTAATTTCAAAAAATATCAATTTCTAATATAGTACTCACCTTCACAGTAAGCATATTATTAGAAAAAAACACAATTCATAGGCACACACAAGAGAACTCAGCTAAACATTCTTTAACTTTTCATGAATGAGGCTAAAGTATGCATTCGAAATCATAAAAGTCACATAATTTTACAAGAGACTCAACATATTTCATTTTAAAGAGACTCAACTTTTCATTACAAGGCTACACATTTCAACTCATAAGTGACTATTACCATGTTTCTTATCTTATCTCATGAAGTCAAATGCACAACTAACATATCAAGATGAAATTTAACATGAGAAAATATGGATTTTTAACAAAAATTTTATTTCATGTACTTTGGAACATTCATAATATATTCAAGGTAATGTCAATGAATATACACCAAACATATAGGGTCATGCAATTCATATTTCATACAAGACTTCTATCATGAACAACCTTACTAGAAATTCATTAGTTTCAAGCTCAAGTAATGATAGAAGGAAAAGGTAGAAAATATCTTCAAGCTTACTACTCCATCACCATCCCCCACTAAGGGTAAACTCAATTAAGAGCAACTTAACCAAACCTTAAGAGGATCTTAAGTAAAAAACCTTTGTTTTCATCACTTAAAAGTGATTACAACTTTGGGAGGGATTTACAATAAGTTAACATATGAGCACCAAGGTATCCTAAACCTTATCATCTAGGCATTTTACAAGGATCACATGTATACACAAGGAAACATTGAACACCTTCAAGTACAAAATCTTAGGGTAGCATGCGTCCATAGGTAGTCTCTAAGCATTTCAAGTTAAATTCGTAGCATAAGGCTACCATCATACAAAATCATATAGGAACACATCATTCCAAAAGAACTCATTTTAACCATAATAATTTCTAACATACTTTAACAATAACATGACATACATTTCTCAATATAACATGCTATTTCACATAAACCTCATACTTGGTCATAATTGGCATCACATCATCAAAACATTCCAAAATTCACCTACACACATACTCATTCAACCATATAACAAGGATAAGCATTTAAACTCACCTTTTCTCTCTCAAGTATAGAGAATAATCTCGTCTAAGCAATCACATCTAAAAAGACTTAGGACCGTAAGAAAAGAAAAAACATAAGATAAAGATNCGAAACCCGAGACTACAATGCTGGAAATTTGTTCACTATTTTCTGCTCCTTGTTATCATCATTTGTTCATTTGATCTTAGGATGTTCCATGAATCATTTGGTGCATCATTAAATATATTTTTTTATGGTTATATTCACCCAAAAATTACCATTAAATCCAGCAACATTACACCACTTTTGCACATCATGATTTACACAAACATTTGCACAAACATCACCTTTCACATACTTTTGGTTGACATAAATTAACATGCTTACAATTCCAAACACATAATCATGAACACATTTTCACGAAAATTACACTTCATACTTAAACTACCAGCAAACATACCAACAACATGATCTCTAACCTATTTCAGATTTAAATAAGAAGGATACTAGGGACAAAGAGTTCGACAAGAATGGGAACCACCCTACTTTCAAAATTCGTTGAAATCGTGGAAAGGAAATTCTCTTGGAGAAAGGAGACCTGGACCGAAATCCATACCTGATTTTAACGTTGTTTAACACTTGAACTTGCTTCCAATTTCCCATGAAACCAAGTCTCACCACCGAAACTTCAAGCACAATATCGTCAAGAACTTTCTTTTGCTTTACGTTTTTAGACTACTTTTCTTTTATGTTTTTAGCGTTCAAGTTGTTGATGAACTCTTTTATTTTTGTTCTGTTCTTTTGTTTTAGAAAATGCATAAGCGTGAAAGTGGCCAATCAAAGTGTTGTAAAATGCAATGAAAAATGAATGTAAAATAAGTTAAATCACTAATAATTGAACCCAAGACATCATTACATGAAAGCTTCAAAAAATCAACAAAGGATTGGAGGAGACTACAATTTCCAGCCAATTTCTAAAAAAATGAACTTCGTTTAAATTATTTTTTTTAAATGTGAGGTCGTTGGGTATTGAACCCATGACCTCACCAAATGAAAATTTGATCAAATACCATGAGAAAAATGCAAGGAAAAATAGATGTGGTGAGTGGGGATTGAACCCACAACCTCTTGAATGGATGAGAGAGTTAGGCGAAAATAAATGTGTAGAGTGGGGATTGAAACCACAACCTCTTGCATAGGTGAGAAAGTTAAGAGATAAATTAAAAGAAAAATAGTGAGCTTGTGGGGAATTGAACCCACAACCTCCTTGACTTAAACGAAAAAGGAGAGGAGAAAAGGAAAGGAAATATTATGGGGTTGATGGGGATCAAACTAGGGTCCCCCAAATCTAAAAAAAAATTATTTATCAAGTTTAAAATAATATTAAGTGTTGTCCAAGATATTCGAAATCGGGTTCCCTTGCCCAATTTCGTATTGACACATAAGTCATACTGAAGTAACTCTTTAATGAATGCTGTCTCTAAAGATTGAAATCAATATCTTTGCATATCTACAAGATGCATAAGTGTTGTACCACATAATCTTGGGTAAATACGAATCACATAGACAAACTATGAATGAAGTCTCATGGCTTGTATGTGTGGACTCATAAGTCTAGCATACGTTTAAAAGAAAGTGAGCCTAAGATGTATATGATAAAATGATGTAACCTTAGGGTCAAGTAAGAGTGTGAAACACACTAAATGTCCTAGTGCATTGACATATGATTATATGAACACTCACGTGAATGGGTGAGTAATTATGAAAACCAAATGTGTTAAAATTAATGAATGAAGTGACAATATGATAAGAGGCTAATGTGAAAGATGAGACCAATCTCAAATGAGCCTAAGTAAATGTTACAAAAACGTACTCACCTATGAGAGTGTAAAGTTAATGAAGAGACCAGCCTCTATGAAAAGTCTAATGAAAGTATTGAAGTTAATGCATACTTGTTACTAATGGTGAGATGAGAAATCATCTAATGATCTATGATGTCCTTATGCTAGAAGCCATCTTCCATGATGTATGAGTTGAATGTAATGGAACTTTATACTGAGCACCGATAGGCCAGCCTCAACGAATGAACATAATGAAACGAACGATACCAAAGGTGTTAGGATAGGATGATGAAGAGGTAAGCTAAGCTTAAGTAATAACACTAGGTTATTCTTGGTCATTGCACAGCAAACCCGATGAGAGTCTTAAACTACATCCTAGGTATGACTTGTGGCTGCACTAGTATATGAAAGAATGAAAATGAAGTACGTATGAATGAATGAAGCAGACTCTGTGTTTGTTAAAGAAGGCTCCCTAGTTGAGGTCCCATATGTTGAGTCCTCATTTTGGAAAGTCCTAATGCCAAGTCCATGATTCCAAGGTCTCATGGCATATGAAAGAATAATATGAACTACATGATATGATATATGTAATATGTTATGTGCTGCTTAAAAAATGATAAGTGTGATGATGCATTTTACTCTCATGGTATGACTTTCCTAATCCAAATTTGGAAAGTCCACTGACTTGACTTTTCATAATTCATATTGATAGTAAAAAGCTCTTCTTAGTCATGCATGTCCTTGATGTGTTCTTGCATATACTAATACTTAGTACAAGTGTGTACTAATCCCATACAACTCTATATTTTTAGATGGAGGCACAGCTGGACGTTAGAGCTTACAGATCGACGCTAAATCTATCCGGATGTGGAGCATTCATCCGGATTTGGTATGCCCTCATGCTTTCAAGGACGCTTGCCCAATATATTTTGGTTTAGATATAGGTTTGAGTTAGTGAAGTATGTTCCACTAGCAATTCTTTCTCATCTTATTTAAGACATTGTATTGGTGCCATTTTGGCAAGTATATACTTAATGCTATATGGAACTATTACTTTCATTTGATGATCTTAATATTAGATGGTTAATTGTGAACTGATGTCGATAAATCTTATATGAGTATAATGTATCCTACTATGAAGTCTATGTATACTTCAAGTAACGAAAATTTTCAAATTTTCCGCTTAAATTAACCTAGATGAAGTAACGATGACGTATGTAGGATTGTCTGCGACCTCTGAGAGGTCAACGACGCCGGTCTCGTCTGGGGTATATAGATACTCTTACAAGATCTAATTATAATACATGCTCACTCTTACCGTACCATGTTCAATCCTAACTCTAAATTACAAGGTGCTACCCATAAGATGATCGTACTAATGTATATCACCTAATCCTGATCTACGCACATTTACACTTTCCTTCCAAGAATACTACTTCTTCTTACCATCTCATTCAGTAGACCTTAAATTCAAATCAAGAATTCTTCAGTCACATAATATAATCATCCAATTACTTTAAACACCTCATTCAAGCTGATTAATATACCTACTTCATGGGATTCTAGGTAACCAACTCCTCTCAGTCTACCTAACCTTCCTATCATCTCTACCAACTAAAATTTCACGCATTACTACAAGCAAACCGACTAACTACTCTCATCTAAATATTACTTATCGTAAAAATTTATCTCTCTCTTCCACATGTATAACCTTCGAATAATACACACACCATTTTTTCCAGCGAATAGGGGTAAATTTAATTTTTTTCCTTTTTCGATCCTATTGAATTTAGTTAAAAACACTTCTTAGTGCTTGATTTGGTATAATTACTCTTTTACCACTAATTGAACTTCACATATAACAAATTTAGTGATTGGATAAAACATAACAAGAACATATTATTTTTAAATCGACAAAGGCTAAAAAATACCCCTGAAGTATTGGATATTGATCACATATACCCTTGAACTATTTTTGGCTAAAAAATACTCTCACATTAAAGTATTGGGTCACATATACCCTTTACTCTAAACAAAGGTGTGTTAAGTGCAACGTTGAGACGACATGGCTACCACGTGGCCGCCACATAAGCACTAACAACTAATTCCTAATTTTGCCCACATAGTCTTCAAAACCCTAATTTTGCCCTCCACATACTCAGACATCCTTATTTCTCTAAACATTTCACCTCTTTCTACGATATACGATTTCCCCTCTTTCTCTCTCACACACGATCAAGAGGGACATAGACAAGTTAATAACATGACTAGTACCACGGGAATTATGAAATTTTCCTTCTTAGACAATTTTTTATAGTAAGCATCTCAGTATTCTTCTGCTCATCACTTGAACAGCCTGAGCATACAGTGGGTTGTTGATATATAAAGCAGCGAGATCCTATAGCAGGAAGAATGAAAATCGCAAATCCTTAGAGTAGCGAGATTGTTTAGGGAAGGTTGTTGTTAGGCTGGTCTTCTTTCAAGCAACCTAAAGTGGATTCAAGTGTAATTGGTCCTTTATGACATGGTTTTCACTGCAAGGGTAATCGAGGGTTGGAATGGATAGAGCTCAAATGATGATCTTCATTGCAGCTCACACTAAACTTGAGAAGCAATATTTTTCCAATGATGAGGAGAAGGAGGGGAAGTGTTTACAGAAATTAGGGTGTCTGAGTATGTAGATTGAAAAATTAGTAAATAGGGTTTTGAAGTCTATGTGGGAAAAATTAAGAATTAATTGTTGGTGATTATGTTGGTCCATGTGGCACTTAACAAACCTCTTTTAAGTGTAAAGGTGTATGTGACCCGATACTTTATGGAAGGGTATTTTTTAGCCAGAAAATAGTTTAAGGGTATATGTGATCTAGTTCCGATTGTTCAGGGGTATTTTTGAGCCTTTGCTGTTTTTAAATCATAAATTCTTCCTTGGACACCACGTGCCCAAAAAATATCACGGATTCAAGCTACTAACACTTAGAGACCTTGGCATACAATTTGTGGTTTCATAAAGTCTAAAGCACAAAGCTGAAATATTGCTAATGTTGATCTATGCTCCTCGAATAGATTAGGATATCACCAATGAATAATATCACAAAGGAGCCCAAATAGGGCCTGAACACACAGTTCATTAAATTCATAAATGTTGTTGGGGGCATTATTCAAATCAAAAGACATAAGTAGAAACTTATAGTGATTTTAACAAGTTCTAAAAGTGTTTTTGAGATTCCATTCACCATAATCCTCAACTGATGGTAGCATGATCTTAAGCCCATTTCAGAGAACATAATTGCACCCTGAAGCAAGTGAACCAAATCATCAATATGCGGCATTAATATCTATTTATCATCCTAGTCAACTACCTTTAGTCAATACATATACGCAAGTAATCATCTTGTTTTATTCACAAACACAACAAAAGCACGCCATAAAGACACACTAGGACTAATGAACCCCTTACTCAAGTGGTTCAGGAGTTGTTTCTTAAGCTCGATTAACTCAGCTAGATCTATTCAATATGATAGAATAGAAACTAACATCATGTCCAGCTCAACATCAATATGAAACTCTATATTGTGATTGAAAGGAAGACCGAATATATTTATAGGAAACACACGGGGAAACTCTCTAACCACTATAATTGACTCTACGAAAAGAATGTCGACACTAGTATCATGAACATTAGCAAGATAGGACATACACCTATTTTCTTCAAACCGCAGTTCCCTTATTAATAATGTCACACCCATTGCATATGGATATTGATACCCATCCACACAATTGTTCGGATACCAGGCATACACAAAATGACAATCTTGGAAAAGAAATTCAAAATCACATAATAAAGAGATAGTCAATTCAAGCAGAAAGTACCATCAAAAGATACTGCCCTTATTAATAATATCACACCCACTGCATATGGATATTGATACCCATCCACACAATTGTTCGGATAACAGGCACGCACAAAATGACAATCTTGGAAAAGAAATTCAAAATCACATAAGAAAGAGATAGTCAATTAAATTTGAAAGTAACATCAAAAGATACCATATCTAAGATATAAAATAAGGTTTTCCCATGTATCATACCCCAACATGGTTATCACACAAGCCCGATAAACTTTAACCTATCCTATAGAATCACCTACAGATATATCTACATACATAGGCATAGAGAAAGGTTCACACAACAACTCCAAACAAAAAGTTTAATAAAAAGACACATATAAAAAAACTCTAGTACGATCATAAGATCCTTTTATAGATATGAAATTGTTGTGCTATGCTCTTAAGTTATCTTTAAAAGTCAAAAGGAATTTTGTGAGAAGATGGAAGCACCAAGACCACTTCTTAGAGTTCTTCTGCTCAAGAAACTTCAGAAATATGGATGCTACACAAGTATGATAAGTAAAAGGAGACCTGTAATTGTTCTGAAATGACTATTAATAATTATACTGTGGTTGGACATCTCAGTTAAGAGCTAAAAGTTTCATTTATGACAAATCTCAAAAGTGTAGTCATAATTACTCCTTAAAGTATCTATGAATTATCCTTTTATTAAAAAATTACTATGAAAAATGTATGTAACTAGAGAAATCAAAAGGGTCATTGTGAAGGAAAGAAATAGTATCATCTACATTTTGAGGAATTGAAACTTGCCAAGATGAACTCTTCTCTCGAAGAATGGAAGGAAACCTCCCAAATGGGAGTATTGACATCCTATGCTCCCTGAGATACATCATTGAGCAAAAAATAGTTGATAACAAGTATATTACATTGAGTGACATCTACGATACGAGTTGAAAATGCTTTATCATTGAATTCTCTTCGAAGACAACTGCTAAGAATGTATGAAGAGAAAATTTGGTATCTGAAATTTGTTGATAGGGTTACATCTAAAACATCTGAGTGTAAAACTTAAGGGGAAATAATTTACATGTCTACTTTTTTAAAAAATAATTACCATAATTTTCAAAATTATTTCCTAACAATATATGCAAATTTGATTGATTATTCACTTCATTTTTTCTCTCGCCCCAATATTTTCCAACGCCCAACGATTTTCTCACTCCCTGCAATTTTCTCAAGCCCATGAATTTTCTCTCTTTGCAACTGCAATTGTCTCTTGCCATTGCAATTTAAAGGTTAGTGTTGAGTAAGATCTGTTCCGTTAGGGTGCTTGCACTGCAATTTGCAGTTTTTGTTGGCCTCATTTGCACTTAACTAATCCTTTAATCTGCGCTTGCAATTGCGGTCTTCAAGGTTTAATTTCTTATTTTTGTGTGGAAGACTTTTTGATTGTTGAATTATGTTGGGATTTCATTTGGTTCAAATTTTTGTGAGTGTCTGGTATTTAGTTCTCTTCTCTAATCAGTATGATCTCTTCTAGCATTTGTGTAATACAACTTTGTATAAGTTTAATTCATTTGTTCGCATTTGTGTAATACAACTTTATTTTTCGTTTGATTCAGTTGTTAGTATTTGTGTAATACAGTTTCAATTTAGGTTTAATTCACTTGTTAGCATTTGTTAATACAACTTCAATTCAGGTTTAATTCACTTGTTAGTATTAGTGTAATATGATGTATCATGGTTTCACTATATTTTAAATGGTTTTTCCTTAAAATTGGTGTGTGTATAAAGAATTTTTGTAGTAATTTTAATATATTTCTACCTTTGTTTTACAGGAAAGGTGTCCAAAATCAAAACGCAGAAGGCTGTGAAGAATGAGTGCAGAAGTGACCCACGAAGGCCATGAACGGCCCGTCGTCCCATCGACGGACCGTAGATGGCAATTTTTTATCGGAGGTCCAGGCATATGGAAGTAACTCGGGGAATTCTGACCAAGTGTGGGGCTAAGGAAGGATCGATGGACTGTCCTGTTAAAACGTCGATCTCATCGGAGAATGTCCTAGTACCCGATGTTGAAGAAAAGCTAAGTATGGAACAACGAGAAGCATCGGTGGATCGTAGGTGAATCGATGGACTGTGTTTTTAATCCGTCGATTGGATAAGAGAATATGCAAAGTGAAGGCTGAGAAAAGATGCTAAGTCAAGACATACGGAGGTAGTCGGCGATCCGTCGGTTGATCGACGGACCGTATGTAAGGGTCGTCGATTAAAGTCTTCTTTTGGACAAACTTTCCTTATTTGAATTCCTTTTAATTTAGGACAATGTTTTTTATAAATAGAGTGTAAAACCTCTTTTTTCGGGTTGGATTCTATTACTAGATTTCTTAGTTTTTTTCTTGGTGTCTTGTCTTTGCAACTTGGGCATTAATTCAAATTTCCGTATTTGGTTTTAAAGATAATTGTGTGATTTCAAGTTGAATTTCTAGATTTTCTTTTGTTCAAATTTGTCAAAGTAAGTACATGATTTATTATTTATCAACTATGAATTGTGTTCTTCTATCCATGGGTTACTAAATCCACAACTAGGGTTGTGAGAACCATGGGTCGTTAACAAAATAAACCTAGCTAAATAACAATTCTCAAATAGGTTATTTCATGCATCGATAATTCTTTTATTTAGAAGTCTTTTTAACAATTGCACGCGTTAACACTCGCCTTATTTCTACTTGCCGGACCAAGGGGGTAATTAATAGGAAAAAAATTAGCGACATAGATTTAGTGGGATACTATCTATAGGCTAGTTTGATTGATGAAAAGTAATAACTAAGTCATACATCGAATATGATGCTTAATATGAACTAAAGGTAAGGGTTAGTAACATAGACACACATGGATGTACCAAGGTACGGGTGAAATTCTTTAAATGTTGGACCAAGGATTTAGAGATACATAACTTATTACTTTGCATGCAAAACACTATGGGGAACACTTACACCCTAGTTCCTCTCAAAACATGATAAACACCAATAATTCACTCTTGCTACTTGTTTGATTTCGCAATATTACAATACTTTTGTTTCACAAAAACACCCCTTTAATTACTAGTTTTCGGAAAGGACTTGACTAAATAGAAGTAATTCATTCTTCCTCGTGGGATAGACCCCAACCTAATAGTTGGGTTCTTTACTTGATACGACCGCTTATACTTCTTTAGGGAAGTGTAATTTGAGCTTATCAAATTTTTGTGCCACTGCCAGGGAATGTGGAATTTAGATTAAATTTAATAACAATTACTGAATTTTAGTCAACAATTTCCTAATTTTACTTTTTTCATTTGTTTTTGTTTTTCTCAAGTCTAACTCTAGCGTATGACAAGTACGCGGATTCGAGAACAAGTACGCTTCCTTTCGATCCGAAACTTAATTGGACACTACGCAGAATGTATAATCAATAGAATCCCGTAAATCTAGGTGATGTGATCAGCCGTAAGCCTCCTCCACCGGTTGATTCTCCCAACCAAGTGATTGTGGAAGACCTTGGTGATTATTCTTTGAGGAGGCAATCTCCCGTCCCACGCTCTCAATAGTTCTATAGGGGCAACATTAACATCACTGATTCTGATGGGCCTCTTGTCCTACCTCCTCTACCACAGGGTCACAAATTTGTGGTAACTAGTATCTTGATGCAGATGCTCACCGCCAGAGGTTTGTTTTTAGGGCTATCATCTAAGGATCGACATGCTCATATCTCCAAACTGAGGTTGGTGTGCAAGAGTTGGGTAGGGAGGAGGCCATACAAGAACATGGACGTCATCGGGTTAAGAGTGTTTCATCTCTCACTGATGGGAGACTCCGCAATATGGTTTACTGCGTTTCCCTATAATTCAATCTATACTTGGGATCAATTGAGGGATGTGTTCCTAGCACGGTACTGCCCGATGTCCAAAAAGCTCAACCACAAAGTGTAACGACCTGTTTAGTCATTTTGAGCAGCAGATTTTATTTCTGGAAAACTGGCAGAGGCAACGGATGCCACGACGGACCGTCACGGTCACGACGGACCGTCGTGGAGGTCCCGTCCCATGACACTTAGAAATTCTGAAATTGGGTACTGAAAATCGACTCTCTGAACGCCACGACGAAATGGCAGGACGGACCGTCTCAGGCATGACGGCCCGTCACAAGACTTTTTACAAAAATCAGGTGTCTGACCCTTGCGACAGACAGCAGGACGGACCGTCGCAGGCACGACGGCCCGTCACGGGCTGCGTAATCCCAGGCGTGGTCGGATTTCTGATTAATTAATTTAAGGGGCGTTTTGGACTATTTCCTGCTTTAATTATAAAGTAATGGTTTAATGTTAATAAGTCTAAATACTTGAAGGTTAAAAGAGGTAACCTTAAGTTAATTAGTGGATTATTAGTGCCATCTTTTAAAACTTAATTATATGATAATTAGGGTAAAAGAAAGAGGGTTTGAATAAGAAAAAGAAAAAGAACAGCAAGAGAGAGAGAGGATCAAACGAGAGAAAGAGGGAGAATCAAACGAGAAGAGGAAAACACAAGGCTTGGGAAATTCTTGCTTGATCACTAGTCTTTGGTGGAGGTAGGTTATGGTTTTTTACACTATTCGTAGTAAACTCTTAATAGCGAATGATATGTGTTGGGTAGTATTATAGAGTCTTCTTTATGCTTAATTGTGTGTATGCATGATGTGATTTTACATATATATGATTGTGATGAAACAAGCATGATGAAGCTATTGAATCCCAAATCTTGATAAAAACCTAATCTCTTGTTAATGATGATGCCTTGATATAAAAGAAGGCTTGATGAATTTAATAGAATGAGATTAGTGGATCGGAGTGTCACGTACCGACACATAGAATTAGTGGGACGGGTGTCACGAACCGACACGTAGATGTAGGGGATTGGAGTATCACGTACCGACACATAGAATTAGTGGGACGGGTGTCACGAACCGACACGTAGATGTAGGGGATCAGAGTGTCACGTATCGACACATAGAATTAGTGGGACGGGTGTCACGAACCGACACGTAGATGTAGGGGATCAGAGTGTCACGTACTGACACATTGAATTAGGGGATCGGAGTGTCACGTTCCGACACATAGCAGTAGGGGATCGGAGTGTCACGTTCCGACACATAGTAGTAGAGGATTGGAGTGTCACGTACCGACACAAGAGGAATAAAGATAATGAATCTTGAAAGATGATAATATACTCAATCTAAAGAACATGTATCCCAAACGAGTATGGTATGGAGGCTTGAGTCCTCACAGATATGTTCGGTGATGCTATAAATGTTTTGTACTTGTTGCTGTCACATGTTAAGAATATGTTTATTTTATGATGTTATCTGAGATATATTGCTTTCTATTTTGAGTTGACCGATGATATCTACTCAGTACTTGTGGTTGTACTGACCCCCCTACTTTTATGTTTCTTCTTGTTTATTTGTGGAGTGCAGCAAACGTGCCGTCGTCTTCAACTCAACCGCAATCTAGCCAGTCTTCGTCACACCGGATCTTCAGGGTGAGCTAATGCGTCTAGCTTGGACTGGATCTCCTTCCTCATGTCTTGATGCCTTGAAGTTCCGGCATAGACTAGCTTTTGTTATTTTAGCTTTTAGAATACTCTTAGTTTAGTAATTTGATCATAGATGTTCTTGTGGTGATGACTTCCAGATTTTGGGGATAATAATAGATGTTGAATTTTAGAAGTTATTGAATTGGTTTTTATTAATGAGTTTAAGTCTTCCGCATTACTTTCTATTGATATTACATTGAAATGTTAAGGTTTAGATTGGTTGGTTCGCTCACATAGGAGGGTAAATGTGGGTGCCAGTCGCGGCTCGGTTTTTGGTCGTGACAAACTTGGTATCAGAGCATTAGGTTCGTTGGTCTCATCACACAAGAACAGGTCTAGTAGAGTCTTAAGGAACGGTAGGGGGACGCCTTTACTTTTCTTTGAGAGGCTATAAGACTTTAGGAAAACTTCATTCTTTATTTCCTTCTTTCGTGCTATTACTTGGATCCAATTGGTATCTAGGTGATACAAATTGGTATCTAACCATCTTCACTCTATTTCGCAGATGGTTAGAACTAGAGCAACGACTACGCCAACATCAACATCAGCAAGACAAGATACATCTGAGCCAGCCACTGGGGCTGTAGCTCGAAGTGGAACAGTGGCAAGAGTCCGCGATAGAGGTCGTGGGAGGACGTCCTCTAGAGGGAGAGGACGAGCACCTATCCCATCTGGTGCTAGGGCGGTGACTCCTCCACCGACTTAGGAAGTAGTAAGAGAAGGGGAGGATGGGGAGAATGAACAAGTACAGAATGAGGAAATGCCACCCCAACCTACCCCAGAGATGATCAATCAGGTTCTCGCTTATCTTAGTGGGTTGTCTGATCAGGGTCAGGCACCCCCAATGTTTTCTGCACCAACACCTCCGGTTTCAGAGGTACAACATGCAACTACTATGGCTCCCCGCATGGATGCCTCATTGGAAATAGGCACGTTTCCTGGTCTGACTATTGGGCCTTTAATGACAAATGATCAGCATGAACTTTTCAGTAAGTTCTTGAAATTGAAACCTCTAGTCTTCAAGGGTGCCGAATCTGAGGATGCCTACGATTTTCTGGTTGACTATCATGAGCTACTACACAAGATGGGTATAGTAGAACGGTTTGGTGTTGAGTTAGTGAGTTACCAGTTTCAAGGGAACGCCAAAATGTGGTGGCGGTCACATGTTGAGTGTCAACCAACAGAGGCACCACCTATGACTTGGGCCTCATTCTCTAGCTTGTTTATGGAGAAGTATATCCCCCGGACTTTGAGGGATAGGAAAAGGGATGAGTTCTTAAGCCTAGAGCAAGGTAGGATGTCGGTCAATGCATATGAGGCTAAGTTTCGTGCACTATCCAGATATGCCACCCAACTTTGTTTCAGTCCACAAGAGCGGATTTGCCGTTTTGTGAAGGGGTTGAGATCAGAGATGCGAATTTCAGCTTTACAGGTAGCGGCCACAGCGAAATCTTTTCAATAGGTAGTAGACTTCGTAGTAGAGGTGGAAGGAGTGAAGCCAGATGAATTCACCATGGCATCGACATCAAAGAGGTTTCGAAAGGGGGGTGAGTTTAATGGTTCTTACTCTAGAGGACAGGGTTTCGGAGGTTACTCAGTTAGACCCATTCAGTCTTCACTACAGACTGTAGTTGGGGGTCCACCTCAGACCGGTCAACATTTCTCGGAGAGACCCATGAGTGAATCTAGAGAGTGTTATGGATGTGGGGAGACTGGACATATTAGGAGGAATTGTCCAAAACAGAGTAATAGACCCCCAATAGCTAGAGGTAGAGGTGGTCATGGCAGAGGCCGTTATTCTGGAGGGCGTGGTGGCCGAGGTAATGGTGGTCACCAAAACGGCCGGGGTGATGGGCAAACGGGAGCCACTACATCACAACATGGTAGGGACAACGGACAAACAAACGAAAAAGCCCATTGTTATGCTTTCCCTGGGAGATCGGAGGCGGAGACATCTGATGCTGTCATCACAGGTAATCTTCTGGTTTGTGATTGCATGGCTTCTGTATTGTTTGATCCTGGATCCATATTTTCTTATGTATCTTCCTCATTTGCTAATGGTCTAAATTTACATTGTGAATTACTTGATACGCCTATTCGTGTTTCTACTCCGGTGGGTGAGTCTGTGGTAGTTGAAAAGGTATATAGGTCTTGTTTGGTGAACTTTGTGGGGAGCAACACTTATGTAGATTTGGTTATCTTAGAAATGGTTGATTTTGATGTAATTCTGGGTATGACTTGGCTTTCTCCGCAATTTGCGATCTTGGATTGTAATGCTAAAACGGTGACGTTAGCCAAGCCTGGGACAGATCCGTTAGTGTGGGAGGGTGACTCCACTTTCAATCCTGTGCGTATCATCTCCTTTCTTCGTGCTAAGAAAATGGTTAGTAAATGGTGTTTAGCTTTCTTGGCACATCTCAAGAATGACGCTACACAAGTACCTTCGATTGAGTCGGTTTCGGTGGTCCGTGAGTTTCTTGATGTGTTCCCTGCAGATCTTCCTGGTATGCCACCAGATAGGGATATTGACTTCTGTATTGATCTTGAACCGGGTACTCGCCCCATTTCTATACCCCCTTATAGAATGGCTCCTGCAGAGTTAAGAGAGTTAAAAGCCCAACTTCAAGAGTTGTTGAGCAAAGGCTTCATTAGACCAAGTGCATCTCCTTGGGGTGCTCCGGTTTTGTTTGTGAAGAAGAAGGATGGGAGTTTTCGGATGTGCATAGACTACCGGCAGTTGAACAAGGTGACCATAAAGAACAAGTATCCTCTTCCTCGCATTGATGACGTGTTCGATCAGTTACAAGGTGCTTGTGTCTTCTCTAAGATTGACTTGAGATCCGGTTATCATCAATTGAAAATACGGGCAATGGATGTGCCAAAGACTGCTTTTAGAACCAGGTATGGGCATTACGAATTTGTAGTGATGTCTTTTGGTCTTACGAATGCCCCTGCTGCGTTCATGAGTATGATGAACGGGATTTTTAAGCCATATTTGGATCTCTTTGTGATCGTATTTATTGATGATATACTGATATACTCTAAAAGTGTTGGAGGATATGCTCCGTGCATGCGTGATAGAATTTGGTGGCCATTGGGATAGCTTCTTACCCTTAGCGGAGTTTTCATATAATAATAGCTATCACTCGAGTATTGACATGGCTCCATTTGAAGCACTGTATGGTAGGAGATGTAGGTCCCCCATTGGTTGGTTTGATGCATTCGAGGTTAGGCCTTGGGGTACTGATCTTTTGAGGGATTCGATAGAGAAAGTGAAGTCCATTCAAAAAAAGCTTCTAGCGGCGCAAAGTAGGCAAAAAGAATATGCAGATCGAAAGGTTAGGGACTTAGAGTTCATGGAGGGTGAACAAGTCTTGTTGAAAGTTTCGCCAATGAAAGGGGTGATGCGGTTTGGTAAAAGAGGAAAGCTTAGTCCAAGGTATATTGGTCCATTTGAAGTTCTGAAGCGAGTAGGGGAGGTGGCTTATGAATTAGCTTTCCTCCAGCACTCTCCGGAGTACATCCGGTATTCCATGTGTCGATGTTGAAAAGATACCATGGGGATGGAAACTACATTATCCGTTGGGATTCAGTTTTGCTTGATGAGAATTTGTCTTATGAGGAAGAGCCTGTTGCTATTTTAGATAGAGAAGTTCGCAAGTTGAGGTCAAGGGAGATTGCATCCATCAAGGTGCAATGGAAGAATCGACCGGTTGAAGAAGCTACTTGGGAGAAGGAGGCAGATATGCAAGAAAGATACCCACATCTGTTTACAGACTCAGGTACTTCCTTTCACTCTTGTTTTTCTTCTCGTGATCGTTCGAGGACGAACGATGGGTAAATTGGTATCTATTGTAACGACCTGTTTAGTTGTTTTGAGCAGCAGATTTTATTTCTGGAAAACTGGCAGAGGCAACGGATTCCACGACGGACCGTCACGGTCACGACGGACCGTCGTGGAGGTCTCGTCCCATGACACTTAGAAATTCTGAAATTGGGTACTGAAAATTGACTCTCTGAACGCCACGACGAAATGGCAAGACGGACCGTCTCAGGCATGACGGCCCGTCACAAGACTTTTTACAAAAATTAGGTGTCTGACCCTTGCGACGGACAGCAGGACGGACCGTCACAGGCACGACGGCCGTCACGGGCTGCGTAATCCCAGGCGGGGTCGGATTTCTGATTAATTAATTTAAGGGGCGTTTTGGACTATTTCCTGCTTTAATTATAAAGTAATGGGTTAATGTTAATAAGTCTAAATACTTAAGGTTAAAAGAGGTAACCTTAAGTTAATTAGTGGATTATTAGTGCCATCTTTTAAAACTTAATTATATGATAATTAGGGTAAAAGAAAGAGGGTTTGAATAAGAAAAAGAAAAAGAACAGCAAGAGAGAGAGAGAGGATCAAACGAGAGAAAGAGGGAGAATCGAACGAGAAGAGGAAAACACAAGGCTTGGGAAATTCTTGCTTGATCACTAGTCTTCGGTAGAGGTAGGTTATGGTTTTTTACACTATTCGTAGTAAACTCTTAATAGCGAATGATATGTGTTGGGTAGTATTATAGAGTCTTCTTTATGCCTAATTGTGTGTATGCATGATGTGATTTTACATATATATGATTGTGATGAAACAAGAATGATGAAGCTATTGAATCCCAAATCTTGATAAAAACCTAATCTCTTGTTAATGATGATGCCTTGATATAAAAGAAGGCTTGATGAATTTAATAGAATGAGATTAGTGGATCGGAGTGTCACGTACCGACACATAGAATTAGTGGGACGGGTGTCACGAACCGACACGTAGATGTAGGGGATCGGAGTGTCACGTACCGACACATAGAATTAGTGGGACGGGTGTCATGAACCGACACGTAGATGTAGGGGATCGGAGTGTCACGTATCGACACATAGAATTAGTGGGACGGGTGTTACGAACCGACACGTAGATGTAGGGGATCGGAGTGTCACGTACCGACACATTGAATTAGAGGATCGGAGTGTCACGTTCCGACACATAGCAGTAGGGGATCGGAGTGTCACGTTCCGACACATAGTAGTAGAGGATCGGAGTGTCACGTACCGACACAAGAGGAATAAAGATAATGAATCTTGAAAGATGATAATATACTCAATCTAAAGAACATGTATCCCAAACGAGTATGGTATGGAGGCTTGAGTCCTCACAGATATGTTCGGTGATGCTATAAATGATGTTTGTACTTGTTGCTATCACATGTTAAGAATATTAGTTGATTTTATGATGTTATCTGAGATATATTGTTTTCTATTTTGAGTTGACCGATGATATCTACTCAGTACTTGTGGTTGTACTGACCCCCCTACTTTTATGTTTTCTTCTTGTTTATTTGTGGAGTGCAGCAAACGTGCCGTCGTCTTCAACTCAACCGCAATTCTAGACAGTCTTCGTCACACCGGATCTTCAGGGTGAGCTAATGCGTCTAGCTTGGACTGGATCTCCTTCCTCATGTCTTGATGCCTTGAAGTTCTGGCATAGACTAGCTTTTGTTATTTTAGCTTTTTAGAATACTCTTAGTTTAGTAATTTGATCATAGATGTTCTTGTGGTGATGACTTCCAGATTTTGGGGATAATAATAGATGTTGAATTTTAGAAGTTATTGAATTGGTTTTTATTAATGAGTTTAAGTCTTCCGCATTACTTTCTATTGATATTACATTGAAATGTTAAGGTTTAGATTGGTTGGTTCGCTCACATAGGAGGGTAAATGTGGGTGCTAGTCGCGGCTCAGTTTTGGGTCGTGACACAAAGAGATAGAGTGAACAACTTTGTGGCATTACCTGGGGAGTTCGTGAGTATCACTTGGGATAGATTTACTACTTATGTTAGAGGAGTCCCAAACCACTGCATTGATGATGAGTCTTTGAAAGAGTACTTCTATCGGGGGCAAGATGTTAATATTAAAGCAATGCTTGATACTATTTGTAAGACCCCAAAAATGAGATAAGGTATGTAAAGACTAACATGTTTTTATTAAAGTTATACTGTCCTAAATATGCTTAAAATATAGTATATAGGAATTATCTAAAATATTAGAGGTATTGGAAGTCAAACGTCAAGGGGCGACTAAGACGTTCGAGACTTAGTCACCTAGATGCCTAAGACGTTCATCATATGTCATGATGGGGCTTGGACTGTTTGGAAGTCTTATAGGTGTTTGTTTTGGATGAAATTTTTGTTGATGGTGTATAACTTGTTAAGTTTCGTAATCACAAACATACAGGTATGACTTCTAAAAAGGCCCAAAAGAAGGACTCGAAGCTGCCTAAGACACTGTCGTTAATGGACCCAACGATGGATCGTTGGTTCCAACGGTCCGTCGAGCAGGTCTCGTCAAGGGATACAAGCAAATTTTGGTTAAGTTTCAGGCGACGGATTACAGGCACGGACCGTCATGGCCTCGACGCCCCGTCATTGCCATCGTCGAAGGTGGTTTGCAACTGGCAGCCTGCGTGTTGTTAATTAAAGGGGTGAATGGGAAATTCACCCCACGTACGAAAATGATTATTATGGGTTTATTTAAGTAATTTTGGGTGTATATAAGTCATCAAAAACGTGATCAACCCATTCTAAAATCAACCCACATGTTTTAAGCCTTTCCCTCCCAAAATACTATTTCTAGCCACCATTGTTGGTGAAGCTCAAGAACAGATTCAAGTTAGGTTTTCCATGGATGAATCATCAAGTTTAAGAGGTTTTGAACTAATGAAAATTATGTCAATACTTCATATTCAAGCAACCTTTCACTTGGAGAGTTCTTCTCAATGTTTTTCAAAGAAATCTTATGATCAATCTTCCAATCTAGCCATGGGTTCTTTCTCAAAACGTATTTAATTATTAAATCATGATGCATTGAAGTTAATACAGTGATTTTAATGAAATTTCACTCCAATTGCATGATGAACCCATGTTCCTTCCAAAATTGGTTTAGCTCTTACATGGGCTTTGTGATTATGGGTTGTTCTTGATTAAATGGTGATTCTCTTACTTTAATGGCTTGTGTTTATTGTTTTTTAAGTTAATTCACGGTGATTGATAATGATCAGTCCATGATGATAAATATATGAAGATTTGAACATGAATAGCCTATGTTTCTACATGTTGCCTTGAAGTCGATTGTGACATCGGTTATGTAGAGTTTTGATTATGTATAAAATGTTGTAGCTACTGTTTTAGGGTGATATAATGGATGAATTTTGTAGGTATAAATACTTAATTATCAAACTAAGAAAGGGTTTTGATGAATTTATGTAGATTCCTTTAGGCTATGAAGTAAAAAAGCAAAGTGTGTAATGGATCTCGAATTGTGATTAGATGAGGCATGATTTCGTCTTTATTTCTTATGTAATTAGCTACTTCCTAATGAGTGTATTGTTGATAAAATATTAATTATGATCAAATCCTTAGAGAGTTCATAGTATTGGTAAAGTCTTCTATACTCTAGCAAATCGATAAGCCTAAATGCCTATGTTGTAACCTAAATATTGAAGGTATGTAATTATGATTTCAATATGGTTTAATGCAGGGTTAGATACTGCCTTAGAATTATAATATGTATGAAATATGATCTAAAATCAATTCAAGGGAAATTAGCTAATGATCTATGTTATTCTACTTTCCTAGTATGTTGATGTGTTGTATTATGTTATATTATAATCTTGTAGCAACATGTACACATGTACATGGTTTCTTATATTTTTAAAGTAAATTAGCTACTTCTATATATGTATTTTATTTATTAATAAGGTGTATTGATCAATGATGATCAAAGGGTGAGAAATTGGTAAGAATGTTTATTCTGTCTACTCTTCTCCTTCTCTATTTCTTTATAGTAATGTTGATGAAGCTGATATACCGTGGTTTCAGGGTATAATTAATGCTTTTTCCTTAAGTTTAGTGCGTCCAAAAGTCCTTTTTGTGCTAATTTTTATACAAGTTTCTCTTTGTTTTGCAGGAAATCTATCCAAAGCCAAATGCTGAAGAGACCACCTACGGAGCTTATGACGGTCTGTCATGCCTGTGACGGTCCGTAGGTGGCAGCGTAGAGAATCTGCTGAAGGAAGATGGGGAAGTCTGACAAGTGTGGGATTACGAAGCTTGTGACGGTCCGTCATGGCTATGACGGTCCGTCCTGCAGGTTCGTCGTGAAGATCAGAGAAGTGATCCCAGTACCCAAATTCCAAGAAGTGAAGTCTTTTGAAACGAAAACCTCGACGAACCGTTGTGCCTATGACGGTCCGTCACACTTGCCGTTGAGGGGAATGAAGAAAGCTGCAGAAGAAATTGCACTAAGTATGGGACGACGGAGTCCACGACGGTCCGTCGACCCAGCCGCGTTTTGGCAGATTCCAGGAATTAGAACCCTTGTTTAATTAGGTTTTTATTTTTCATATAAATAGTTCGAAAAACCTCGTTTTTGAGGTTAGACTCTGCAAGATTAGAAATCATATTATTAGACTGTGTTGATTAGTGTTTGATTCTTTTGAGATTCTTACAAGTAATTTTTGGAGATTAATCAAGAAATTTTTCGGACTTTATGCTTTCTCATTGAAGTAAGTACATGAATTCTTATTTAATATATTTGAATATTGTGTTTATGGCTATGAGTAACTAAACTCCATAACTAGGGTTGTGGGAACCATAGGCAAATAATGAGATAAACCCTAGCTAAAAAAACAATTCTAGAATAGTGTCTTGCATGTATTAATAATTATTCGCTTAGAAGTCTTTTTAACGGATGATCAACGTTAGAACTCGCCTTGATGCTACTTGCCGGACCAAGGAGGTAGATGATAGGAAAAGAATTATTAACATAGATTTAGTGTATACTATCTAATAGGCTAGTATTGATTGGTACGAGGTAGTAACTTAGTCAAATATCGAATACGATGCTTAATATGAGGTAACGATAAGGGTTAGGAAAGCAACACACGTAGCCGGACCAAGGTGCGGAGTGAGATTTTCTAGATGCCGGACCAAGGATTTAGAAATACATAACTTATCACATTGCATGCAAGATACTAGGAAAGAATTGTTATAGTTAGAATTATCAAGTTATGAACCTGGGGGAACACGTAAACCCTAGTTACTTTGATTAATTAATTAAAACCCAACTTTCAAAACTGTTAAGTGTCTTTTTCAATTTAGTTAGTCCTTTTTACTTACTAGGAAATACAAACCCCCCTTTTTACATTTTTATGTTTTTACTTTCTAAGGAAGTTATCAACCGAACAATAGTAATAACAAGTTAAATTTAAGTCTAGACTATTTTCCTCGTGGGAACGATCCCAACCTCACTAGTTGGGTTATTTACTTGACGCGACCGCTTTACTTCTTATTTGAGAAGTAAGTTTGAGCGTATAGATGATGAGTCACTGAAAGAATACTTCTATAGGGGACAAGATGATAACAACAAAGCGTTATTGGACACTATAGCAGGTGGATCGTATGGAGAATGTCGTTATGCGGAGATCGCTGAAAAATTAGAAAAAATCTCCCGGAATAACAAAGCTTGGAGTACTAGAAAATCTGATACAGGGAGAAACACCTTTGCAGTGCAGTCCACTCACAACCCAGCCACAGATGATATTCGTGAAGAAATGGCTCAAATGAGAACTGAGCTTGGGTTGGTACTAAAACATGTCACTGGGGGTGCAGAAAAGATTAATGCAGTCAACTACTTGGCTAAACCACCACCTCCAACGATGAGTGTTATATGAGGAGGATTCCTATGCAGTAAATGAACAGATTGGGGTTTTCCGACCAAGCGCCCAAGGCTCACAGGATAATTGGCGCCAAGGTCAAGGGAACCAAGGTCGGAACTATGTAAATACAATCGTGAGGGTCATTATGTCAGAGATGGAAACTACAATCGCGACAACAACTTCAACAGGGGTAACTATGGTAATAGAAACGACAGGAATGGACCCTATGTTCCTCCTCAAAATCGGGAAGTTACTCCTAGGGATGGTGGATGTAGTATGTCGCGAGTTGAGGATATGTTGCATAAAATGATGAGGAGGTTCGATGCTAGTGATGAGCACAATAAAGAGTTGAGAAATGATTTAGCGGGTATTGGGAAAAAAGTTGATACCCATGCAATATCAATTAAGCAACTTGAGTTCCAATTGGCCCAATTATCTGCAACTGTGAACACATGGCAACCGAGCACTCTTCCTAGCACACTGTCCAAATTCGAAAAATGAGGACATTGTATGGCAATTACTACTACGCGCGTGGTAAGCAAATCATTGACCCCCTATGCCATCTGATGAGAATAAGGTGACAACAGAATCTGATAAGGTGGTAGAAGTTGATGCTGAATTAGAGGATAACACTGCAAAAGATGCTGAAGTGCCTAAAAAGGTAACTCCTATGCCTAGGACACCACCCCTATTTCCTCAGAGATTAGTGAAAAAGACCGAGGATGGTAAATACCAGAGTTTTATAACAATGTTGAAGCAACTTTCTATTATTGTCCCTTTGGTAGAAGCTTTAGAACAAATGCCCGGTTACGCCAAATTTATGAAAGATTTGGTCACAAAGAAAAGATCGATCACTTTTGAGGATGATGATAGAATGCAACATTGTAGTGCTATTGCTACAAGATCTCTGGTCCAAAAGAAAGAAGATCCGGGTGCGTTTACTATTCCTTGTACAATCGGGCTATTACTTTGCGAAAGCATTATGTGATCTGGGGGCAAGCAAAAATCTCATGCCCCTCTCGATTTACAAGAAGTTGGGTTTGGGTGACCCAAAGCCCACTGCGATGCGGCTACTGATGGCTGATCGAACAGTAAAATGACCTATAGGGATACTCCACGATGTGCTAGTAAAAGTGGAGTCATTCATATTTCCAGCAGATTTTGTTATTCTTGATTGCGAGGTCAATTTTTAAGTGCCCATTATTCTTGGGAGGCCATTCCTTGCTACGGGAAGAGCTTTAGTAGACATGGAAAAGGGGCAAATGAAATTTCGATTGAACAATGAGGAAGTGACCTTTAATGTTTGTAGGTCCATGAGGCAGAGTGGTGAGCTCTAATCGGCATCTGCTATATCCTACAACATGGGTGAGACATCTGAGACACAAATATAAGAACGTCTAGGTGTAGAAGCATTAGCGGCAGTAATAATGAACTTTGATAGTGATTGTATTGAAGAGTATGAGTCATTAGTCGCGGCTCTTGACCGAGGAGATGTTCTGTTTAAACCGAAGAAATTTGAGCTTGATTTGAAAAATCGCGAGTCCCCACCCGCGAAACCATCGATAGAGGAGGCTCCAAAAGTTGAATTAAAAGCTCTCCCACCTCATCTTAGGTATGAATTTTTAGGAAATGGTGACACTTTACCGGTAATCATTGCATCAGACTTTGATGAACAACAGGTTCAGAGTTTGCTGAAGGTACTAAAAAGGTTCAAAAGAGCCATTGGGTGGACCATTGCGGACATTATTGGGATCCCTCATGGTATTTTCTCTCATAAAATCCAACTCATGCCTGATCATAAGCCGAGTATTGAGCACCAAAGACGCTTGAATCCTCCTATGCAAGAGGTTGTGAAGAAGGAAATTACAAAGTGGTTGGATTCTGGAGTAATCTATCCAATCGCCGATAGTAGTTGGGTTGTGCCGGTTCAGTGTGTACCTAAGAAAGGGGGAATAACTGTGGTCCCCAACGAAAAGAATGAACTTGTTCCAATGAGACCGGTTACTGGATGGAGGGAGTGTATGGATTACCGTAAACTGAACTCATGGACTGAAAAAGACCATTTTCCTATGCCCTTCATGGATTAGATGTTGGATAGACTTGCCGGAAAAGGGTGGTATTGTTTTCTTGATGGGTATTCGGGGTATAATCAGATTTCTATTGCACCAGAAGATCAAGAGAAACCCACTTTCACTTGTCCATATGGGACTTTTGCGTTCAGAAGAATGCCGTTTAGATTGTGCAATGCACCCGCAACCTTTCAGAGATGTATGATGTCAAATTTTCTGACATGGTGGAGGATACTATAGAGGTTTTTATGGATGATTTTTCTGTGGTTGGTGATTCATTCGAGCGGTGCTTAACCAATTTAGCTGAGGTTCTTAAGAGATGTGAAAGACTGCAATTTGGTACTAAACTGGGAAAAGTGTCATTTCATGGTGAAAGAGGGTATTGTGTTGGGTCATCGCATTTCAGAAAAGGGCATAGAGGTTGATCGAGCTAAAGTTGAGGTAATAGAGAGATTGCCCCCACCAATCTCTGTTAAAGGTGTGAGAAGCTTTCTTGGGCATGCAGGTTTTACCGAAGATTCATCAAAGACTTTTCAAAAGATTGCACACCCATTGTGCAAACTGCTGGAGAAAGATTGTAATTTTGTTTTGATGAATCTTGTCTTAAGGCATTCGGTGAACTAAAAGAAAAATTGGTATCTGCGCCTATCATTATTTCCCGGATTGGAGCAGTCCATTTGAGGTAATGTACGATGCTAGTGGGGTAGCTCTTGGTGTAGTACTGGGACAGAGAAAAACAAAATCCTTCACCCCATCTACTATGCTAGTAAAGCCCTAAATGAAGCTCAGAAGAACTACACAGTGACTGAGCAAGAACTCCTAGCAGTAGTGTTTGCTTTTGAGAAATTTCGCTCCTATTTGCTAGGTACTAGAGTTATAGTGCATACTGACCATTTCAGCATTAAGATATTTGATGGCGAAAAGGACGCGAAACCAAGGCTGATTCACGGGTATTACTGCTGCAAGAATTTGACTTTGAAGTGCTGGATAGAAAAGGGACTGAAAATCAAGTTGCTGATCATTTGTCTCGTCTAGAGGATGAAGCTATGAGAGAGTTAGGGGAAGACTGACATTGATGACACTTTCCCGAATGAACATGTATTGGCTGCTTCACAAGACTTGATTCCATGTTTCGCAGATTTGCGAACTACTGGCTAGTGATATTGTTCCATCAGACTTGTCCTTTCATCAAAGGAAAAAGTTCAAGTACGATGTGAAGAAGTTCTTTTGGGATGAACCATACTTGTATAGGAGTTGTGCCGACGGGCTTATTCGGCGTTGTGTTCAGAATGTGAAATGTTGAGTGTGTTGGAGGCATGCCATTCTTCACCTGTTGGCGGACATCACAGTGGTATCCGAACCGCTCACAAGATATTGCAATGTGTTACTATTGGCAACTCTCATCAAGATGCTCATGGTTTGCTAAAGCATGTGACAAATGTCAACGATGGTGGTATTTCAAGAAAGCAAGATAGCTCCCTCTAAAACCCCATTCTTGTGATTGAGTTATTTGATGTGTGGGGTTTGACTTTATGGGCCCTTTCGTGAGTTCTCATGGGATGAAGTACATTCTAGTAGCAGTGATTATGTATCTAAATGGGTCGAAGCCATAGCACTCGCAAACAATAAGGGAAAGTGTCACTGCATTTTTGAAAAAGATATATTCTCTCGTTTTGGCACCCCAAGGGCTATTATTAGTGATGGGGGCTCCCACTTCTGCAACAGATTATTCAAAGGGTTATTGGAGAAATATGGGGTTCGCCATAATGTGGCCCTCCTTACACCCTCAAACTAGTGGGCAATTGTGAAGTGTTGAATCGAGAGATCCAACAGATATTGTCCAAAATAGTGAACGCTAGTAGAACGGATTGGTCAAGGAGGCTTGATGATGCTCTTTGGGCCTACCGGACAGCATATAAAACTCCCATTGGTATGTCTCCATACCAACTTGTATATGGGAAAGCTTGTCATCTACCGGTTGAGTTAGAGCATAAGCCATGTGGGCTATGAAGAAGTTTAAAATGGATTGGAGCGAAGCTGCAGAGCACCGGTTAAATGGGTTGAATAAACTTGATGAATTCGCTGAAAGCCTATGAAAGCTCAGCCCTATACAAAGAAAAGATGAAGAAGTACCATGACAACAAAATTGAAAAACGAGAGTTTATGGTTGGGGATCGGTGCTTTTATTCAATTCCAGATTGCGCGTGTTCCAGGCAGGTAACTCAAGTCCAATGGACTGGTCCTTACACGGTTACTCAACTATTCCCTCATGGAGCAGTTGAGTTGGAAACCAAGAGGGTGGTGCATTTCAAGGTGAATGGACAGCGCATAAAAATCTATCTCGGCATGCTGAATCGGCGAATGAAGTGATCGAGGCATACCATCTTGATGAAGTCTGAGTAATCAAGTGTCCCCAGTCGTGCCGCGACATTAAATCAGGCGCTTGTTGGGAGGCAACCCAATACTTATCGTCTTTTTAATAATGGTAGCATTTTTTCTATTAATGGGTTTTAAATTTGCAGGCATCATCACCAGGAAATTCTGCAGAACACTACTTCGCAGTAGCCACTGACGGATACAACAACGACGACCGTTGCACATTCAACGGACCGTCGTAGGCATCCGTCACACCAGGTACGTAGTTCTGTCATTTGAATATTAGGGCACACACGACGGAACCTACGATGGCCCGTCACAGATGCGACGGACCGTCGTCGGGGAACCGTCGCGTGAATTATGAAATCTACCCGACCCGACCTGGCTGGACCCTTTTCAAATCTGACCGTTATACTACTCCAACCCCCTCCATATTTCACCCCATTACTTCCACATTTCCTCTCATCTCCCCTCCTTTTTAACTTCCACACTCCCCCACTGATCATTAACCACAATCTCCCCAAAACCTTATCATTATTATCTACTAGTGGATGCTGCTGCCATTGGTATCTACCTTGCCACCTGAATCATCCTCCACTTGTGTTTTCTCCATTTCCAAGGTATGTGTCTCTAAATTTATATCATTTATCTTGCATTTGGTTTATGTAGTTAGTATTAGCTTTAGTTTTTAGTCGTATATTGTTCCTTGATGTGATTATGTCTAAACCTAGCTCAAACTGTTCGAATATGCCATGTTGATAACCCTAGGCATAGGTAATTTTGCATTGGTAGTTCTTAGGTATTGGTAGACAAGATAGGTCCACACACTACAAGACCATGTGGGTGCATCGGGTCTTAGGGTACTGTAGTTCTGCCACTGTCACTCAGAACGAGACCTCGATGATGGACCGTCGTAGGGTCCATTCCAGAAACCCCTAGCACACTGCCCAACGACATTTGTGACGGAACCGTCGTATTCACGCGGTCCGTCCTGCACGACCTTCATAATGGTCAGAGACCCCTCTGATAAGGGTCTCTCAACATTTTCTAAGTGTCCTACGACGGACTCTTACGACGGACCGTCATACCCACGACGGTCCGTCCTGCACGACCGTCATAATGGTCAGAGACCCCTCTGATAAGGGTCTCCCAACATTTTCTAAGTGTCCTACAACGGACTCTTACGACGGACCGTCGTAGCCACGACGGTCCGTCCTGCACGACCGTCATGCTGGTCAGAGACCCCTATGTTAAAGGTCTCCCAACATTTTCTAAGTGTCCTACGACGGACTCTTACGACGAACCGTCGTACTAACGACGGTTCGTCCTTCTTGACCGTCATGATGGTCAGAGACCCCACTGATAAGGGTCTCCCAACATTTTCTAAGTGTCCTACGACGACCGTCGTACTCCGACGGTCCGTCCTGCTCGACACCGTCATGATAGTCATATAGACCCTCCTTCAGGGTTCTTTATATATACATAGACCAAGTACAACACGACGGACCTCATGACGGTCGTCATAGCCACGACGAGCTGTCATCGGTCTCGTCGTGTGTACAGTTTCAATATTACTACCCACTATTTTCAAGTTTAATGTCATATGAGCTTACCTGTCTGTTTGCTACTGCTCATACTAATATCCCTTTACAGGTACTATCGACTATGGCACCCAAGCAAGACCGCACCTATGCACGCGGGTGATCTAAGTCTGTCGCCCCTTCTGCCCGCATGGTCATCGGCTCTGATGATGAGAGGGACCCTGAGTACTGCCCCCAGCACACTCCGCCCCTTCCGTGCTACACGTGCCCCCAGAGCCACACCCAAGAAGGTGGCGTCCGGCGTAGTCACTGCCTCCCAGTCTGATGAGGAGCGCACACTGACCGGCACACCCTATGGGTCAGCCACAAATGAAGAAGGAGCGTCTGGCTCCTTAGGCGTATCCTGGTCCGAGGAAGCTTCTGGCTCTGCTGAGGTTCCCGCACCCGCCACTGCTGCAGCGTCGGCCTCATCTGATGAGGCTGACAGTTCAGACTCTACATCCGGCGCACCAGTCCAGGTCCCCACCCCAGCCTCTGACCAGCCAAACCGGTGGTGCGTCGAAGGCCAGTTTCAAGTGTACTCCGATGCCAAATTCCTGACTGATAAAGGAGTAATGACTCGGACACTCACTGTGGAGCGGCGGGTACTTACAGGGAGTCTCCCATCGATGCCGGAGATCCACAACATATTCACCAGGCATCGCTTAGAGTGGACAGCCCGCCCGTTGGGACGATACAGCGAGGAAGTGGTCTGAGAGTTCTACGCATCCTACGTAGCGACTCTCCGATCACAGATCGATAGGCGGGCTGCTCCCGCTAAACAGGCCCCACTGGACCAGGTTCGAGTCCGGGGCGTGCAGGTTGACATTTCCCTGCCAGCTATCCGTCGGTACCTATACGGCGAGAGTACAGATGCTACGCGGACTCCCCACACTGCCGAGTTCTACTACCGCTGGCAGATAGTGAAGGATGTCCAGTTCTTGCGCGAGCAGGCACTGAGAGAGACCACCAAGAGGTTGATGGCACTGCACCTATCAGTCGACGGAGAGGGTGCAGATTGGGTCACTGAACCGAAGGGGGCCATCAAGAAGGCCAACCTCACGTTTGTCGCGAAGTTCTTGTGGCTGCTCGTCCGTCACTGCCTTTCCCCCACAGATGCTGATAACATCGTCACTTGGGATCGAGCAGTGTTGATAGCAGCGATGATAGCCGGATTCGAGGTCGACTTCGCATGGCTTCTTCAGGCAGTCATGCACGAGAGGGCATTCAAGGTCACTACTACCTATCCCTTCCCGTGTATGATTTTTGCACTTTGCAGGACCACAGGTGTGCCCATATGGCACATAGATCAGTTGAAGACCCCGTAGGGCACCGTTGACGTCGGCCTCATCAGAGACGAGGCCAATGAGTTGGCCCCACGTCGAGGGCCCCTTCCAGAGCTGCCACCACTTACTGATGATCTTGCGGATACGGTGGCCCAGGCCCGCACCACTACACAGGCGTCCACTGACACTACCCCGTTCGAGTCTATCCCGGGTAGTAGCCCAGCCCCGAGCTCTCGCACAGCCCCTCTACCCACCGGCCCCGCTTGCAGAGTCCAAAAACTGGAGGCACAAATGGCCACTCTTCTGCATCATATCCAGCCATGGATGCAGAAGTCTATTACTGAGTTTGAAGCGCGTATGGAGAGGAAGATGCAACGGAAGATTGCTGAGGTTCCCCAGCACTAGATGCATTCGATTGAGAGTGTTAGCCCGCCCAGCACCTCCGGTAGATGTGTCGACTCTTCAGGCTGCAGTCGACAGTCTTCGGGCAGACATCGACACGATCCTAGAGGCGAGAGTGCCAGAGCCTGTCGAGCCTGTTGAGGACACTGTATTGGCGACCCTGTTGCCACCTCAGACATTCACCCACCTCTCCTCGAGAGAGTGCCAGAGGCGTAGGGGTCGATCAGAAGATGAGGCGCGAGCAAGGAAGAAGGAGCGCCGAGAGATGGAGGCCGCGAGAGAGCCTCACTTGCTGAGGAGGAGGCACACCAAATCAGAGCATCACAGATAGCGGCTGCTGGGGCGTCTAGCTCCCGCACTGTAGAGACAGCAGGAGGCCCTACTGATGGTGCGGTGTTTGCTGAGGACATCACTGAGGGTGTCCAGATTGCTGAGGACACCACTGAGGGTGTCCAGATTGCAGAGGATGTGGGTTCTAGGAAACCGGACCCACCAGCTTGTTGATCGACGGCGCTATGCGCCACATTTGCTTCACCTACCCTCTAATCTTTAGATTTTTTATGCATTGGGGACAATTGCATGCTTTTTTGTGGGGGTGGGGTAAATGGAAAGTGAGTGTTAGGGTGAAGTCTGAGTAGCCCAACTCACTATCCTCTTTTGGGGTTTTCTTCTTGCCTGAGTTTTTTTTCCCCAAAAGACTCATTATTTTTTTTTTTGTTGAACCAGCATGTTTATATCTTTGTACATATTTAATTTTAGAGCATGATGGCTAAAATGATAATCCTGATAAACTGAAAATAACGCAATGACTAGGCATAGTAACTGACAATTGTGTGGCTCTAAGCGTGAAATAGAGTTACACCATTGCATTACCCTAAGTCTTTAATTCGAACTAGGTGTCTAATAATCTGGTATAGTGATGACATGTCAAGTGAGAGTGAGGAAATTTGAATGTCCACTATCGGTACTGAGCTAGAACTTGCCTGGTTAGTCCTGCTAAAGTAAGCGCTAACAACATTAGGAATGATCATTAGGCCCTTATTCAAGAAGCCCCATTTCTAACCCAAATAAAGAAACCGAATGAAATTTTTCCTTCTTTGATCCAAATAATCTGAGCTTAAATTAGACCTTTCTTTTTCACCCTAACTGATCTTTTCGGGGAACAATGTGTTGGCCCTGGTCCCTCCTTGGACATGTGCACCTCAGCTTATGCCAAAAGCATAGTTGAGGGTGGCTAATACAGTAACAAACCTCGTTTTGGCCCTGACCCAACTTTGGGTATTGTGTACCTTGACTCATGGCAAAGCCATGACTTGAGGGTGGCTATTATGAGGAATGCTCTGGAAAGTGGGGTTGAAAGAACAAAAGAGAGAGAAAGAACAAAAGTAAAGTGACTTCAGATTAGTGAAAGAAAAGTAAAGAAAAAGAAAAATCACTTACACAAATGAAGAAAGAAGAGAAAAATTAGCAAGGGAAAGAGTATAAGAAACTTGGCGAGATAAGATGATAAAAAGGAAGGTTTAGCCGATATGTCAAGGAGGGCAAAAAGTCACTAACGTATACCTAAAAATGTACCCTACCTAACCTGAGCCTATGTTACAAGCTAAAAAAAGTCCTATCGTGATCCTAAGGGTTGTATAGCGAACTTAAGGCAGTGAAAATAAGGGCAAGCTTATGGCAATAGGTATGAATGAGTGTGACTTTGTTCTGAGAGCGAGTGTTGAAATGTAATCCTTATACTCAAACTGAAATCATTGTGTGAAAAATGAGGATTTTTGTTCTAAAGTGAGGACATTAGTTACAATACCAGAATTGTTAGCACCTTGGTGAGAAATTGAAGAGGATAGGTGTTGGTGCATGGTGAGTCTGTGTCATGTTCGAATCCCATAAAATTCAAGCCTAATAGTGATAGCATGCATAGATTTGATGAGATTAATTGGGATTGATAGCCAAATGATTGCAAAGGATAAAACATGAATCCTATTGTACAAAGATTGTGTAGTGAGTCATAGTGCGTCGCTTGAGGACAAACAACGAATTTAAGTTGAGGGTGTTGATATACCGTGGTTTCACGGTATAATTAATGCTTTTTCCTTAAGTTTAGTGCGTCCAAAAGCCCTTTTTGTGCTAATTTTTATACAAGTTTCTCTTTGTTTTGCAGGAAATCTATCCAAAGCCAAATGCTGAAGAGACCACCTACGGAGCTTATGACGGTCCGTCATGCCTGTGACGGTCCGTAGGTGGCAGCGTAGAGAAGCTGCTGAAGGAAGATGGGGAAGTCTGACAAGTGTGGGATTACGAAGCTTGTGACGGTCCGTCCTGCATGTTCGTCGTGAAGATCAGAGAAGTGATCCCAGTACCCAAATTCCAAGAAGTGAAGTCTTTTGAAACGAAACCCTCGACGGACCGTTGTGCCTATGACGGTCCGTCACACTTTCCGTTGAGGGGAATGAAGAAAGCAGCAGAAGAAATTGCACCAAGTATGGGACGACGGAGTCCACGACGGTCCGTCATGACCACGACGGTCCGTCGCGTGGTCCGTCAACCCAGTCGCGTTTTGGCAGATTTCCAGGAATTAGAACCCTTGTTTAATTAGGTTTTTATTTTTCATATAAATAGTTCGAAAAACCTCGTTTTTGAGGTTAGACTCTGCAAGATTAGAAATCATATTATTAGACTGTGTTGATTAGTGTTTGATTCTTTGGAGATTCTTACAAGTAATTTTTGGTGATTAATCAAGCAATTTTTTGGACTTTATTCTTTCTCATTGAAGTAAGTACATGAATTCTTATTTAATATATTTGAATATTGTGTTTATGGCTATGAGTAACTAAACTCCATAACTAGGGTTGTGGGAACCATAGGCAAATAATGAGATAAACCCTAGTTAAAATAACAATTCTAGAAAAGTGTCTTGCATGTATTATAATTCTTTCGCTTAGAAGTCTTTTTAACGGATGATCAACGTTAGAACTCTCCTTAATGCTACTTGTCGGACCAGGAGGTAGATAATAGGAAAAGAATTATTAACATAGATTTAGTGTATACTATCTAATAGGCTAGTATTGATTGGTACGAGGTAGTAACTTAGTCAAATATCGATACGATGCTTAATATGAGGTAATGATAAGGGTTAGGAAAGAAACACACGTAGCCGGACCAAGGTGCGGAGTGAGATTTTCTAGATGCCGGACCAGATGATTTATAAATACATAACTTATCACTTTGCATGCAAGATACTAGGAAAGATTGTTATAGTTAGAATTATCAAGTTATGAACCTGTGGGGAACACGTAAACCTTAGTTACTTTGATTAATTGATTCAACCCAACTTTCAAAACTGTTAAGTGTCTCTTTCAATTTAGTTAGTTCTTTTTACTTACTAGGAAATACAAACCCCCCTTTTTACATTTTTATGTTTTTACTTTCTAAGGAAGTTATCAACCGAACAATAGTAATAACAAGTTAAAGTTAAGTCTAGACTATTTTCTTCGTGGGAACGATCCCAACCTCACTAGTTGGGTTATTTACTTGACGCGACCGCTTTACTTCTTATTTGAGAAGTAAGTTTGAGCGTATCAGAAGCCTTGTATGACATTGTGTGGTATGGTCCACTTACGATAGTGGTGTTTATATTATTTTAATTATATATGTGTTGACCATGGCCTTGAAGACAAATTGATGAATATATGATTTAGAGATTTAATGATCACCTTATGAGTAATTGTGCCTATCTTCCAATTCTAGTTATGATCTAGGTTGTGTGGCTATTGTATGAGCATGTGTATATTCATGTTATGGTATTGTATAGGTGCTGACATTGATGTGTTAAAATGGTTAATAGCCTCTACCCATGTACCCCTTATATGAAAGTGTAAATAGCTAAAGCTAGGAGTCGTGATTACAATGTATATATTGTCTTGTCTCCTATGATATTATGTGTTGTGGGCTATGTGCTTGAAAGTGTAATGTGGTCTAAGAGGGTGGCTGCCTCAAGAAGTTATTGATAGCCATTATGTGATCATTTTGGTCAATGTACACACACTCTCACTTACATGCATGTTACATGTAGTATAGGTCATTGTGTCTAAAGGAAAGGTAGTTATCATATTCACTAGTGTCCACTACTATGCATGTAAAGTATATGTATGTAAAGTATGTTATTTATTTCTTAGTAGGATGACTTGATAGGTGTACTAGTATGGGAAAGGGTATGGGACCTTGTCTATACATTGCACATGTGTATCTTGATAGGATAGTTCCTAGGTTTTGTTTCTATATATATGAAAGATGAATATATGAACATGTTATGAATATGATGTATATGAAAGGATGAAGTATGAATCTGCATAGTGTCTTAGTGGGTTTATATAAAAAGATTGCTCATATAGTTATGCCTATAGACTCATGCATTAATATATGAACATGTGTGACATAATGGGTTATGTGAAAAGTTTGATCACATCTCTTTATACACTTATACACATGAATGATGATCTAGTCAATATAGGAGTCTTGAAAGTCGTGCTCAAGTGTATCCTAAACTAGATAGTGCTAATACATATGCTATGTCCATGTGAAAGGATATCCTCACATGATTTAGGTTGATGAACTCTCATCTATGATCTATGAGCTAAGAATATGAGGGAATGACTCTCCTAAGACTATGTTTTGATAAATAAATATTAATGAAGGCTTTTTCAATAAAGGGAACTTAGCTTAGCACCGAGTGAACTTGTATATGAGTGTGTGTCCCTTTCCAATGTGGGAAGGCAGGTCTTTAATAAATCTTATGGGGTGGATAGCCTCATGACCCAACATAGGGTGTACAGTTGATATTTCCATTAATCCCCCAACTTCCATAAACTATGTTGTCACCATAGGATGCTAGCTAGTGGATCCACCTAGAAAGCTATGTTTATAATGGGTTCTACTTTGGCCAATAGACCACCCTTTATCGGTGTAGGGTTTTATGACACTGTATTCCATGTTTAGCATCACATGGTCTATGTCAGTTAAGGTTATAGTTTCCCTAAAGTAAAACGGAAAATGGAAGTTAATGATAAGGACCCTAAATAGAATAACTTAAGGGAGGTTACTTAGGATATGTGGAAGTAATGAACCCATCTAGACATTGCACAAGTAGCTCTTTAGGAAGCTCTATTAAGGTATTCTAATGCATGTCACTATGTATGTGTTCCCTATGCATGACATTGTAGTATTTGTCTACTTGATAGGAAGATGTGCATAATATGAGTCTTTATGAATGATGTTGATCTTGTTGGTTATATGATGAAGGTCTTGACTTAACTATGTCAATGTGGTATTATACTTCTATGATGGAATGTGTTGTCTTGTGTAGATGACATGTATTATTGTTCTTGTGGTCCTAAGGTGATACACTGCACCAAGTATTCCTAGAGGATTACTTGGCAGACTAATGAATTAAAAGAAATAGTTCACTGTAAAGAGAAGCGAGTTCATTGTAAAGTGACCTCAAATTGGGATTAAATTATATATGTGCTTTTCTATGATATTTGGCCTTTGGTTGTGTTACTATGAAGTGTTAAAATGATGTAAATGCTATTGTTTAAAGGTTTCATAAGGATTTACTCAAAAATGCATGAAATATGATTTTCAAGAAAAAGGTCTTTTTTAAAAGCATGTTTTTGCATGGTTTCCATACTTAGTGTACTCTTGTACTAACCCCATTCTTCTCTACTTTTTACACAAAGTGTAGGTTATGGATTCTTAAAGGATGTCTTGAATGGTGAAGATCTTTATAGGTGATTCTCAAGCTCAAAGAAAGGAATCCTTAAGTCTAATGATGTCCTAATGTGTACTTATTGTAAAGTCTATTAAATATTATATAGTTTTGTATTATGTCTTAAGGGTCATGTCCCTAATGTATTATAATGTTGTTGAGTCTAAGATGGCAAAGAGACTTAGAGTCTATATATGTATTATGACTTATATTTTATATGTATATGAATTAAAGCTTCTAGCATATGAGGTGCTATGAAAAGTTCTAAATTTTCAGCTAATTTACTATGTCGATGCGATGAATGATTACTATAGGTTTGTATAAGACCTCCGAGAGTTCAAGTGCGTCATGTTACTTCTAGGGAGTGCTCCCCGATTGTGACACTATTGCGGGTGGTTCTACGGTAAGCGCACATATGAAGAGATCGCCGAGAAGTTGGAGAAAATCTCTCTCAACAATAAGGCTTGGAGCACTAGGAAGTCGGACACTAAGAGAAACACCTTTGCAGTGCAAGCTACCCACAACCCCGCCGCAGATGAGATTCGTGAAGAAATGGCTCAAATGAGAACTTATCTCGGATTGGTATTGAAACATGTCGCTGGAGGTGTAGAGAAGGTAAATGTGGTGAACTATTTTACTAAACCACCACCGCCAGTGGATGACTACTACTATGAAGAGGATTCTTATGCAGTGAATGAGCAGACAGGGGGTTTTTGACCGAACGCCCAAGGCTCTAATAAGGAGAATTGGCGCCATGGTCAAGGAAATCAAGGTCGGAATATGGAAATTACAATAGAGAGGGCCTTTATGTTCGAGATGGAAACTACAACCGCGACAACAACTTCAACCGAGGTAACTCTGGTAACAGAACCTATCGAACTGGGCCCTATGTTCTGCCTTAAAATTGGGATGTTTCTCCTAGGGATGGTGGAGGTTGTATGGCCCAAGTTGAGGATATGTTGCAGAAGTTGATGAGGAGTTTTGATGCTAGTGATGAGCACGCCAAGGAATTGAGGGTTGATTTGGCTAATATCGAGCAAAAGGTAGATGCACATGAGGTTTCGATCAAGCATATTAAGTTATTAATGTCCCAATTATCTACTACTATGAACCCATGTCAACTGGGCACTCTTCCTAGCAATACCATTCAAAATCCAAAAAATGATGGGCATTGCATGGCAGTCAATACTCGAGGGGGTATGCAAACCATTGATCCTCCTACGCCATATGTAGTAAAAGATGAGTTGAGAAAAGATGATGAGGTAGTGGAGGCTAGTGGTGAGTTTGAGGAGAAAGTAGTGAAAGAAGAAGAGGTACCCCAAAAGATGATTCCCAATCATAGACCACCACCACCATTCCCTCAAAGATTGGTGAAAAAGATTGGGATGGTAAATACCGGTGTTTTATCACTATGTTGAAAGAACTTTCCATCAATGTCCCTTTGACAGAAGCTTTAGAACAAATGCTCGGTTATGCCAAGATCATGAAGGATATGATTACAAAGAAGAGATCGGTAAATTTTTAGGATGATGACCAAATGCAGCATTTTAGTGCTATTGCTCAAGGTCTCGTGTGCAAAAGAAAAAAGATCCAAACGCTTTCACTATTCCATGTACCATCGGTTTGTTACACTTTGCTAAAGCATTATGTGATCTCGGTGCAAGCATAGATCTCATGCCTCTCCCCATTTATATGAAATCGATTTTGGGTGACCCATAGCCCATTTTGATGCGGTTACTGATGGCCGATCAAACAATGAAGAGGCCTATTGGGATTTTCCATGATATGCTTATGAAGGTGGAGTCATTTATATTTTTGGTCGATTTTGTGATTCTTGTCTGTGAGGTGGATTTTGAGGTGCCTATTATTCTTGAGAGGCCATTTCTTGCTACTGTTCACACCTTTGGTTGATATGGAAAAAGGGCAGATGAAGTTTAGGTTGAACAATGAAGAAGCAACTATCAACATTCGTAGGTCCATGAAGCAGACTGCTGAAATCCAAACAGTATCTGCTATATCCTACAGGGTTGAGAGTATGTCTGAGGTACAAACCGAAGAGCGCCTTGGTGTTGAGGCACTGCCGGCAGTGATCACGAATTTTGAGAGTAATGGTATTAAAGAGCATGGTTTGTTGGTTTTGGGACTTGAACGAGGTGAATTTTGGTAAAAACCAAAGAAATTAGAGTTAAATATAAAGCATCACGAGTCTCCACCCGTGAAACAATCTTTGAAGAGACCCCAAAATTAGAGCTTAAGGATCTACCACCTCATCTGAGGTATGTATTCTTGGGAAGAGATGACACTTTGCTGGTAATCATTGGATCAGATTTTAATGTGGAACAACACTCTTGGTAGAAGTGTTAAAGAGGTACAAACGAGCCATTGGTTGGACTATTGCGGACACTATTGGGATCTCACCCGGTATTTGTTCACACAAAATCCCACTCATGCCCGATCATAAGCTAAGTATTGAGCACCAAAGACTTTTGAATCCACCTAAGCAAGAGGTAGTGAAGAAGGATATCATTAAGTGGTTAGATGTTAGAGTCATATGTCCTATTGCAGATAGTAGTTGGGTATTTTCTGCTCAGTGTGTGGCAAAAAAGGGAGGAATGATAGTAGTACCCATTGAGAGGAACGAACTTGTTCCAATAAGGCCGGTGACTAGATGGAGAGTTTGTATGGATTACTGGAAATTGAATGCATGGACTGAGAAGGACCATTTCCCTATGCCCTTCAAGGACCAGATGTTAGATAGACACGCAGGAAAATGATGGTTCTATTTTCTTGATGGTTATTCGGGGTATAATCAAATCTCTATTGCACCGGAAGATCAAGAGAAAACCACCTTTACTTTCCCCTATGGACGTTCGTATTCAAGAGGATCCATTTTGGGTTGTGTAATGCACCGGTGAATTTTCAGAGATGCATGATGTCGATATTCACCAATATGGTGGAGGCCACTATTGAGGCATTTATGGATGACTTTTCAGTTGTTCGCGTCTCTTTTGATCATTGTTTGTGTCACTCAGTCGAGGTTCTCAAAAGATGTGAAGATCGTAACTTGAGCTAAATTTGAAAAAATGTAACTTCATGGTGAAAGAAGGTATTGTATTGGGCCTTAGCATCTCAGAGAAGGAAATTGAGGTTGATCGAGCAAAAGTTGAGGTTATAGAGAAGTTTTCTTCGGCATGCAGGCTTCTACCGGAGGTTTATTAAAGATTTCTAAAAAATTACACATCCTCTGTGCAAGTTACTTGAGAAGGAATGTAAATTCTATTTTGATGAATTGTCTGAAGGTATTTGGAGAGTTGAAGGAGAAGTCAGTGTCTGCGCCTGTAATTATTTCCCCAAATTTGAGTAAGTCATTCGAGGTGATGTGTGATGCTAGAGGGGTTTCTCTTGTGTGGTATTGGGAAAAAGAAGGGATAAAATATTTCACCCCATATATTATACTAGAAAGGCCTTAAATGACGCATAAAAGGACTACATTGTGACTGAACAAGAGCTCCTTGCGGTGGTATTTGCTTTCGAAAAATTTTGCTCATATTTTCTTCGCACGAGAATAATAGTGCATAGTGACCACTCCGATTTGAGGTATTTGATGTCTAAGAAGGATGTGAAACCAAGGTTGATTAGATGGGTGCTACTATTGCAAGAGTTTAATTTTGAGGTGAAAGATAGAAAAGGGACTGAAAATCAAGTTGCCGATCACTTGTCCAGATTAGACGACGAAGCTATGCGAGAGTTGGGTGAAAAGGCTAAAATTGATGATATCTTCCCTGATAAGCATGTATTGGCTGCTTCTCATAACTTGATTCCATGGTTCGCTGATTTTGTGAATTATTAAGCTAGTGATATAGTCCCATCGGACTTGTCCTTCCATCAGATGAAAAAGTTCATGCATGATGTGAAAAAGTTCTTTTGGGATGAGCCTTACTTATACCGGAGTTGTGCTGATGGGCTTATTCACCGCTGCGTGCCAGAAGTTTAGATGCTAAGCATTTTGGAGGAATGTCATTCCTTGCCTGTGGGTGGGCATCATAATGGTATCCAGACTGCCCATAAGATTTTGCAATGTGGGTACTATTGGCCAACCATTCACCAAGATTCTTATGAGTTCGCTAAGTCATGTGATAGGTAACAAAGAGATGGAGAAATTTCAAAGAGGCATTTCCCTTTAAATCCCGTTCTAGTTATTGAATTGTTTGATGTATGTGGCATTGATTTCATGGGGCCGTTTGTGAGTTCTCATGGGATAAATATATTCTTCTGGCGGTGGATTCTGTGTCAAAATGGGTGGATGCCATAGAACTTGCCAACAATGAAGGGAAGAGTGTCACCACGTTCTTGTAAAAGAACATCTTCTCCATATTGGGCACACCTAGGGCCATTATTAGTAATGGGAAATCCTACTTTTGAAACAAGTTGTTCAAAGGGCTATTGGAGAAATATAGAGTTCACCACAATATATCCACTCCGTACAATCCATAGACTAGTGGGCAAGTTGAGGTGTCCAACAGATAAATCAAGCACATCTTGCCAAAAATGGTGAATGCTAATAAAGCGGAGTAGTCAAGGAGGCTTAATAATGCTCTTTGGGCCTACCGGACTACATACAAGACTCCCATAGGTCTTTATACCAACTTGTACATGGGAAGGCATGTCACTTACTAGCTGAAACTGTGATTCCTGAAAAATTATGAATTATTCTAAGTGTCAAACGATGAAAGTAGACTACGATTCGTCAATTGATCAACGGACAGTTCTGCATGTTTGTTGTTTCTAAATGAGAGATTTGTAAATTTAGACTTATAAAATTTGCTAAGTTTTCACCGATGGTCGATAATGCTTGTCTCTCAATACTGTAATTATGCACTAGCATGGGTCTTGTGTATCCAGGCTCTGCTTTGATCATCTTGCTTGTGTAGTTTGATTACATGGAGACTAACAATTTGCTTTTCAGTTACTTATGGCCTTGAAACAAGACCTTTTTTATTCTAGGAGTAGGTCCAAGTCAGTGGCACCTTTTTTGTGGTTGATAGGTATTCCGATGATAGATCCAGAATATGTGCCCCCTAGAACTCGGACCCCTACACCAGCTGCTAAATCCACTCGGGCAACCCCAAGAAGGTGGCATCCAGCGTAGTCACTGCCTCCCAGTCTGATGAGGAGCGCGTATTGACTGACACACCGTCTGGGTCTGCCTCAAGTTCTTAGGGAGCATCTGGATCTAAGGAGGCTTCAATTTCAGAGTCGGCCCACTCCACGAGGTCATTGAGGTCACTGCCTCCGGTTCCATATCACAGGAAGCAACTCTATCAGATATGCCTGCACGCAATTCCTTGTCTGATGGGGCCCAGAGTAAAGAGTCTGCTCCGTCACTCCATCATGATATCCCTTCACCGATTCCCGATGAGCCTAACTAGTGGTGCATTGATGGTCAGTATTAGATCTACAGGGACGCCAAGATCCTGAACGAAAAGATGGTTATGACCTGGCTGGTGACTGTGGAGCGGATAGTTCTTACAAGGAATCTTCACATAATCCCTGATGTGCATAGCCTGTTTACCTGCCATAGACTTGAGTGGATGGCTAGGAGTCTGGGTTCATACAGTGATGAGATTGTGCGAGAGTTCTATGCATCATACATGCAGACTCTCCCAGGTGTTTTGGACAGGAGATCCAAACCTATCAAACAGGATCCACTCACAGAGGTTCTAGTTCGAGGTTGCAGGGTGGACATTTCTTCTACTTCCATCTGTCGCTTCATGTACGGTGGGTCCACTGATGTCGTGAGGGTTGCCCTCACTCCAGAGTTTGACTATAGGTGAGAGTTGGTCAAGAGTAACCAGTTTCAGCGCAGCAGAGATCCGAGAGAGTCCACCAAGAGATGCATCGCACAGCAGCTCTCCATTGACGGTGAGGGAGAAGATAGGGTGTTGGACCTCAGAGGCCTTATAAAGAATTCCAACCTCACTTTTGCAGCCAAGTTCTTCTAGTTGTTAGTCCGCCACCGCCTTTCCCTCATGGGAGTCGATAATATCCTTACCTGGGATAGAGCTGTCCTGGTAATAGCACGGGTAGTCGGGTTGGAGATCAACTTTGCAAGGTTGTTGATCTCCATGATTCATGAGAGGGATTTTAAGTCCTCCACCACTTACATGTTCTCCTGTATGATTTTCCAGTTACGTAGGGATGCTGGAGTGCCCCTCTGGAACTGTGATGTACTTTGTACTCTGATCGGGATTGTAGATGTCGGTCTCATCAGGGATGAGACCAATGTGGAGGCACCATGGAAGGGCCCATAGTTGATTTGCAGCCGCTGAGTGAGAACTTAGCGGAGATGGTAGAGCAAGCCCAAGGGGATGATCCTGCCACTTTAGAGCCAACCGATACCACCCAAGCCGAGTCTTCCCCTGGCACTAGTAAGACGCCTAGTTCGTCCCGGTATACTCCACCATCAGCAGCACTGATCCTGATTGCTAGATTCCAGATACTTGAGGACAAGATGGCCACCTTGTTTCATCATATCCAGCCTTGGTTGAAGAAATCCATTGTCGAACCTGAGGACCGGATTGAGAGGAAAGTAGCTCAGCAGATGGAGCAAAAGCTTCAGGCAGTCCACCAGCTCCTATATAAATTCGAGCTATGAGTCCTAGCATGCCCAACCCCTACCATTGATTTGACTATTCTTCAGGAGGCTGGAGATTAGGGGACCCAAGCCTAAGACTGCACCAGTTGACACAACATAGGATACAGTGCTTGCTACACTATTCACTGCCCCTATTGCACCACCACCTAAGCCTCATGAGCATTCCAAGAGGCACCGTTATAGTCGCACATATGAGGGAGATGAGACTCGTTCTAGGAAAAAAGAGCGGACAGATCTTGAGGTGGCAAGGAGAACCTCCTTGATTGATGAGGAGACCCGCCAAATGAGGTCTCGAGAGTTGGATGGTGGGGCATCTAGTTCCATACTTGAGGTTGTTGAGAGGAGCACCACTGAGGGTGCGGAGACTGCTTTCGGAACCACTGAGGATTCCCAGACTACAGAAGTTGTGGGTTTCGGGAAATCGAACCCACTTGCTCATTGATCTTCGACGCTATGCGCCTCAGGTCTTCTTTACCTACCACTCTTTATTTATATTTCTTATGAATTGGGGATAATTGCATATTTTTTTGGGGGGTGGGGTAAATGGAAAGTTAGTGTTAATGGTGAAGTCTGAGTAGCCCAACCACCATCCTCTCTTGATGGTTTTCTTGCCTGTATTCTTTTGGCCCAAGAGATTGATTACTTTACTGTTGAACCGGCATGTGTCGTAACATCTACAAAGTATGAAAGTGATAAATGAATAATTATGGATAAACATGAATGATATCCCGCTCTAGAAAGTGCTTGCGTGAATAAGCATAATGAATGTTGAATGTTGTCTCTAATGATGACGTAGATATGTACCCACTACATGATCCTCAATCTAATACTCAAACTAGATGACCGGTAATCTGATAGTGAGGTGTCAAGAGAGTGTGAGGAAGTTGATTGTCCCCCTATTGGTACCAGCTAGTACTTGCTCGTTTAGTCCAGAAAAAGGAATCGGTGTTAGACAATTAGGAAAGGATCATAGGCCTCTGTTCAAATTAACAAACATCTAGCCAAAAGGAAAGTGAACCAAATGAAATTGTTATCCATTTTTTATTCAAATATTTTAAGTCTATAATAGACCTTTCTTTTCTTCACCGACTCATCTTCCCTGGGTATAATGTGTTGGCCCGGGTACCTCCTTTACATGTACACTTCAATTTAGGCCAAAAGATAAGTTGAGGGTGGCAAATGCTGAAACTGACCTTGTCTGGGCCCTGACCCAACCTTAGATAATGTGTACCTCGACTCATGGAAAAGCCATAAGTTGAGGGTGGCTATTATGAGTGATGACCCAAAAAGTAGGTATGAAAAGAGTAATGTGGAAAAGAAAAGGAACAGTGAACAAGAGAAGTGACGCAGTCAAAATTGTCAATTGAATAAAGAAAGCAAAGAAAAAAAAAGAGAGAAAAAGAGTGTTGAACAAAATGAAGTAAGAGTCACTTCCACAAAATAGAAATAAAGGAGGAAATACGGCAAAGATGAAAAGAAAAAGTAGGGCATAATAGATAATGAAAGAGGTAGGACTCTTAGCCGTAATGTCAAGGAGGGAAACAAGTCACTAAAATGTACCCATATGTACCATACCTGACCCTGAGCCTATCTTACAAGCTAAGAAAGTCCTATCGTGATCCTAAGAGTCTAATATGGTGAACTTAAGTAGTGAAAATAAGGGGAAGCCTATGGCGACAAGTACCAACAAGGTGTGAATTTTTTGTGAGCGTGAGTGTTGCAAAATGATCCTTACACTCAAAGTTCAAATCCCCGTGCGAAAAAAGAGGATATGTTTTGCAGTGAGGGCACTAGTTGCAATATCAGAAAGTCGGTACTTTGGCGAGAGACAAAAGAGTAGAGTTGTTGGTGCATGGTGAGTCTGTGTCATGGTCGAATACGAATGAGTAAGTCTATCAAGCTAAGAGGAGAAACATTCACTAAAGCAACAAGAAAGTCGGGATGGATAGCCATGTCATTGCGAAAGCATAAAAGAGAATACTTGTGCACAAAGTGTTTTGTTGAGTCATAGTGTGTCTCTTGATAACAAACAACGAATTTAAGTTGATGGTGTTGATGTACCGTGGTTTCACGGTACTTTCAATGCTTTTTCCTTAAGATTGGTGTGTGTATAGAGCTTTTTGTAGTAATTTTAATATGTTTCTATCTTTGTTTTGCAAGAAAGGTGTCCAAAACAAAAACGCAGAAGGTTGTGAAGAATGAGTGCAGAAGTTACCCACGAAGGACATCGATGGCATGTTGTCCCATCGACGGACCGTAGATGGTGACCGTCGATTGGAGGTCCAGGCATCTGGAAGCAACTTGGGGAATTCTGACAAAGTGTGGGGATACGGACGGATCAACAGACCGTCCAAACATTGATCTAATCAGAGAATGTCCTAGTACCCGATGTTGAAGAAAATCTAAGTATGGAATGACGAGAAGCATCGACGGACCGTGCACTTGGTCCATCGATCAGATCAGAGAAGATGAAAAGTGAAGGCTGAGAAAAGATGCTAAGTCTGGACTTACGGAGGCAGTTGATGGTTCGTCGTTTTATTGACGGACCGTCTGTGGGGATCATTGATTGAAGCCGCGTTTTGGACAAGCTTTCCTTATTTGAATTCCTTTTAATTTAGGACACTGTTTTTTAATAAATAGGTGTAAAACCTCGTTTTTGGGGTAGGATTCTATTACTATATTTCTTAGTTTTGTTCTTGGAGATTTGTCTTTGCAACTTGGGAATTAATTCAAATTTTCTGATTTGGTTTTTAAGATAATTGTATGATTTCAATTTGAATTTTTGGATTTTCTTCGAATATTTCAAAGTAAGTTCATGATTTATTATTTATAAACTATGAATTGTGTTCTTATATGCATGGGTAACTAAATCTACAACTAGGGCTGTGGGAACCATGGGTTATTAACAAAATAAACCTAGCTAAATAACAATTCTCAAATAGTTTATTACATGCATCGATTATTCTTTCTTTTAGAAGTCTTATTAACAAGTGTACGCGTTAAAACTCGCCTTATTTCTACTTGTCGAATCAAGGGGGAAGTTAATAGGAAAAGAATTATCAACTTAGATTCTGTGGGATACTATCTAATAGGCTAGTTATATTGGTTAAAACTAATAACTAAGCCATACATCGAATATAATGCTTAATATGAAGTAAAGTTAAGGTTTAGTAACTTAGACACACGTAGCCAGACCAAGGAACGGGATGAAATTCTTAAAATGTCGGACCAAGGATTTAGAGATACATAACTTAGCACTTTGCATGCTAACACTAGGGAAAAATTGTTATAGCTAGGATTATGGCGTTATGAACCTATTGGGAAAATTACACTCACAACTTGATAAACAAAAATAATTCACTCTTTCTAATTGTTTGATTTTGCAATATTACAATACTTTTGTTTCACAACCCCCCCCCCCCCTTTAATTACTAGTTTTTAGAAAAAACTTGACTAAATAGAAGTAATCGTGCATTGAAGTTAAGTCTAAGTCATTTTTCTCGTAGGGTCGACCCCAACCTAATAGTTGGGTCCACTATTTGATACGACCGCTTATACTTCTTTAGGGAAGTGTAATTTGAGTGTATCATAAAACAGTTTCAATTCAGGTTTAATTCAGTTGTTAGCATTTGTGTAACAGAGTTTCAATTCAGGTTCAATTCACTTGTTATCATTTGTGTAATACTGTCACATCCGGCGAGCACCCCATACAAGTAACATGGTGTACTTGAACTCTCGGAGGTCTTATACAAGCACATACTTATCATTCATCGCATTGACATAGTAAATTTAGCAGAAAATTTAAAACTTTTCATAGCACATCATATGCTAGAAACTTAACTTCATATAGATATAAAATATAAGTTATAATAGATATTTAGACCTTAAGTCTATTTGCCATCTCAAAAACTCAACAACCTTAGAAAACATTAGGGACACTGCCCTTAAAACATAAGACATAACTATACATCATTTAATAAACTTTACATTAAGACATGAGTGGGGAATCCTTGGAACTTACGGACCACTTTCCTTGAGCTTGGGAATCACATAACAAGCTCCTCAATCACATAAATGCTATAAGCATCCATAACCTACACTTTGTGTAAAAATTAGATAAGAATGAGATTAGTACAAGAATGCACTATGGAAACCATGCATTTAAAAGGGACATTTTCTTAAAATGATACTTCATGCCTTTTTGAGTACATCTTTATAAAACCTTTATACCATAGAATTTATATCATTCATATACTCCATATAAATATATTCAAAGACCAAACATACACATAATATCACATATAGAATTTATGACATTTTTAAGCCACTTTACAGTAAGTTATTCCTACTTAACAGTGAACATTTCTTGCTTTTATTCATTAACCTCCAAAGTAACCATCTAGTGATATTTGGTGCAATGCATCACCTTAAGGCCAGAAGGAAACATACATATAACATACCTAAGTCAACACATATCATCATATAAGCATAATATATCAAATACACATTTAAGTCAAGATTACATTGACTTTACAGTAAGCTACTTCAAGTTGTACATATTTTTACTTCTTTTCACATCCATCATTATAAGACCTTGTTCATGATCCCAATCTTTGTTTACTAGTGAAATGAATATATGGAGTCATATAACCCCATACATTCTTAGTAAACCCTTCATGAGATCACAAACCTTAACATTCAATTCATACCTCAACAAGTAAGTGAAGGCAACTTCATTCATGTAATACAAGACCTTCATCATATAGTCATTTTGACCAACATAGCGCATATAAGAATAAGACCACATCATATATATTCTACAATGCACATCTTCATAACAAGTAGACCAATACTACAAGTCATGCATATGGACATAAACATAATAATACATATTAGGTCACTTTCTTAGGACTTTCTTAGACCAATACTACAAAGTCATGCATATGGACATAAACATAATAATACATATTAGGTCACATTCCTAGGACTTCCTAAGGAGCTTCTTGTGCAACGTCTAGATGGGTTCATTACTTCCACATATCCTAAGTAACCTCCCTTAAGTTCTCCTAGTTAGGATCCTATTCATTTACTTCCATTGTCCATTTTACTTTAGGAAAACAATAGCCTTAACCGACACTAAAACCATGGGTGCTAAACATGGAATTTGGTGTCATACCCTCACACCAAAAAGAGGCATCTTACTTGTCAAGGTAAGACATGAGTAACATACTAGCATCTTAGGTGATATCACTTGCTAGATCCTATGTGGCAAGCATAGTTTATGGAACTAAGAGATAGGTATTCTCCCTCTACATGCCACTTGTAAAGTGAGGCCTCCTCTCATGGGAATCCATTGGATGGGTAACCCTCTTTGGGGATTCAACACCCCTTATAGGATTATAGGATGAATCTTCCTCTGTGGGAAGCCATCACCTCACATTTTCAAGTCTGCTCGGTGCTAAGCTAAGTTCTCTTGTATTAAAAACCTTCATTAACATTAGTTTTTAAAATATAGTCTTAGGAGATTCATCCCCCTCATATTCTTAGCTCATAGGTCATAGATGAAAGTTCATCAACCTAAATCATGTGAGAAGATCCTTTCACATGGACATAACATATGTATTAGCACTATATAGTTTAGGATACACTTGAGTACACCTTTCAAGGCTCCTCTATTGACTATATCATCATTCATGTTTGTGTGTATACATATATGTGAGCAAACCTTTCACGTAACACCATAAGTCACACATGTTCATACATTCATATTCATACATAGAGAAACCAAAGCTAGAATTATCCTATCAAGGTACACGTGTGCAATGCATAGGTAAAGTCCCGTACCCTTGCCCATAATTGTAAACCTTTCAAGTCATCCTAGATAAGGAAACACATATCATACAGTCATAAACATCACCTTAACATGTATAGCAATAGACACTACTGAATATGATTACACACCATGACCTATACTACTTTTATCATGCATGTAAAGTGAGTGTGTGTGTGTCCATTGATCAACATGATCACGTAATGGCTATCAACAACACATTGAGGCAGACACCCACTTAGACCATAATACTCTCTCAATCATAGACCACACAACACACAATAGCATAGGAGACAAGTCAACTTCATATTACACTTAAGGCTCCTAATTTGTGCTATTCATACATTCACATAGTGGTACATAGGTAAGGGATTATTAACCATTCTTATTCATCAATGTCAGCACCTATAATTTACCCTAACATATATATACACATGCTTATACAATAGCCATACAATCTAGATCCCAAATAAAATAGGAAAGTAGGCATTAACCTCTCATAATATCGTCATAAGCACATGTTCATATGTTTATCAATTTACATTCAAGTCCATTCTCAACACATATATAATGATAATAAGGTAAAAACCTCCACCATAAGTGGACCATACCACACAATTCGCTACTAGGCTTCATCAACTACATTAATATAGAAAAGTAGAGGGATGAGACATTCTTACCCATTTCTCACCCTTTAATCATCCCTTATCAATACACCTTGTTTATCAACAATTCATATATATAGGGAAGTAGCTATACATACTTTAATCATAGAAGAAACATGTACAAGTTGCTACAAGATCATGCTATAATATAATACAAGGCATCTCACATGTACTAGAAAGTAGAGAGTCCTAGATAATCAACTAACCTCCCTAGTTTAGTTCATCAATCAAGGTTTATCAATAATGTAAATGTAGAGCAGTAGCCAAAGAAAATCATAATTTAAACGAGATACTACTACAACTGCCAATAAACTCTAAATCACTATAATGATGGTTCATATTAGGAATTTATGGAAGGTAAGTTTACATAGGTTAATCCTATTCAAACTATCATGAATCGATCCACATTGGATCCTTTACATATAATTCATACTCACATTACAATATAGGCATTAGCTATAGACAATTAACCATGATCAATTCATATAACAACTAACCTAACGTCAAGATCACAAGTTATAATTTCATAGACTAAAAGAACTTAGTTGAACTCATACTCATCCTTTTTCACCTTGACCACATACGATTTATATTTACAATTTAATCATAATATTACCCTTAAACAGTATCTACAAGAACAACAATATAATTGAAATCCACTTTTTAACCAATTAAGGACCCACATTACAATGATCATAATGAAGACTAGTGTGACGTCCCGCCATCCGTCCAGGCAGAACGCCACCCATCTAGGCAGCTAGAAGTGTGCGAAAGGGGACAAGAAGCCCAAAACGGTCAGCAGACAAAGGGGCAGGCGTCCAAGCAGGCAGCAGACGAGGGGGCAGGCGTTTCAGCCGTTGCAGGCAATTTCAGCAGTTACAGCCGTTTCATCAGTTACAACCTTTTCAGCAGTTACACCATGTGGAGAGGCGACAGTTTCCAGCCTTGGAGAGGCTTGTGCAGGGCCTCTGGAACGTGGGGCAGACTAGGGAGCAGCTAGGAGTCCCTTTTTGGAAGACTTAGATACATTCTAAGAATGTAGTCGTTCCTTGAGTGCATGAACTTAGGGGCTTCTATAGTGTAGCATTTATTTACTCTTAGTGTTTAGAGTAGTATAAATAGGTAGTCATTGTATTTGTAATACATCCATCACCATATCAATACAAGTCTTTCTTCCAAATCTGCCATTAGTCTTTCTTCTTAGTTTCTTAGCGATCCAAAACAGTAAGAGGCTTACTTGAGTCTACAAGATCGTGCAAGAATCGTGAGTAGACCGTCAAGTGCCGCACGGAGTCTTGTCCAAATCGAAAAGGCTGTGACACTAGGCTAGGCATGTTCAAACCTTCATATATTGATCCACATGGATTCTACATCATCAAATCAAAATAAATTCACATAAATAACAGCATATATAACAACTTCAACGTAATAGAATCACAATTCAATCGATAACAAGTCAAGATCACAAACCCCATGCAAGGACCAAATCGATTTAGAGAGGGAACATGGGTTCATCATGCCATTGGAGTAAAATCACGTTCAAGCCAATACTTTAACATCAATTCATCATTATTTAATCATTAAAAACGTTTCAAAAAGTATCCCATGGATTTATTGAAGAAGAAGAATTTTGATCATGAAACTTTCTTTGAACACATTGAGATTATATAACTCTCCAAGTGAAAGGTTACTTAGAGATGAAGGATCGCCATACCTTTATATACATTAAGACATATAAACTTGGTGAAGAAATCATAGTAATTCATGCTCCAGGCTGTTCTTGAGCTTTACCAACAATGGAGTTTTCTAGGGAGAAGATTTTTGGAGGGAAAGGTTAGATTTCGTGAGAGAGGATTGGGAATGGGTTCATCACGTGTTTGATAATTTATATACAACCAAATATAGGTAAATTAATCAATTATATTTATTTTAGGACGTGGGTTGAATTTACCATTCACCCCTTAAATAAAACAATCCGTTAGACAGTGTTGCAGGCCACCATCGATGAAACCTCATCGACTGGCCATTGGTCAATCGACTGGCCGTCCTTTGGATTATGTCATTGGTACTTGGACTATATTTGGGTTTATACCTGATAAAGATAATTATACATCAATGATACTTCACCAAAGGGTCGTTGGTCAACCAATCGGCCATAGTTTAGTCCGCCGATTGACATTGCCAAGGCAGTGTCTCGAGCAGCATTGGGTCCTTCTTGTAGGACATTTTGTGTGGCCTATAGAATTTATTTCAAGACGTTCCCAACATAAATACAACCCTTAAAAAGTTATAGACCTTCCATATGATTTTAACCAAAAAAAATACTCACAACTCGTCCAAATAGGTTACACATCATCAAGACACACTTGAGCGTCTTAAGGGCTATCTTTCAAACGCCTTGGATGTTCTTGGCATTTTACCTCCAAACTTCTCAAAACTCCATATACCATATTTAAACATCATTATAACTCATTTTAAGACTTCATAATTTCATGACATACAATATATAAACACGTATAGACACATGAGGCACGTAGGTGACTAATCGTCGAACGTTTTGGTCGTCCCTTGACGTTCGACTTCCAAATCACCTCAAACTTTACACACTGACTCTAAATCATACTATAATTCATTTGAGGGCCTTCTAAAGTTAATAAAAACATGTTAGGCTCTAGACACTGTAACTCATTTTGGGGTGTTACAAATATAACTTCGTTTTAGGTTTAATTCACTTGTTAGCAGTTGTGTTATCCATATTTAATTCATGTTTAATTTACTTGTTAGCATTTGTGTAATATAGATTCAATTCAGGTTTAATTCACTTGTTAGAATTTGTGTAATACAACTTCAATTTAGGTTTAATTCACTTGTTAGCATTTGTCTAATACAACTTTGATTCAGATTTAATTCACTTGTTCGCATTTGTATAATATAACTTCAATTTAGGTTTAATTCACTTGTTAGCATTTTTGTAATACAGCTTCGATTCAGATTTAATTCACTTGTTAGCATTTGTGTAATACAGCTTCAATTCAGGTTTAATTCACTTGTGGAAATTTTGAAGGTTAGTGTTGAGTAAGCTCTGTTCATTAAGGGTGTTTGCACTGCAGTCTTCTATTTTTGTTGGCCTCCTTTACACTTAATTGTGTTCTTAAAGGTTTAGTTTCTTATTTTTGTGTGGAAGCCTTTGTCTGTTAATATGTTGATGTTTTATTTGGTTCAAGTTCCTATGATTTTTCGTTATTCAGTTTTCTTCTCTAATCAGTATGATCTCTACTAACCCACTGTCTTCAAAGTGGTGCTCTTCTAATAGTTAGTTTAACTCAAAATTTTACTTGTCAATGTTCATTTCCATTCAATTTATGTTTTATTTATTGGATGCAGTATCATCAAGCCACAATTACAATAGATACATTTATAGTTCACTTGTTAGCATTTGTGTAATACATTTTTAATTTAGGTTTAATTCACTTGTTACAATTTGTGTAATACAACTTTAATTTATGTTTAATTCACTTGTTAGCATTTGTGTAATACAACTATAATTCAAGTTTAATTCACTTGTTAGCATTTGTGTAATAGAACTTCAATTAAGGTTTAGTTCAGGTTAAATTCACTTGTGGAAATTTTAAAGGTTAGTGTTGAGTAAGCTCTTTCATTTTGGGTTCTTGCACTACAATCTGCAGTTTTTGTTGGCCTCCTTTGCACTTAACTTTCCTTTTGTCTGTGCTTGCAATTGTGGTCTTAAAGGTTTAATTTCTTCTTTTTGTGTGGAAACCTTTTTTGTTGATTTATGTTGAGTCTTCATTTGTTTCAAGTTCTTGTTAGTGTTCGGCATTCGGTTCTCTTCTCTAATTAGTATGATCTTTTCTAACCCACTCTCTTCAAAGTGGTTCTCTTCTAGCAGTTTGTTTAACTGAAACTTATACTTTGTGAATGGTCATTTTTATTCAATTTCTGACTAATTTATGTGCCATCCATAATCACAATAGATACAGGTTTAATTCACCTATTAGCATTTGTGTAATAAACTTTTATTCAGGTTTAATTCAGTTGTTACCGAAGTGGTGATCTTCTAGAGAATTGGTCTATATAACTCTCTCTAGTATTTTAATTTCAGTAATACACATTTTAATAATGTGCAGAAAAAATATGACTAATCTAGTTGTAATGTTTTACTTCAATGGATCCTAGAAACACATTAATTACTTGGCAAATGGTGTGTTGATACACACAGAATCAATGTTTGTCACCCTCGTTTCTGTAATTTCTACTCAATTTTCAATAGACACATCAACAAATAAAGTGGAAATCAAATATAAAATTGATGAAAGGTCTCCTCCAATTCGAATTCATAATGATATGGGGATAAAGGTATATGTTGAAACCAAAAAGGAACATCGAGATATGGCAAGATACTTTTTGTGTGTGCTAATCCTACACTCATTCCGCTTTTATGTTCACACACTTCAGAAGATATGAGGGTTATACACAATTCTTACCTCTCTAGTACATTTAATGGTATTGGTTAAGTAATAGGGTTAATTGGATTCGGATCATGTGAGGAAGTTGATGATCTAGAATATTAGCACCAGACATCATTGTTAATTCCAATAACTCTTTATTTGAGAAAGATCAGGTGTATAATAATAAGTATGTCCTCACCAGTACACTAAAAAGGCATCCCATTCTTAATCATTTTTAATTCAAGACAAAAAGATCAAGTAATCAGGTAAGACCTAAATTCAAATCACTTTAAATTATTAATTGTATATTAATATTTTTTCAACAACTATTCGATACGGTTCCAAGGAGAAAATTGTAGTTGGAGTTTATGAGTTTTAATCTTGAAAAAATGTGTCAAGATTAGAGAATTTGAAAGCGAACACACATATTTGTTGCTACATAATTCATTATCCAAAAAGGCAAGCAACTAAAAGTGTTGTTGGGAGTATTATTGTGGGTAAATGTGTTGAACCAGATGTTATTTACACACCAAAAGACATACAAAGTGACATGTTAGCTGAATATGGTGTACGACTCACATATATGCAAGCTTGGAGAGCTAAGAAGAAGCTCTTGAATTAATTCGTGGTGATCCAATTAAATAATATACAAAGTTGTGAAGTTACTTTCACATAATAGAGGCAACTTACCTTAGTTCTCATATAAGATTGCACAAATCAGAGGATGGCCATTTTTTATATGCGCTTGTAGCTTTGTTCACCTCGATAAAAGGATGGGAATATTGTACACCAATTATAGTTGTTGATGAAACTTTCTTAAAAGGAGCATATAAAGGGACACTACTAACCGCTAATACCTCAGATGCAGCAGGTGAGACTTTCGAATAGGATGCTAGTGTTTTCTATTTTTGAACTATGTATTAAAAGTGAATTATAATTGTAGTTAAAATGTATTAAAATTGTATTAAACAAATTTTACATGGTGCAGGAGTACACTGTCACTTTCTTATGCCATTGTCGATTCAGAGAATAATTCATCTTGGAGGCGGTTTTTTGAGCAATTCATTGATGCATTCTGTCAAAGACCAGAGATGTGTATCGGTTCCAATAGCCATGCAAGCATTATTAAGGGAGTTTTTATAGTTTATTATGAAGTACACCTCATTTTGCGTGTATGTGGCAGTTACTGCAAAACGTAATGATAAACTTCAGAGAAAGTCAAAAAAGGGTTACTGAGGTGTTCTACTCTATGGCAAAAACATACATCATGAAAAAATTTAATCAATATATGACAATAGTTGATAAGATAGATAAGAGGATCAAAGATTACTTGTTAAACATTGGATACAACAAATGGTCATATGTGCATGTTGAAGTAAATATAACTTGGATGATGACACCAAATAGATCAGAATCAGCCAAATCACTAACAAGACATGCCAAAGTTCTTACAGTCTTGCAACTCTTGGAATTCATGAGACAACTTGTCCAGAAATGGAATAACAATAACAAATCAGAGGTGACATTTTTAGGTTTTCACCTTGGACAAAAGTATGAAAATATATTGCGGCACAATAAAACTGCATCAGAGAAATTAAGGGTATGCATGATATCTAAATCATTTTTCCTAGTATTTTTTCTTCGGATTCATATCTAACATCTCTCTTGATTACATTTTTTTTCTTTTGCATAGGTTGTAGAGACAAATAAATATGTGTATACCGAACTTGATTGTATTACACAATTCGCGGTATGTCTTTACCAACGTACATGCACATGTGGGAGATTTCAATTGGATGAGTTACCATGTCCATATGCTTTAGCCGTTATAACAATAAAACACATTGGTTATGAGAAATATTGCTCGGATTACTATACAAGAAAAAATTTATTGCTGACATATCAATTTATAATAAATCCTTTGCCAAATGAAAGTATATGGAACACACCAACATATGTTCTTGAAGATGTTGTACTTCCACCTCATGGAAAGTGACCTTCGGGAAGGCAAAAAAATAAAAGATATACTCAACTGAGAGAAGATGGATTGAAGAAGGAGAAAATGACATGCAATAATTGTGGACAACACGATCACAACAGGAAGACTTGAAAAAATGTTACGCCTTATGATCCAGAATAAAAATAAAATTTGTTTTAGTTGATTGTTTTAGAAGCTCATTGGCTCTACGAATTTGGATCATTCCTGTTTATATGGTTTATATTCTTAGTTCCGCAATCTCGTGTTATTCAATTTACCATTTATGTTATTCAGTTTACTGGAATGTTTCTATGTATATAGTTACATTTAATATGATATAGTTGAAATGATATAGTTTACTGGAATCATGTTTTTTTTATTTTTAATTGCTTTTTGCTGTAAAATTTAATTTGATCTGAGTTTATTCTGATAAGCATGTGCAAGTTTTGACTTATTGTTCATGATCTTGAAGATCAGTGACTTGAGTTCATTGATAGTGTCCCTTGCTAGTATGCTACTACATCAACTTTTTCCATTTCTTTATCAACTAATAGATTGACACTATGTTGTAGCTTATGATTGGACCATTCTTAATGTGCACTCTGAAAGTAGCTATGATTTTTTCATCTCTATTATATTGTTACCATCACCTTCTAAGAGTCATTATGCTTTTAATCCAACAGACGTGAAATAAGAGAATGTCTGCACCTATTAAAGTAGATTGTACAAAATTCAAATCTTGACACAATTATCATGACAGCCCCAATAAGGACACAAAAAAAGAACAACCTCAAATAGAAGACTTACATATAACAATACAGTTAGGTATATAAAACAAAGACTTACAATAGATATTATGGTTTTTCATAGTCATAATAATTACAAACTATTTTACACCATATAGTTTGTCATACTAACTAATATAACTATATTTCTTTATCTATCCTGTCTGTCGTCTTCACTTTAAAGGTCACTCGATTGCTTCCTTCTTGCATATTCCCATAATGTAGCTCCAAGTCTCTTTCGGAGAATGTCTGCCTAAACTTGTTGATATAAAATATCTTGGCCATTACTTACGAACTCCGCAAATTCAGCAACGAAAAGTCCACAATCCCTACAAAATTTAATAAATTTTTTTTATCAAAATATCGATTTAATACAGAAAAATACCTATTTGATAATACTTACAGTGAATCCTCTTGTTGTCTGGGAACACCTTTAGTTAAGAAATAAAACACAATTTTCTAAAACTGATTTATCCCACTGTATTTTGGTGTTGCCTTCAATTCATGACGCTTATCATAGGACTTGACCACGCTTCAATAATATGGTAAAACAACTGAAAGCATCTCAACAATAATTTTTACCTCTAAATTCACCCCACCCCTAGCCACAAATTAATCATACACCTCCAAAGACCTTTGCCCAATATCAAACACCACAAAAATCTAGTGGCGATTCTCTTTCATGTTTAGTGGAATAAGAATATGATCCACTTTTTCCCACGGGGTACTTGTCAACAAACGACGTCCACATATATACCAGGCAACATTATCAGAATCTTTTACTTTATCGTTATTCTTATCCTCATGAGCATCACAAAGTTTAAAGAAAGAATTAGTAATCTTTGTCTTGAAAATACAATCAGTCGTTATAAATTGAATATTACTTTTGGCTTCATATTTTTCTTTTTTCCTTAGGAAATAGAAAATGACATCAATTTGTTGCAAAAAGAATAGAACTAAAATGTAAAAAGAAACAGTGTCAACAAACAATCCAACTAACCTCAAAGGTAGTACGACACCTAGAAGGGCAAGTGTTCAGAATAAGAAATATTGATGTCCAACTAAACTTTATAGAACTAATGTCATCACACCATTGTTGTCCAGAATGTGTCAATTTGAAAAACCAAAGTCTTTCATCTACCGTACAAAAACCGAATTCAAATGTTGGACTGATAACATTAAGAGCATCTGTATAAGTTTCTTTCCCCTATCAAAACAGAAAAAAAACTAAAACATAGATACTCAGAACCGAGACAGCAAAAACTAAAAAAGAGGAAACTATAAAACTAAAGAAGAGTGAATTAAGAAAATTGTATCTGTTATAAATTAGAGGTACATCGTGTTGCATAGGTTGAATTAAGGTTGTATAAATTATGAATTAGGTAAGTTATTCAATATGACAAATTATTCAAAAAACTTCAAAATGAATTACCTCTTTTTTGTAACCGTATAAAGCCACTTAGTGAATTAATCGATCAAATAAGATTCATTATCTCCTTCGGTTGCATATGAAAAAGGATATTTTGTCTCCAAAAACTTACGTGAAACAAATAAAGTTCTCCAAATTCGAAATATTGTGTGAAGGGAGATGTTGATTTTTCTTTTGGCCACGTTTCTTCGATGACGCTTTCATTTTGTTTTGATCAATAGTGGCTCCTTTTTTCTAGATAAGATTCTTCAGTCCTATTGATCTGAGAAATATTCATCAAGAATAATAAAGTCATCAAGAGTACGCAAAGGTTTTTTACAATCCTCTATTGCATCTGCATATATAGACATATTGATTAATTTACAATTAACAGATGCAACACTTATTTATGTTGGCTTTGTTGACGACATTACCATCAGGTTGAATCCCAACTATATTCACATCAGCTGCCTCTTGTACTGTAAGCAAAATAAATATTTTAATAATGTTATCAAAATAAAACGAAATAAGCTTAGTTGAAGTTAAGAAAATTAATACCATTCATATAAGCAACAACCTCTGACAAAATTTTTTCAATAGCAATTCCTGTAACATCTTCATCTATACATAACAAGAACATTTAAAATAGAGAGTTGAATTAAAATATATGAAATATATTTGTATAAAACCCTTTATTACCTATTTTACTTGATACTCTATCAAAATTTTCAACGTCAACAAATATAAATGAAGCTGTAAGAACTTGAGATTCTTCATTTTGATTTGATCCCATAACATGAGCATCGTTCCCTCTTGATTCACTTACAAATGCGTTAAGAGAATGTTGTATATGAAATTAACATATTATAAGAAAAACATATTAAAATTAACTGGAAAATGAAATATCAAGTTCCTGTCACTTCTACATTAACTGGAAGAAGTTACTGGACTATATATTAATATTATATCATCAATATAACAGAAATGTACTGAAAATATAAACAAACCTCCATTAAAATCTAATCCACCAGAAAATGACTCGCCAACGTGCTTCTTAGATGGTTCCCTGACTTCACGGATAATGAGTTTACTACCAGCACTCTTAGCAAAAAGCAAAGAAATATCCTCTAGTAATTGTTTGTTTGAATTCACCACAAATTCATTGATTTCATTAAATCCTAAATCAATTTTATCTTCAAGTACTTTCTTATTTTCATTCACCTAATAGATATTAAACCATAACACAAATATTTAAATATAATAGTTTTTAAAATAAAAAGCCTAAAGTCGAGTTTGTGTATACCTTTACAAGCTCTTTCTCAATTCTATAACTTTATTGGTCAAAATGTCTAGACTATGACTTGAACCTTTAGGCTTCAATTTCAAAATTTCAGCATGGTAATCACGAGGTTCAGGAAGCCTGAATTTGGATGCTTCATCTTCACTAGCCACTATATTCTCAAGCTGAAAAATCAAATAAACAAAATAAAATTAGATATAGTAATTTGAGTTGAAATAAAAAATGTAATAAAATGTATTAACTTTGTACAATACCTTATTTTTTGTAGGCAAGAAGAGACATTTCTCAATATATTTTTGCATCGACAATTGTCTTCCAATTCAATGTTCTTGGAATTGAGTCAGCAACCCGAATAGCTATATCTTCATCACCCTTTGAACAACACTCAAATATCCAAATTTGAAAAGAAAGAGGCAAGTCAACTATTCTATAGTATTTATAGGTTGACTTAAGCTCATGTGTCACAGAATCAGGTAACTTCTTGTAGACATCTAAACCCACGGATATGAATTGAATTTTGCACTTTCCACAAGGTAAAAATCTCTATTGAAAATTTGTTATTCGTTGTCCACATATGAAATAAAAATCATTAATGAAGTAGAGAACAACCAATGAAACAGCCGAGTCATCATCTATGAATTTATTTAGCTAAAAACAATGCAAGTCGATGACTCTTTGAAACTATGATTTTTTACAGAAAATAAATACTCATTAAACTACATCTAGAATTGGGAACATTGTTGGTGTGTCATCACTAACACAACTCAAGCCTGTAACTATACCATATTCTTTATGACCAAAAAACAACTTTTTGTTATTATTTCAATATCAACACATCATCCGATGTGTTTTTTAACTCTCTATTTATAAGGCAATGAAAAAGTTGTAGTGGTGTGCTCGATTTGGAAGGTCATGAAAGTACCCAAAACATGTATTCCTAAACAACTCAAGTTTTTTATTAGATAAATATAGTTTGATATGTTCAGTGACACTATAATTAGTGTAAGATGACCACCTAGTCAGAATACACACCACATCCGGATGTTTTCAGAATTTAGGATACTGCATATGCATTAAACATGAATTAAAAATGTGTTACTACATAGTAAAGTTGAATTAGAGATGAATTTCACAAACTATGTGTCAAAGCAAAGAAGTAATCAGTTCAATTAAAGATGATTATAGCAATGACCACTTCTGGTTCCAAATCCAGAAACAACTTATCAGCTTCAACACAAGTAACCTAAACAATGATCTAGTCAAAGGGTTATCATTGATTGAATGTGAATTTGAAGTATGACACAATTGTATAGTACATTAATATTTTTTGACTATCACAGGAAAGCAAAACTAACTTGCAGTATTAACATAGTTCAAATTACATATTGCATCAAAACAGAAACCAACAAAACCTAGGGGCAATGCTTATTATGTTTCCCAGAAAGGTTCTCCAAGAAACATCTACGCACTTGAAAACAAGCTTACATGACCTTCAACGTCAATAACCTTCAATAATTGGCTTCAACTCATATCTTGCTCATGCCCCCTTAAAAGGTTTAAGGGGGAAACTAAGGCGCGGAAGGGGAGCATGTTTGATCCTGAGTTTGTTATCATAAATGAACTGCAACATCAACACATCATACATTCACAAGGAAATTCACACTCATGAAGAAACCCAAATTTCTACTTCATCGAAACAAGTGAGGTTGAAAAAGATACCCTTCTCTATAACAGATGCACAAATCATTTTATAATGTCATTTATACTATTCATATTACCATATCAAAATGAATTAGGGACCCAAACTCTTTGTATCTAGTAACTAAATTATGTATAGAACATGATTCATTGGCTTCATTTCTAACAATGTGATCTTTGTATTCAGCGAACTGCCAAGGCATATGGACAATGCACTAGTATTGTTTGTTACAAAATACAGATGTAATGCTAAGTATCTGAATTCAGACTTGAAATGAGTCATTTTTACCTAAGAGGGTACCCAACTGATCCCTTTCTTCTATATTTTGATCCTTATCACTTTATTGTAGTAGAATCATTTATATCTAATAGGAAAATTTTACCTATCCAGTCCCATCATTCTTATCCTGCACAAGGATGCTAATATATAATCTATAACAACAATATACCTAGTGAAATCCCACTAAGTGGGCATGATAATATGCCATTTTAATGATAACATAATGAAATGGTTGCTACTACTAATAAAAAGATATTTAAATGACTGGTACAACTTTCTGAGTTGGTCTAATTTGTAACTCAGTTTTGCATATACAGTTTTTAGTAATTTTGCCTCAATGATTGATTAAAGGTTAATGCTCTCCTATTTACCTAAAAGAAGAGTTCCCAAATTAATATTGAAGTTGTGCGTGGAATTGGTAATGGTTATTCCTGAGGGTCCATTTTTAATTCATCTAACGCATTCAAAAAATTGAATTCATATGTTGAATTCAAGATAACTGGATGACAGATTTAGAATACTTTCTTTTGTAATGGACCTTGACATGCCTGCTTTGTTTCCCTCTTCCAAATTATAATTTTCTTGATCCTTAACTTCATAACATATATTGTCCCTCTGTGGGTAATGATTTCCCTTAAATCTTTTAAGTCATTTATCAAGTTAATTGGCATTAAATGAAAGACTCTTTTTATGTCATAATCCCTGCAGTTGAGTTATTTCGCCTAGTTCAAAAACTTGCTATTATGGAAAAGGTTGTTCTCTTGTGAGAAAGAATGTATATGTTGCAGTGGTGCAGAGTATTTTCAGACATTATTAAATATAGGTCTCCTCTCTTACTAGTTGGGACTAACAAGACACAAACTCATCTAAAGGTTACTCAAGATGTGACATCTTTCTTGAGGTTGTTTAAGTATTTAAAAATTCAGAGAAGGAGCTTGGAGCTAGTGTACTATTTGGTTGTTTTTCGGTCTCCTGGATTCCTCCACTGAGGTTGGTTTTCTTCCCAATTTGGGTCATAAGATCCTCAAACTCGACACTTTAACAATTTTTCTACTCATACAATATTGTTTCCTTTTTCTGGTTTTTCCTAATACTTCAATGTGTTTCATTTCCCATCTATTATCTATGTGAGGTTTTGAAGTTATCATAGGCATATGATACAATGATATACTACTTATTTAACACAATTCTCTTGACCCTGGTTTCTAAGAAACAAATAACTAAGAAAAAAACACATAAACATAGATTCAAATACTATTACAACATACCGGATATCTACCCTCTGGTAGAATGATACTTTTGGGTAATCAATTTCGTGTTTTTCCATCCTTCACAGGCTTCTTCTTCTTCGGTCCATCTCTGTTTTCAATTTTTTGACTAAAATTGAGGAGGTAAATCCTCAAAATCGTCATCACTTTCCACGAGTTTCTTCAATGTAGATGCCAAATCAACTCATCTTTTTTTCGATTTCGTCAAAGTTTTCACCCTTTTTAACTCGTGTTTTACCTTTGTTCTGCTCCTCATTGTTCTGCTCACTCGATATTTGTGAGATTCCCAAACTAAAACTTGGATCGTCATTAACTTCATCCAGAAGTAGGAGATGAAACTTGATGTTTCTTTGGACTTCTTCATAAACTTTTGGTTTCGAAGTATCAACATCCCTAACTTGTCGCGAACTTCTTCTAGGCAATTTTCCTTTACCTTCTTCCATTTGAATTTGTGGGGAACAAAGAACAAGAAACCCTAACTTTTTGGGACAGACGAGGAGAAAAAAAACAGAGAGAGAGGGGATATGATCAAATACGTTTTTGCTTATTTTTAAAATTGTATAAAAAAGGAATACATGTTTTTTAAAATTGTTTTAAGTTAGTATAGCTAAAAGTTGACAAAAAGAGATTTTAAAAAATTGGTGACAATAAGGTTTCAAAGTAAATGGGTGGTGACATAAGTCTTAAGTATTGGGTGTAGGTGACAATTATGTGATTAATGATTAAGCATTGTGGAGTTGCCCTCAAGTTTATAAGTTGACAGTTGGGTCCACTAAATTAAATGAAAGGTATCAGGGTAATTTCACAATACCTAATTTAACAAACTTTTGTGGGAATTAAATGAGGAGTAAAAGGGTAAATTGATTAAACCAAACCTAATTTAACCAATTTTTGTGGGAAATATCGAGCCAAAAGGGGAAATAAATTTTTTTTCCCTGCCTCAAACAGACGTGTTCGTCCTCTTCTTCTTCTTCTTTTTTGTCTTCTTATTCTTCTTATGCTCTCGTCTTTACTTTCTTGCTTACCTTTCTTCCCTCTCTCTTCTTCTTATTCTTATCTTCTTCTTTCGTACATGTGGGTCTTCACTGGTAGTAAATGTGCTTTCTTCATCTTGAATCAAATTTGCCTAATCTGTAACTAGTGGACCAAATTGCGTTTTGTTCAACTGGAATTACTTCATAAGTGACTAGGTCACACACTATTGTGTCTGGTAAGTAAAATTAATAGTTATTTGAAATCAATTCATTATCATCTGATCTTGGTACCTGCAATTGTTTCAATAATATACATTCGCGTTTCCAACATATTGTTATATATGTTGCAACAGTTGACATTATAACATATTATAGTCAGATGTAGCAACATTATTTCAATCACAACAAAATAATCATATGTCAAAACATATGAATTATATTTCGCAACATAAATTCCATATGTGAAAACATATGATATAATATAAATATGTTGCCACATGTGATTTATTGTTACAACAGAACAATCATATGTAGCAACATATGAGTTACATTTCGCAACAAAAAAATCATATGTGGAAACATATGATATAACATAAAATTTTTGTCAAATGTGATTTATTTTTCACAACAGAACCGTCAAATGTAGTAACATGTGACTTACATCTTGCCATAGAATAGTCATTTGTTGCGACATATGATATAACATAAACATGTTGCCACATGTGATTTATTGTCACAACAGAACACTCATATTTAGCAACATATGACTTACATTTCTCCACTATTTATTCATATGTTGCGACATATGATATAATATAAACATGTTGCCATATGTGATTTATTGTTACAATAGAACAGTCATATGTAGCAACATATAACTTACATTTTGCAACAGAAAATTCATATGTGGCAACATATGACATAACATAATAATTTTGTCACATGTGATTTATTTGTCACAAAAGAACAGTCATACGCAGCAATATATGACTTACATCTCGCCACAGAATAGTCATATGTTGAAGCATACACTTATTCTTCATAATTACTAATTGTTTTTTACTTAATTTCTTCATGTACAATGCCATTATTTGTAGGGATTGATTGTCGTGGTAAATGGATTGAGAAGAAAAATTGATTCATATGGTGTTGGGAAGATAGTAAAAAACGAGGAGCCGATTCACTAAGGATGTATGTCGAAAGAAACATCTTGTAAGATGAATTCTTCAATTTAGTCGTGCAAAAGTCTGTATACAATTGTAAACCACAAGAACTTGTCATGAGTTACATTCCCCATTTTTTTCATAATGAGAAGGTTTTACCTTTTGGAATAACTGATCAATCTAGTTTGATTGTTTATTTGGGAGGAACAGAGAAACCACCCATATTAAGAGTGTACGTGGAAGAAAATCTTATCGAGGAGGATCATAATGTAGATGAAGGCCAACAAGATATATTTAATGATGAATTGTATCCTGCGGACATGAATAATCCCAATGATGAAATTGGAATAGGTGAAGGTGAAGAAGTAGACGTAGGTGAAGGTAACGGTGAACGTATAGGTGAAGGGTCGAACCTTGAGAGAAACTTTCCTCTTACACCTATAGTTGGCAGCAACAATCCATGTGCTTATAGATCTTCACGTGTGAATAATGTTCCAGATAATGAAACAGGTTTTTATAAGGGAATTACATTCAAGAACAAGCAAGAACTGGCAAATTCATTGAAAATTGTTTTCTTGAAAAAAAATTTAGACTGAAAAAGGTCATCAATTCTCGTAATGTGTTTACCTTTAAATGTTCATATCCGGATTGCAATTGGTGGCTGAGGGCTGTGAAATTTACAAGTAGCGACAGGTTTGCCATTAAAATCTATGAAAAGTACCATACGTGTGGTTAGAACATCTTAAAAGCAATAATCCCCAAGCCACGGCAAAAGTCATAGGTAAGTACTTTGAAAATAGGTTACCTAGTGGTAAAGGCCCATCCACAAGCGACATGTCGAATCAAGTCCACACTGAATTGATTTGTAAGGTAAGTTATTGGAATATGTATAAGGGTGTTGAGCATTCTAAGTCTAATGTTAGGGGAACACATCAGCACGGGTATGCAGTGCTTAATGTGTATCGTTATATGCTTGAAGTTGTGAATCCAAGAAGCAATACTACATTGTCCCTCGATGAAAATGGGAGGTTCCAGTACTTCTTTGTACCATATGCTGCTTGGGTAATTGGTTTTCAAGAAATGAGAAAAGTAATAGTTGTTGATGGCACATTCCTGAGGAGAAAGTATGGTCGGCGGTGGCATAAGATGCCGAGAATCATATATTTCCAGTGGTTTTCTGTGTCGTGGACGGTAAATATGATGTTTTATATGAATATTTTTTTCAAAATATGAGAAGTTTTTTAGATGATACTGATGAGTTGTGCATTATCTATGATAGGCATCCAAGTATTCGAAAGATGGTTACGATAATCTACCCTGCATCTCATTATGGTTGTTGAATGAGACACCTTAGGAAAAATATTCGAACTAAATTTCAATTCGAAGATAGTGTCCCATTTTTATAAAGCAGCAAAGGCGTAGGATATATGTGAGTTCAATGACCATTTCAATCAAATAAAAGATTTGGTACCAAAGGCGACTGAAGCTCTTGAACGTATTGGATTCAACACATAGAGTAGGGCATTTTTCCCGGGAAATAGGTACCATCTCATTTGAGTTTATTTTTACTTTATGGGCTTTGTTTAATTTTTATATTTTGTTGTGTAGATATAACATTATGACGTCAAACATCGCGCAGTCGGTGAATACAATGTTTGATATTGAAAGAGAATTTTCCATTGTCGCACTATTTGATGAAAATAAGAGATTTGCATTATTATTTATCCAGAGGTGTATGGAACTAGGGCACTCTAAAAATCGATTTGTTCCCTCAATTGAAAAAGACATATCAGAGTATGTTAATGCGGGCAAAAAGTTATTTGCCAATCAAATCGCTAATTACAAGTTCAGTGTCACTGGTCATGGAGATGTTGCTACTGTGGATTTATAAGTAAGAACTTGTACTTGTAGAATTTTTTACTTGGATAAAATATCTTGTCCACATGCCATGGCAGCGCTGCGATCCCAACATGGTGTCAATTTTGGAAATCAGATTTATGTGTACTCCTCTCCATATTATTCGGTGGAAAACTATACCACCTGAAGATTCTTGGATTGTCCCTTTAAATATCATATAGAGAGAAGTCGATCCTCCATATGTTGATCCAAGTAAACCCGAAAGAAGGAGATATAAGAGACGGCGTGGAGTTGGTGAATCATTTCCAACAAGAAAAAATAAGTGTTCCGTGTGTAGAGACTTTGGCCACAAAAAAAACTACATGGCCAAATCAAAATGCCCCATAAGAAATGTTGTTTAATTTTAATGAATGTTCTTTCTTATTTGAGGATGATCCCTATCTTCTTATCTTATTTACAATCAACTTGTGTGATGTTATTTATATATAATCCATGATTTATTTATTTATGTATTGCAACTTACAACAAAATATTTCATATGTTGCAACACATGACATTATGTGTTGTAACTTAACACAGAATATTGTATCTGTGGAAACATATACCAATTATATGTCAGAATATTGCATGTGTGGCAACATATGCCATTTATGTGTTAGATTAAATATGCAATTTTCGTGTAATGTGATGATATCATTACTGTCATTGGAACTATAATGACGCGACTCTTTATTTTTTTTAAAAAAAACTTTAATGGCGCGACTCTTCAATTTTTACCAAATTTGCAAAAAAAAAAAAAAAGTACATACATTTGAATTCAACTTTTACTTATCTCTTTCTCTTCTCTTCCATACTTTTCAAAAGTCACTAAATTTTCAGTATGAATAAGAAATCATCAAAAATCACTATGACTAAAAAAAACTTCATTGGATCCCTTTCGAGGGAACTATTAATTGATATAATTCAAAGGGTTGATTCCTACTCCATACAAGATCTAATGAGGGTTAAATTTTTTTATGTAAAAAGTAATCAATTTTTTTATTTTTAATTTTATTTCCTTATCATTTTATATCATCCCTCAGCTCTAGGTTGCTCAATGAAATAGTTAATGAACATTCAGTATATAAGAGTGTAACATTAGTCAGGTTTCCTTATCGTACATGGTCGATTGCTCAACAAGCCCTTTATTTCCTGGAAATGTGCAGAGAATCACGGAATTCAGAATCCTTATATACAAAAGGCGTGGTAATTTTTAATATTTTTCAATTGTATTTATTTTTTTTAATCTTGCATTTTAAATGTGTTATTTGTTCAGTGGTATGATTTTTTCAATTGTAGCAATACAACAGCGTTGGAAATGATTATTCAAGCAGCAGATGATGGCCACACTGGAGCTGAGTATGTGCTTTCCATAATTTCAATCTTTAATGGTGGTGAAGCAATGAGTGAAGACTTAATGTTCATTGCCCCAATATGAAAAAAACTCAACTAGATGTAGTGAGAAGATGTTGAAATCATCTGTGAACTATTTTAGGTGGAATGTACGTGTCAGGACATCATTTGTTGGGAGAAAGACCCATTTGCTGCACTATTCATCAATATGAGCGAATCGATCGCAGGATTGATTATCCCTGGAGAAGACACCCAAGATAGTACAATGAAGATGATGTTCATTGTGATTTATCTAGGTGTGTAGAACTAGATTATCTAGTCAATTTTCTGCCTCATATGAGGGATTAAATAAATTGTCATTTGTGGCAACATATGTAATGATCTTGGAAATTCATGGTGAAAAATGTTGTCCTTCTTTGTTTTGTAATGAATTTTGAATTGATTTTGAACAAATATGTGTCAACATATGTCAATTGTGTGTTGGATATTATGACCAAATATAACATATGTTAATAAAGTGATAGATAATACAACATAATGTATCTGTGTCAACATATGTCAACTATGTGTTAGATATTACAACAAATTTCATATGTGGAAACATATGTCAATTACACATTTTAAAACTGATTATGAATCTGTCCCAATAAATTATTAAATAATGATTACATGTAAGTGTTGTGTTTTCAACAATTTAATCAATAATTATTGGAGACCCTAATTACTGTCATCTAGAGACTTACTTTCGATGCAAACTTCATGGTCAAAGGACAATCCAGGTCAAAGATTTTGGTTTTGTCCACACTATCATGTATGTTCATTTCTACAGTCATAGAGACTTCAGATCTCAGATCTCTTTATTTTCTTTTTTTTAATTTAAATTTATTTTTTTGTAGTGTGCATTTCAGGAGAATGCATGCAACTTATTTAGATCGAGGGATCGTGAAGAGTTGATATGCTATCCTAGTTTGTTATTCTCAGATTTGGCGAACAAAATTAAGGGGTTGGAAACTGTTGATGAAAGTTATATTAAAAGAAGTACCGAATGGGGATGAAGGAGAAGAAGAAGACCAAATGTTGTAGCCTGTGGAAGCTAATCTTGGTGGTGTTGTTTTCTTGTATTATTAAGCATTACAAAGAAGAATATTGTTGAGGATAGAAAATTCTTATGTAGTTGTGTACAACCATTAAAATTATCATAGTTGTGGAAATAAATAAACGTAGTTTGCATTCCTGATCAAATGTATGTTTGTTTGACACTTTGAGGCCAATGTTCGACCATTTGAGGCATATGTTGCTACATATGCCTCAAATGTTTCTATAGATGACCATTATGTAGCAATGCTGCTACATTTGAAGCGTATGTTGCTACAAATGAGACATATGTTGCTACAGATGCCTCAAATGTTGCTACAGATGACTCATATGTTGCTATTGATGCTTCATATGTTGCTACATATGATAACTATCCACATCACATATTATGTATGTATTTAATCTAAATATAAGATAAAATAAAACAACATAATTGATAAAATAAAACATTATCGTTAATTACAAACACATTGTCCTTAGGGCTTTAAGCTCCAAGATATTATCTCATAAGCCCAAACTTATTGCATTCTTTCAACTAGATTGTCACACAACAGGGTTTTGGGAGGTTGATTATTTGTCCCGCTAACCAAATGATCAATCAATGCAAGAAAAATATGATCGGCACGCCGCTCCAGATTTATTTTTTACCGTGGAATCCATTCGACCTATAAATTCTCATGGTTCATTGAGAAACTTTTATAGAAAATGTTCCATTATTCCACTCTGCTTCAACAATTTAGGCAGCAACTCGAAGACAGGTTGTATGTATGTCAAAAACTTGGCATGTTCATAAACATCAACTGACAGTCATAAACATTCATACGACCCTCGTGCAAGAGAACTTCGAGAATCACAAAATGGGTACTGTCCATGTTCATGACTGTCAAAATTCATTTTGCATCAATCCAATCCATGCCTACAGGATATAGCCTAATGCCCCTGACATAGTCAATCATATATTCATCCGATAAAAACTCATCGACTAACTGTTTAATGCTTCTGCCACCAACAGTTGTTGCCTCATTGCTCATTTCATTATATCTTATTTGCAAGTTGGTATAAAAGTTGAGATCCAGGATTTTATCTTTGGGATCATAGTAATCTGAGATGTCTCATGCCTCTGAAGCATGAGGTTAAGGATTTTGTCAATATACTGAAATAAAAAATAATATTAAAGAGTAAACAAGAGTATTCATTGAAAAGATAAAAGAAGCGCACATTATAAGTTGAAGGATTACCCAGTCTTTCCACCAAACTTTTATGCTTGTCATGTTACTGAAATCTTGTCTCGTAAAAACATGCATGTCGTATTCTATTCGAATATCCTTTGCACTCATCAGACTCAACACTTTGATTCTTTCCGCTACAGTCGCACGCTTATAAATATTCAACTTTTTGTACTCCTTCACTTCCTCTATTACGATCCTTGACAATTCTCCAAACATTTTCTTCTTCAAATTTTGCATTGCCTTGTCAACTAATTCTTTCCTCCCTTGGCCTATGGAGTATATGGATGCCCAACATTTTTTGATATAATGCCCTTGACCCCCCCCCCCCCCATCTTGTTTTTAAATTTATTGAAAACTTTACTCAATGTTTGAAGCTATATGACATAAAATTCATCATATTTCTTGCATTTCTCACAGAGAAAGCCACAACATCTTCTACAAGAGGTAACCCCTTGGTCTTGTCCAACAACAACACCAACACCAACTGTCACGACCCAAAACCGAGCCGCGACTGGCACCCACATTTACCCTCCTATGTGAGCGAACCAACCAATCTGAACCTTATCATTTCAATTTAATATCAACATAAAGCAATGCGGAAGACTTAAACTCATAAATAAAAGACAATTCAATAACTTCTAAATTTCAACATCTATTAATTCCCCAAAATCTGGAAGTCATCACCACAAGAACATCTATGATCAATTTACTAACTAAGAGTATTCTAAGAAGCTAAAATAAATAAAAGCTAGTCTATGCCGAAACTTCAAGGCATCAAGACATGAGGAAGGAGATCCAGTCCAAGCTAGAAGCATTAGCTCACCCTGAAGATCCGGTGTGACGAAGACTGGCTTGAACTACTGTTGAGTCGAAGATGACGGCACGTTTGCTGCACTCCACAAATAATCAAAGGAAACATAAAACTAGGGGGTCAGTACAACCACAAGTACTGAGTAGGTATCATCGGCCAACTCAAAATAGAAAACAGTATATATCAAGTAACATCATAAAATCAACTAATATCCTTAGCATGCAGCATTTACAATTACCATAATCCTTGGTTACACAACACCAAGCACATCAATGAGGACTCACGCCTCTCATCATATTCGTTTGGGAAACATGTTCTTTAGATTGAGTATATTAGTATCTTTCAAGATTCATTATGTTATTTACTCTCGTGTCGGTACGTGCACTCCGCTCCTCATTCTATCCTGGTGTCGGAACGTGACACTCCGATCCTCATATTCTTATCCGGTGTCGGAACGTGACACTCCGATCCTCATATTCTATCCTGGTACCGGAACGTGGCACCCGATCCATATACTATCCTGGTGTCGGAACGTGACACTCCGATCCTCATATCTATCCTGGTACCAGAACGTGGCACCCGATCCATATACTATCCTGGTGTCGGAACGTGACACTCCGATCCTCATATTCTATCCTGGTACCGGAACGTGGCACCCGATCCATATACTATCCTGTGTCGGAACGTGACACTCCGATCCTCATATTCTATCCTGGTGTCGGAACGTGACACTCCGATCCTCATATTCTATCCTGGTACCGGAACGTGGCACCCGATCCCCTAATCTCACTACTTTCGTTCATTAAGCCTTCTTTTATACCAAGGCATCGTCATTAACAAAGTAGATTAGGGTTTCTTCAAGATTTAAGATTCAATAGCTTTATCATGCTTATTTTATCACAATCATATATATATATATATAAAATCACATCATGCATACACACAATTAAGCATATAGAAGACTTAATAATACTACCCAACACATATCATTCGCTATTAAGAGTTTACTACGAATAGTGTAAGAGAAACCATAACCTACCTCCACCGAAGAATCGTGATCAAGCAAGAAAATTCCTCAATTTCTTGTTGTCCTCTTCGTTCCTCTCTTTGATCGATTCCCTCTCTCTCTTGCTGTTCTTTCTATTTTTCTTATTCAAACCCTCTTTCTTTTACCCTAATTATTATGTAATTAAGAATGAAAGATGGAAATAATAACCCACTAATTATCTTAAGGTTACCTCTTTTAACCCCCAAGTAATTAGACTTATTAACATTAACCCTCTAACTTTATAATTAAAGCAGGAATAGTAAAAAACGTCCCTTAAAACGTGTAAAGAAATCCGACCCGAACTGGGATTGCGTAGCCCGTGACGGGCCGTCGCGCCTGCGACGGTCCGTCCTGCTGTCCGTCGCAACCGTCAGAGACAATTTCCATCAAAAGACTCTATGACGGTCCGTCACGCCTGTGACGGTCCGTCCTGCCATTTCGTCGTGACGGTCAGAGAGTCGATTTTCAGTACCCAATTTCAGATTTTTCCAAGTGTTTTGAAACGACACCTCCACGACGGTCCGTCGTGCCCTTGACGGTCCGTCGTGGCCTCCGTCACCTCTGCCAGTTTTTCCAGAATAAAATCTGTTGCTCAAAACGACTAAACAGGTCGTTACAATAGATACCAATTTACCCATCGTTCGTCCCCGAACGATCACAAGAAGGAAAACAAGGGCGAAAAGGAATACCTGAATCTGTAAACAGATGTGGGTATCTTTCTCGCATATCTGCCTCCTTCTCCCAAGTGGCTTCTTCAACCGGTCGATTCTTCCATTGCACCTTGATGGATGCAATCTCTCTTGACCTCAACTTGCGAACTTCTCTATCTAAAATAGCAACAGGCTCCTCCTCATAAGACAAGTTCTCATCAAGCAAAACTGAATCCCAACGGATAATGTAATTTCCATCCCCATGGTATCTTTCAACATCGACACATGAAACACCGGATGTACTCCGACAGCCCTGGAGGCAAGGATAACTCATAAGCCACCTCCCCTACTCTCTTAAGTACTTCAAAGGGACCAATGTACCTTGGACTAAGCTTTCCTCTTTTACCAAACCGCATCACCCCTTTCATTGGCGAAACTTTCAACAAGACTTGTTCATCCTCCATGAACTCTAAGTCTCTAACCTTTCGATCTGCATATTCCTTTTGTCTACTTTGCGCCGCTAGAAGCTTTTCTTGAATATATTTCACCTTTTCTATCGAATCCCTCAAAAGATCAGTACCCCAAGGTCTAACCTCGAATGCATCAAACCAACCAATGGGAGACCTACATCTCCTACCATACAGTGCTTCAAATGGAGCCATATCAATGCTTGAGTGATAGCTATTATTGTATGAAAACTCCGCTAAGGGTAAGAAGTTATCCCAATGGCCACCGAATTCTATCACACATGCACGAAGCATATCCTCCAACACTTGAATCGTTCGCTCAGACTGACCATCGGTCTGAGGATGGAACGCGGTACTAAGGTCCAACCTAGTACCCAATTCTGCATGCAATGTTTTCCAAACTTAGAAGTAAACTGCGTACCTCTATCTGATATGATGGATAGTGGAACTCCATGCAATCGAACAACTTCTGAGATGTAAAGTTTGGCTAACTTCTCTGCATTGTAAGTCACCTTAACCCGAATGAAATGAGCAGACTTAGTTAACCTATCAACAATCACCCAAATAGAGTCATACTTGCCCCAATGTCTTTGGAAGACCAACCACGAAGTCCATTGCGATTCTCTCCCATTTCCATTCCGGAATGGGCATTCTATGAAGTGTTCCTCCGGGCCTTTGGTGTTCATACTTTACTTGTTGACAATTTGGACATTTGGCAATAAAATCCACAATATCACGCTTCATTCTTCTCCACCAAAAGTGTTGCTTTAGGTCACGGTACATCTTGGTTGCACCCGGATGTATCGAATACCTTGAACTATGAGCCTCTGTCAGAATAGTGTTGATCAAATCATCGACGCGAGGTACACATACCCTTCCCTTAATCCTCAACACACCTTCTTCATCGATTGTCGCTTCTTTAGCCTCTCCTTGCAACACTTTATCTCGGATCCGGATCAATTTTTCATCATTAAACTGCTTTCCCTTAATCTTATCAAGGAAGGAAGATCTTGCCTCCACACAAGCTAAAAATCCTCCCTTCTCATTTACTTCTAATCTCATGAGGTCGTTAGCCAGAATCTGAACTTCTCTAGCCAATGGGCGCCTAGAAGCTTGCAAGTGAGCTAGACTTCCCATGCTTCCCGCCTTTCTACTTAAAGCATCCGCTACAACATTCGCCTTCCCCGGATGATACAAGATAGTGATGTCGTAGTCCTTCAGTAGTTCCATCCATCTCCTCTGTCTCAAATTCAAATCTCTCTGAGTGAAGACATACTGTAGACTACGATGATCCGTATAGACCTCACACTTAACCCCATATAAGTAGTGTCTCCATTGCTTTAATGCAAACACCACTGCAGCCAACTCTAAATCATGGGTCGGATAATTACGTTCATGCACCTTTAATTGTCTTGAAGCATAAGCAATCACATTCTTCTCTTGCATTAGCACTGCACCAAAACCCGAATAGGATGCATCACAATACACAATGAAATTCTTGCCTTCCACTGGCAAGGTGAGAATTGGTGCAGTAGTCAACAGAGTCTTGAGCTTCTGAAAGCTTTCCTCACACTCATCCGACCATACAAATGGCACATTTTGCTTAGTCAAGTTCGTCAGTTGGGAAGCAATAGAAGAGAATCCCTTGACAAATCGGCGGTAGTAGCTAGCTAACCCAACAAAGCTCCTTATTTCTGACACATTAGTAGGTCTTACCCAATTCTTCACTACTTCGATCTTAGAAGGATCCACCATTACTCCATCCTTAGAAACCACGTGCCCCAAGAAGGACACTGCATCTAGCCAAAACTCGCACTTAGAGAACTTGGCATAAAGCTTTTTCTCCCTCAATGTTTCCAATACCATTCTCAAATGCTCCTCATGTTCCTTCTTACTCTTGAAGTATATCAGTATATCATCAATAAATACGATCACAAAGAGATCTAAATATGGCTTAAAAATCCCGTTCATCAAACTCATGAACGCAGTATGCCCATACCTGGTCCTAAAAGCAGTCTTTGGCACATCCGTTGCCCGTATTTTCAATTGATGATAACCGGATCTCAAGTCAATCTTAGAGAAGACACAAGCACCTTGTAACTGATCGAACAAGTCATCAATGCGAGGAAGAGGATACTTGTTCTTTATAGTCACCTTGTTCAACTGCCGGTAGTCTATGCACATCCGAAAACTCCCATCTTTCTTTTTTACAAACAAAACCGGAGCACCCCAAGGAGATGCACTTGGTCTAATAAAGCCTTTGCTCAACAATTCTTGAAGTTGGGCTTTTAATTCTCTTAACTCTGCGGGGGCCATTCTATAAGGGGGTATAGAAATGGGGCGTGTACCCGGTTCAAGATCAATACAGAAGTCAATATCCCTATCTGGGGGCATACCCGGAAGATCTGCAGGGAATACATTAAGAAACTCACGGACCACCAAAACCGACTCAATCGAAGGTACTTGGGTAGTGTCATCCTTGAGATGTGCCAAGAAAGCTAAGCACCCTTTACTAACCATTTTCTTAGCACGAAGAAAGGAGATGATACGCACCGGATTGGAAGTGTAGTCACCCTCCCATACTAACGGATCTGTCCCAGGCTTGGCTAACGTCACCGTTTTAGCATTACAATCCAAGATCGCAAATTGCGGAGAAAGCCAAGTCATACCCAGAATTACATCAAAATCAACCATTCTAAGATAACCAAATCTACATAAGTGTTCTCCCCACAAAGTTCACCAAACAAGACCTATATACCTTTTCAACTACCACAGACTCACCCACCGGAGTAGAAACACGAATAGGCGTATCAAGTAATTCACAATGTAAATTTAGACCATTAGCAAATGAGGAAGATACATAAGAAAATGTGGATCCAGGATCAAACAATACGGAAGCCATGCAATCACAAACCAGAAGATTACCTGTGATGACAGCATCAGATGTTTCCGCCTCTGATCTCCCAGGGAAAGCATAACAATGGGCCCTTTCGTTTGTTTGTTTCGTTGCCCCTACCATGTTGTGATGTAGTGGCTCCAGTTTGCCCATCACCCCGGCCATTTTGGTGACCACCATTACCTCGACCACCTCGTCCTCCGGAATAACGGCCTCTGCCATAACCACCTCTACCTCTAACTGTTGGGGGTCTATCGCTCTGTTTTGGACAATACCTCTTGATATGCCCAGTCTCCCCACACCCATAACACTCTCTAGATTCACGCATGGGTCTCTCAGAGAAATGTTAACCGTTCTGAGGTGGACCCCCAACTACAGTCTGTAGTGAAGACTGAATGGGTCGGACTGAGTAACCTCCGGAACCCTGTCCTCTAGAGTAAGAACCATTAAACTCACCCCCTTTTCGAAACCTCCTTGATGTCAATGCCGTGGTGAATTCATCTGGCTTCACTCCTTCCACCTCTACCACGAAATCTACCACTTCTTGGAAGGATTTTGCCGTAGCCGCTACCTGTAAGGCTGAAATTCACAATTCTGATCTCAACCCCTTCACAAAACGGCGAATCCGCTCTTGTGGACTGAAACATAGTTGAGTGGCATATCTGGATAGTGCACGAAACTTAGCCTCATATGCATTGACCGACATCCTACCTTGCTCTAGGCTCAAAAACTCGTCCCTTTTCCTATCTCTCAAGGTCCGGGGAATATATTTCTCCATAAACAAGCTAGAGAATGAGGCCCAAGTCATAGGTGGTGCCTCTGTTGGTTGACACTCAACATGTGACCGCCACCACATTTTGGCGTTCCCTTGAAACTGGTAACTCACGAACTCAACACCAAAACGTTCTACTATACCCATCTTGTGTAGTAGCTCATGACAGTCAACCAGAAAATCGTAAGCATCCTCAGATTCTGCACCCTTGAAGACTGGAGGTTTCAATTTCAAGAACTTACTAAAAAGTTCATGCTGATCATTTGTCATTATAGGCCCAGTAGTCAGTCGTGGAAACGTGCCTATGTACAATGAGGCATCCATACGAGGGGCCATAGTGGCTGCATGTCGTACCTCTGAAACCGGAGGTGTTGGTGCAGAAAACGTTGGGGGTGCCTGACCCTGATCAGACAACCCACTAAGATAAGCGAGAACCTGATTGATCATTCTCTGGGGGTAGGTTGGGGTGGCATTTCTTCATTCTGTACTTGTTCATTTCTCCATCCTCCCCTTCTCTTATTACTTCCTCAGTCGGTGGAGGAGTCACCGCCCTAGCACCAGATGGTCTAGGTGCTCGTCCTCTCCCTCTAGAGGACGTCCTCCCACGACCTCTACCGCGGCCTCTTGCCACTGTCCCACTTCGAGCTACAGCCCCAGTGGCTGGCTCAGATGCATCTTGTCTTGCTGATGTTGACGTTGGCGTAGTCGTTGCTCTAGTTCTAACCATCTGCGAAGTAGAGTGAAGATGGTCAGATACCAATTTGTATCACCTAGATACCAATTGGATCCAAGTAATAGCACGAAAGAAAGAAAGAAAGAATGGAATTTTCCTAAAGTCTTATAGCCTCTCAAAGAAAAGTAAAGGCGTCCCCCTACCGTTCTTTAAGACTCTACTAGACCTGTTGTTGTGTGATGAGACCAACGAACCTAATGCTCTGATACCAAGTTTGTCATGACCCAAAACCGAGCCGCGACTGGCACCCACATTTACCCTCCTATGTGAGCGAACCAACCAATCTGAACCTTATCATTTCAATTTAATATCAACATAAAGCAATGCGGAAGACTTAAACTCATAAATAAAAGAAAATTCAATAACTTCTAAATTTCAACATCTATTAATTCCCCAAAATCTGGAAGTCATCACCACAAGAACATCTATGATCAATTTACTAACTAAGAGTATTCTAAGAAGCTAAAATAAATAAAAGCTAGTCTATGCCGAAACTTCAAGGCATCAAGACATGAGGAAGGAGATCCAGTCCAAGCTAGAAGCATTAGCTCACCCTGAAGATCCGGTGTGACGAAGACTGGCTTGAACTACTGTTGAGTCGAAGATGACGGCACGTTTGCTGCACTCCACAAATAATCAAAAGGAAAACATAAAAGTAGGGGGTCAGTACAACCACAAGTACTGAGTAGGTATCATCGGCCAACTCAAAATAGAAAACAGTATATATCAAGTAACATCATAAAATCAACTAATATCCTTAGCATGCAGCATTTACAATTACCATAATCCTTGGTTACAACACCAAGCACATCAATGAGGACTCACGCCTCCTCATCATATTCGTTTGGGAAACATGTTCTTTAGATTGAGTATATTAGTATCTTTCAAGATTCATTATGTTATTTACTCTCGTGTCGGTACGTGACACTCCGCTCCTCATTCTATCCTGGTGTCGGAACGTGACACTCCGATCCTCATATTCTATCCTGGTGTCGGAACGTGACACTCCGATCCTCATATTCTATCCTGGTGGTACCGGAACGTGGCACCCGATCCATATACTATCCTGGTGTCGGAACGTGACACTCCGATCCTCATATTCTATCCTGGTACCGGAACGTGGCACCCGATCCATATTCTATCCTGGTGTCGGAACGTGACACTCCGATCCTCATATCTATCCTGTACCGGAACGTGGCACCCGATCCATATACTATCCTGGTGTCGGAACGTGACACTCCGATCCTCATATTCTATCCTGGTGTCGGAACGTGACACTCCGATCCTCATATTCTATCCTTGGTACGGAACGTGGCACCCGATCCCCTAATCTCACAACTTTCGTTCATTAAGCCTTCTTTTATACCAAGGCATCGTCATTAACAAAGTAGATTAGGGTTTCTTCAAGATTTAAGATTCAATAGCTTTATCATGCTTATTTTATCACAATCATATATATATATATATAAAATCACATCATGCATACACACAATTAAGCATATAGAAGACTTAATAATACTACCCAACACATATCATTCGCTATTAAGAGTTTACTACGAATAGTGTAAGAGAAACCATAACCTACCTCCACCGAAGAATCGTGATCAAGCAAGAAAATTCCTCAATTTCTTGTTGTCTCTTCGTTCCTCTCTTTGATCGATTCCCTCTCTCTCTTGCTGTTCTTTCTATTTTCTTATTCAAAACCTCTTTCTTTTACCCTGATTATTATGTAATTAAGAATGAAAGATGGAATAATAACCCACTAATTATCTTAAGGTTACCTCTTTTAACCCCCAAGTAATTAGACTTATAACATTAACCCTCAACTTTAACTTTTAATTAAGCAGGAATAGTCAAAAACGTCCCTTAAAACGTGTAAAGAAATCCGACCCGACCGAACTGGGATTGCGTAGCCCGTGAAGGGCCGTCGCGCCTGCGACGGTCCGTCCTGCTGTCCGTCGCAACCGTCAGAGACAATTTCCATCAAAAGACTCTATGACGGTCCGTCACGCCTGTGACGGTCCGTCCTGCCATTTCGTCGTGACGGTCAGAGAGTCGATTTCAGTACCCAATTTCAGATTTTCTAAGTGTTTTGAAACTACACTCTCCACGACGGTCCGTCGTGCCTTTGACGGTCCGTCGTGGCCTCCGTCACCTCTGCCAGTTTTTCCAGAATAAAATCTGTTGCTCAAAACGACTAAACAGGTCGTTACACCAACACAAGCATCAGCACCAACACCATCAACACCATAAAGAATAACTAATTCATTAACAACTTCATGAACAACTCTTTCTCTTTTGATGGTTGTTGCTTTAGCCAACTCCATTTTAACTCTATCCACAACAGGATCAAAAATAGTTTCAACGAACCCTAGGGTAATTAGATATGGCATTTGCAATTCCTCTTCTGTTGGGGTAATCAATGGATGCACAACCTAAAATTATAAAAATGAGTCATCAGTAAGAATATTTGGGTCATATGTTACCACAGATATGTCATTTATTGCTATAGATGGGTTATATGTTGCCATATATGTGTCATAATTTGAAAATAGATGTCCTTGATGTGATGGCTTTCAGATTTTGGGGATAATAAATGTTAAACTTTTGAAGCTTATTTAATTGGTTACTTAATAAGTTTTGGAGCTTTCGCAGTATTTTTTTTATTTATAGTTGAACTATTAGTATATATTGGGGTTTAGATTTGTTGGTTCACCCACCTAGGAGGTTAAGTGTGGGTGCCACTCACGCCTCATTTTGGGTCGTGACATTTTGTTGATCGAAGCCATATCAAGGTGCAAATATTTATCAACCGCAGATGCAAGAGAAAAATGCTTCTTTCACAAAATAGATGGGTTTAAAGTTAAGAAAAAATATTCATGTCATAGTCAGAGTAGTTTCTTCATCCACATTAAATTTGACATCATATATTAAAAGCGTATTAGAATAATAATAACCGTTCTTGGACAATAAATAATATATGTTCTTAGACATAATTGATGAAATCTTCACTACAAAAAAATAGTAAGTACCGACCTCCAAAGGTCGGTATTCCCTGAAATACCGACCAAAAATAAAGATCGACTTCTCAGCTTAGGTCGAAAAAATCTTGGTAGTTATTCTATTTCCACCTCTCAAAGTCTGTATTTACTGATCACGAGGTCATTTTCAATTTAAGTCGGTAAAATTAATTATTTTATTTTTTTGACTTCTGGAGATCACTTTTATATATATTATTTTTTATTTTTATTATTTTCGTCTTCCGGAGGTGAGAATATTTAATTATCTAATTTTGGAATATCGACCTCCGGATGTCAGTATGTTTTTAATTTTATTTTTCTTCATTTTTAAATTCAGACCTCTAGAAGTCGGTATTTTTATTTTAGAGATTGCGACCTCCAAAGGTCGGTATTTTTATTTCTTATTTTTGAGATTGCGACCTACAGAGGTCGGTACTTTTATTTATTTTTTATAGATTTCAACCTCCAGAGGTCGGTATTTTTATTTTTTATTTTTTAGTTTTGGACCTCCAAAGGTCGGTATTTTTATTTCTTAATTTTTAGATTCCGACTTTCGGAGGTCGGTATTTTTATTTCTTATTTTTTAGATTCAGACCTTGGGAGGTTGATTTTTTTATTTCTTATGTTTCATATTCCGACCTCAAGAGGGCGGTATTTTTATTTCTTATTTTTTAGATTTCGACCTTCGGAGGTTAGTATTTTTATTTCTTATTTTTTAGATTCCAACCTCCGGAGCTCGGTATTTTTATTTTTTATTTTTAGATTCCGACATCTGGAGGTCGGTATTTTTATTCATATTTTTAGATACTTACCTCTGGCGGTCGTTATTTTTTTTTCTTATTTTTGAGATTCCGAGCTCCGGATGTCGGTATTTCTGCTGCAAAACTGGCAGCATTGAGCTACAGTTTTAGTATTCCACCTGCATATTGATATCAAAACAATCCAAAGAATTTCAAATAAGCTATTTCAAAATAAACTTCATCAAACCTAAACAATTTCAAATGAGCTATTTTAAAATAAACTTCATCCAACGAAAACAACACAATATTTTTAATATATACATTAAACTATTTTAAAATAAAATTCATCCAACTTCAAAATAAACTTCATCCATCTTCAAAATAAACTAAAATATGATAAAACAATTCCAAAAATATAGAAGTCTAAAATGTCAAACCGGTACAACTACTCCTCATCTCCCTTACTCTCATTATCAAACTTATCGTTCCATCACCTTCTTGATTAGATCCATCACTGCTTGCCGGACATGGAGGAAGAATATTTCCTTATTCAAAAAGAAAAGTTAGTTGGGTCTGAAGTGTTGCATACCTCTTGTTCTCTACTTCCTTTGCTGCCACAATCTCCTCCTCTCTCTTCCTCTCTCTTTCTTATCTCTTCTTCTCTTTGTCGGCTACAATATCGAGCTCGGTATTGAGAAAAACTATCTTACCCTACATTGAAGATGTTGTCTCTTTATCCCCGGCATTGAAGCTAGAGGATAATGAACCACAATACCAGACCTGTTTTGGTTTATGTCTTTTCTAGATAGCCGTAGACTGAACCTCTAATCACTTCACCTACACTTTGTTTCCAAATATTCTCACTTTATTCTTGTGTAAATGATCTATCTCGGCTCCCAATAGGTAGAGTACTACTATTCTTGAGATATTCATATAAACCTTCCTGTAATTTAAACAAAGAACTCTACGAATAAGAATGTAATATATATAGAAAAAAGGAAAAAAGTTAACTTGAATAAAGTTCTTACATATATCTCTTGAGCACGTGGCTCAATCCATCTTTCTACTTCTCCGGGGTTCGTACTCTTCTTGACATGAGTAACCTTGAACATCTCTTCTACAACTACCGGCCTACCCAACTCTTTATCCTGCAAATAAAATAAATAGAATTAATCTCCAAAAACTATTTATCAAAAAAGGAAAAAAATTATTTAAAGAATTTAACAACTTTCTAAATAGACTTTAATCTCCAAATAACATAAATAGTTTAATTTAAACTTAATTTCAACACTATATTCACCAACTAAACCATATTACATATTTTAACTTATTTGAAGAACTTAACAACTTTCTAAATCTAATTAGTTTAGTTTTAACTTAATTCTAACAATATATTCACCAACTAGTATTAGTAGTTATGCTTAAGAAACACATTATTCCTAAATTAAAGCTTACTATCAATACTAGATAGACACAAATCGATCTTATAAGAAAATCAATTTTGTCATCAATAGGATAAATTAGCGTTGATACTTATACGTAACAAACACATTATTTCTAAATTGAAGCTAAGTGTCAACACTAGATGGACACAAATCAATCTTGCAAGAAATTCAATTTTGTCATCAATAGGATCAACTAGTGTTGGTACTTATACTTAAAAAATATATTATTTCTAAATTTGATACTAAATGTCAACACTAGATGGACACAAATCGATCTTGCAAGAAAATCAATTTTGCCATCAATACGATCAACTAGTTTTGGTACTTATGCTTAACAAATATATTATTTCTATATTTAAATCTAAGTGTTAACACTAGATGGACTCAAATCGATCTTGCAAGAAAATCAATTTTGTCATCAATAGGATGAACTAGTATTGGTACTTATGTTTAACAAACACTCTATTGTCACAAAAAAATTATCACATATTTAAAGTTAAATATCAATATTAGATGGATACAAACACATTATAGAACAAATTTAACTTTAGAAATTTAGAATCACCAAACCTTATCTCCTACTTTGATGAAAGAACCAGTATAATTTTATATCAACTTTTTTATATGTTGAGCTTCCTTAGTGGCCTAGCATGAAAAGAGGGAAAGAAGTTAACACTAGAACAGTAGAGTTTGAACCTATTTACACGTAAATGTTACATACAAGAAGATCAAGTAATGCATGAAGCCATTCTTAAGTCATTTGTATTTTTATTTCAAAGTAGTTCAATTTGATTCACTAACATCAAGAGCTTAACTCAAATATGGATTCCCATAAACATTACTAATTTATCCCAAACACAAGGATCTATGATTGCTGTCTTTACGATAAAACCATTTATTAACAACAAGAATTTCAATGAACAAAAATATTACAGTTCTACCTTAATAATAACACTTCAAGCACTTCAATAAACAAAATTTGGCAAATATGTTTCTCAACTAAATATTATAATTGAAATGTAAATCTTTTTCATATTTCAGTTCATCTATTAATTTAAGAAACGAGAATTCACCTTGAGTAAGAAAGTAGAGGATGTGAACTAAGTAGTTCACTATAACTTGTCAAACTTATTAATCAAGAATCAATAAAGTAAACATCGTTTAGGGGAGTTGTGCATACAAGAAATATCAAATCCTTCTAGCTATCCAATTAATTATTTCTATACTTATCTTTAGGCAAATGAAGCCAATAAATGATGACTACTTAATCTTTATCACACAATTTAATGATCTTACAAAAGCAAAGGTATCATTTTTGTGCATTACTAAGGAGTAAATATTTTGGAGTGAATATTTATTTTTGAGTGTAGCTGGTTTGGTATGTGTGTGCTCAGCTAAAATTAAGACTAATAAGAACGCAAAAAAATTCTAGACAAACACAAAAAATAAATTGAACTAAGTATATTAGTGTTAGTTTTATGATGCACTCACATTAATATTATTTTGATTTAATATGTAATTACTATAATTCTAATTCTAATTGGATAAGTGGAGAAGTGGGGAAGTTACTCCTACTACCCATTAAGTTTTCCACTTTATCCATTACCTCTTCCAACTACCCATTAAGTGGAGAGTTACTTGGTAGTTTTAAAACTACCCATTATCTCCACTACTCACATGATGGAAAGGTGGAAATGATGTTAAACACACTCTATTTACAGGGTCCTCTCTCTTCCATAAAGATATAGTCTTATCCATCAAAGCTATTCATGAAGTATAAGGCAATAGAGAGAAACAACTTCTGAAGAACCAAAAGAAAAGACTTCTTCTCAATCAAGTCAAGAATTATAATGGCTGATTCAGGTATATATTCTTTATTGAATTATCATAGTAATACATTTATGTGAAAATAATATAGTTCTACGATCCTGAATTAATTGATAGGATTTCTGAATGCTTAAATTGTTTATATTTTCACAATCATTAAAATCCTCAAAATTAGAACTAATTTTGAGACACTTCAACTAAATGGAAAAAAAAGAGATTTCTTTTGGAGGTTCTAAAAATTCATCTTGAGTTAAAGGGATGGAGGCGGCGCCAGCCCACTGCTGCTGCACGACCCACTTTTGCATGCGATCGTGGTGGAGGCGGCCGCGATGGCGATGGAGGCAGCGTGACCTCCAGCTGCTAATCAGCGCGACCCACTGTTGCGTGTCTACTGTGTGTAACCTGCAGATGGGGGTGGATTCAATCTGCGTCCGCCGGTCGGAGAAGATGTCGTGGGGTGGCGTTGGGTGCAGGGTGGGATGGGCACCGATCACTGAGGTGGGTTGGGGTGGGTTCAATGAGAGAGGAGTGAGAGAGATATATATTTGACTTAGGGTTTCAATATTACCCTTTTTTTAAGAGAAGTGTTTAATTTACCGACCATGGGATGTCAATACTTTTTAGAATAATAAATTTACCGACCATGAAATGTAGGTATTTTAAAAAATAAATATCTATATTTAACAATATTTAATAAGTATTGATATCGTGATGTCGATATTATTTAAACAAAATAATAATTTATATATACCGACCTCTTTGGGTCGATATTTATTGATTTATTTTTATTTGACACACACACACACACATAATATATATATATAATATATATATATATATATATATATATATATATAAATATATATATATATATATGCAAAATTCAAATTCTATTCCATTTAAGTGATGTAACATCAATGGTGAAATCGGTCTTTAATTATATAGCCCTTATTCTCCTCTTTGCATCATTTTGGAAGTGATGAAAAATATCTTTTCTTCTTCTTTTCGATTTACCTTATTTCTCAAAAACTATTTTATGCAACTTATAATTGTTTAGACAAGAATGTACATATATAAAAGTTATTGTGAAATCATAAAGAGTGATCAATTACAATGATTTTCATCCTTAGCTTAACAATATAATTTTAGATTTTAAAGGTGTGAATGGAAAATTAAAGGTTGTGACTCTTTTGAAGGGTTATGACTTTGTGGAAGGATTGTGACATCTATGAAATCTTGTGCCTTTGTTAAATGGTTGTGATCGTCTAAAAGATTAATGTGTCTTTTTCAAATGGAAGTGACCTTTCTGAAAGATTGACTTTTTCCCCAAAGAATTGTGACCTTTCTTTTTTTTTAGCTATAAATAGAGAGATTTTCTCTCATTTTTATGCATTGAATTCTTCCCTTCTTCTGCTTACATTTCTTAGAAAATAAAATTGATTTATTGTGCCTGTGTGCAATTCGTTGCTCTCATTTTGAGTTTATTGAAATTATTGAAGTTTGGGGTACCTTTACTTCTTAAATGGTTAATGCGTTTTATCTTTGGAGGAATTAATCTACAACCTCAGATACTTGAGGGGATTAAAATATCTTAAGGACACAAAGTGAATTATATGGACTTGGATAGTTTTTTTCTCTTTTGATCTTTTATTATTTTTTTATTTTCTAGTCAAAATACAGTAGATAACAATGTAATAGGCAATATGTTGGACACTTTCAAAATGAACATGTCACAACCCGAGTCTACACTCTGGACTTGGTCGACATTTGAGATTTATTTTTGGTTCGCAAGTGAACCATCCTGGCTGACTAAAAGAGGAAGACTAACTCAAGAAAACAATGCTTAAAGCTGAATAAAAATTCATGAAGCCTAAAGACAAAACTTTAACTCAAAAGAAAACTCTGAATAATATAATATATTCAACTCGCCCCAAAATAGACAACTTAAATCTTTAAAACATTTAACAAAAGAGATGAAAAGACTTCTGAAACTCTATTGTTTATCTATAAAGCCTCTAATTGACAAAGATCAAAGTCGATACAAGACTCATGACATCCTAAAAAAACTAAAAAAACAAATGAAATCCTTTGAAAGCAAGGAGACTGACTATTGCTAACTTGAACTCCATGTGGTATCAAGGAAACTCATGTTGATGACCTATAATACATAGATCTGCATCATGAAAGGATGCAGGCCAAATGACTCAGTACATGGAATGTATGAGCATGTAGGGGGAATTTTAAAGCATAAACATAAGTCTGAACTTGATAAAAAGGAAACATACTTACCTCTTTTCAAACTTACTCAACTCAAGAAATACTCAAGGATATTTAAAACTACTCAAAATTACTCAACTCACAAGTACTCAAGGATAAGATACTCAACTCAGATATTTGATACTCAAATCAAATATATGATACTCGACTCTGGGTACTCAACTCAATATAAAGCAAAAATGTGCATGTAATGTATGGAAATATTTTTAAATAGTAGAAAGCAACTCAATGTAGTGAACAATTCAATAACAACTCAATTTATATATAATAAATGTAATGATCAGGTTCCGTCATTAGAGCTGGGGCGGGTTCTGCCATGACGAGGTTTTTGTAGCGGGATGGTGCCACTATGGCGGGGAAGACGCAACTCAAAGTCAGAAATAAACCCCAAATATTTTATGCTACAATTTAGAACTGGAGAGCTAAGGAACGAACCCTGGGGTTTTCTTGACAATTTTTTACCATTCATGAGGCTAATAATAAGATTTTAACTCCCGATATCCATTTTTTTATTAGTATGGGTAATTATCGACGGGAAAGAGTTTTGGTCTGGAAATGATGGTGAAGAAAACTCTAATTTAGATATGGGGATCATGGGCATGATCTAGGCTTGATAATATTGTTAGTATTTTTGGTAATTAGTTATGGTTTATTAATTCCCGTGTTAAATTAATTGTTTGTACATCAAGAAAAAGTGGAATGAATCCAGAAAGGGAGGAATCATGTTTATTAGGGGTTTCGAGCTTGTTTAGAGGTAGGTGGTGGTTGTGGTTACATGATGGTGTGATACATGTTTGTTCTTCTAGTACATGTATGTATTGGAATATTACACTATTGATCAGAGTTGTTATAATTGAGAGAGATGAATGATGAATGACATGAAATCATGACTTAATTGTATGATCTTGAGAATATACTTGTGATTGTGATTGTGTCTTTTTGAATGAATTAGGTGTTGCATTTCGACACACTAAGTTGGATCAGTTGCCACGTTTCAGCATAAATATAAGGTCGGTTGCCCGATTTCGACATAATCATTGGATAAGGCACTCCCTTATAGTATGCTAATTGTTTAGGTTGGGTTCCATGAGATGACCAATGATTTGATATAATTGTGTATCTTGAGGAATTTGAAACTGTACCTTGTTCATAAATATTGATAATATTGTATATGTTTGATATATGAATGTGAGCATAATGTTGTAATGACTTATGTATATTGCATTTAGTGGGATAACCGCATGAACCTACCAATACATGGTGGTTGTGTACTGATACTACACTTGTTCTTTCTTTGTTGAGTACAAGAGGCTATTGACAAACCTTGCTTAGAAGATCAGTGATCGCTTCTAATTAAAGGGTGAGTCATTTCTTCAGGGTTGGCATGAGTTCTCTTCTTGTTAAGTCCATTTCATTCGGACTTAGAGTAGTTCATTAGTTATATCATTTTTAGTCGGGTTGTACCCATTTTCCTTTAAAATTTGGTTCATTGTTAGAGTTTTTGTACAAATTGACTTTCAGGTTCTAGGTGTTACTTTCACATTCATTTTAGTTGATAGACTTTTTTTTGAGTTTACGGGGCCTCCTATTTCTTTCCATAGTATTCAACTTTCTTTCATAACTTAAATGCTTTAGTTTTTGGATTAGTTGTTTTATTTGGATTGTAGTAGTGGCTCTCTAATTAGAGTGTTAGTGTGGGTGCAAATCATGGTAGTTGGTGTCATGATAATAAAATATAATATGAATTTTTTTGGAGTTTCTCTAACCGACAACGACCATTATGAGCCTACATGATGATACAATGTCTTGATCACACTGCCAGAACTATCATATACTTTGTCGTAATATAGAACGTCTTAAGAAAGTGGATCTACTATTCAATGCTAAAAATCACTACGAAGTCGTCTAAAAAATATGATCCCTTTCTACTCATGATAAATACACAATTTATGGGGGTTGTGAGTTATCAAAGCTCTCCCCCATATCAATGTTCAACGGTACTCCCAAAATATATTATCTCATATGAAATATAACTTTTCCAGTGGTTTGAGATAATTACTCAAAAATCTATCTCTTAAAAGAGATGGTACTCAAACTGCTCAAAACTCTTTTAGAAATCTTAGTTTCTTCTCATCTTAAATGTGAAAAAATTTACTCTTGGGAATACTTAGTTCCCATACAATCTTTAAAGAAATGAACTTTACTCTTACTCTTTACTCAACTCAAATCTTAAGTCTCAAAGAAAAGTTAAACATTTGTAAAAGACTTCTTAAATATGTTTCATGCCAAATTGTGGACATGAGTGACTCAATGCAAGATTTTCAATAACCATAGATAGAAATCAATACTTGGAATTCAAGAACTTCAATGATACTCCTCATTTAAAGAATGCTCAATGTACAACCTCTCAAGGGCCCCACAAAAGGCCCACAAGAAGGACCCAAGGGTTGTAGAGACACTACCTTGGCAGTGTCAATTGACTGAATCAAACAACGCCCCATTTGTTGACAAACGGCCCTTAAATGGGGTTGTATTCAATGGTCACTTAGACTGGCTAAGTCTCAAACAAACAACAGCCCAAGACCCCGTTGACAGAAGCCACAGACGGCCTGTTGATGGACCTACTGGCCGTCGATGGTGTCCTGCACTTGCTGCCTTGCGACTGCTTCATTAAAAATTCTTCCCATATCCTAAAATGACCCTACTAGGTTTGATTAGTTATTTTTGGGTGTATTTAAGGGATCAAAAACGTGATCAACACATTCCCAATCTAGTTCACTCAAAATAGACTTTCCCTCCAAAACCAATTCTCTCTAGAAACCTCCATTGAAGGTAATGCTCAAGAACAACTTGGATCTTAGATTTTGATGGATTATTCATCAAGTTTTAAAGTTTTTCATCTAGATAAAGTTATGGTGATACTTCATCTCTAAGAAACCTTTCACTTGGAGAGTTCTTCTCAAAGTTTTCAAAGAGATAATATGATCAAATCTCTTCTTCTTCAATCTAGCCATGGGTTCTTTCTCAAAACATTTTTAATGTCTTCCTAATGATGATTTGAGGTTAACATGTTGATTGTAACGTGAATTTTAATCCAATAACATGATGAACCCATGCTCCCAACCCATGCTCCCTTCAAAACCATCATTTTAGATGAAACATGATTCTTGTGAGTAATGATCTCTTTACTTACTTCCTAACATGAATATTATTGTTAAAATATTATTGATTATTAAGGCTTTAGGGAATTAGTAGCATTGCCTATTTCCTCTACTCTCTATTGAATGGATAGTTTAGTGCCTATGTTGGTATCTTGATCTTTTAGGGATTTAATCATGTTTCATTATGTTAAGTGTATGATTAGATACAACCCTATATTGATATTATTTATTAAATATGGTTTATGATCCATGCAAGTGAAATTTTTTAATGGTATATGTCCTTCTACATTCAAGTATGTTAATGATGTGTTGTACTAGTTTGTAGCTTGGCTTTGTAGTAGCTTATGCATGACTTCATATATGATTATTGTGATTTATATACTTCCTTATATTTGAATTTTTGATGAAAGAATAGTAATGGTAAATGATGACCAAAGGCTAAAGGATTGGTAAGGTTTGCTCCACTCTTCTACTTCTCAACTTTGCTATATTATTGAAGTTGATGAAGCCTTGTATGACATTGCATGGTATGGTCCACTTATGGTGACGGTGCTTACTTTATTGTTATTATATATTTATTGACAATGACCTTGAAGGAAAGTTTATGAATATATGAATGCGTGGTTATGATGATCACCTTATGTGTAACTTGTGCCTAGTTTTCTACTCTAATCGTGAATCTAGGTTATGTTACTATTGTTATGAGCATGATAATGATTATGTTAGGGTTATGTGTAGGTGATTCCATTAATGAAATATTAAGGAGTGATGCTCCCTACCCATATACCTCATCTATGTGAATGCATGAATAGCAAAAGTTAGGAGGCTTAAGTGTAATATGAAGTTTTCTTGCATTCTATGTTATTATGTGTTGTGTGGTCTATGTTTGGGTGTGAATTATGGTCCTAAGAGTGTGGTTGCCTCAATGTGTTTTTGGTAGCCATTGTGTGATCATATTGACCAATGTACACACACCCTCACTCTACATATGCATGCTTATAATGTAGTAAATGTTCATAGTGTCTAATGAAAGGTTGTTCTCACATTCACTAGATGTATACTACTATGCATGTAAGGTAAAGGTATGTGAAGTATGTTATGTATTCCATATAACTAGGATGACTTGATAGGTGTACTACGATGGGCAAGGGTATGGGACATTGTTTATGCATTGCATGTGTGTACCTTGATAGGATAGTTCCTACGTTTGGTTTCTATATACACTTATGAATGAATGAAGTAAAGTATGAACATGTGTGGTCTAAAGGTCTTATGTAAAAGGTTTGCTCACAAGTATGTACACACACATGTACGAAGATCTAGTCATGACCCTAAAAGGGTGTTAGAGTTGATGTTTCCATGATGCCTCCAAGTTCCATAACTATGTTGTCCCATAGGATTTAGCAGGTGATATAATCTAATATGCTAGCATGATACTCCCATCTTACCTTGGAAAGTAAGATACCCTCCTTCGGTGTGAGGGGATGACACCAAATTCTATGTTTGGGTTACATGGTCTTATTGTCGGTTAAGACTATAGCTTCCCTAAAGTAAAATGGAAAATGGAAGTAAAAATAAGGACTCTAACTAGGATAACCTAAGGGTAGTTGCTTAGTGTAGGTGGGGGTATGTACTTCACCTATGCATTGCAAAAGTGAATCTTGAGAGAAGTCCTAGGAATTCGTTCAAATGCATGTTCTATATGTATGTTGCTTATGTATGAATTTGTAGTAATTGTCTACTTGTTGTGATGAAGTGCATGGTATGAGTCCTAATAAATATATGTGATGGGGTCTTGTCTTTATATGCACTATGTTGGTCAAAATGACTATATGATGAAGGTCATTTATAAAGTATTGGTGTTAAATGAAGTAGTGTATGTGCAAGTTGATGTATCTTACTATAGTACTCTTATGGTATTGTCTTAAAATGTGTCTTTGATGTATTGCACATCTATTATAGTATGTGTTAGCTTATGTAAGTTGTATGAATGATTCCTTGTGGCCTTAAGGTTGCACCAAGTATCACTAGAGGGTTACTTGGGAGGTTAATAAGTTAAAGGAAAAGATGTTCACTATTAAATGAAATATGTTCACTGTTAACGCAAATAGCTCACAGTAAAGTGACCCTAAAGAGTGGCCTAAATTCTATACGTGATTTTATATGATGTTTGGATTTTGAATATGTCTATATGAAGTAGTTGAATGATATAAATGCTATTGTATAAGGATTTTATGAAGATTTACTCAAAAAGGCATGAAATATGATTTCAAAAAAATGTCCCTTTCAAATGCATGTTTTTGCATGATTGTCATACTTAGTGCATTCTTGTACAGACTCCATTCTTCTCTACTTTTTACACAAAGTGTAGGTTATGGATGCTTAAAGGATGTCTCTATGATTGAGGATCTTTAATGTGTTTCCCGAACTCAAGTAAAAGGAATCTTTAAGATTCAAGGATGTCCTATGTCAACTTATGGTTTACTGTAAAGTTTTATATATTGTATACTCATGATTATGTAGTAAGGGTCGTGTCCCTATTGTACTCTTATGAATTCGTGTCTAGGATGGAAAAGAGACTTAAGGTCTAAATATGTACTTATGATATTTTACATATATGAAGTGAAGTTTCTAGTATATGATGTGCTATGAAATGTTTTAAATTTTTCGCTAAATTTAATATGACAATGCGATGAATGATAACTATGGGTTTGTATAAGACCTCCGAGAGGTCAAATACGCCATGATACTTCTAAAGGGTGCTCCCCGGATGTGAAACTCAACTCAGAGGGTTCTTGCATAATTATGATCAATAGCTACTCAACTCAAGGAGTGAAAGATACTTCTCATCTCTAGACTTCTCGACTTATAGGGTTCATTAGGAATCATTGGCATGAAAAATTAAACTTAAGGATTTCATGTGTAACATGTAATAGTACCACAATTATAAATATAATCTCAAAGGGGATTAGGAACTCAATACTCAAGAATTATAACTTAAAAATAGTAGTCTTCTCAAAGGTACTACAACAATAGAGTTCATGCGGAAGTTATAGACAGGATGACTCGACTCAAGTGTAAAAATATCAATAAGGAAATCATGTATACAAATCTTATAATTCTTATAATTACTTACTCAAAACTTAACTCAAATCGATGATGGATCTCATAGGATTCACAATCGAACTCAAAAGCTTCCTTCAACTCTAGTCTTAACTCTCTCTCTTGAATGTGTATGAATGCAAGAATTATGGTTCATGATATGAAAGATGTCATGATGAAAAAGTAGACTCGTGAATACATTCTCTTCATACACAAACTCACTTGCTCGAGTCTTGAAACAAGTCATAAGCAATTGTAGAAGACTCTTCAAGAAGATCCAAAGGGACTTTCTCAAAAAATATTTGAAAGAACTCTAAAAAATTGACACTCATTTTTACCTTGAATTTAATTTATGTATTCAAGGTTGTGATTTGTGATATGAAATATCTGGTGATGTTTACGAGTGCTTTTAGATAGTTAAACACGAGAAAGGATCAAGAAATTACTGTGTGGAAACAAGTATGCGATGCAGTAATGCATTTTAATATTTCGTCAAGAAAAACCTTTGAGACGGAGAGGTCTGTGACCTCTCCGTGATGCGAAGAAAATTTCTGTGAAAGAGGAAGGTAGGTATGTGAGTTGTATCAAGGTGCCAGATTCTCCGAAATTTTTCCTTCTTCATTTTTCTAACCCCTATTCGCCTAAATTCGATTCTTTTTCTCAATTTCTCCTTAGATTCAGATACCCATTATATGTACACAAGAACCTACTCATATACAAATTTAAAGTCGACTTGGTTTCATCAAGAACTTAATAATCTCATCTAAACTCAAGAACTAAAGACAATTTCAAGAACATCATACTTTCAACTTTCTAGAACGAATTTAATGCTAAAATTAACATGATTTGGTCTGTGAGTGAACAACCTCAACACTATGGAAGCTTACATACCTGAAAGAACCATCTTCTTGAAGAAATTGAAGGAAAATCGTGTATGAAGAACCCTAGCCTTTGCGTGTCTTGAATTCCTTGAGCGTAGAATTTTGGAGTCGATGAGAGGGGTTGATTTAAGAAAAACTTTCTACACGTTTAAGCAAGTTCAGATGACCACCTAAGGGTTTTTAGGGAATAAAATATCCCTAAAGATATAACTAAAATGATCTGGGAGTCGGAATATTTTTAGTAAATAGTGAGGTACATATTGGCTCCATATCGCGAAGCCATCGCGGAGCATCCTTAGTAAATCAGTCATAACGTTTTACTTAAAGCTCAGAATTTAGTAAACTCAGTGACATTGGAAAGAGTACTCAAAGGGCTTTAATTTTCCTTCTTATATCTTGGCATTGGAAATATTACTCAAAGGACTTTAAGTTTCCATCTTGTAACTCACATAACTCATCTTGTAGTAGGAGTTATGGTTATTTGAAGTTAACCCAAAACTTTGAAGAACTAGAATGACTTGAATGTTTATCTCTTTGGTTTTTCTTGGAGATCAAGGTACATTTAGTGACCTTAACACTAAAAAAAAATTAAATTCTTTGGTAAAATATTACTCACAACGAAGGATGGTTCGAGTCTTAGCTCAAAAATTTCTGGTGTGTTACAGGACATTTTTTAACACTACCGATAAAAAGAGATTCTTCTTAAAAACATATATCAAAATAGAAATTTTGCTAATTTTGGGTGAATTATCAAAAACAAATTTAATTCCGTCAGTCTCCCCTTAAACCTAAAACAAATATTACACAAATTTTAAAGGTTCCCCACAAATGAGAAAACTATAATTTTTTTATGAACTTTGTTTGTGAAATTATTTCTTTCTTTGACAATAAATATGGATTGATAACTTTATATTTTTTTCATCTATCTTTTATCTTTTTCTATTTATTTTTTATAAGAGGTCATAAGAGAAATCGTTGTCCCCGTCGACTTCAATTTTTTATAAGAAAATCATGATTTATGTATCAAAAAGACTTTACCAAACACTTTAAAATGAGACATGATATAGCTTCACGTGAAAAGTTAATCAAAGAAAATGTAGTTGCCCATTTGTGAGTGAACTACCTTTAAATTTTGTATGATATTATTTTTTTGATTTTAGTGGCTGACGGACTTGAATTTGTCTGTCACAATATTCCCACATATGAGATAAAAGTATCCATTTTGATTAATGCTTTTAGAGAGGGACCCTTTTGGTCTATAATTTTTGTAAAGTGTTTGGTTTTTAACTGGACTCTTTTAAAAAAATTAACAAAAAGTGAGACACTTACTAATTTTTATTTGGGCTAATATAAACCTAAATAACCTACAATTAAAATAGAATATGCATATTTAGATATCTTTTGACCACAAATTTTCAAATGCTTTTGATAAGTCATTTTTGGGTTTAGTCTTGCTATGCAACTAGGTAAAGAGTTTGCGCTTCGCCGGGGGTGTAATTTCATTGTTTTTAGTAATGTATTTAGTGGTGAGTGATATATTTTGCTTTTTTTTTATATATATTTTTGAATTTATACATAATCTTTCTAAGCATCATATGGTAGTACTGCAATGTATACACAATGCTGAAGTACTATGCATGTCAGGGATGTTTTTTTTTTTGTTTTTCCTGTGAAAAGTGTTATTTATAATGTATATGTAAATAAACCAATTCATCTATATTTATGGGTTTCTGTTATTTTACACGTTTTACTGTACGTGCTCAATGTGGAGGGTGCATTTGGAACTTCATGTCGTCTTAATTCTTACTTGTTGAAGTTGTGTACCTCAGAATTGCTTTAGTGTCTTATCATAAGCAGTAAAATAGTATCACGTTAGATTTAGCATGTAATGTCAATGTAAGAGGATATAATATTCCGCATCAATTGCAAGTTATGTATTTTAAGAAAATCATATATTGCCTAAGAAAAGTACAACTTGTTCGCCTGAACTGTAACATCTCGCAATTTTAAATAACTAGGAATAAGCTTTGAAGTGGAAATAATTAAAATCATGAAATTTGTTTAAGTTAGGAAAAGTTGAGTTTTTGGTCAACTTCAAACGACCATAAACTCTAGCTCAAGATTAGTTAGATGTACCTCCAGATATGGTTGGAAGCTCTTGGAATAATATTTCCAACACCGCCAAGTTTATGTGATTTCGAGTTCATATGAGTGAGTTATTCCCTTTAAAAATTGGATTGTTTGAATAAGGAAAGTTCAATCCATATTTTGAAGGGTTAAGTTGGTCTTTTCCTTACCTAATTATCTAATTTTTCTTTTGGGTAATTAATTGGGGGCTAAACTGATCTTAGTCACCTTATGCTTTTAGAAAACAAGTTAGGGTTTTGAGAGAAGAGAAAAAAGAAGAGAAAAGAGGAGAAAGGAGAAGAACATCCAAGGTTCGTCAATATCATCGTGATTTTCTTGTGTATTTCCTCGGGGGTGATCTCTAGAAGGTATGTGAGATCACATAGCATTGGGTTAGTTCATCCACGCGCCAATCATGATTTAATTCAGTGAAATATGCTTATTTTGAAAGTGAATTCGTTGAGCTCTTGATGATATTCGCTTGAATTCCTATAGGTTGTGTTGTTGAAGTTTCTTGAGGTTTGATTCATGTTTCCGGGTGGAATATCAGGTTGAATCAATAATACACTGAGATTATAAGTGATTCCAAGTGTTTGGGGGAAAGGGGTTGAAGTTTAGAGGGTTTAGAGATGAAAAATGAAGGGAAAGTCAGGGATTTTCTGGGCAAGGCTTGGCGCGCCGGGCCTACCAGATCGACACAAAAGTTCCTTTGAACTTTGGGATTTGGCGCGTCGCGCCATCCAAACAACCATAGATAGCTCTCTGAACTTTGAGGGTTGGTGCCCCGTGCCTCTCAAAGCTCTAGGGACGCAAGTTCTCCCCATTTCTTTCCCACCTTATCATACATGTTCCTTAACAATGTACCTACATTTCCTAGTTTATTCCAACACAATAAGGTACATTTAAACATCATGAGATCATCCATAAACATGAGATCATGAACCTTGAATCCATAATTCGATTCAAGGAAAGTTAAGATCAAAGTCAAGAGAAGTTAAGAGTCAAGTCTAGAAGTTAAGATCAAGTCAAAGCAAAGTTTGTTAAGTTTTCAAAAGTTTTTAACAAACATTTTAACCTTGCTTAAGACTCATGTTTCAAGTCAAGTAAAGAATAAAGAATTGAGTTTACTTCTCAAAAATCTATAAGGAAACTAAGTATTCCCAAAGAGTTTATAAATATTTTCAAATTTGAGCAAGAAAATGGAACATTGATTCTAAGAGAGATTTTAAGCTAACATTTGAGTAATTATTTTAAACCAAAGAAAGATGTTTGTTTTAAGAACATAGTATCTTATTATATTTTTGGATTAATATTGAGCACCGATATGGGGATGCGAGTTCATATTAACTTAAGTTTCCATAAATCATGTAGCTATTATGGATAGTAAATGATCATACTTTTTAGATGACTCCTTAAAATGTAGCTATCATGGATAGTAAATGATCATACTTTTTAGATGACTCCTTAAAATGCTTTTAGCATAGACTAGTGGATCAATTTAGTAAGTTAGGTTATATACCCCCAGAAAGGTATATGATAGTCTTTGGCAGCGTGAGGTAAGATACTATACCATCACTTAGGCTCATAGTGGTTGTTGTTGGTTAGAGAATCGCCACATAAACTATATTATTTTATGATGTGAGTAAGTTGAACTTTTATTGCATTTTTTTAACGAACTAAGTTGCTTGTACTGTTTATAAAGCTTTTCATATATGTTGAATGTATTTTATTACTTTATCTTGAGTTGAGTTGTTCATGAGTTGTGAAGAGCCAAGTAAAGTATATTCTTCAGAATCCTTTCAAGCCTAAATTATGTTTTGTATTCCAACTCGCGTACTCGTACATTCGATGTACTTATGGCAATTGGCCTGCATCGTCTAATGATGCAGACGCAGGTAGCCAGTATCAACATCCAGTGCCTCGTTGATCAGACTCAACACTTAGAGTAGTTGGTGAGCCTCTTTGCATTCCGAATGACCCTTTTTTTTTATCATTTCTTCCTGGTTTTGAGTTGTTCGGATGATCGGGGGTTCTGTCCCAACATACCTCTTTGTTTTAGAGGATTCATATACAGATAGTTATAGTTTTTTAGTCTTATTCATTTCATTTGTATTCGTTTAAGACTTTGGTTGCAATTTTGGATAATATTTTGTTGTTAAAAGTTAAGTGTATGAGTTATACTTCTTGTGTTTATGTCTTCCGCTGAGTAAGTCATCTAGGCTAAGGGTTTTCTGGGGCCAATAATGATTCTCGAGTGTCGATCATGTTAAGGATTTAGGCTCGGGACATGACATGAATATACATCTTTGTATTGGTTGCTCTAATAAAGATATGGACGTGATTATTTAAATATGGTCTATATTATATTGAAAACTTTGTGGGCTTTTTAATTTATCTTACATGGATGATCTTTATTTTGTGTAGGCTGGATGTCGTCGTTTGCGCGCAACTTCTGTTCTGTACTTATTTGTCTGCCATTTTCATCATGATTCCTTAGTTGATTCTAGTTATCTAAATGTTTGACACTGTGAAATGGAAGTAATGAAATTGTATATTTGAATGGTATTATCTGATATCACAGGAAAAACATAAATTTATAAAAATACCTCACCTCTTTCTACGAGTCTAGGCCATACATTTGGAAAGACTTCTTTGTAAACAATGTTTTTAATTAATCTTTGGTCTTTTGTGTCACCATCCTCATTTAGCACAATTAATCCTTGTTACACGTGATACAACTACGTACAGTTGTCCATGTGTGAGTACCTATTTTGGTAGATACTATCCTACCCGATTTAGTGATTGTCCTTGGCTTTTATAGATTTTCATAGCGTAATATGTGGCCAATGGAAGTTCGTACTTGTTAAACTTGAATGAATACTTTAATTCGTTAGGCGACAAAATAGTTCCTGGAATTGTGAAACGTGAACCAATGTTCTTACCTGAAATGATGTTTGCGCTAAGAGACCAAACACCAACATGCGTGATGACTAATCTTGTACCATTGCAAAGTCATTCTGTTTGTTTTAGATTTCTAAGAATCATAACAGGGATTCCTACTTTTAAGTGTATGTCATGGTTAGGGATCCTTGGGAATCGCATGTTGTTGAGAAATTTAGTAGGGTACAATATATCTTCCTCGCCAGTTTTCGTGCTTGCTTTGCTCACATTATCACAACTATAATATGTTCTTACTTCCCCTAGTATCATCTTAATAATTACATCATTTAACTCATGCACCAGTTCATATTTTGGTGTGAGTATTGCTCTTTCTTTCAAGTATTCCGGGTCATTGTACTTCTTCTAGAGAGATGGATATACCACATCAACAATTGATCCGATAGGATCGATAGATGGTTCAATGCATACATCATGCGGCAGATTAATCATATCCTTATTTCTAGAATCATAATTTGATCCCTCTCGAACATGAAACAAGCATTTGATAAATGTGGATATTTTTGCCCCCTCAATTCCTATTATTTTACCATGACTCAAACGCATATTCTCCTTCAATTCATAAATTGAGAAAAAGGGCCACAAGTGAGAGGAGTTCAGGGTTGTGTCAACAACGTTAGAACTAGTTCCCTTTGGAGCAACTAGTATTATTTGTCCGAAATCTCCACCACATACAAATGTTAGGCCCCCAAAAGGTTTGTCTGAGCTATATTTATGTCTGTCTCGGAGGATGTCCCTCAAGATCTTGCTGAATGCTTCAAAACATAATTTATTTGCCACTAGTGTTTAAATCCCAAATAATTAGGGAAATTTTGTTCAGATGTTCGGCTTGTTGGCTCCCTTGTTTTATTTCACCGGTTGTTTCTGGAGTGACATCCAATGGAATATGAAACCATTGAATGTGTCGTCCTTCCATTTGGTAATATAGGTGCTGCTATACTAGAAGTCTCAATGGGGAGAACAATTTTTTATTGTGATCGGAGGTGTGAAATTATTATATTCCACTGAAATGTGTTGTGAGTACCACCGTGTCCATGAATGAATATTAATTTGCCTTCTATAAGCCAGGAGTTTACAACTATATAATTGTGCATAGGATTTTGCATGCTCCTATTTTTGGGCATCTTTGTCATAGTTGAGCTCCTCATTTATTCGGCGGTAGCCTACAGTGCAAAGTAACAAAGAATCTGGAAGGGGCATGCCATCTATGTCTTTCAAACTTTCGCCTATATTTAATAGGATATTTTCAATCTCAACCAATGTGTATACCTCAATTTTATTATCATTTAATTGTAAATCTTTCATGGGCAATCTTTTTCTATGATTTGCTGCTATATCTTCTGATAATATTCATAGTTATTCTTCCATAGTTGTCTTACATATGACATTCGACAGTGCTTAAGAATTGTTACAAATAGATGTCTAAACTCATTTCCAGTGGCCCAACCTGAAGCCTCCACCAAGGAGTCACTCCATTCTTTATTACCATCTAATAAGCCTAATGCGTAGCAGGCCTGTCAATAGGTTTTATGCTCTACTCAATTGACCGTTCTCATGCTTTGAAGGAAGTGCACCATTTGTCAAAATTAAGCAGCATGCACATATATAAACATTCTCCACTAGCTGGGTGGGCAAAGTCGATTCTCCCAATTGCTCTTCCCTTCTGCCTCAATTCTCCCAATTGTTCTTCCCTTCTGCCTCATGGTCCATTTTCTGAGCATTACATACCCATCCTTTTGGAAAATCTGAATGTCATCTCTCTAGCATCCACACTTTCTTTGTTTGTCTCAAAGCATTCTATGGATTTTGTTTTTTTTTATATTAGGTCTGCTCACAACGCATGCAACTCGTCTTGATTCTTCAAATATTATAGTGTTTTGTCCTTTTAAATTTTAAGGTGACTGCTCAACAACTGGTTCCTGTGATGTATGTCAAATTGAAAAATCCTCCAACAAGCTTTTGTAGCCAATATATATCTGCAGTCTAGGTATTTTTTAATCTCATCATTGTCTATTGTACTTTCTGTATTTTCTATTATTGTTGTTGCTCTATTATACCCTTGATGAACATACTTAAATAGGTTTTTCACAGACCTTTAGTAATTTCATGCTTTAACATTTATATGTGCATCAAATCAGACAACCAAGTTCTTGTTGTATGGAACTACATATTTGTTGTCTAATTAGGCACCACCCTTTATAACTTCATTGTATTTCTTTTGGAAATGTTTTGTGCACTTTCCTTGTTTCATACATGGGAATTTCATTTCAAGTCTCCAGATGGTCCATGAATCATAAAATTTTGACTGCATTATAGCCAGTTAGGTCTTCTGCAACATCAGGGATTTCTAATGATATTATTCTGTTAATATGATCTCCCGACGTGGTTTTTAATATTTCATGCAGGTAGAGCAGTATGTGAACATGTGATAATCCTCTTTCTAGATCTCAATTCTATATATTCCTGCGTATAAAGTTGTGGTGTTCAATGATTTGGACGACTGTTTGTTAAAGTAATCTGTGTGTATAATGGAATGCATAGTCTTTGTTATTGTAACACTATGTTGTTGAGTCTGGGTATTGCACAACTATAGTGGAATGTAATTTAAAATATGTAATACATTGTACTTACATGCAACAAATTTTCCAAAGGGATTTTGCTTTTGAAGATGTTGCAATACCTGAAACAAATTAATCTGGAAAACTCTACATATGATGTCCACCCAGCTAGCATCCTTTTTTTTTTTTTTGTGACATCAAGGATTACATTTGGTTTATTTCCGGCCATTTTGGGTTGCAAATGAAAGTCAGGAACAAATCTGGGTAACCAGCCCACCTGCATATTGACATTGCATCTTGAGAATTTGGTGTCCTGTATCGTGGTCCACCAGTGCCCGACGAAGGTAGTATAATTGTTTTTCTAACCCTAGTGTTGAGTTTGCTTTTAGTTATTGTAGCCATTTTTTAAAAATAATAACCTACCTAGTTTTAAGATGAATTTGAATTTTAAATATTTGTTAGGTTATTTTATTTTTTGAGGTTATTTAGTTTTTTTAAATTCTTGTTATGAAGATTTTCTGCAGATTATGTTAACAAGTTGGCTATCTAAATTCCTATTTTGATTAATAAAAAATTGAGAGAGATGCAATCTTTTGTGCGGTCCATTTTTTCAAAAACACTAACAGTGGTATAAAAAGCTTCATTGATCTTAAGAGATTTGTGAAATCTTCAAAAGAACTGTCATACATTATCAACCCTAGCAGCTACCTTTTTTAACGCATTAGAGCTACCCATTTTAACCCATCAAGGCTACTTTTTTCAACGCACATGCTTTTCTAAATTATTTTATACCAAATAATGGAAAACAACAGTCTCTCTTTGAATGCTTCAAAAAATTTCATTGATGAAAACTATCAGATTTGGTTAGTGAAAATGAAATCATATCTGCAAACATATGATCTGTGGAAAGTTATAATAGAAGATATACCCTTATAACATCTCCTTGCAAATCCTACCCTTGCTCAAATTAAAGCTCATTCGGATGAAAAAATCAAAAAAGTCAAAGCCAAAACTGTAATTCAAAATGCAGTTGCGGATTTATTTTGTTCAAAAAATCATTGCTTGTGAGGCGGCAAAAAAAGCTTGAGATAATTAAAAAAGGAATATCAAGGAAATGACTGAGTCGGACAAATTAATATTTTTAATGTGAAAGAAGAATTCGAATCTCTAAGGGGGCAAGAGAATGAAACTATTGTCAAGTATTTTGACAAGATTTCTTTTATCGTTAATAAAATTAGGTTGCTTGGTTTCAAAGATGACATAATAGTAGAAAAAATTCTTGTCACGATTCCAGAGAGATGCGAATTTGAAATTTCATCTTTGGAAGAGTCTAATATCTCTCTACTATTTCTATTGAAGAACTAATAAGTGTTCTTCAAGCACAAGAACAAAGAAGAGCCTTCAGGCAAGATAATAATACTTAGGGTGCCTTTTATGCACAAAACAGAAAAGAAAAAGATAATTATCCTCTTTGCAAATATTTCAAAAGAAAAACACACTTGGAAAAAATTTATTGATGGAGACCGAATGCAATATGTGGAAATTGCAAACAAGTTGGTCATGTCACAAAAGTTTGAAAGCTTAAGAACAATCTTCAAGCACAAGTTGTAGAAGCAGAAATCGAGATGAAACAACTTTTTTTAATTGTAGTATCAAAAGCAAAAGAGGAGTGTTGAGTTTTCTTTTAGTTACTTGCAGTCATTTTTTTAAAATAATAAGCTACCTAGTTTTAGAATGAATTTGAATTTTAAATATTTGTTAGGTTATCTTAATTGTTGAGATTATTTAGGCTTTTAAAACTTTTGTTATGAACATTTTCTGCCGATTATGTTATCAAGTTTGCTATTTAAAGCCCTATTATAATTAATAAATAATTGAGAGACATTTCAATCTTTTGTGCTCCCCATTTTTTTAAAAACACTAAAACCTGAACAATAGTATCGATCAACCGCCCAAATAAATTTGTGCGGACTTTTGTTTAATTATTTGGGATATACCAAAATCTTTCTTCTTCCATTTCCATATAATTATCCACAATGTATTGCTGCAAAACCTTCCAACTTGTTGAAGAGTGTGTCCCTCTTTTGTCCATTGTTGTATTCGGAAGCAGTAATATTGCCTCATGCTCAATTTGTTAGTACATCCCGACTAAATTCCAAGCCTATATCTATTTTCACCATATGGGTGTATTAATGGGTAAGTCATGAAATTACTAATTCAAGTAGAGAGGAAAAAAGTGGGCGCACAATAAAATTTAAGTGCTCTCGGCGCACAGTAGCAAGGCAGCAATTGTGACCGGAAAGTGTTTCCAAACGGCTCGCCGACGGCAACAACCGCATACACAACCACCCAAAATAGTTATACCTTCTTCAGGGAAGGAGCAGCAGCTCACGCCTCTCACATTTGGGAATTTTTTACCCCCAAAATCTAGTGCTATTGTTGAGAAACTGATGATAGCAGCTTGGAAGATATGATTCAAGTGGAAAATGTAGTTGGGAAGGACACTCCGAAGAGATGGCTATATTTCTCTGATGATGGTACGTCTACCCATCCTACCCCAGCTATGATGGAACCTGCTCGAGGAAATCGCAGTATGGTAAGCTCCTAAATTTCATTCCTCCTACGATTAAGGAAGGTGTTATTACACTTCAAATAGAGCAAGATGATATTTGTTTGCAAGTTAAAGAATGGGAAACAACTTTAATTGGAAATGTGGGGATAACCCATATGAAGAGCAATTGACAGAGTATGCAAAGAAGGTTTGGGGTTTTTGTTAAGGTACCAAAAGTGCTATATCATGATGATGGGTACTATTATCTTTAAGTTTCATACAATTGCTGAGAAGGAGAATGTATTGCAAGCTGACCTTATTTCTATGGGAATAGACCTCTGATTTTGAAAAATTGGGAACTAGATTTTGAATTTGATAGTGATATGTTTAGTCAAATCCCAATTTGGGTTAAACTTCGCAGTTTATCTGTTGGATATTGGTCTGCAAAGGCACTGAGTAAGATTGCTGGTGCAATTGGGAAACCGTTGTATACAGATGGATATACTGCCATGGCTGAGAAGATTTCCTATGCAAGGATCCTGATTGAGGTGAATATTTCTAAGACTTTGCCAGATGAAATCGTAATTGAAACCTCCTCTGGACCTTGGAACCAATCCATTGAGCATGAGTGGAGACCGAAATTTTTCAACCACTAATTAGTACATATGGAAGATGAATGTTGGTAAAATGAGACTCCTAATTAAGGTGACACTAACATACATCAAGTAGTGAATACACTGAAGCGTGACAAAGGCAAGAGGAAAACAGACAGAAAAAGAATGATTGCTAAATGGATACCTATTCAAGTTAAAAATCACGAGCTGCTACAACAAGATCCTGAATGTGAGAAGGAACATGAGGTATCAAACCAACTCTTGCACCGGACCCTGGACAAAGGAGTGGAAAACAACATGTTGAGGATGGCATTGAATTGGACAATCAGATGCAAATGGAGAAAAGTGCTGGCAACTACATGGCATTCCTACCTACATGATCATCTCTACATGGAACATTAGAGGCCTTAACAAAGGCTACAAACAGAAGGAAGTTAAACTTTTTCTGAATAAACATAGAATAGATTTATTTAGTCGTCTTGAAACAAGGCTAAAATAGCATAAAGCACCCTCAATAACAAGGAAAATAGCTCAAGCTTGGCAGGCTGTGCATAATTATAATGGTGATAGCAATGGAAGGATTTGGCTGTTGTGGAAGGCACACTTGAAGGTACATATCCTTGAAGTCCATGAACAATATATCCATTGTCTGGTTAAAGATCCGGGAGTGCAGATTAGCTTGTATGTTACTATTGTTTATGCTAGGAATGAGATGCAGAAAAAGAGGGATTATGGCATGATATAATGAAAAGTACTCTTCAACAACAAATTCCTTGGATTTTAAGTGGTGATTTTAATAGTGTCTTGGGGTCAGAAGATAGGTTGGGTCCCCAGTATCAATGCAGAAGATTTAGGGCAAAGTGCAATTGATCACCTGCAACTAACAAAAATCAGGGCTACTGGATGGCATTTCACTTGGTGCAATAAGCAGGTTAAGGAGAATAGGGTCTATAGCAAGATTGACTGGGCATTTCGGAATATACATTGGTTACAGCAATGTGACATGTAGAAGCTGAATTTCTAAACCCCTTGATATCTGACCATTCTCCTATCTTGATAAAGTGTTAGAAGCAGCCAAATATCCATCCCAGACCATTCAGATTCTATACCAATGTGATGGAGTTCTCTGATTTCTTGGATGCTCTAAAAAATGCATGGGGAGGTAGTGATAGGGAGTGCACTATGATGAAAGTTTGGAGGAAACTTAAGAAATTTAAAATGCAATGCAAGGACATGAATGCATTTATGGCTTCCTATGAACAAAAACTGAAAGCATTGAGGGAAAAACTTGGAATCTTGCAAACATTTTTACAAACTAGCAATCTAGATCATAGTACCATAGAGCAGGAGAAGCAAATTTTACTAGAGATTGAGAAGTGGAGTAATATTGAAGATATTGCACTTAGACAAAAGGCTCGAGCAATTTGGATAGATCATGGGGATGCTAACACTAAGTACTTTCATGCCCAATGGAAGATCAGCTCCAGCCATAATTCAGTCTCATCCATTCATACTGATGCAGGGATAAAATTGACTGATCCTAGGCAGATAAAGGAGGATTTTAATGGTGTATTCAAGGGACTGATGGGGACAAAAGCTACTGAGCTAAGAGGAGTGAATACTGAAGTGGTTAGGAAAGGAGTATGTCTTTCTATCTTGCAACAGAGAGAACTCATAAAAATTTCACCACAGTAGAGATATTGGAGGCCATCAAAGATATGCCCAAAGATAAAGCCCCTGGAGTTGATGGATTTCCGATTGAATTCTTTACTAAAAACTGTGAATTAGTCCATAGAGATGTTATTGCACATGTTAAACATTTCTTCCATACTGGACATCTGTATGCAGCTATAAATACCACAGATGTGACATTGATCTCAAAGATACCTGCTCCTACAAAGGTTAAAGACTACAGGCCTATTGCTTGTTGTACCATTTTGTACAAAATTATATCTAAAGTTCTTACAAGGAGAATAAAACCTTTGATCCCTGATTTGGTTGGCAAAGCTCAATCAGCTTTTGTTGAAGGTAGGAGTATAGTGGATAACATCCTGGTCAGTCATGAGATTTCAAAAATTATACCAGGAAGTGGATATCCCCTAGATTTGTCCTTAAAGTAGATCTGGCGAAAGGCTTATGACACTTTGGAGTGGGCATTTTTAGAAAAGCTTTTAAGTAATTTGGGATTCCCTGCAAAGTTTGTTCACTGGATAATGATATGTGTTCCACAGTCTCATATTCTTTGCTACTGAATGGGGGTCTTTCTGCTCCTTTCCCAGCTCAAAGGGGCATCAGACAAGGAGATCCTATGTATCCCTACCTTTTTGTCTTGGCTATGAAATATCTTGGAAGGGAACTCAACCAACTGGAACATAATGCAGACTCTAACTATCACCCTAGGTGTGAAAGAATGAACAGTATTCACATATGTTTTGCTGACGATTTATTGATGTACTGCAGGGTAGATTTAATATCTATCATATTGTTAAATGCTGCTTTCAATAGATTCTCTGAGGCATCAGGACTGCAAGGTAATAATGGTAAAAGCTCTCTATATATATTGCTGGAGTATCTGATCATACTAAGCAAGAGATTGTAGATACTTTGGGGTTCAGTTTGGGAACCTTGCCTTTTAGATAGTTGGGGGTGCCTTTAGCCTCTAAAAAATTGGGAGCTAGTGCTTATTTTCCGCTTATTGAGAAGATAACAACAAAAATCACATGCTGGTCTGCTAAACTTTTGTCATATGCTGGAATACTACAACTGATTAAAGTTGTATTATTTGGGGTTCAGTCTTATTGGGCTCAGATTTTTCACATCCCAAAGAAAGTCATGAAGGTAATAGAGCAACTATGTAGAACCTTCCTATGGACAGGTGCTGTGTCAATATCAAAGAGAGCATTGGTTTCTTGGAATAATATATGTTTGCCAGGGTCTGCAGGTGATGTTATGAATCTTTGCACCTGGAACTCTGCTGCTATCCTAAAGTTTCTATGGGATATCAATAGGAGGAAGGATTGTCTTTGGGTCCAATGCGTGCATTGCTACTATATAAAGCAGGGTGATATTGCTCAAATCCGAATTCCAAAAAGTGCTTCCTGGGTTGTGAGGAAGGTACTGGAATCTAGAGATCAGTTAATAAACAGACTTGGAAGCCACGGAAAAAATCCAACAACTACTTGTTAAAGCCAACTTGGGGATGGATTTTCAATCCGTAAGATGTATGTGAATTTAATACCGATTCATCCCAAAGTAGCCTGGAAACATCTTGCATTACATCCAAAGATACATCCTAGATAAAATTCATTCGATGGTTGGCTATACAGAAACGACTAGCAACAATTGAGAGATTGCAGAAATTTGGAATTACTCCCCCTGATTGTGTCTTCTGTAGCCAACACTTAGAAACATTCTCGCATTTATTCTTTGAATGTAGTGTGACCAAGAAGATATGGACTTGTATGCTCCAATGGTTGGGGCACAAAAGACAAATACAAGACTGGGAAGGTAAAGTGAATTGGATGAGCCAGATTGCAAAAAGAAGAGGTGGTGTTGCTGAAATCACAAGTTGTGTGTTTGCGATGGCTGTGTATATGTTGTGGACTGCTAAAAATTACATTCGTTTTCAAAAATGATCATTCTCTTATGAATAGATCATTAAAGATATAGAGTTGCACACCTACATGTTAGAGGAAGAAACAATTCAACATGGAGGGAATGCTTACAGACGCTGCCAAGCTATCCCTTTTGAAGATTATCAAGTTTCTTGTTTTTATCTTTGTATTAGTTTATTGAAACTAGCATGATTGATTGTAAGAGTAGCTTGTCTAGGCTAATGATGCTATACTTGTACAAATTTTGGTTTTATGAAATGAAACCTATAGTTTTGACCAAAAAAAAAATATAAAATGGGTAAATCATGGCCATGAAAGATGGGTGTAAATCCGTGATTCTTTGCATACTATTTTTACGATGTTCTACAATAACATCGCGCTAAAAGTTAGCATCTGTAAGTTCACCAATTATTAATTCTACCACTTTTGAAGTTGTTGGTGTATTGTATTGTCGACAATCGTTGCTTCTTTCTGATAGGAGGCGCAGGTGAAATACAGATTTTAGTTGTTCTCGATATCGATCCCTTTCCTTTCGGAATGATTTGACCAAAATATTACGCTCATCAAGCATTTAAGATATTCCCCGTACAATTTGTGGTTCAACTTTCTCATGGCTCATACTATTAATTTTATTGTTGATCTCATTTTTAATATCATATATATAGCTGGGCAAATTGAGGGCTTTTACCAGGTTGGGGTAATAGAGAGCCAATGTGATGATAATTTTGACCACTTATCATGAATATGTAATGTCCTTTTGCACGGTTGACTGCTTTGTCTACTTGGTCTCCCAATGATGTAAATGTTAACATGGAGTTATACAGTCAAATATTCTTTCTAAAAGTTATTCCCATTTAGCCAGAGTTTGTGCCCATTATAATTTTGAGGTATATTGGAGGTTGACTCGGTAATGACAGCTGAACTCGGCCTTCCATACAACAAAATGTGAATTTTGGTTGACCTGTATTTTTACTTTTGTCTGTCAGTTTCTCATACCATAAAATTGCGCCACAATGTTGATAGGCATATGTTGGAGGTCCCAACGTTGACGGTGTTGACATAATTAAGTTTACAATTAATTGAAGAATTTGAATGCAGTAATAGTTATGTTCTACACCCGAGTATAGTGCGTCTGGCTTTGAGATCTTTCAAATCTTCTTTAATTTGCAGCATCCTATCCTACAGTGCTAAATCGGATAGTTTTGGGCTTACAAGTTTTGCAAGAAGAGATCACCTCTATTTGCATAATGAGTAGCATAAAAGACGTACACAATATTTTTCAATGATAAATTATGGTATACAGTTTCAGAAGTATTTGTGCCGTTACAGGTTGTAATAACTGGTAAACAACGACAATATTATTCATGCACACCAAGAACAGTTCAATGTGTGAAGTAGACTTGGACAATGCCAGGAAAATTGGGTACTGCTATAACACAAAGAGACGCCTAATAATATAGCACAAACTAAACCTAACAAAATACCTGGAAGCTTGCCATCAACAGAAATGTGAACAAAATGGTGCATGCTATCAATATCAATTGCTGAACAATCATTGTTTTCCTCCCAAAATGACATTCATTATCAGAAATATATATCATGCATTCACACAAGATAGCATAATGCCTCTTCAGTATATCAGTTTGTAACCAATAATAAATGTTATGAATCAATTTGTTACCAAATCTTCAAGCGTTTCTGATATATGTGTGGTGTGGTCATTCACATCTTAAAGTAAAAGGAAACATAATTCAAAGAGAATCGGGAGAAAACAGAACATTGAAAGAATTATGTCATCGCCTGATAAATCATTAACATTGTCGCCCACGAAGCAATTAATCTCAAAAGCTAGAAGTACCAAAAGATTTTCAGATGCTCATCCAAAGAGTTTGACTGTTAAAGACTAACTATTTGTTGGAAAGACAAGGCACTAACAAAGAATGCCTGACAGGATAACAGCGGAAGAATACCCAAGTCTATACTTTCCCTTCTCGATTTGAACCAAGAGAAGACAAACAACCACAAGCAATATGATAGTAAGGCAGCAAGTAATTCAACCAAACAAATATAACAAGGCAATAATAAACCAATCACACAAGACACCAAGATTTACGTGGAAAATCCTTCGATGTGAAGAGTAAAAAACCACGTGGCCAAAAGCTCCACTATAATAACCAAGGGTTACAATATTGTTCTCCAAAATTGGCCACAAAACAAGTGCCAAACAACGAGCAACAACAAAATAAGATTGCACCAAATCTAGAGAATTAAAGGAGCAAAATCACCAATTTCGCAGCTACTGTTCACGACAGCAAAACTGAAGCTGCAGGCCACCAAATCCAACTCTGTCAGTTCCTAATCAAAGATTGAGATGAAGATAATATGCTGTCCAAAAATCAGCTCAATCGGACAAGAAACGAAGCGGGAATCGCAATTTGAAGTCGACTGTTAGGGCTGAATTTTGACTGCGAAAACTGCTCTCTCTTTTTGGCTGCTGAAAAACTCTTTTGTGTATATGAAAATAAGACCTAAATAGGCTTATATTTGCCTCATAAGAATGGGCCTATGGGCAAAAATGGGTTGGTCCAAATTGGGCTTTTATTTATCCACATAGGAAGGGAAAAAGACCCATAACCCAACAATTCTCCCCCTCACGACTATGTAGAGGAGACCGCCATCCCGGCGACCATGCAACAATCTTCAAACTTCCCTCTTGGCAAATCTTTAGTCATCATATCGGAACCATTGTCATTTGTATGAATCTTTTCAAGCTCAAGCAACATAAAATCCAACACATCTCGAATCCAATGGTATCTCACATCAATGTGTTTAGACCGACCATGGAACGTAGAATTCTTGCCAAGATGTATAGCACTTTGACTGTCACAATAAAGCACATACCTCTATTGAGAACAACCAAGTTCCCCCAAGAATCTCTTCATCCAAAGAAATTCTTTACAAGCTTCAACGACAGCAATAAGCTCAGCTTCTGTAGTAGATAGAGCAACACATTTTTGCAACCTAGATTGCCAAGACACAGCTCCCTCTGCAAAAGTAACCAAGTACCCTGAAGTAGACTTGCGAGTATCAACATCACCAGCCATGTCTGAATCAGTATAACCACAAAGAATAGGCTTTCCTGTACCAAAACACAAACTCAGACTAGAAGTGCCACAGAGATATCATATACCCACCCTTCACAGCATTCCAATGTTCTCTTCCCGGATTAGAAAGAAAACGACTAACAACTCCAATAGCGTGAGCAATATCCGGTCTTGTACAAACCATCGCATACATCAAACTACCAACAGCTGAAGCATAAGGAACTTTCTTCATATCTTCCTTCTCATCATCACTAGAAGGACACTGTTTCGTGCTCAATTTGAAGTGCATAGCTAAAGGTGTACTGACAACCTTAGCTTTGTCCATGCTGAATCTGCGAAGTACTTTCTGAATGTACTTCTCTTGTGAAAATACCAATTTCTTGGCTTTTCTATCACGGACAATCTGCATGCCAAGAATCTGTCTTGCTGGTCCTAAGTCTTTCATAGCAAAAGACTTACTCAACTCTTGCTTCAACTTCTGAATCCTGCAAGTATTATGACCAACAACAAGCATGTCATCAACATAAAGCAACACAATAATAAAGTCACCATCAGAGAACTTTTGCACAAAAACACAATGGTCTGAAAAGTCTCTTGAAGCCCTGCTAATCATAAAAGAACCAAACTTCCTGTACCACTGCCTGGGAGCTTGTTTCAAACCATACAAGCTCTTCTTCAATTTGCAAACATAATTCTCTTTACCCTTGACTTCAAAACTTTCCGGTTGCTCCATATAAATTTCTTCATCTAAGTCACCATGGAGGAAAGCAGTTTTAACATCCATTTGCTCAACCTCTAAATCTAGACTTGCAGCCAAGTCTAGAACCACACGAATGGATGACATCTTCACAACTGGAGAGAATATCTCATCAAAATCAACTCCCCTTTTTCTGATTAAATCCCTTGACAACTAATCTAGCATTGTACCGTGGAACTGGATTACCATCTTCATGTTTCACCCGAAAAATCCACCTGTTTTTCAAAGCTTTTCTGTCTTTAGGTAACTTAACCAAATCAAAGGTATGATTATCATGCAAGGATTTAATCTCATCTTCCATAGCATCAAACCACCTTTCTTTTTCTTCACTTTCCATGGCTTCATCAAGACTCTCAGGTTCTCCCCCGTCAGTCAAGAGTACATACTCATTGGGAGAATAACGAGATGAAGGAATTCTCTCTCTACTAGATCGTCTGAGAGAACTCTCTGGAGCATCTATAATTGCTTGTTGGACAACCACATCATCTTGCACTGGAGCATCAACAACATCATGCCGGTCATTCTGAACATGATCATCATCTTCATTATCAACTTGATTTTCATCATTATGAAGATTTTCTTCCGGTGCAATAGTCAAAGGAACTGGATCAACATCAACTAAGCTCTCACTACTCTGAAGATCAGCCTTGTCAGCTTTGTCAAAATCTTCAATTGTTTGGTCTTCAAAGAACACAACATCACGGCTTCTAACAAGTTTCTTCTCAACAGGATCATAGAAACGATAGTCAAATTCATCTTGACCGTAACCAATGAAGATACACTGCCTAGTTTTAACATCCAACTTTGACCTTTCATCTTTAGGAACATGTACAAAGGCTTTACACCCAAAGACTCTAAGATGATCATAAGAAACATTCTTACCAGTCCAAACTCTGTCAGGGACATCACCATCTAAAGCAACAACAGGAGATAAATTGATAACATAAGTAGCAGTATTAAGTGCTTCTGCCCAAAAGGAATCTGACAGGTTAGCATCTGAAATCATACATATAACCCTCTCAACTAGAGTTCTGTTCATCCTCTCTGCTAAACCATTTAACTGAGGAGTCTTTGGAGGAGTTTTCTGATGCCTAATACCCTGCTCTCTGCAATATCTATCAAAAGGACCAATATACTCACCACCATTATCTGAGCGGATGCATTTCAATGTCTTCCCTGTTTGTCTTTCAACCAAGGCCTGAAAACTCTTGAACACATCAAGTACATGATCCTTGGACTTCAAAGGAAATACCCAGAGTTTGCGAGAATGATCATCAATAAAAGTCACAAAGTAAAGTGCACCACCATGAGATCTTACCTTAAAAGGACCACACAAATCAGAATGTACCAACTCCAGCAAATCAAGCTTTCTTGAAGGCGGATGACTCTGAAAAGAAACTCTTTTCTGTTTATTGGCTAACCAATGAACACATTTCTTCAACTTTGCTTGTTTCACTCTAGAAAGTAAATTTTTCTTAGCCAAACTATCAATCCCCTTCTCGCTCATATGACTCAGCCTTCTATGCCATAACTCTCATGAAGTATCATTCTCCACCAAATTTACTGAGTCTCTGGACATGGAGCCCTGAAATACATACAAGTTAGACAACTTGTCACCACGGGCCACAACCATCAAACCTCTAGTAAGCTTCCACTGGCCAACACCAAGTGTATTAACATAACCCTCATCATCAAGATATCCCACAGAAATCAAATTCAAGCGAACATCTGGAGCATGCTTGACATTATTGAGAACTAGTTTGGAACCATTGTTACTTTCCAAACAAACTGTCCCAATGCCAATAACTTCAACTTCATGATTATTGCCCATTTTCAACGTTCCAATATTACCTGGAGTATAAGAAGAAAATAATTCCTTCTTTGGCGTGACATGAGAAGTAGCACCAGAATCCACAAACAAGCTAGACTAATCACGAACAAGATTAATGGCACTTGCATCACAAGAAACAAGAAGATCATCATTAGCAATAACAACAACACGATTTTCATTATCGCCTTCTCTCTTTTGTTGTCTCATATCTCTCTTGTGCTTGTAACAACATTTCATGATATGCCCATTCTTGTGGCAATATTCACATGTAATATTCTTGTATTTAGACTTTGACTTGCTTCTACTTTTACCTCTATCATTCTGACCTCTGGACTTATTTCTCCCCCTATCTTCAGTAACCAAAACATCGGAGTGTGAAGCTGAAGAATATGAGGCTTGAGATCTTCTTCTCATTTCTTCATTCAAGACACCACTCTTAGTATATTCCATGATTACAACACCACTGGGAGCAGAATTAGTCAAAGAAACTCTAAGAGTTTCCCAAGAGTCTGGCAGAGTATTAAGAAGCCAAAGTCCCTGTATCTCATCATCAAACTTTACACCCATTCCGGACAGCTGGTCAAGAACACCCTGAAAATCATTAATATGATCAGAAATAAGAGTGCCCTCTTTATATCTGATATTCATTAATTGTTTCAATAGGAACAACTTGTTGTTGCCAGTCTTCGAAGCATAAAGTGTCTCGAGCTTGTCCCACAAACTTTTGGCATGTGTCTCATTCACAATATGATTTCTAACATTATCTTCAACCCATTGTCTAATATATCCACAAACCTGCAGATGCTCAAATTCCCATTCTTCATCATTCAAAGACTGGGGCTTATTAGAAGCAAACACAGGTAAATGCATCTTCTTGACAAATAGAAGATCTTTCATCTTGCCTTTCCAAATATGATAGTTACCATTTAAACACACCATTTTGCTCATATTTGCCTCCATCATTCAAAACGACAATCAACAATAACCAATGCTCTGATACCAATTTGTTGGGAAAGACAAGGCACTAACAAAGAATGCCTGACAGGATAACAGCGGAAGAATACCCAAGTCTATACTTTCCCTTCTCGATTTGAACAAAGAGAAGACAAACAACCACAAGAAATATGATAGTAAGGCAGCAAGTAATTCAACCAAACAAATATAACAAGGCAATAATAAACCAATCACACAAGACACCAAGATTTACGTGGAAAACCCTTCGATGTGAAGAGTAAAAAACCACGGGACCAAAAGCTCCACTATAATAACCAAGAGTTACAATATTGTTCTCCAAAATTGGCCACAAAACAAGTGCCAAACAACGAGCAACAACAAAATAAGATTGCACCAAATCTAGAGAATTAAAGGAGCAAAATCACTAATTTCGTAGCTACTGTTCATGACAGCAAAACTGAAGCTGCAGGCCACCAAATCCAACTCTGTCAGTTCCTAATCAAAGATTGAGATTAAGATAATATGCCGTCCAAAAATCACCTCAATCGGACAAGAAACGAAGCGGGAATCGCAATTTGAAGTTGGCTGATAGGGCTGAATTTTGACTGCGAAAACTGCTCTCTTTCTCTCTTTTTGGCTGCTGAAATACTCTTTTGTGTATATGAATATAAGACCTAAATAGGCTTATATTTGCCTTATAAGAATGGGCCTATGGGCAAAAATGGGTTGGTCCAAATTGGCTTTTATTTATCCACATAGGAAGGGAAAAAGACCCATAACCCAACACTATTCACAAAGACACTCAGAACCAAATACAAGGATTATAAACTTGGGCATTGAGAAATATTATGCTTAGTTTAGCCTAAAACCTCAAAGAAGTTCATATTGCATTAGTTGGAATGCGAATATGCCTTTTAGTCCTACTATTTGAAATCCTCGGTCTATAGGTTAAATGTCACATTTCTCCTGTGATTCATAAGACAAAGTACATGTGGCTAATTATTACCACCACTAACGCCTTGAACTTCGGAAGAAATTCATAAACAAATTTTATAGAAAATTAACATTGCATTTAGAAATAAATAACAGTTGATTAAATAATTGACATAATGTATTTTCATTAAATTATGACGGATACAAGTTCGTTACATAAGAACCATAGCAGTTGTTGTAGTTTCCTGAGGACCATCAGTGAAACACGATAATTTGTGTTACTATGTATAAGGTTTGAGTAGATGTGGGTATGACCATTTAAGCAGCATGTACTGGTAACCTGGTTGTTCTTCTAGGATTCAGGAATGAATGAAGGCCCTCAAGTTGGTGTGTTATTTTCGCATGAAGCTGATTCGTAATTTCCATAGGTGAGTTTATGCCCAGCCGACGGGACCTGGATGTAGTTCTATTAATGAAGCAAGGTAAGAAGAGAATATTAACTCTGAGCAAAAATAATGAAGTAAAAGTTATAATGTGGGTGTTATCTAGAAAATCTATAGGAGGAATTAGGTTCACAGAAGTGGATATCGTTCTTTCATCATTCGGTAAATTCCTGTGTGTTTATAGATTTGAGTAATAAATTTATGACATAAGGGGTGAATGAAATTTCAAGGGAAGGGTGTGAGTGTGAGATAACAAATAAATGGAGAAAGGATTAAATTTATGAATGAATACCTGGATTGAGTGGCTTTTGCATCTTTTTTCGTTGGGTCCATATCAACAGTTAGTTTAGTTGCATCTATAGAAAGATTTCTGGTCGGAGACAAAGCATAATAACATACTTGTAAAAAAAAGAGGGGGAGAAAATAGGGGATAAAAGTATGAACCGTATGAGGAGGTAATATTGTCCAAATTAAAGTTAGTGTGGGCATAACAGGTGAATGATAATTTTATATATGTTTACCAGTATTGAACGGCAAGTTGTGTAAGTCCCATTGGGTCCATGGAATCACAAAGATGATTGACGTCCACAACAGGCATCCTGATCAGCGACAAAGAGGAATACTGATCTAGTAGAAAATAGCTGAAGAAAAATAGGGGATGGAAATATGAAACGCATGAAGATGCACCATTGTAAAGAGTAGCGTTCACGCGGTTCGTAGCGGATGATTGAAAAATTCTGAATGTATACCAGGATTGAGCGGGGCTTTGTTTGAATTCCTTTGGATCCATACAGGCATTAAGTACATTTGTGTCCATATAAACATTCCTGGTAGGCGACAAAGAAGAATAAGACAGGAGTTAGTGCCCTTGTATTCATAGTTTTAGTCCTGTTAGGTGTTATGAAGGAATGGTGTTCTTGGTACAAGAAGGTAAAGAAACAGGGGATCTGAACCCAAAAGGAGGAAAATGTGAACTTAAAAACCATAGTTGGACTATAACGGGTGAATAGAACTTCAGGCGTGTAATGCTTAAATAAAAAGGTCCATGAAAAGAGAAAGATACATGATTTTTGGGAGTGGAGATTTGTTAGAACATATGAGTCTTGGGGTCCATAGCAGAGATTACTCCCTACCTTTCTAGGCGTTTGTATGAGGATCTCAAGGAATAGTTGGAATGTGTTGCCGTTTTAAACTGTGTAGGATGAATTAGGGGAGAGATATAGAAAAAGTGCAGAACAGAGGAGGGAATTGGAGGATGGGCACAAGAAGGGAGAGGGTGAAGAAATTGACAGAGGATGATTTGGTGAAGGTGTAATTTGTAAGAGCGTGGTGATGATAGGGATTAGTTAGGGAGTAGTCATTTAGGTATGGATGCGTTTGTTTGGAGGGGAAGGGTATTGTTCAAACTAAAATAATTTAAAGGAGAATTTTGACTTGTGATGACACCATGTAAGCGGGCCTAGAATTCTCCTTCATAAATATGACATAATTTGGTCATAGATTTTGAGGGAGAGATTTAACTTTTTCAAAAAGTATTGACCATAAGTTCTTAAATTTATTAAAATTACACGTAAATTTTTATTACTATTTTATAATAAATATGTTCCGCTAAAATTAACTTTATAACATAATTGATGAAAACCGACGAGGGAAACAACATGGACAAGAGAAGTACAATAATCACATACCCCAAGTTGTTACTAATTCAAGATAAATTATAATCCATTAAAACATGTTATCTTTTTTATGGAGTTTGTTGTAGATATCTATAAATGAAGATCAATAAATGATAAGTAATTTTATATAATATAGAAGTTTTTGAAATAATTTTAAACTTTTTAAAATTTTCCCAGTTTTATAATTTTTAATCATTTTAAAACTTGAAAACTTGAAATGTTTGTCAAATACAGTTACTAAATAACACTTAAAGATTGATTATTAGTTCTCGAGTTCTCTTCAATTTTCTTCTAAATATATTTATGATCAAAGAACTGACATATTCCTTCACACTAGTGGGAGAAAAAGAGAGAAAATAAAAAATAACTTAAAGATTGCGAGTAAAGAAAATGCAAGGTAGAGAGCAAGTATTTTTTTTGGAAGAATCAAAAAAATATTTATGTATAAATCGACCTACTTATCATCAATTAATTACTTTTGCCCTATAGATATGCGGTGGCCAATTTTCGCAATTGACACATCTTGGATATAATAGGTATAGTGATGGAGTTAAAATTTTGTTTAGTGATAAAGTTAAAATTTTAATTAAGAAGTGTTAAAATATAATGAAGTTAAATATTTAAAATATATGTATTCATAAAGTTATATTAATTGAGACCACTCAAATGTACGTGGCTTTGTGCCACTGGATATGTACTCAGGGGAGGACATAGACATACAAAATTGTTCTTGCAATTCATCTCAAATTATCTACTACATCATTTTAAAAGTCTAAAACAGAAATAATTTTTCATCTTATTTTCATTATTGATTATTTTTGAAGATAACATGTCAACAAAAAAGTATTCAGTAAAAAAGAGATACAAAGAAAATTGAGAAACCTCATTTTGTTTGGTCATTAACATACATCTTAAAAGTAGAAATGAAATAAAATTTGAGAAATCGTGATTAGACTCTCATATTATGATTTTTTTAATAAAAAAATATATATCTCAAGTTGTATGAGAATTCAGATCACATATACTTTAAGCTGATACACTTAATTTACACATGACTCTAAATTTCTAAAAATTCTCCGGTGTCATATTATTGAGAGATTGGGATGTTTTAGAACAAAATTGGAGAAGTTGGAATACCGCTAGGCTTTGCTATTTAATTTCTCACATCTACGTTGTAAGGAAAATCAAGTTATAGATAATTTGACTAAATTTATTGAAAAGAATATTCCTTTCAAAGAAGTAACTTTGATTTGAGATAAATATATTAATATTAAATTCTATATTAAGATACAAATGACGACAAATCATTAAAAATATATATTATATTTTGATGGAGAGAGAATTGGCTAACCAAATATTTTAAAGTTGGCTATGTGAATTATAATCGTGGTGCGCAATACATGTAGGAATGGCCACAAAATATACATTATCCTTTCTTTGTTATCTATAAATGAAATTGAAATTAAGGAAGATAGGATAGTCCTTGACTAGCAAAGGCAATCAAAAATATTTCGTAATTTTGAAGGCAAAAAAACCATTGTCAGGATTCAATGTGATTTGACCCGTAAATTTGTGTATTTTCATTGTGAACAAGGGCGGACCCACACTATAGGGAGGGATGCACGTGCATTCGCTAACTTCAGAAAAAATCATATGTATTTATGTATATTTTGAAAAACTGGTAGAAATTAAGATATAGTTAAAAGTGATCCCATAAAAACCATAGAAGTTCCCTTGCTATGTTTATATTGGTGCAACCAAAGTCTTCGAATCTCGTGTTCTCCTTTATTTGTGAGTGGCTGAAAGTGAACTTTGATATAATGTATATATATTTCTTTTAACTTGATTTTAGTGGATATATATACCCTCAAAATCTAAATGTGCACAAGTAGACACATAAATTTATATAAAAGCGAATAAGTAAAGACACGCGTCTTACGTGAGAAAATACACGTAGAACATCATGTATGATTCAAAATTTTCATATAGGATACAAAGTAAGACGAATATTTCTATTTATTCAATTTTAAATAACATTCATTATTGACTTATGCACATCCAAAATTAAAGGATATAAATATCATCTAAGGTTAAATTAAATGACATACATTATGCAAATGAATTTATGTCGGGAATGTAATTAATAATGTACTGGTAATTTTCTATGTAACACATAGTAGTCACTCTACTCTATTTATCTTAGTTGCTAGCTCATAGTAGATGTGAAGAGCCAATTTTTCTAAGAATTATCCTAAAATTCTGAGTTCTAAACGTTAAAACTTGTGCCTCTCAATTGGCTCAAAGGTGTTTACCCCTCCTATGCATAGACACAACAATGGAATAATATAATCATCATAATCTTAAAGGAAGAAGCGAAATACTTTTTTCATTTCAAAATAAGTGTTGTTTAAATGAAAAATGCTATTTCAAAAGGCCTTTGGTTGCCGCAGTCAAGATTATGACCAGGACTAACTCCAAGAATTTCACAATACATCCTGTAAATATCCGATTCTATCTTTAACCCAGTTGTCATTAACATGACACATTCCAGGTCACCTTTGATGAGGTTTGTGATGACACCATATCCAAGAAGGCGATTGGTTGCTCGATCATCGGCAGATGGTTGCCATTTTCCGGTGATAACATCATGACAAAAAGGCTTTGGTTATTTAAGGGGTCATCCAAAACCAAATGGCTAACTTTAATTAGATGATTGACTTTGGCGCAAGCTTGTACTCTAAGGTGATAATAACCCCATTCATATGCTCCATTGGTGTTGTAGGTTATCCTACTATAGATAAATTATTGTTACTTGTTGTGAAATTATAATTGTTTCAACAAAATGTTGAATTTGGAAAACTTAAATCGTGGTACCATTAGTTTGATGGGAGGTTTGGGCAAAAAACCCCCAGCAATTTCTCTTTTACCGAAAGCGACATTGCCCATGGTGCCGAATTATAATGACAGGGTTTCGACATTATAGGTATTCCAATGTGGAAAATCGAGGCTGAAATATTTTTTGTAGTACTAGGATTTTCTCAAGCTTGTCCAGATTTGGATTCATTAAAGTGTAAGTTAATCTGGTAGGAATCAGACGGATTAAATGTGGATTTGATTACATAATTTGTTGGGTAAAGAAATTCGTACGACTTCACAACATTGAATTTGGATAAGTATCTCATCGGTAATTGATCTTGGCATTCAGGTCACTTCCCGAGTGTAGTAGGTTAAGAGTATGTTGTAAAAAAGGGAGAAGTGAAATTCCTCTGTTTTGAGGTAGGTGATGGTTGTGATTCTATGATTGTGTGATATACAATTGCTTTGCTTCATTTTGGTACTTGTATATATATACATGTTGCATAGTGATCATAGATATTGAAATGAGATATATGAATATCAATATCATGAAATTATTACTTGAATGTGTGATCTTGATGTGTTATTGTGATGTGTGATTTAGATCGGCTACCACGTTGTGGCACTCTAAGTTAAATTGGATTGCCTTGTTCCGACATGCTAACTGGATCGATTGCCACGTTCTGGCATAAAAATGAGATGGATTGCCACTGTCAAGCCCCGAGCTTAACCCTAGACGTGGCCAACATCCAATGACCATTGGTGGTCTTGAGCAAAACGTTTGTCTAACTTACTTAACTAAGTGAAAGACTTAACTCAATAAATAACACCAGAAAACTGAAAGAAAATAAATGAATGGTAAAGTTGTCCTTCGGAATGAAGAAAGCATCATCAACTATTTTTGAGCTTCTCACTGGATGAACGGTGTGCCAAATGCTGATGATCCTAGTTTTATGTGTCTGCATCATGTTACGATGCAGGCCAACTAGCATTAATACATTGAATGTACGAGTATGCGTGTTGGAATGCTAAACAACAACTTAAGCTTGAAAAGGAGTAAGAAAGAACACTTACCTTGACTATGCTCAACTCATAAATAACTAACTCAATTCATTATATAGCATTTTAAAGGCATGTGCAATATAAATAAAAGTTATTTAAAACACGGTTTCCAACTCTGTATATTCAAAGATACAATTAACTCTCAGATGTATGTAAAAATACAAAATAAAATCTTATATGAACTCATAATCTTAATAAAATACATCATGCTTCCTCTCAAAGTTTACTTGTGCAATGTATTAATTAAGTACCCCCAATCATACTCAGAAGAACCTATTGAGGAACCAAGCAAAATAATAATGTGAGAATTTCTCTAACCAACAAACCATCACTTAATAGTTATAGTGATAATAAAAAGTCTACCTCACGCTGCTATGGACCATGTGAAGCCTACCAGAATATAGGAACTGAACTGCCTAATGCATCCACTAGTAAACTGTGAAAAGGATTCATCTAAAAAGTATCAACCTTTTCTACCCATGTTGACTACATGATATTCATGGAAACTTAAGTTAATCTGGAGCTTTTATCCCCATATCGGTTCTCAATACTACTCCCAAAAATATATTGACTCTTATGGTTTTAAAACATACTGATTCTGTGGTTTGAGATTAGTGCTCAAAACTTAGCTTTTAAAGCTCTCTTGAAAATCATAATTTCGCTGCTTGCTTTATTTTATAATGCTATAACTCTTTTGTGATAATGAGCCCGAAGTCTGTTTGGAAAACTTATCTTCCTTACTTGTTTAAATGTGAAAACATTTCAAAAATCTGTTTAGGGATGCTTATTCCCCCTATACTTTTGAAGAAAAGGAATTCAACTTAACTCTTTACTTAGCTTGAAACTTGAGTCTTGAAACAACTCTTCAGAAAATACTTAGTTCCCTTATATTTCTTTAAATAATGAACTTCAACCCTTTGCTTAACTTGTACTTGAGCCTTAAAATAAAGTTAACATGTTTTTAAAAGACTCTTGGAAACTTTTAAAAACAAGTTTTGACTTGCTTCTTAACTTTTAGACTTGACTATTAACTTCTTTGACTTTGATCTTAACTTTCCTTGAATTGGATTATGGATTCAAGGTTCATGATCTCATGTTTATTGAATATTTCATGAAGTTTAGATGTACCTTAGAGTGATGAAATCAACTAGGAAATGTGGGTACATCACTTAGGAATTAATACAAAAATATGGGGAATGAATGGGTTCCATGGTGTCCAAAACTTACTATTTCAACTACGAAGCTTCTTCCAGATATCTCAATTTGCAAGATGTTACAATATCTCCCCCTTGGGAACATTTATCTTCGAATGAGATTACTTCTTACTAGGCTTATGGTGTAACATATTACATTTAGCTCATACATCCAACATCAAAATATAAACACAACATTCCAGTTTAATATCAATGCCAAGAAAACAATTAGTACCTTAATTTCGAACTTCTCCGGATTCGAAGAGATGTGGGTATCTTCTCTTCCTATCCTCTTTAGCTTCTCAAGTAGCTTCTCCACAAACTGATTTCTCTTCTTACAAAATCTCTAACACCCTTCATGGGTGAATTTTTAATGTAATTCAATCATCTACCATTGGTACACACAACCTACCTAGATATCTCAATACAGTACCTCCCCCTTGTTCAAAAGCCGTCACTTTTTATTCATGAACAAACTCCTAATCGTGCAGTCTATAAATCGCCTTTGATAACTCTTTCTTATCTTCCTCAAATGGGAGGTACTACCCATAAACAACCTTCTTTGCCTAAGATTAAGCTCTTTCTAACTAAACACATGCCGGAAACTCTTGTGATCGGTGAACTCTTCCCCAATAACACCATAAAATAATGGCGTCATTTTTTGAAGTAAATACTACAAAAACCAACTCTATAATAAATCATGGGTTGGGTAATTTTTCTCATAAAATTTTAACTTTCTAGAGGCATAGGCTATAACTTTTTCATTTTGTATCAACACACAACCCAAACAAACTCTAGATGCATCACAATACACCACAAAAAGATGAATACTTTCTGATAAAGACAAAACTTAGCAGTAGTTAACTTGTTTTTCAATTCCTGAAAGCTTTTCTCACAAACTTCAAACCATGAAACTTGACTGTCACCAAAGTTAATTGACCAAATAAAACCCTTCTCTAGAAAATCCTTCAACTACTCTTTTAAATCTATTGGTACCATTTTTTATGGCGGAAGATAGATAGGACGAGTATCTGGAATGATGTCTATGTTGAAGTATTGTTGTCTCTCAACTGGGACTCTGGGTAGATTATCAGGAAAAACTTTTGGAAACTCTTTTACTATAAGAACTGACTGAATGGGAGGTTTATTAATGCTTGAGTCATTTACTCGGACTAAGTGATAGACACGTACCTTGTAAAATAACTTCTTTTCCTTAAGGTACGAAGTGGAACGAACCATAGGCATTGTTTAACTGATTTTCCACTCTAAAATTGGTTCACTAGAAACTAAAACTTGACTACTTGAGTGTTGAAATCTATTAATGCATAATAAGCATGAAACCATTCATACCTAGAATAACATCAAACTCTACCATGTCTAACTAAAGTAAGTCATGATTGGTACTCTTTTGATTGATAGAGATAAGAAAATCACGATAGACTCTTTCCACTAGAATAGACTCTCCAACAGCTGTGGAAACACTGAAAGATTCACTAACTTGCTCAGTGTTAACATAAAAATTCATAGAAACATATAAAATATAACTCGCTCCTGGGTTTAGAAAAGCATAAACAGTAAAGTCAAAATTTGAATCATACCAGTGAAAACATCTAGTGAATCCTCTTGCTCCTGGTGATCGTTGATGACATGTAGGCGGTTTGTTCCTCTGCTGGTAACATTTCCTTGCTTGTATTTGGACACTCTTTGATGAAGTGACCCTCTTGTCCATACTTGAAGCAACTTGTTTGGCCATGATGATACTTTCTTGGGTGGGTTCTACCATACCTAGCACATGTAGGAGCCCAGTTACCTCCTTGCGTCTCATTACCTTGAGACTTGGCGCATCTAGATCTAAAGGGTTGTGAACTCCGACCATTATGCTCACCTTTGTTTCTGTTGGAAGGAAGAATTTGTACTACTCTTTTACTGTGTGAACTCATTGCCTTATGTCTTAGCCCTCTTATTCTTAAACCCTTCTCTATCCTTCAACTTATCCTCCTCAACTTGTTGCACATGGATCATTAGCCTTGCTATGTCCATATATTGTATCTACATTGCTGCCTTTACTTCCTTGCTTGGCTGAAGATACAATCAAGCAAAAAATAAGCTAATCTTCCTCCTCATCTTTACAACCATCTCCGGAGAATAGCTGGAAAGTTACTCAAATTTCAGATTGTACTCATCAACACTCATAGACTCCGGATTAAGGGTTAGAAAATCTCTAATATTTGCCTCTCACAGCTTAAAGGGAATGAAACGTCTCGTTAAAGCATTCTCAAACATAGCCCAACTCACTATTGGAGCATCCTCAGCCCTAATCCTTTTCCATTGGTCGAACCATAATCTAGAGATACCCTTTAGTTGGTATGCATCTAGTTCTACCCTATGAGAATCAACAACATGCAATATGCCAAAAAATTTGTGAAGTACTTCAAAAAAGTTCCATGGATCCTCTAAAACTCTTGGAACTGTGAAACTTGGTTGATTCAACCCTAAAAACTCACGAATCCTTGAGGTTTCAACCACTTCATATTTATTACCTCTCTGTCCAACTTGATAAGTCGCAATTTGACATAACATCGAGATAGTCTCAAAGAATTCAACATGGGTAACTTCTCCTTGAGGTTTCACTTCATGTGCATTCGGAAACTCTTGTTCCTTAACAATCCTTCTAGCTAAACCACCTCTGACTACTCTTCATGGAGGCATGATTCTCTTTAAACATGCGCAACCATGAATTAGAAGGAAACTTTTTAGAGATAAAACTCTAAGCATGAGAGGAATATGAAAGAAGTGAGGAATTCCTAAATGTTGTAGCCTCCTAATCATTGATGTGGCCTGATTCACATCGATGACTAAGACTTTACAAACACGGCTTCATAGACACCTAGGACTCTTGAACTCTGTTTTTGATACCAAGTTTGTAATTCCCCGAGCCAACACCTTGAACGTGTCCAGAACCCAATGACCATTACTGGTCTAGAGCGAACCATTGATCTGACTTACTTAACTCATCGGAAGACTCAACTCAAGAAATAACTTTGAAATAATACTTAGCCAAAATTGAAATTCAAGTCTAATAGTTTACAAGAGATATGAAAAGACTAAAGAAACTAACTCTATTTGTATTTGAATCTCAAATTAAATATGGATGTTGGTACAGGACACCCAGTCATCCTAACAACTAAAAACTGAAAGAGAATAACTAAATGGTAAATATGTCCTTCAAAATGAAGGACGGATCAAAAACTAAAAAACTAAGTATGAGTCGCTCACTGGGTCAACGTTGTGCCAAAAGCCGATCCTAGTTATTTGGGTCTGCATCATCATACGATGCAAGTCAACTCCCATCAGTACATCGAATGTACGAGTATGCGAGTTGGAATTCTAAACAACATCATTAGCTCGAAAAGGAGTATGAAGGAACACTTAACTTGAATCTACTAAACTCATCAATAACTAACTCATTTCATTATATAGCAGTATAAAGACATGTGCAATATAAAGAAAAGTTGTCAAAAACATGGTTTTCAACTCTGTATATTCAAAGATACAATTGACTCGGAGATGTATGTAAACATAAAAAATAAAATCTTATTTAAACTCATAATCTTAATGAAAGACATCGTGATTCCTCTCAAACTTTACTCGTGCGATGCATGAATAAAGTCCCATACCCCCATTCATACTAAGAATAACATCTTGAGGAACCATGCAGTTACTATTATAAGAGTTTCTCTAACCGACAACTATTACTTAATAGTTATAGTGATGATACAATGTTTTACAGCACAGTTCCAAGGAACATCCTAAACTTGCCAGAGTATAGGACCTGAATTGCTTAATGGATCCACTAGTAAACTGTCAAAAGAATTCATCTAAAAAGTATGACCCTTTTCTACGCATGATGACTACATGGTTTTCATAAAGACATGAGTTAATCCGGAACGCGCATCCCCACATTGGTTCTTAATACTACTCACAAAAATATATTGGCTCTAATTTTTTTTAAAACATACTGATTCTGTGGTTTGAGATTAGTGCTCAAAACTTAGCTTTAAAACTCTCTTGGAAATCATAGTTTCCCTGCTTGGCCCGAAGGCTCTGGAAAATCTAGCTTCCTTACTTGTTTAAATGTGAAAACATTTCAAAAATTTCTTTGGGGAGGCTTAGTCCCCCTGTACTTTTGAAGAAAAGAACTTCAACATAACTCTTTACTCTTTACATAGCTTGAAACTTGAGTTTTGAAACAACTGTTCAGAAAATACTTAGTTCCCTTATATTTCTTTAAAAGATGAACTTCAAACCTTTTCTTAGCTTGTAACTTGAGCCTCAAAACAAAGTTAACATGTTTTTTTAAGATACTTGGAAAAATCTAAAAACATGCTTCGACTTGCTTCTTAACTTTTAGACTTGACTCTTAACTTCTTTGATATTGATTTTAACTTTCCTTGAATTGGATTATTATTTCAAGGTTTATGATCTCATGTTTATTGATTATTTTGTGATGTCCAGAAGTAACTTAGAGTGTTGGAATCAACTAGAAAATGTGGGTACATCACTTAGGAATTAGTACGAAAAGATAGGGAATGAATGGGGTAACCTGGCATCCTTGGCGGTCTAAGAGGCGTTGGGCGCCAGGCCCCAAAGTTCAAGAGGCCAAATTGGGTATCTCTGGAAGGCACCTCCCCAAGGCCCTATGGACGGAGACTGTCCTGTGGGTCTAGGGGAGGTGCGGTGCCCCAAGGCCATATAGACGTGCGTTTCGACTTATCTTTTCCATTTTTCACCTCTAAACCTTCTAAACATCTACGGAGCTCAACCCAATCACTTAGGATCACAAATAATCTCAAAACCCAATATATTAGACCCAAAAAAAATCCAGAAACATGAGTCCAATCAAGTAAAACATACTACAACTTCAACTAACAAGAATTTAACAATTGTTCTTCAACAATTTCAATGTTCATCATTCAATCTATTCATACTTCTCTGAATTAAACAAATTGGTGTATGGGTGAACTAAAAAACACCAAAAATCTCACATACCTTTTTATGGATCACCTCCAACGAATTCAACAAGCGAACTTGGACGATGTTGAACGTTCTTGCTTCCTTTTCTCTTTTCTCCTCTTTTCTTCTTTTCTTTTCTCTTCTGTCAAAACCCTATCTTGTTTTCTAAAAACGTTAACTGAATAAAATAAATTTAAACCCCAATTTATTACCGAAAAAAGAATTAAAATGATTAGATAAGCAAAAGACAATTTTGCCCTTCCCAAATTCGGATTGGACTATCCTTAATCTAACATCCCAACTTTTGAAAGGCATAATTCACTTATACAAGATCAAAATTGAAAAAACTCAGCAGATTGGAAATATATTTCCAAGGGATTTTCAATCATATCAAGAACTACTTCTAACTCATCCTGATCTAGAAGTTATGGCAGTTTGAAGTTGACCAAAAACTTGATTTTTCCTAAGTTAAGAAAATTTCTTGATTTTAACTCTTCCAAAAACTTACTATTTTAACTACTAAGATTCTTCTTAGTTATTCGATTTGAAAGATGTTACAACCACATTCATGTATTCTAACAGTTTGGCTTTGGGTTCCGCTAGAGGATCAACTAAGTGATGAAACATGCGAATTGTGGTATTGATTCTTATGATAGTATTGAATATGTTGATATTTATGATCGTATTATAATTTTGTAATGGCTTGTTTATGTTATACTAGTAGAATAGCCTACCAGTATTCGGTAGTTGTGTACTCATTTTGCACTTGCTCTTATTTTTGTTGGGTACAGGGCATCTTCATGCGACTATTTACAGACTTCTCTTAGGATATCAGTGATCTCTTCGAGTTCAAGGATGAGCCATATTGTTCGGGCTGAGAATGAATTCTTTTTAGTCTATGTCTACCATTTTTGGATCTAGACCTTGTTTTAGTTAGTGAGATAGTACACTAGAATTTCTTGTTAAAATTGGTTATCGTTTCTAGTTTCAGTACATTAACTTTCAGGTTCTAGGGTATCTTCTGCATTGTAAGTTAGTTATTAGATCTGTATTTAAGACTGAAACATTGTCTTTAGTTATTTAACTTGCTTTCGTTATATAAATGTCTTAGTTCATTTGATTATTTCTTTAGTTGGTTTCTAGTAGTGGTTCTCCCACCAAGTTTTAGTGAGGGTGCCAATCACACCGTCTGGGTCGTGACAAAGTTGGTATCAAAGCCTAGGTTTGTTGATATTGATGTGCCAGAATGAGTCTAATAGAGTCTTGGCGAAACGGTACATGAACACCTTTACTTTTCTTCGAGAGGCTATAAGACTTCAGGTGATATCCATTTTCTATTGTCTCCTTGTGCTATGACTTTATTCCAATTAATATCTAACTTTTTTCACTCTTCTATCCACAGATGGTTAATACTAGGTATAACAATGTTAGGCCCGTAGCTCTTGTTAATGCTTCAATCGAGGAACCCACAGCGAGAGATCACGATCGGGTCAAAGGTAGAGGAAGAGTTAGGGGTAGAGGTCGTGGGAGAGTGTGCCTGTTTTGAAGGAGGTACCAAATGACCATGTTTCGGTAAATGAGAACCCTCCAGCACATGAGGAGATGATAGAATAAAATGAGTACGTTGAGAATGTTGAAGAGGTAGAACAAAATAAAGAAGAGCAAGCTGAACACGTAGGAATCCATCCCATTGATCTGGTGTTAGCTCAACATATCATGTCCTTTTTGAAAGGGTTGGCTGGTTCGGGGATGATTCCACCTACTCAAGCACCCCCCCCCTCCCGAATCCCCCTGTTACTACCAATATGCCCAAGCCTGTTGGGGAGGGAGGCAACAATGCTTTTTTCTGTCCATTGTTGGAATCAATGATGACCACTAATGATCATGATATGTTGAACAAGTTCTTGAAGCTCAAGACCCCCTATATTTCTTAGTTCGGAGACAAAAGACACTTATGAGTTCATATTGAATTTTTATGAGAGGTTGCATATGTTAAGTATCAATCACTAACATTTGTTTAAGTTCGTTCCCTTTTAACTTCATGGTCAGGCCAAGCAATGGTGGAGAGATTATATTGAATGCAGAGACTCTACATTACCTCCACTTACTTGGACCCAATTTCATATCTTATTCTTATATGTGCCTAGGACTTTGAGAGATCGCAAGAAGGATAAGTTCATGGCACTAGAGCAAGATAGTATATTTGTGGCTGCTTATAAATCCAAGTTCCACGTTTTATATAGATATGTTAAACAATTGGTTACAATGAAAGAGTAGAGGATCCGATTTTTCATTAAAGGTTTGGATTCTAAGTACAGGTGTTATCTGTTCCCATGACTTCTGCAGGAAGGAGTTTTAATGAAGTGACCGATTATTCAAGAAAGTTGAGGGGGTGAAGGGAGATGGTTAACCTAAGGTGTAGCTAAGAGGGACAAGAATTCTAGAAAGTTTCAAGGCTCATATGCTAGAGGATCTCGTCGACCTAAAATTTCGGCCAAGACAATTAATTCCGACAATCCTGCCTCTAGGTAACTATTCAAGAACTCTTTCTAATAATTTTTCAGCTTACCAGAGTGTTGGCATGTGGTGGGCAACATACAATCTGGATGCCGCAACTTTTTAGTTGTGGGGAACTTGGACACATGAGGAGGAACTTCCCACAGTCGCATCTACTTGAGTTCGAAGAAAAACCTTCTAGATTGCAGGAAATGTGAATAATTGTAGGGCACTTCAACAAGTAGGACAAGGATGAAATTAGAGAGGCTGTGGAGGTAGAGTAAATGGTGACGGAGGTAGAGGAAATGTGAAACCAGGCAGGGAGGTACCTCGAGTTGATGATAGATCTCAATATTATGCCTTCCCGAGCAAGAATGAGGTAGAGGTGTCTGATGTAGTGATTATAGTTACTATTATTGTGTGCGATCGTATGACTATTGTATTATTTGATCCGGGTTCCACCTATTCTTATGTGTTTGTGAGATTCACCTCTGATTTTGAGATGTTATTGTGATATTATTTTTGACCCTATATGTGTTTGGGGTTGGCGAGTGAGCCATAGTCACCCATGTTTATCATGCTTGCCCTATTTTGTTCATGAGATTTCATACTTTGGACGATTTGGTGATTTTGGATATAGATGACTACGAATAATCTTTGACATGACTTGCATTTCTCCCCATTATGTTGTTCTTAATTGTAATACTAAGTCTATGACTTATAAAATTCCGTGAAGTGAAAAATTAGAGTGGGAAGGGGTGTACAAGACTAAGCAAGTTAAGATAATATCCTCCATCCGGGATAGTAAATTAGTAAAGCAAGGTTGTTTAGCATATTTATCTCATGTTAGGAATGTTGATATTGAAGCTCTATCCATTGGGTCTATTCCGGTGGTGTCCAAATTTAAAGAAGTTTTCCCAAACGATTTGTCTGGCATGCCTTCGGATAGAGACAAAGATTTTTGTATTGACTTAGAACCTTGTACGCGCCCCATTTATATTCCTCCATATCATATGGTTCCATGGAGTTGAGAGGGCTTAAGGCTCAAATTCAATAGCTTCTTGATAAGGGTTTTATTCGTCCTTGTGCTTCCCCGTGGGGTTCACCAGTTTTGTTTGTTAAGAAGAAGGATGGTAGCATGAGGATGTGCATAGATTACCGACAATTGAATAAGCTAAATACATGGAATAGGTACCTCTTGCCTAGTATAGATGATCTTTTTGACCAATTACAAAGTGAAACGGTCTTTTCTAAGATTGATTTAAGATTCAGGCTCCACCAATTAAAGATTAGGCTCGAAGATATACCCAAGACAGTGTTTAGGACCCCTTGTGGGCACTATGAATTTTTTATTATGTCATTTGGGTTGTAAAATGCGCCTGTAGTTCTCATGAGATTGATGAATGTATTAATCAAGCCCTTTCTTGACTCTATTGTGATAGTCTTTATCGATGATATTTTAGTATATTTGAAAAGTGCAGAAGAGCATGCTAACCATCTTTGTTTTGTTATTGGCATCCTTGGAAACTAAAAGTCACATAAAAAATTTTCAAGTGTGAATTTTTGTTGAAGTCCATTGCATTTTGGGGCATGTGATGACAAAATAAGGGGTAAGGGCAAATCCTTAAAAGGTTGAAGCGGTTGAGAATTGGGTACGACCTAGTTCGGTGATAGAAGTTAGGAGTTTTGTGGGACTTGTTAGTTACTATCGTCATTCTGTTAATAATTTTGCTTCAATTTCTACGCATTTTGTGAATGTACTGAAAAATGTGAAGAGATCTTCCAAAAGCTTAAGACTCTTTTGACTACCGTGCCCATTCTAGCATTACCAATTGATAGTAAGGACTTTGTTGTTTATTGTGAATCTACACATTCTGGATTGGGTGATGTGTTAATGCAACAAAAAAATGTCATAGCTTATGCCTCACGTCAATTGAAGGTACACGAGAGGAATTATTCCACTCATGATTTAAAGTTGGTAGCGGTATGATTTTCTTGTAAAATTTGGCGACATTATTTGTATGGACTTAAGTGTGAGATATTTACTGATCATCGTAGATTGCAACATATATTCACCCAAAAGGATTTGAATTTGTGACAGTGAAGATGGATGGAATTACGCAAGGATTATGATGTGACTATCCAATACCATCCAGGTATTCCCATCTTTCCTCTATAAGTTACCTTATATGAGTATGTTGGTACCCTTGCATAATATGTACATTCCATGTACTGATGTATACCTTTCTCTGCATTGCATCCTTTTATGATGTAGCGGTTGGTGTACTTAGATTCGTGGATACTAAGGTTGCAAAACTCTTAGTGAGCTTTTGGTGACCCCTCTTCATTTGGGAACCCCGCTAATTTAGACTATTAATTTTTTCCCTTATGTTATCTTTTTTTGAGGTAACTAGGGGTCATGTTCCAACAAACATATATTTTCATTCTGAAGTATTAAAGGATTTATCAATAAATTACTCATTTAATTTAGTCTAATGAAGCTTATTGAATTATTTAATAAGCATATGCTTTATTTTTCACAATAGTTTATATGATATATATGTTATCTTAAGTCAAGAATTATCCCAGGATCATTCGTGGTCCAAAGTACCATGTCTCGGCAGGGTTGTAGACTCAGATCATTACTAACTTTTTAGTAGGGCCCTATGTTCAAGTAACTTAGGATGTCTGAAAAGTCACATCTAGTAGAGTCTTTTTTTATCTGTATGAAGCGCATCAAATTTATAAGGAGGAGGCTACGAGATTCTTAGGAAATACTTTTATTTATTTCATACTCTAGATACTACAATAGATTTATCCCCTAAACACATATTTAGACCTGTGTATTGATCTAATTCCTCCAACTATGCCTCATCAAAATAATGTATCATTATCCTTATGAAACATGAGTTTGAGCTGAACGTAAGATGTGCTCCAAATTTTTTTCTTTAAACCTTATTTCAGATGATACCCTTTAAAAAAGAAGTATGTTTTAGTGGTATTGGGTAGAATTTTCACCCGAAAGATAGTGTGATTTGTGATATTATGAGCCACTAGTAGTAGAAGTGCCTATAATTAAAAGTATACATCTGTAAGATAATTAGTGTACTATTTTATGAGGTGGGTGTTAGTTGTTGATTAAAGTGTGTAGTTGCATTCATGCATCCAGTAAGTTATTAATGGGTAGTTCTCCCTTATGTCTTGACTAAGGAGTATCAAATTTTTGCGGCTTTCATGATAGAAGGTAGAAGAATAATTACTAGTTAGGATGAGTTAAAGTATATTTTAACCAGAAATATCTTTATGATAATATGTCATTGTGTTTGTAATGACCTAGTATATGTGTTGAATACAAAAACAAAGTATTTATTAGGTGATAGATCTAAGATAGGCTTATAATTATTTGGAGGGAGAGCCTTGTAATATTCAAAGGCTTATAGAACTGATTAGGAAAGGATGCATAGTAAATTGATAAATAGTACTTAAGTTGTGAAAATAATGTGACGCAAACTTGTAAATAGGTATACTGGGAGTTAAGAATAAGAATTGACTACTTCACACGAGGTCTTATGTCACAACCGGGGAGAACCCCCCTCGAAGTAACCACTGTCGTCGTTCTCGAAGAGGACTAAGACTAACATCTTAGCATTTGTCATTACATTTCATAGGTTAAATTGCGAAAAATTTAAAACTTTTAACTACTTGTACATTGAGGTTTACATAGACTTCCCACATACACATAATATATACATAGGGAGTTTACATAGACTCCTCGTAATACAATCACTACATAGGCTTCTACTTTTATTTCAAGTACATAATATAGTAATATAGATTCATAAGAAGTCTAGAATACGTCTCATATTAAACCATCTAAAATGATTACAACATTGGGCGTAGTCCATATTTCATACAGTAAAATCCACATAAAAGGAATGAACAAAAGTGTCTCTAAGACTTAAAAATATCCAATAGCAAGATAGTGGAATCGTCCTCGGGAAGTGAGGACCTACCGGACTTGGATAATGAGAATCCAAGTCTTCTTCAATGGCCTTCTAGAAACTCAACGATAATAACCTACATTTTGTAGTAAACATAGAAACATGGGTTAGTGTGTCACTTGTACTAACTATAGGCATATACACATAAAAAATTTGAAACATGCATGAAGAAGGATAATTTATTTAGAAAACATGTTAAGCATTATAAAGCTTTTAATGCATATACAAGAAACCATATAAGCTAATAGCCACATATTCATTAAGACAAGATCATATCAATAACAAGACAAACATCATCAAGTATAAGCAAGTCAACATGCACAGTAGTATCCTTAACATTACATTACCTATAAGACCCTTACGCATAACCCAACATCAAGTCTATATGTGCAATGATCAAGCAAAGCCCCATGACCTTACTCAATCAAGCAAACCGAATGAAAGATCATAATCAATGTCTAACTTCACATAATGTAGCATCATGAGTAGATATCATCATAATTAGTAATATAGACCAATATCATATTCATCAATAATCATCATCAAGCAAGAACATCATTATATAAATTCAACATCATACATTTCATAATATCATACATAAGAACAACCTCCTAGGACTCCCCTTAGAGTCAACTTGTGCAATGTCTAGGTAAAGTCTCATACCACTACTTATACTAAGTCGAACCCTTAAGGCATCCTAGATAGTGTTCACCTTGTTACTTCATTTTTATTTCAGGAATACTTGCCTTAACCGACATAGACCACAAGATATAAATGTGGAATCTGATGTCATGAAACCCTACACCGAAAGAAGGTGTACTACTTGACAAGGTAGTACCAAAACATTAATATAACATTCTATGTGGATCAACTAGCTAGTATCCCTATGGGGGCAACATAGTTCAAGAACTAGGAGATATACTTGGGACCCTCTTTATGCACATTGCATTATAGCCTCCAATATAATGAATACAATAGCTAATCTACCTTCACACATTGGGAAGGGACACTCCTTACTATAAGTTCACTCGGTATTAATCTAGATTCCCTTTTTCAAATGTCTTTAAGCCTTTATTAATCATCATAACTTCGCATAGGACATAAAAGACTAAACCGTTGTATATCATAGTCATTTAGCTCATTAGGAATTGCATAATAATGTCCTTTTAATGCAACCCTCATATGTGAGATTAGCACATCATCATCATTATGTCATAATGAGGACCATAGGCAATTCATAACCAACCTTATATCATTACATCTTAAGCATAATCTCACAATCACATAGTCAAGACATTTCAATTCATCATCATATCAACACCTATGTAATTCAATCACAAGACATGTTTCAATTGAACTTCATCACCAAGTAAAAGTCATCACAATTGAAGTAAAGGTTTAAGATCACAAAGTCTTACCAATTATCCTTCAAAAGACATCATCATTGGTCTTTCCCTCAACCAATCCAATTTCATCCATAAATAGGTGTAATAAAATCATAAAATAGTAATTAACACAAGAATTAGTTCAATTGCATCATCATTATCCAAGTTAACATCAATTCATCACTTAGGGTTAGGGGAAATAGGGTTCATCATAAATTAATCAACAAATTGATCCAACTCCAATAACACATCATCCTAGGCAGTCCATGAATCAATTAGAGTAGATAAAACCAGTCTAACAATCAATACATTCATCAATTCATAAATAAGATCTATGAATTGGAGAAATTGGGGAAAGGGACATGATCCATATGAAATTTCCGTAATTAACATCAATTAATAAATAATCTACACTTAATTGGCCGTGGGTAATCATAATTAGTCATAATCAATCACCAATTTCAAGTTTAGAAGAAGACCCGTTAGAAGAGAAAAACTCATTGGAATTTGGTGATTTAGAAATATTCTTTGAAAGGACCTCTTAGTGAAACGAATCTCAAGTGTGAAGAACTTATACCTTAATGAAGTTTAATCCACAAAATTTGAGGATAAAAGTTGAGAACTTGGTCTTCTTCTCCAAGCTTCCTTGATCCTTCAATGGTACATGAATAGAGAGAGAAAGTTCAGAGAGGTGAGAGCTTTTGGGTTTTTGATTTGGGGATTTCATTTGGATTAGTGAAAAATGACTTAACACTGACCCTTAGTCAATATATAGTCACCCCCTAAATTAATCAAAATACCCCTCACTTAATTGGGTCATTTTGTGAAGTCAAACTGACAAAAATACGACAGTAACTAATTTGGGAAGTGGTTTTGCGTCGCCAGGATAATTTCCCATTTTTATTTTTGAAATCCGGATTGAGGCGGTGGACCTCGTGGAGATCCTGTTTCGTGAGGTAAATTTTTTCCTTCTGGTGTTTGATGCGCGATGCGCAGCAGCCTCCACTTTTTTTGGCTGCACGCAGGGTGCTTTGGCAGCCTGCTTGCCCATGTTCTGGTCCTCCTCAAGGACCCTTCGCTTGTTCCTTGGTGATTTGTTACTGGATGTTTGGACCGTGTATAATATATTTTACCTATTAAAAGTCTTATTATAAGATTTAGACTCCATATGATACTACCAAACCTTCACACAACATAGAGATGTCAACTAGTTCAATTTCTCTAGTTTCGGGACGTCATGGATGTTTCTTGACGCCTTGACTCTAAAACTTCCTAAATGGTTTATAAACATTATTTTAGTCTTTGAAACAGTTTTTAAAGAATAATTCATCATGTGAGGCTGTAATTTAGGTCATGGACTTTCAGAGTGTTACAGTATCCCCCCATAGGAACATTCGTCCCCGAATGACACTTAAATCTTTTGTAGGGAAATGTTAGACTCAATCCTAGAAACATAACCAACAATATGAATATAATAATCATTATTCATATCTCAAATCAACATATCAACATGGAATTTATACCTACCAACTCGAAACATCAATTACTTCATGTAAGAGCTCAACATCACAACATGAGGAATTTTCCTTCTCAACTCCCACGTGAGCTCATTAACACATAAAGAGTCACTTATGCCAAAAACTCATTTCAAAGAACATCAACATGCTCAATATCATTTCATAAAGGCAACAACATATCAAATACAAAAATAAGTGCAAATCAAGCAAATGAGCATTTTTCCATAAAAAATATTTTAACATAGACTTTTATCATAACTATGCATATTTTTGCAAAACAAGACAAATTCAAATTATCCTTTAATTTCATTATTAGGAGAGAAAAAAAACCTTAGTTATCAAAGAGACGAGGATAACGGGACTTCATGCTGGTCTCAACCTCTTTTGTTGCTCCCTCAACTAGGTGGTTTCTCCATAACACCTTTACGGAGGCCACCTCTTTGTTCCTCAACTTCTTCACTTGTCTACAAAGGATTTCAACCGTAACCTCCTCATAGGAAAGGTTCTCATCCACACCTAGACCTTCAATAAGAAGTATGGATTCAGTGTTACCAATGCACTTCTTAAGGATGGATACGTGGAAAACAAGGTGAAACGAAGCTAGCTCATTAGGTAATCTCAACTCATATGCAACCTTGCCAACCCTTTGCAAAATTTCATAGGGACCCACATAACGGGACTTAACTTTCCCTTCTTGCAAAATTTCACCAGCCCTTTCATAGGGGAAACTTTCAAATACACTTTATCACCTTCTTCAAATTCTAATTATCTTCTCCGATTATCGGCATAAGACTTTTACCGGCTACAGGCTGTTTGCAATCGATTCCTTATGAAATGAACTTTATCCAAGGTCTTATAGATCAAGTTGGGACAAAGAAGTGAAGACTCACAAACTTCAAACCATCCAATCGTAGATCTACATCTCCTACCATAACAAGATTCAAAAGGAGTCATGGCTATAGACGAATGATAACTATTGTTATAAGAAACTCCACCAAAGGAAAGTGCTTATCTCAACTTTTTTTGAAATCTATCACACAAGTTCTAAGCATATACTCAAGAGTTGAATAGAACGCTCCACTTGATCATCCGTTTGAGGATGAAAAGTGGTGCTCAACTTCACTCTTGTACCCAACCCTTTTTGAATAAATCTCCAAAATTTAGATGTGAACTGTGCGCCATATACGATATGATGGATAACGGAATACCATGTAGACTCACAATCTCATCTATATAGATCTTGCCATTATAATCAGCTGAGTATGTAGACTTAATGGAAATAAAATGATCAAACTTTGTGATTATATCCACCACCACTTCTATAGAGTCATTTTGCTTTTGAGTCCCAGGAAATCCCATTATAAATTCCATATTAATGTCTTCCCACTTCCAAGTATAAACATGGATTTATTGAAGTAAGTCACTCGGCTTCGGCTTCCACTTGTTGACAATTTGGACACTTAGCAACAAATTCCGCTATGTCCATTTTGAAGACATCCCACCAAAACACTTCTTTAAGGTCATGATACATCTTAGTAGAATCCGGATGAATTGAATAACAAGAACCATGAATTGGGCACACACAACATCCTTTGGTATCTCAAAACACCATCCCCCTATTGAGAATGACTCACTAAGCTTACCAAGAACCGATTCCTTTAACTCCATGAATGATGGATCAAGGTGTTGCTTAGACTTTACCTCAACCACCAAAGACGGCTATGAATTATGATGGACCATAAAACCACCATTAGTAGAATCCTCCAATCAAATACCCAAAAGAGCCAACCTATGAACATCCTTCACTATGTATTTATTGCTCTCTTCAACATGATACACACTACCCATGGTCATACGACTTAGAGCATCCACAACCATATTGGCTTTACGGGGGTGGTAGAGAACACTCATGTCGTAATCTTTCAACAATTCTAACCACCTTCATTGTCGGAGATTCAACTCTTTTTGAATAAACAAATATTGAAGACTTTTATAGTCGGTATACACATCAACATGAACACCATATAGGTAATACCTGCATATTTCCAAGGAAAACACCACGGCCGCTAACTCAAGACCATGAGTTAGGTAGTTCTTCTCATGACCCTCAAAATTTCCTAGAAGCATATGCTATAATGCTCCTGTGTTGCATAAAGACGCAACGTAATCCCACTTAGGAGGCATCAAAATATTCAACGAAACCCTTAGTACCCTCTGGTAGAGTAAACATCAGAGCGGTGGTTAGCCTATCTTTCAAGGTTTGAAAGCTTCTTTCACAAGCCTCCGACCACTCAAATTTCATATTCTTTTGGGTCAAAGTAGTTAAAGGAGATGCAATGGATGAAAAAACATCCACAAACCTCCTATAGTACCCGAGTAGACCCAGGAAACTTCTTATGTCCATTGGAGCCAAAGGTCTAGGCCAATTCCTAACCGCCTCGGTCTTCTTTAGATCAACCTCTACACCCTCACGAGAGATGACATGACCAAGAAACGCCACTGACCTTAACCAAAACTCATATTTCCTATACTTAGAAAATAATTGGTGTTCCTTAAAGACTTGTAACACCACCCTCAAATGACCCATATGATCACCCTCATTCTTCGAATACACCAAAATGTCATCTATGAAGACAATCACAAAGGCATCTACGTAGTTTCAAAACACCCGATTCATTAGGTCCATAAATTTTGCCGAGGAATTAGCCAATCCAAATGACATCACCTTATGTTCATAATGACCATATCTTGTTTGAAAGTCCATTTTGGGAAAATCTTTATCTATCACCCTAAGTTGGTGATTTCCGAACCTTAAGTCAATTTTTGAAAAGTAACTTGCCCTTTGGAGTTGATCAAACAAGTCATTAATCTGAGGGAGAGCATACTTATTCTTAATTGTCACTTTGTTAAGTTGTCGGTAATCGATACATATCCTAAGGGACCCATCCTTCTTCTTCACAAATAGAACTGGGGTACCCAATGGGAAAATACTAGGTTGAATGAAGCCTTTGTCTAGTAAATCCTTGAGTTGAGACTTCAACTCTTTCAATTCGGCCAGATCAATCTGATAAGAAGAAATTGATATGGGATTCGTATCTGGTAGCAATTCAATACCAAAATCAATTTCCCATTCGGGAGGAATTCCAGGAAGATCATTAGGAAAGACCTCAAGAAATTCCCTCACTACGGGGACTAACTAAATGGGAGAAAATTCGGAGTCTAAATATTTGAATCTTATAATATGGTACAGACACCCTTTAGAGATCATATTACAATCATTTAGACAAGAAATGATACGAACTCTAGGAATGGAACTTCCCCCCTTCCTCTCAACGACGGGTTCATTAGGAAAATTAAACTTGACAACTTTTGTCCTACAGTCAATGGAAGAAAAACAAACATGAAACTATTCCATACCCAAAATAACATCAAAATCAACAAAATAGAGTTCTACTAATTTAACATGAGTAACTCTATCGGGCAACATTATAGGAAAATTTCTAAATACCCTTTTTGCAGCCATTGACTCACGTATAGGGGTTGTCACCATGAAAGGTTCATTCAATATATCGGAAAAAAATATCAAACTTTTTAGCTACCATAACAAATAACAAGGTAGCACCTGGATCAAGTAAAGCATAAACATTTAAAGAGAAGACTTGTAACATACCGGTCACCACATCGGGAGAACTATTTTATTCACCACTAGAACGGAGATCATAAAAGCGATTTTTTTCGGAGAATCAACCTTTGAACCACTTGCTTGTCCACTACTCTTGTCTTGACCCTTCACATTAGGAAATCTCTAACCTTGTGACCACTTTAACCACATACGAAACAATTCTCCGTCCTTACTAGGAACTCACCCCAATGTTTCTTGCCACACTTTCCATAAGTTCGTTTCTTTCTTGGCGAAGTAGTAGCTACTACCTTTTGAGACTTAGGTTTAGGAACCCTATCATCACGAGCCTTAGGTAACTTATAAGGAACTTTATTAGAGAACCACTTCTTAAATATAGGCTTATATTGAATTTCCAATCTCCCCTTTAAAGAACCACTTTCAAAATGCTTCGCCCTCTTGGCCTCTCTATTCTTCCTCCTATACATACTTCCACTTATTGAGCATGAACCATTAGATGAGAAATATTCATATTTTCATGTAGCATAGACTAACGACATTCTTACACCAATTCATCGGACACTCCCGTAAGAAAACAGCTCATATCATCCCTTGGGTGGATATGGAGCATACTTAGAAAATTTTGTAAGCTTTAAGAAGTAGACAAGTACACTCATACCTCCTTGACGAAGGTTGATGAATTCTTCCACCATAGCTTCCATCAACTCTCTAGGAAAGAACCGATCAAGAAAATCCCTCTTGAAAATCTCCCAAGTCGCCGGATCACCTTCTAGAACCCTATTATCTCTCCATTGGGTGTACCAAGTTTGAGCCACATCTTTGAGTTGATAGGCGTCTAACTCGTCCTTTTCACCCGTAGTCACACCCATAGAAAATAGGATCTTATAGACCTCATCTAGGAAATCTTGAGGGTCTTCATCCTCTTTTGAACCGTATAACAAAGGAGGGTTCATCCTAGTAAAGTTTCTCAAACGAGATGCCATAGTGTTAGCATGTTTAGGCACACGGAGTCCAACCTCCCGATTCACTTGGGTCGTTATGACTTGGACTAGAAAAGTGACGATATTAGCTTGTGAAGTCATGGGTTATTGAGAAAATCTTCCCTTATATCTTCATCAGTCATCAGTGGAGGAACAACTGAATTTCGATTACCCATAGAAACTTCTTCAAGTGGAGGGACTTGATTGTCTTGCGGAGGAGCTTGGTTGTCTCGAGCCCCGGGATTAGCAATCCCTTCCTCGGCCCTTTGTGCAGATGCTGTTCGATTATTCATACCTATAACCACAATAAAAGTCTTAGGTGAAATAATACATAAAGTAGGCTCTAGAGGCACGATATAGGAATACAAAAAATGAGAATTTCCTAAGCATCACTACACAAGAACAACCTCTTAAGACTCCCCTTAGATTCAACTTGTGCAATGTCTAGGTAGAGTCTCATACCCCTACCCATACTAAGTCAAACCCCTTAAGTCATCCTACTTAGTGTTCACCTTGTACTTCATTTTTCTTTTGGGAACACTTGCCTTAATTGACATAGACCACAAGAGCTAAATGTAGAATCCGTTGTCCTGAAACCCTACGCCGAAAGAAGGTGAACTACTTGTCAAGGTAGTACAAAAACATGAACATAACATTCTAGGTAAATCCACTAGCTAGTATTCATATGGGGTAACATAGTTTAAGAAATATGAGATATACTTGGGGCCCTCTTTATGCACATTGCATTATAGTCTCCAATCTCATGAGTATAGTGAACCTACCTTCCCACATTGAGAAAGGACACTCCTCACTACTAGTTCACTTGGTGCTAAGCTAGAGTCCCTTTTTGATTTGTCTTTAGGCCTTTATTAATCATCATAACTTAGTATAGGCCATAAAAGATTAACCCCTTGTATATCATAGTCATTTAGCTCATTAGGAATTGCATGAGAATGTCCTTTCAATGAAACTCTGATATGTGAGATTAGCACATCATAATCATCATGTCATAATAAGGTACATAGGAAATTCATAACCAACCTTATATTATTACATCTTAATAATAATCTCACAATTACATAATCAAGACATTTCAATTCATCATCATACCAACACCTATCTAATTCAATCACAAGACATGCTTCAATTGAACTTCATCACAAAGTAAAAGTCATCACAATTGAAGTAAAGTTTTAAGATCACAAAGTCTTACCAATTCTCTTTCAAAAGCGATCATCATTGGTCTTACCCTCATACAATCCAATTTCATCCATCAATAGGTGTAATAACATCATGCAATAGTAATTAACACAAGAATTAGGTCAATCATTATCCAAGTTAACATCAATCCATAACCTAGGGTTAGGGGAAATAGGGTTAGTCATGAATTCATCAAGAAATTGATCCATTCCCAACAAAATATCATCCTAGTCAGTCCATGAATGAATTAGGGTAGATAAAACAAGTCTAACAATCAATACATTCCTCTATTCCTATCAATTCATAAACAAGATTTAAGAATTGGGGAAATTGGGGAAAGGGACATGATCCATACGAAATTTCCTTAATTAACATCAATTACTCAACAATCTACACTCAATTATCCATGGCTGATCACAATTGGTCATAATCAATCATCAATTTCAAGTTTAGAAGAAAACCCGTAAGAAGAGTAAAACTCATTGGAATTGGGTGATTTAGAAATCAACTTTGAAAGGACCTCTTGGTAAAGGAATACCAAGAGTGAAGAACTCATACCTTAATGAATCTTACTCCACAAAATTTGAGAAGAAAAGTTGAGAACTTTGTATTCTTCTCCAAGTTTCCTTGATCCTTCAATGGTGGATGAATAGAGAGAGAAAGTAGAGAGATGTGAGAGCTTTTGGGTTTTGATTTAGGGATTTCATTTGGATGAGTGAATGACTTAAAACAGACCCTTATTCAATAGATATTTACTTCCTAAATTATCCAAAAGACTCCTCTCTTAATTGGGTCTTTCTGTGAAGTCAAATTGACTAAAATACGACACTAGCGAATCTGGGAAGTGGTTGCGCGTCACGAGGCTAATTTCCCATTTTATTTTTAAAATATGGGTTGAGGATGTGGACCTCGTGGAGACCCCATGCCGCGAGGAAACTTTTTGGCCTCCTCGTTTTGGCTGCGCGACGCGCAAAAGCCTCCACTTTCTTTGCTGCGCTTAGGCTGCTTTGGCAGCCTGCTTGCCCATGTTCGGGTCCTCCTCAAGGACCCTCCGTGTGGTCCTTGGGAATTCGTTTCTGGACGTTTCGACCCTACATACTATATTTTACCTATTTAAAATATTTTTACAAGTTTTAGACTCGATATGATACTCCCAAACCTTCACACAACATAGAGATGTCAACTAGTTCAATTTCACTACTTTCCGGACGTAATGGAGGTTTCTTGACGCGTTGAATCTAAAAATTCCTAAATGGTTTATAAACATTAGTTTGGGATTATAAACAATGTTTTAAAGCCTAGTTCATCATGTGAGACTCTAACTTAGGTCATGGACTTTCGGAGTGTTACATTAGTGGGTAAGTATTCTTAATTTTGTCTAGTGATCGTAAGTTACTATAGTACGTGAGAAATTATATTGATATTAGTGGATCCACATAGTTATGATATGGTCCTATACTCTGAGTAGGTATATGACAACCCTCCCGACTGGATTAGCTGTTGGACATCATAAGCTCATATGGTGTATGTCGGCTATATCTAGTTAGACATCTTTTTGTGATATGCTTTAAGTCTATATGGTTCATTTTAAATATTATATGCTATGTACATGATTATGAAAGGGTACTGATTTAGAATAAAAAATGTGTATGCTTTTGAAACAAGGTCTTAGAACTAATATTATTCATGGATTTCAATTGTTTCTTTTCAGTCCATTTATTACAATTATGACTAAACTTTTTAGAATATATATTTCATTTTTTTCTCTATATGTTATTATTTATTACGATTATGACTAAACTTTTTAGAATATATATTCCATTGTATCCTCTACATGTTACCTTATATGAGTATGTTGGTATCCTTACATACTAAATGCATTGCACGTACTAACACATATCTTTTTCTCTGTTAAATTTTTTTTGTGATGTAGATTTTGGTATTCACACTTAAATTTGTGGCTACTGAGTTTGCAACACTTCCACTGAGCTTTTGGTGAGCCCTTCTCATTTGAGGACTCCATTGTTGTTTGTTGTCCATTTTCTACCCTGTCTTTATTTTGAGGTAGCCGGGGGGCTATGTCGCAATAGACTTATATATCATTCTAAAATATATTCAGATATAAAAATATACTCTCGGTGAGTTTATTGATTTTTTTATTAAGCATATGTTTTAGTTTCCGCAATACTTTATATGGTATGTGTGATATGCTCGGTCGAGGAAAATTCGGGATCATTCATGGTCCTAGGTACCGTTTGTCGGCTAGGGGATAGACTTGGGTCCTGATATATATCTATCCAAGGTTATCTTTTTTCATTCTATCACTATTGTATTATTTGATTTATTTTAGTTTGACTCGATGGAAAAGACTCTTTATATTTGATTAATGATGGAAGAGGTTAGTAGATAAAAACTTAATAAATTATACATTGATTTTGTACTTTTTTCCATCGATATTTAATGATTAAAGTCTCAAGAATGACGTTATGTTGTATTTTTTTTATATTTTTCTTTTCTGCTTTTTATATGGAAGAGGTTAGTAGATAAAAACTTAATAAATTAATGAAGATAACAATTTGAATTATACATTGATTTTGTACTTTATTAATTTATTTTTCAATGTAAATCTGATTACTGTAAGTCTGTTTTTTTTTGCTCAAAGGCTTTATTGGAAACTCGCAAATTACTAATCACAGTTCAAAATTTATATTTGGTTGCATAAAAGAAATTAATTTTAATATTAAAATACGCTCCCATTTAGTTTCTAGTCACACTTAAATTTATTTGTAATTGTTATATTTTATCACTCATTGCATGTTTTTTCATAAAACGTTATCATTCCAATGGATCTATAAAAATTAAATGGGATACACATGTCCAAAAATTAGTATTGTTATTAGATAAAGCATTTTCTAAACTCGTATTATCACTCATATTACTATAATTTGGTCCTTATTTTATTCCTCATTAACAAAAAATAAACTATTTTAGAAATATTGATTCGAAGTTGTAAAAGAAAAACAACTGAATTAGTTTTGTTCATACACTTTTCTAAAATTAAATGTTGAAGAATCGAACCGATGTTTGATAAAATCGAACGTCCATCAATAGCTCAAAACTCAACCAAACCCATTGTGATGTGAATCAAATCTTCGTACCACTCCTGAAACATGTTCTAAACTTGTTGGAACACTCAAAATATTGATATGAAATCGTCTTAACTAAATACTGATTGTGATTAATCTAAATCTTATATAGAACATCTATCTGACCAGTGGCATATGCAGAATTTTTTATAAATGATATCGATATTTAATAATCAATAATTGATATAACAACACTATATTAATAAAAAAATATTTATTATTGAAAAAACCAAACAAAATTTGACTTTAGTGAGACTCGGACCTATCTCTAGTTGAGAGAATTTATACATTCTCACCGAATGTCAACCCACCGCATCAGGACAACAAAATTGTATAAGATTTGTCATATTTATTATTCTTATTATGTTTTGATTTTTTCCAAAATATATATATATATATATATATATATCTATATATATATATATATATATATATATATATATATATATATATTACCGAAGCCGTATCGGATGACACCCATCAATATAGGGTGAGTCTGCCCCTAATTTGTCCTAATGGAACAGACAAAATTAACTTACATATTTTTTAACCCAAAATGTTGATCAATCTTGATGTCCCCCAAACTTCCAAAATTCATATATATCTATATGAGAAAACATTAAAGTCAGTATTGAAATTGTTCCAAATTTTTAAAAAGACATTTTAATTTTATGAACATTTTATTACCTCACGAAAGTTATAAATATCGGTATATATATATATCATTTCAACCCATTTTCTCACCTGATTTTGAGCACGCAAATAACGTTGTGTGGGAGTTTCTATTTTGCTGCCAAACACAAATTAAAAAACATCATATTTAAATTGTTATCTTCATTAATTATTTATTTCATTTAAGTACATCCTCTTCCCAAAAAAGAAAAACTCACAGAGAATGAGAAAAAATGATGTACTTCAATACATACATTATCATTCTTAATGGAGGCAAATTCGATAATAGCGATTGCACAAATTGTAAATATCCTCAATGTGATTCGATTTTAAATTTGTGAGTTCAAATTATTTTTTTAAAAATGGATCAGAACTTCTAAGAAGAAATGGAAAAGATGGGAGGCAAATTTTGATCGAAAACGTGAAATAAAAATTGTCATCATTCATCAAAATAATGTAGATGATATTTAACAAAAGTTGTGATGAAGTAAACGAGGAGACAAAATGAGATATGGAAAATAAAAGAAAATTGTTATAAACAATTTGTATTATAGTGAATGTCTAATTATGTAGAGTCCTTGTAGGATATGGTTAGGAATTCTACTTGGGGACCAAGTAAGGTTTTCCCTATAAATAAAGGGTTTTCCTTCATTGTAAAGAATATTAACGAAAGATCTATGAATCCTGAATATACTATGAATAAGAAATCTTTTCTCTTCTCTCTACTTTCTTCTTCTAATTTTATATAGTTTCATAACACGTTATCAGCACGATTGTTCTATTATTAAAGAATTATGAAGAAGACGTTGCAAAAGAGATCTTGCATAAGTTATGCAATAAGGTTCTTATATCTTCAAGGTATGATTTATCTTTTTGTTATAATTATTTATGTAACAGATATGGTGGTACAATCTAAAGTAAGTATTTAAATAGACCTGTCGACTTTCTATGTTTAATTTTAATCGACTGGGAAGAGAATTCCTTAATTTATTTTAATAATTAAATAAGTACAATTTAGTGAAAGATATATTTTCAATCTCTACATGAGGTACGCGATCTATTAAACTATATCTATTAACTGCTAGTGTTGATTATGAGAAATCATTAGTCTCAGTTTTGTATGTAATTATAATATATAATCATATTAATGATCATCAAAAGTGATAAAATTGTAATTATTTTCAAAGGCTTGAGGTTGAGCCTCATTGTGGGTAAGACAATGAATTTAAGTTATATCGCACAAAAAGAATAATACGATGGATTTACGTTCAATCGCACCAAGAGGGTAAGACATCAGAAGTCTTGATGCTTTGTGATTAAAGATGTTGAATTCAAGTCCCTCATTGATTTATGGCATAAGACGTTGGGTTTGAGTCTCAATGCACCATATTGATGATATTCTGATGACTAAGGGAAATAATGAGTTTTTGATAAAATTAGTCATGAAATATATCTCGTTAAAGCAGATTCATTCCCCAAAGTGAATGTAGCAGTGGATAAATGTCTAAAAGAAGACGATTGATTAAATGATGCACATGAATATGGAATGAGGTACTAAGTTATCAAAATTTGATGTACTTAGATGATTGTGTTTCATTCATGAAGAATGAGAGCCTTTGGTAAATGGTAAAAATACAAATCCATTCTTTAGAGTGAATGAGGTGATAAGCCACCATGCTAGACGTGAATTTTCTTGTAATAATTGTTGGCAAGGCAAGGTAATTGTGAGACCATTATAAACAAAAGTTGAAATTGAATTCTCTGCGTTCTAGGAACGTATACAAATATTTGTGGACCTAGTCATCCACCTAGTGGATTGTTTAGACTTAATGGTCCTAATAAATGTTTCTTCTATATGGTCTCATGTGTGCCTATTATTATCTCGCAACTTGATGTTTGCAAAAATGTTGGCACAAATAATATGTTTACATGCACAATTTTCTTCAGATTAGTTCATTCAATGATGGAATCACGATTCACCTAAAGGGTAAAGTAATTGAGAAACTACTCTTGGAGTAATTAAATTGAAATTTACTCATATAATAGTAAATAAGAAATTTACTAAACCAAAAGGCACAAGGCGTAGTAAACTTGGAGTTTACGAGTACTACTAATTTTATTAGTTGGCATGAATTGGTCATACCAAAGATGTGCATACTGAGTAATCGATATACATTGAAAAACTAGAAGATTCTTCCATAACTCTTTACGCTGCTTGTTCTCGTGATAAAGTTGATTGGATCAACTAAAGTTGGGACTAAATCCCTAAATTCTGAAAAGTATAAAAGGTGAATATGGGCCCGTTTAACCTATCATGTGATATGATAAAAAGATGCATCAATATGATAATCACATGTGCGTTTGTTGTCAACTTGCAGTTTGACATTCGCAAAATTATTTGTGCAAGATAATTGAGCTAAAAGCACAACTTTCAGAATATGAAATCAAGATAATTCATCTTGATAATATTGATAAATATATAAGATGATGTGACATTAAATGTCTCATATAGTGAATCATTGCTTATGAAAATAAAGTTTCATATGTTGATATGAAATATGATATTACATACAAACATAATTGTATGAATCAAACCAATAAGTTATGATTAATTTTTCTGTTAATTGGTTTATGGTCAGGGACCAAATAGTTTTCATCTGATAATTTTTATGTGCAATATATGATTAATGAATATACTATGATGCACAAAGATAAATTCTCCAAAAGATGAGATATATGTTAGGTTGTCTAACATAAGGGGGAGATTAGAAGCAACACAAAAGTTGTAAATATTCCTATTGAATGTCCTTTAAGGAGAAAGTCTATGACATACATGAAGCATGATAGACTAATCAATTCTAAATAAAATAATCCTTGAAAAAGGGGGAGGATCACAGAATCAAAATGATCATAATAAGGAGACAATGTGCTCTTGGAGAGCCTACGACATAACACTTTATGAAACCTCATGAGAGGGGTAGCTACCTAAAAATAATGAAGTGATGAGATCTCAATAAGTTCTGTCGTATTGTGAATCGATACAAAATGATTTATCGTTGACGATATCTTTGATACAATAGCGCGCAATATTGTAAAATATAATGAGGATATAAATTATACATCTATTAAAGCATGCTTGTGTAGAAATAATTATCAAGAGAAAAGTAAAATGATGCATCTTGGTAAGCGTAAAGCTTATTTGACTTACAATCTAGGCACTAGAAGATGGCATACATCTAATATTGAATGTTGTCACTGACAAAATTGATATGAAAATATCTGATGGGTTCAAAATATAAAGCATATACAAGTTTTTGGAAAACTTGTTTATCATCCTCATAAGGATTAAATAGATTCAAAATGCATAGAGCATATACAAGTATTATTATGCAAGTTGATGACTAGAATTGAAACTCTTGGCAATAGATTATTTGCTTAAAGAAGTTAAAGTAAGGTACTTGCAGAAATATTTGATCTTGAAGGGAAGATTCATAAAAGCAAATAGAAGAAATCATATTTCGTCAAGGTTTTTCTACACTCATAAGCTCCCAAGAATGGTGATATCAACATGCAAGAGGTATGTTCAAGTAACATTATTGTTGATTTATTCACCAAGTCTCAATCAACTACAACTTTCAAGAAGATGATGCACAAGCTTGAAAAAAGAAGATTCTAGTCTCTGAATTGATGTTCTCATAAGGGGGAGTTAATACGCGATGTACTCTTTTTCCCTCACAAGGTTTTGTCCCATTAGTTTTTCCTTGTAAGGTTTTTAATGAGGCATCCGTAATGCGTATTGTTAGATATGTGTACTCTTTTTCCTTCACTAGATTTTTTTCCCCACTGGGTTTTATCTAGTAAGGTTTTAACGAGGCACATAATCTATCGACATTTAAGGGGGAGTGTTATAAACAATTTGTATTATAGTGAATGTCTAATTATGTAGAGTCCTTGTAGGATATGGTTAGGAATCCTACTTGGGGACCAAGTAAGGTTTTCCCTATAAATAAAGAGTTTTCCTTCATTGTAAAGAAGATTATCGAAAGATCTATGAATCCTGAATATACTATGAATAAGAAATCTTTTCTCTTCTCTCTACTTTCTTCTTCTAATTTTATATAGTTTCATAACAAAAATAATTTTTTTTTCTTTTTAAAATGAATCGTTGTCAGATTAATTTAATATTTTAATTAAATTAATTAATTAATTAAAAGGTAAGCACCAGACGTTTCTTACCATGTAATCACCAAATGAGTCAAAAAAAGTAATATTAATAAAGGTATTTAATACTTTTACGGGGTAATAACAATTCAATGGTATATTATGTTTGAACTCACTATTAGGTAGAAAAATGACGACTTTATATTAGTGTATAGGCATCTTGGAATTGTCTTTGATTTATCTGTTTTATTTTTTAATTTTAAATTCAGCTGGACCAGTTTATGATCATTCGGCTTGCACAAAAATCCTAATTTGTACATCAATAACTGAACTTGAATCCCAAATAAGATAAATGAACATGTTTCTTCATTAAACTGTATGGCGAAATAGTAGATATTTATCTCTATATTTATAAGAAGCTGCAACAAATACTAATAATGATATATTGATGCAAAGAGTTTAATGTTGACAGTGTCGAGTGGTACCTGAGTTGCCACTTTAGAAAGGAGGAATACTTAAAAAAAAAAGAAAAAAGAAGCTAACCTTACAGATGATATTAATGGGGACAAGGTTTATTTACCTACTTTTCCGTTGGAAAATATTTCTCAAGGCTCAATCTCTTCCTTCTCCCGTTAAGTTACTTCTTGGTATTATTATTATTACTCGACCAGACGATTAATATATATATAAAGATTGGTATTTCCACAAGATGGGTGAGACTTAAAAATATAGATTCTGCTGCTATAACAACTAAATTTGTGGTAGAATATGCATATCCAAAATGTATAGCAAGTGTTGTAGCCAAGAAAGGATGTTGGTCTTTTCTCAAAGGTTGTTTCCTTTGTAATTCACCTTTAAAATCTTGTCACATACTTTTGACGGTTAGAAGATCTATCTATCTATCTATCTATTTATATATATCCTTTGTCTTCTTACATTAAAAGAAAACCATCATTCATCATTTCATTCAGAATTCACATGTATTTAAAAAAAGTGCAGTTTAAGCTGTTAGAGAAGACAAAAAAACCCTTACATCAAAAATTTTAAAATAAAGGATCTAAGAGAGTTGAAATACTTTCTTGGAATAGAATTTGTAAAATCAGACAATGGAGTAGTCATGAATCAAAGGAAATATGCACTTCAACTCATTTCAGAAGTCGGTTAGTCCGGAGAAAAAACTGTTGGAACACCTACGGATATAAATATTAAGTTTACATCAAGGCAGTATGATGAACAAACTAGACAAAATCAGGAATAACCTCTAACAAATCAAGTCATTTATTAAAAAAATACTTGGGAAGTTGTTATATCTAAACATGACAAGTCCTAATGTTTGTTTTAGTGTTCAAACCTTAAGTCAGTTTCTGAATCAACCAAAAAAATCTCATATGGATGCTGCACTTAGAGTTGTCAAATACATAAAGGGCAACCAGGGCAAGGTATATTTCTATATACTAATTTTAGTAGTGAAATTACAACTTTTGTGATGCAGATTGTGCAGCATTTTCTCTGGCGTTAAGTCTGTGACTTGATATGTGATTAAACTTGGAGAGTCAGTAATCTCTTGGAAAGCTAAGAAGCAAACAATTGTGTCAAGGAGCTCAGCTGACGCTTGAAGAAACCTTACCCCAGAACACGAACCAGGTTCGTGTAAGTTGCTTTTAAGTAAAGACAGAGTAAAGACACAAACACTTATTGAATTAAAAACCTTCCTCACTCAAGGAAGGAAAAACCTCGTTTTATTAATTCAACTATAAGATTTTGTGATTACAACTCAATAATAAAAAAGTCTTATCTCTACTACTCCCTCGATTGACTCCAATCGATCTCTCCAAAAGGCCAAACCCACCTTTTGTTACAATTCTCACAGAAACTCAACCCTACAAAGAGCCAAACCCACTCCTTGTACAACTCTCACAAAAACACAACCCTACAAGAAGTCAAACCCACTCCTTGTACAACTCTCACAAAAACTCAACCCTACAAGAAGTCAAAGCCACTCCTTGTACAATAACTTGTAACTTACAATCAAGAACGAAACAAGAAGATAGTTTTACACGTTGAAAACCTTCTCACTCAAGAATGTTTTAAACGTAGTAATCCTATCAACCTTGAAGACTTCAATTTGATAAATAATTCTCCCTTGTTCTCTGCGTGAAGTCGTCCAATTCTTCATCTGCATATGTACTCTTTTTATAGATATTCCTGCTGCCTTGAATCCTTATCAAATAAGGTAAGGAAATTGTATTTAAACAAGGATTACTTTAAAGTACAATTTTTATTATATACAACTTCCTTCCTTAATAATATATTTAAGGTTTCCTTATTTGTATCAACTAAGGATTACTTTAATATATTATTTTTGGCTTTGACTAAGGAAATTGTATTTAAACAAGGATTACTTTAAAGTACAATCCTTATTATATACAACTTCCTTCGATCTTGGACTCTAGCTTGACTTCTTTTGTCGCGTACATTTGCTACTGTTATTTGCGGTTTTTGTTTATCATCAAAACATGAATTATCGATTCTATCATATTCCCCCTTTTTGATGAAGACAAACAAATCTTTCTGTGTGAAGCATGCGCAAATACTCTTCCCCCTTTTGACAAATCAAAAAGAATCCAACAACGGCTAAACAAACCAAATATCATCCATAGCAAGAATTGAAGCTCAGCCAGTGTAAAGCAGTTGTAGAACCAACTTGACTGAACCTGGTTCATATCTCCTTAGAACTTGGTTGAACAGAATTCAATCTAAAAAGATGATCCCTAACTCAAGTCTATTTTTCTTAAATGATTCTCTTCCCAATAATGCCTTGGTGAAAATATCAGCAACTTGAACTGGGTTTTTTGGCCATGTTCATAGCACTTGTATTAACACATAGAATAGGAATACAACCTATTTCTATGCCAAAATCTTTAAGATGCTGTTTTATCCAAAGAAGTTGGGCACAACATGAAGCAGCTGCAACATACTCAGCCTCCACAGTAGATAGAGCCACTGCATTTTGTTTTCTAGTTGAGGTACTTTTTCTATCAACCATATGTCCTGCATAATTTGCGTCAGCAAATCCCTTTAGGTCAAAAGAGTCACCAGTTGGATACCAGAGAACCAGGTTCATTGTGCCTTTCAAGTATCTCAAGATTCTCTTGACAGCTTTTAGATGTGATTCATTTGGACAAGACTGAAACCTTGCACATAGACCAACACTAAACACTATATCAGGTCTGCTGGTAGTGAGGTATAGGAGTGATCCAATCATACCTCTATATCTAGTGTCATTTACTGGTGAACCTGGTTCATCTTTATCAAGCTTTGTTGTTGTCCCAATGGGGGTGTCATTTGACTTCGCTTCATTCATATCATGCTTCTTCAGTAATTCCTTGATGTACTTTTGTTGATGAATTGATGTTCCAACTGGAGTTTGCTTAATTTGGAGTCCCAAAAAGAAGTTTAACTATCCCATCATGCTCATCTCAAACTCACTATTCATTAGTTTAGCAGATTCTACTCCTAGTGAGTCATTGGTTCCTCCAAATATGATATCATCTACATATACTTGGACTATGAAAAAATCTTTACCTTGTTTTCGAAGAAACAGTGTATTATCACTTTTTCCTCTTGTTTATCCATGTGTGAGAAGGAAAGTAGACAATCGATCATACCATGCTCTAGGTGCTTGTTTTAGCCCATAGAATTTTGGAAGTTTGCTTGAGATTAACATTGTTCTTGCAATATCTTCCAGTGTTCTATTTTTCCTCTCAACAACACTATTTTGTTGTGGTGTTCTAGGTGCTGAGAAGTTATGCTCAATTTCATTTGTAATACAAAATTGTAGAAATTGTGAGTTCTCAAACTCCAGCCCATGATCAGATCTGATGCTGATTATTTCTTTGTTGAATTTCTTCTGAACCAGCTTTGCGAAGATTTCAAACATAGTGAATGTCTCATCCTTTGTTGCAAGAAACAATGTCCAAGTGAATCTTGAGTAATCATCAACTATTACAAACACATATATTTTTCCACCCTTGCTTTGTACACGCATTGATCCATAGAAATCCATGTGAAGCAGTTCTAGTGGATTGGTAGTACTTACTGTCAACTTTGGTTTAAAGGATGACCTAACCTGTTTTCCTTGAATACAGGTTCCACATACTTGGTTGTCCCTGAAACTTTTGGTTGGCAGTCCCCTAACCAGGTTTTTCGATATGACCTTGTTTATAGTTGTCATGCTAACGTGTCCCATTCTTTTGTGCCATAGCATAGAGCAATCAGAGACTGCACTTAGACATTTAAGAGTATCTTCCTTGGAATTAACAAGCTTAGATTTGTACACATTCTTGTGTCTCTTTCCTATTAGAACCAGGTTCCCAGTAGCTGAGTTTGTTACTCTGCATTCTTTTTCTGTAAAGAGAACATTGTTTCCTTTATCACATATTTGAGATACGCTTAATATATTATGCTGTAGGACATTCACATAATAAACGTTCTCAATTGCATGAGTATCCATTGATCCAACCTTTCCAATTCCCTGAATTTCACCACTTTTTCCATTACCAAAGGCAACGTTTCCTCCTTTGATGTTCTTGAGTGAGAGGAAGATTCTTTTATCTCCAGTCATGTGTCTGGAACATGCACTATCTATGTACCATTGTTGTTGCTTCCTCTTCACTGATCCCTGCAATTTAATTTTGGGGATTAGATTTTTGTACCCAAATCCACTTTGATTTATGCTTAGGGAATGGATGGATAAGATGTCTTCTTGCCCATTTAGGAAGAGATTTAACTATAGGAATTTTTTGCTCTTTGGGTTTCTCATGGTGAAGATTTCTCAAAGATTTCAAGTTTTTGTTATGAGCAGTTTGTTTTCTTTGACAATCATGACTTTTATGCCCTACCAGCCCACAGTGCATGCATAGACAATCTATGTTGGGATTTTTTACTTGAAAGCTGGTTCTATCAAAACCTATCCCATGTCTCTCAGATGTGCGGTTCTTGTGAATGTTGTCAAGCAGTATGGAGGACCTGGTCCATCTCATTCCTTTTTCTGCTTCAGTTTTAGTCACAAGAAGCTCTTTGGAGAGTGCTTCATTCCTTTTGGTCACCAAGTCTAGGTTTTTACTTAGTTCAGTATTTTTGGATAAAAGATGAAGATTTTGTTTTTCAAGAATCTTGTTTTCTTCTCTTAGTGATGCATAGTCTTCCATTATCAATTCCCTTTTTGAGTCTATGGTTTTATATGCATCAATGAGAGTGTAGAGTAAAGATTCTAGCTCTCTTTTTGTGTATGAGTTTAGATTGTCTTGTATGTGATGAAGACTATCCTTTTCATTCATATCTTCTTCTTTATCCTCTTCAGAATCTGATCCAGCCATGAGTGCTAGTATGGTTTCTTGTGATCTGCAGGTTTCCTTTTCTTCCTTGGTTTCCACTTCTACAAGAGCAAGAAAGTCATAACTATCTTCTTGTTCTAGTGCAAGAAGGGACTTGTTTTCTGTCTCATCACCCTCAGACTCTTCATCAGATGAATACCCCATTGCTGCAAAGGCCCTTTTCATTGAGATATCTGCCTCTTGAGTTGTCATTCTTCTGTTTGAGGGGACAAACTTATCTTTCTTGATGTCTTCGCCCTTCTCAAAGTTTGCCTTTTTCTGCTCTAAAGCCCAAAGTGGACAGAATTTGATGAAGTGATCCGGGCTCCCACACTTATGACAAACCAGGTCTTTAGTGTTTTCAGATGGTTTTTGAAGAGTTTTCTTTTGAAAGGCCTGCCCTCTTTTTAGCATTCTGGTGAACCTTTTGGTTATGAGGGCAATATTTTCATCTTCAAAATCATATGATGTAGTGGCCTTTGGAACCAGATTCCTTTCCTTCCTTTTTCCTCCAATTTCCTTTTCTTGGTTTTTCTTGAGTTCGTATGTGATGAGATTACCAATTAACTCATCCATGGCCAGTGAGTCTAGGTCGCGGGCTTCAGTGATAGCCTCGACTTTGCTTTCCCATGTTTCAGGAAGGACACTCAAGAGTTTCCTTACTGCCTTTCCATTAGGAACTGTCTCTCCTAAGGAGTACATCTCATTAATGATGGAGGTGAACCTGGTGTGCATGTCTTGAATAGTCTCTCCTTCTGCCATCCTGAACAGCTCATATTGCCTGTTCAAGTTATCAATTTTAGATTTCTTGACTTGCGTTGTTCCCTCATGAGCGGTTTGTAGTGTTTCCCATATGGATTTGGCATCTTGACAAGACGAGATTCGATTGTATTCATCTGGTCCTATGCCACATATCAATATTTTCTTATCTTTGGCATTGTTTTGAATTGCAAGCTTGTCTTCAGCATTCCATTCTTTTCTTTCCTTTGGAATTTTGGTAATTCCATCAGTTGCGGTTTTCATAGGTATGGTTGGGCCATCTAGAATTACTCCCCGTAAATCAGGGTTATCGCCAATAAGATGGTCCATCATACGATTTTTCCACCATCAATAATATTTGCCATTGAACAGTGGTGGTCGTGTTTGTGAAGCTCCTTCTTGTGGGGTAGGTGGTGCTGCCATTGAGTCTTTTCAAGGTGTGAATCTTTTAACGAAAAAACCTGCTCTGATACCAATTGAAGAAACCTTACCCCAGAACACGAACGAGGTTCGTGTAAGTTGCTTTTAAGTAAAGACAGAGTAAAGACACAAACACTTATTGAATTAAAAATCTTCCTCACTCAAGGAAGGAAAAACCTCATTTTATTAATTCAACTATAAGATTTTGTGATTACAACTCAATAATCAAAAAGTCTTATCTCTACTACTCCCTCGATTGACTCCAATCGATCTCTCCAAAAGGCCAAACCCACCTTTTGTTACAATTCTCACAAAAACTCAACCCTACAAAGAGCCAAACACACTCCTTGTACAACTCTCACAAAACACAACCCTACAAGAAGTCAAACCCACTCCTTGTACAAATCTCACAAAAACTCAACCCTACAAGAAGCCAAACCCACTCCTTGTCCAATAACTTGTAACTTACAATCAAGAACGAAACAAGAAGATAGTTTTACACGTTGAAAACCTTCTCACTCAAGAATGTTTTAAACGTAGTAATCCTATCAACCTTGAAGACTTCAATTTGATAAATAATTCTCCCTTGTTCTCTGCGTGAAGTCGTCCAATTCTTCATCTGTATATGTCCTCTTTTTATAGATATTCTTGCTGCCTTGAATCCTTATCAAATAAGGTAAGGAAATTGTATTTAAACAAGGATTACTTTAAAGTACAATCCTTATTATATACAACTTCCTTCCTTAATAATATATTTAAGGTTTCCTTATTTGTATCAACTAAGGATTACTTTAATATATTATTTTTGGCTTTGACTAAGGAAATTGTATTTAAACAAGGATTACTTTAAAGTACAATCCTTATTATATACAACTTCCTTCGATCTTGGACTCTAGCTTGGCTTCTTTTGTCGCGTACATTTGCTACTGTTCTTTGCGCTTTTTGTCTATCATCAAAACATGAATTATCGATTCTATCATATGAAAAAGGCCTTTGCAGCATTTTCTCTGGCGTTAAGTCTGTGACTTGATATGTGATTAAACTTGGAGAGTCAGTAATCTCTTGGAAAGCTAAGAAGCAAACAATTGTGTCAAGGAGCTCAGCTGACGCTGATATGGAAGCTTAGCTTCAACTGTTACAGAGTTGGTTTAGTTGGTAGGAATGCTTAATGAGTTGAATGCTGAGGTACACTTACCAGTTCAAGTATATAGTGATAGCAAGTATGCAATTCAATTAGCCTCTAATAGAGTCTATCATGAACGTACTAAACACATGGAGGTTTCTTGAACATATTTGTACCACCTAGCTTGAGGGGGAGTATTGAGATAATTGAAAGTGTGGAGTTAGTTAGGGGTATTTCAAGAAAATAGTTAGGAGTTAGTTACAAAGTTAGGTGAGTTTGTTAGAAAGAGTCTGTAAATACATAGTCTTATTCATTGTAATATACAACTTCAAGAAGGATATACAATCTTCATCTTCTATAATTTAATTGTATTCTTATCGATTAACAAATAACTTCAATAATAATATTGCTTGTTTTTTTGTAACAGAAATTCAAAAATTTGGGAAAGAAGCAAGCTTTGCAATGTCACAATGGCCACCATGAACTCCAACATCTTTAGCAATTCTCATATATCCTTCATCACCCCAACTACTCCCCCGTTAATTCTTCACTATCCACCATCTTCTTCACTTGTCCCATAACCTATCACTATCATTGCATGATTCAAGCAAGGGTTACAACTTCCATCATATATCCCACTTCCGTACATATGAAAATCCTGGTTGGCCTCAATACCAACAGAAATTGGTTGATTAACTACAACTTGCAGCAACAATGACTCTCTAGATGCATGGTACAACTTTGTAGCCATTGATAGACACTGGTGCAGATGATGTTCAGCCTTACAAACTTTTTGAGCTTCTTCGTAAGGATAGTTTGTCTCTGCGGTAACTCCCCAGCCATTATTCTCAAGTAAGAAGTCGTAGGCGATAGTCATTAGTCCGCCTTGCAACCTTTGTTCTATTAAGAATTTATCGCCAACTTAATTATTTACTTAAGATAGGTCAAGAAAACTCTAGAATATTTCAAAGTTGTGGAGAATTGAAGTAAGATCTCTAGAATGAGTATTTCACAAAAGAATGGTCTAAAAATGTTCTAGAAAGAATAGTTCTAGAAAAAGATAGCAAGAAATATCCTGGAATATAATAGTATTTTTCTCTCTAGATTCTTCCATCACCTTCTATAAATAGAGGTGGTCCATTTGAGTTGTAACCAAGCAAGAAACAAAGTAACCAAATAAGTAAAATTAAGTGTGAGAGCTAAAGTAAGGAGTGTTGCTGAAGCAAGCAACAAGTGTGATCAAGATTATAAGACGCAAGCGAGTTCTTACTTTGATATAATAAAACTAATTCAAGTTGTGAGAAATCGATAGTTACTATTGTCTCAACAAACAATAATATTCAACATGTTCTGCATAAAGCAATCCAATAGTTGTTGTTCCAAAAGTGATATTAGTTCCTTGTTTGCTATTTTATATGCTCAATCTATATCCGTGACCGCAGAAAATACCCAACAACATGCTTTACATTTATTTTAAAACAAGTACATACCTAGTTTATAAATATCGAAAATTGAACTTTGAAATTTCCATTAATTATAGTTACACATGATGGTTATGACATATAGTATGTTCTAGAGCACATAAATACTCTGTCTATTCAAAAATAGTTTTCACGTTTTAAAATTTCAATTTAGATATTTAATAACTATATAAAAATTAAATAACTACAAATAGGAATTTTTTGACAAAAATATACATGATATTAAATTATATATTATAATCCACATGCTATATAGTCTGATTCTTAAAAAGCAAAAGCTGCATGAGAAACATTTTAAGACGAATATACTTGACCACAACTCAAGTGAAACTAATAAGAATTTGAACTGGTCTTACCATATACATGTTGATCCTTGATTGCCGTGACACTGCCTCTCTTTCTCCAGTTCATGCTAAATGGAAGTTCAATCACACTATCATATGAAGTGTCAAGCCCCATAAATGATGCTGTAAATTCTTCAGTGGTCAGATCAACATATTTAATGATGGCTAGCTTATAACGTGGAGTTCTGTGTTGGTTTAACGATTTGATGAACTCAACGTTTTCCTTGAATGTTTAGAAGCGATATTCCTTTTTTATATCATCTTTGTATACACGTCCATGACGAGACATCTATGTTCATTCCTTTCAACCATGGATATTTCTTTTAAGTCCGAAAAGTTACTATATAGGGACATAGGCTAAGAATGAAAAAAAGAACAAGAACAATAATATTCTTGAGGCAAAAATTGAAAGCCATCGATAGTAATTGGTATTGAAATATAGGAACCAGTTACAAACTAAAAGGGAGGCTGAACGAATAAGCACAATTGATGTTAACAGATTCATATAAGCACAATATTGAGAATTTTTGTGTACAAATATTTTTCAATAGAGCCTAAAATGTCAATCATTTCGTTTTCCTGGAACGATCAATCTATTAGTATAACTTTTTTGGGAGACTAGGACCACTTCAAGCAAGTTTAAACAATGCAAACAGAGTAATCTTTTGCAAACAGAGTAAGCTGTCTTTCTTTCCTTTTTTCGTCAAATAAAACACACGTACAATAGAGAAATACATGGGGAATATTTGGTTCACTATCTGAACCCTACTTTATTGGTGAGGATTCGACTGCTTACCTTTGTAATCAATCCCCTCTTACATTTTTTTTTATCAAAAAAAAGGTACAGAAGAACAAAAAATGCACTAGATATATATTCATATAGTTGAAAAATATGAAATAATATATTGAAGTCTTGTGATGAAAAAGAGATCACTTAAACTATTCAAAATCACTTTTTCAAACTTGAAACTTATTTTCAATGCTATATATGAATTGATGTTGGATATTTAATGAACTAATTAGACTGTTCTTATTAAAAGAAGGTTCCACACCCTAATAGATATATATTACTAGTGTACTAAGTCGCGCTTCGCGTGGTTATGAAAAAATTATAATAAAAATACATATCAATATCAATAATTACTTTAATAAAAAGATTTTTTTGTTAATCACATAAGAATTCCAATTTTACATATTAATAAATAATTTATTTTAATAAAATCATGTGTATTTCAAAATTATAAATTAACTTTACATTCTTATATGTTCTATCATTTTTGTTAATAAAAATTGTTTCACCGAACTATGAAAGTATATGTACGTATTTCATTAAGTAGCATATCAATATTCATTTACTCATTTTCTACTTCTATGTTTTAAAATATTATACGTTACAATCACAATAAACTAAATATTATCAATAAAAAAGTGAGAGAAGAATTTACATGAACAAATAATTATTTTTGAAGAGTGTTATCATTATAATATAATTAAATTATCTAAGAATCAAATAGAGATCTAAAGAGAATAAATTAGATATTTTTCTTAAAAAAACTAAGGATTCTATCTTCATGAACACAAACAAATAATATAAAATGTATGATTCAAAAAAGAAAGAGTTGTAATTATATTAGACACATCAAAATTATTTTTTCTTGTATACTCAAATTATGCAAGAATGTCTAACCATTTTCATTATAGATATATCTCCTGTGATTGGCAAATCGTATTAAATAAGTGAAAAAATTATCTACCAAAAGAGAAAAAGATAAAGAAATAAGGAGAAAATTAGATTTAAACACATATAATCATTTTTGACAAAACATAAATAATTCAAAAGGAAATAATATAATAGAAACATTACTTCTTAAGGACCTAAAAATAAAGAATAATCACTATATAGCTCAAAATTCATTAATCTCCATCTCTGGATATTTTCTTTTCATCGTATACACAAGAGTCAGGAAAAATAATAACAAATAAATTATTAGTACTAAAATGAATCTCAAAGTTAACAAAATAAAACATTATATCTCATAAAGAATAAGGAAAAATTACATTTAATCATAAATTCTCCTACATGATCATTTTTGACCAATAATCAATATATATATATATATATATATATATATTATATATATATATATATCTCAAATCCATTAATTTTCATCGCTTGATGTTATCATTTCATCCTATATAAAAGAGTCGAGAAAAATAATAACAAATACATTATTAGTCATAAAATGAATCTCAAAGATAACAAATAAAATTATTTATCTAGAAGAAATAAAAATATGCTGACATATTAACCTCACTTGCTAATTAAAACTAATATATGAAATAATATTCAAAAAAAATTATGCACCTCAAAACTTACAAATATTGTAACATATCTTCCACTAATTCTCTCACCAAAGATGACTACAAAATAAAACACAATTTTAGTGTGATTTTGTAGAGTTAATGTAACATTTCACATTAAATAACTAGAAGTTATGAATATGAAAGGCTTAAGAGGTTATGAATATGAAAGGTTTGAGAGTTATGAATATTATTAATACTAATTTAAGAATTGAATTTATATAATTGAAAAGGTATAAGTTTATAAGAAAAAAAATGAAAAAAATAAGAAAAAATGTCAAGTGAAAGAAGAAAAATAAGAAAAATTGGAAGTCATAGAGAGGTCACCTCCTCTATGATCCTCATATATATAAATATATATATATATAGAGAGAGAAATATTGGAATTAGGCGTTCTTTAACTCCATAGATCGAGTTTGGTAAATTCAAGGATTCTGTGCTCTTATTCTAGTTTCACACCTCCCACTTCACTAATACTTTAAGAATTAAGGTGTTTGACCAGTGAATCTATTTATTTAAAAAAATTATTAAATAGAGCAGAAATTTAAAATCCGTTTCTTAAACAAAGTACAAACAAAAGAATAATTTTCGATATAGAATTACCCTAACCAATTATACATATGTATCAATATATTCATGGATAATTAATTACTAGCCTATATTATATGTTTGGTTAAGTTTAATTTAAGCATTTTATCTTTCATTTTTACACAATCAATTATTTATCATTTTAGATTTTATATATTATTATTTTATTGTTTAATATGTGGCACAAATTTTTAAATTTATTTGGCTCAACTTTTTTAATATATTCAAATCATATGTTAATATCAACATACAATATTTTCATTGATTTATCTACGTATAATATTGATTACATATAATAATAGATATTAAAGTATTTTTCTCTATAAAATATTATTATTATTTAAAAAAGCATTGATAAATGTTCTTTTCGTAGTTTGACTCTCAAGATGAATGTGTGGCACACGAGATGCACGTACGACGCACAAGATGCATGTGTGGCGAACAAGATGCACATTCAGAGCTCTAGATGCTTGCATGTCACACGAGATGCACGCGTGGCACATGAGATACATATGTGGTACATGAGATACTCGTATGACGCATTATATGCACGTGTGGCACAGGAGATGCACGTATGGAACACAAGATGTACGTGTGGTTCAAGAGGTACACGTTTGGCACACGAGATGCACCTGTGGCACGCGAGATACACGTGTGGAACACGAGATGCACATTTGGCACACGAGATGCATGTATGATACACACTGTTATACTTTGAAATTCTAAGACGTGCTGTAGATCCTAAGATAAATGTCAAAATATTTATACACTGTTTGAAGATCTATTTAATGAATATAAGTCATTTAGGAAGTTTAGAAATCAAAACATCCAAAAACGTCCATGACGTCTCGAAACTACTTCAAGGAGGTGCTAGCGTGCCTTAGCCTATTAGACTAGCTTTTAGGAGTTGGAAAATGATGAAAATTGGTGGAAGGGTGTCTAACACATATTAAAGTAATTTCATACCCAAAACGTACGGGCACGACTCCCCAAGGACCAACTAAGGGCCCTTGAGGAGGACCTTGCAAAAGTGACTAAAATCTATCAATAGATAGTGTCAATGGATAGTTAAAACTTTTTTCCAGGGGATTATTTTTACAATTCTTTGAACTCATCGATGAGTGTGCAGCACGGAGGGAACAATGTCTGTCGATGGACACACGATTCGTCAATTGTGGTCTCGTCTGTGGAGCCATTGTTTGCTGAACGTTTTTATTTAGTTCATTTAAATAGTTGGATTAGTTAGGAGGTTAATTATGGTATATTAAAGGTCTAATTAAGTTAATTAAAAACCTATATAAAGACCGTAACCTAATTAGACTAACCTAATCTCTCATACATTCCAAAACCCAAACTCTCTTCCTTCTCTCTTGTTTCTGTCTCTAGTTGAAGAACTCTATAGAGTACAAGGTCAAAGTGGGTTTTAGGATTCAATCACCAAGATTTATCCATCAATCTTCATTAAAACAATAAGTTATGGGATTCCTTCAACCTTTGAGACCCCTTTCCTCAAAGAATTCCATCAAATTGATTTCAAAAGTAGGAAGTTCAAGTGAGTCTTCATCCAATAGGAAATCAATGTTATGAATTGCTTTGGTTATGATTTATTTTGGATATTATTAATATATTAACATGATACTAACTTAATTAGGTTATTCCTTGATGGATTGGTCTAGTTTGTAGAAGATGACATATTCCCTTTAACCCTAGATTGTGATCTTGATATGAATTGTGTAATGTTGGTTCAATTGAATTGGTTATTGGTTGAGATGAATTATAGCTCGATCGTGCTTGTTCTTGAGTAATTGATCTAGATTATGACTTTGACCTATGCCTCTTATCTTAAGCTATGAACTAGTGATAGATTGTGATGTAGTGATTCAATTATCTTAGTTATCATGTTGGTTATTGTTGTATGATGATATTACACCCTTAATGGCTGAGTTAAGGGTTGATGATGGAGTATTAAGGAGTCTTGGTAAGCCTTGTGATCCCTGTGATTAAGTCATGATGTTGTATTGGATTATATCTTGTATTAAGATTGATAGGGTTGGTATGATGTTAAATTGTAATGTCTTGACTATGGTTTGTGAGGTGTTGGCTAAGATGTAAATGTTATAAGGATGGTGATAATTTACCAATGTGCCTTATTATGAAATGATTATATAAATGTGCTAACCTTACTTATTTGAATTGTAATGAAAGGACTACACTCATGCTATTATTATTGAGCTATGATTATGATGATTATACAAGGGGTAGACCCTATGACCTACATTAAGCCATGATGATTAATAAAGACATTTCAAAAGGGACTCTAGCTTAGCACAGAATGAACTAGAGTGACGAGTGTCCCTTCCCACATAGGGAAGGTAGGATCACTAATGTACTGTTGAGATTGGAGACTATAATGCATGTAGCATAAAGAGGGTCCCAACTATATCTCCTAGTTCTTGAACTAAGTTTCCCCCATAGGAATACTATCTAGTGAATACACGTAGTTGCTATGTTCATATTTTGGTACTACCTTGGCAAGTAATCCGCCTTCCTTCGGTGTAGGGTTCCATGACACCGGATTCCACATTATCTCATGTGGTCTGTCGGTTAAGGCAAGATGTTCCCAAAAGGTAAAATGAATTAAACAAATGAAATCTAACTAGGATAACCTAAGAGGTTTATCTTAGTCTGGGTAGGGATATGAGACTCTACCTAGACATTGCACTAGTTATCCTTAAGGAAAGTCGTAGGAGGATTTTTTTTATTATGTATATACTTATAATGGTACATGATATGTGTATGATGACCTTTCACATTGTTGATATTATATGATGATTGGTTTCACATATGAATATGTGTTGGTCTACATTGTTAGAAAATGATGATATATAATCTTAATGATATGCTATGAGATGTTGGTCATGATTCTTGTTGGATTACTTGATTGAGTAAGGTTATGCGACTTTACTTTGTCATTGAACTTGTTGACTTAGTGAGGAATCATGGGTATTTTTCTTGCTTTGGTTATGTTATAATGAACTCTTATCCATGATTCTTGCTATTATAACTTGATGATAGAGTTTCCTTGACTATGTGTCCGATTATGTAATATGCATGTTGACTTGACTAAATTTAGTATTGTTGGTCTTGTGATGTACATGCTTTAGACTTAATGCATGTGTCTTATTGATTGGTATGGTCTTCTTGAATTTGAATAAGGCTTTCTAAAGGTAAATTAACATGTTTTTATGAAATATCCCTGTTAGAATATGATAATTCTACAAACAGAGAAAATTAAAGTTTTGATGATAGACAAAGAAATGAAAATATATGTGTAAAAAAGGTTTTCCAGATTCGTCACCAAATTTATCGCAAGTTTATCAGATTCATCGCCAAATTTGTTGCAACAAGAAGTCAACTAAAACGTGTACAAGAGCTAAAGAATGATGAAAATACAAGTTGAGACAAATAAGGGAACCTTAATATATTAAGCAAGGAAGTTGTATAGAAAAAGGATTGTACAATAAAAAGGGAAAATTAGTACTCCTTGTTGAACTATGATTACAATTTCATTACCTTAATTAATAAGGATTCAAGGCAGACGAAAATTCTATAAGAAGAGGACAAACGCAGATGAGAAGATCACGACTTCACATAGAGAGAAAAGTGAGAATTATTCATCGAGTAGAAGTCTTAAAGATCGATAGGTTTGCTAAGTTCAAGAAGTTCTTGAGTTAGAAAGTCTTGAACGTGTAAAACTATTTTCTTGTTTCGTTCTTGAGTGTTAGTATGATTCTTTGTACAAGAAGTGAGTTTGGCTTCTTGTAAAGTTGAGTTTTGGTGAGGTTTGTAACAAAAGGTGGGTTTGACCTTTTGGAGAGTAGAAGTAGTCAATTATAGTTAATCGAGAGTTGTAGTAGTGGTGAGGTTTTTGATTATTGAGTTGTAATGACAAAATCTTCTAGTTGAATCAATAAAATGGGGTTTTTCCTTCCTTGATTGAGGAAGATTTTTAATTTAACAAGTGTTTGTGTTTTGACTTAAAAGCAACTTACAAGAACCAGGTTCTTGTTCTAGGGGATAGATTTCTTCAATTGGTATCAGAGCAGGTGTTTTCGATAAAAGATTCACACCTTGAAAAGACTCAATGGCAGCATCACCTACCCCACAAGAGGGAGCTTCACAAACACGACCACCACTATTTAATGACAAATACTATGGATGGTGGAAAAATCATATGATGGATCATCTTTTTTGCGAAAACCTTGATTTATGGGGAGTAATTCTAGATGGACCAACTATACCTATGAAAACTGCAACTGATGGAATCACCAAAATCCCAAAGGAAAGAAAAGAATGGAATGCTGAAGACAAGCTTGCATTCCAAAACAATGCCAAAGCCAAGAAAATTCTAATCTGTGGCATAGGACCAGACGAATACAATCGAATCTCGTCTTGTAAAGATGCCAAAGCCATATGGGAAACACTACAAACCGCTCATGAAGGAACAACGCAAGTCAAGAAGTCCAAAAGTGATAACTTGAACAGACAATATGAACTGTTCAGGATGGAAGAAGGGGAGACCACACAAGACATGCACACCAGGTTCACTTCAATATCAATGAGATGTACTCATTGGGAGAGATAGTTCCTAATGGAAAGGTAGTAAGGAAAATCTTGAGTGTCCTTTCTGAAACTTGGGAAAGCAAAGTCGAGGCTATCACTGAAGCCCGCGACGTAGATTCACTGGCCATGGATGATTTAATTGGTAATTTCATCACATACGAACTCAAGAAAAACTAAGAAAAGGAAATTGGAGGAAAAAGGAAGGAAGGAACCTGGTTCTAAAGGCTACTGCATCAGATGATTTTGAGGATGAAAATATTGCCCTTATAACCAAAAGGTTCACCAGAATGCTAAAGAGAGGACAGGCCTTTCAAAAGAAAAGTCCTCAAAAATCATCTGAAAACACTAAAGACCAGTTTTGTCATAAGTGTGGAAGCCCGGATCACTTCATCAAATTCTGTCCACTTTGGGCTTTAGAGCAGAAAAAGACAAACTCTGAGAAGGGCAAAGACATCAAGAAAGATAAGTTTGTTCCCTCAAACAGAAGAATGACAACTCAAGAGGCAGATATCTCAATGAAAAGGGCCTTTGCAGCAATGGGGAATTCATCTGATGAAGAATCTGAGGATGATGAGACAGAAAACAAATCCCTTCTTGCACTAGAACAAGAAGATGATTATGACTTTCTTGCTCTTGTAGCAGTGGAAACAAAGGAAGAAAAGGAAACCTGCAGATCACAAGAAACCATATTAGCACTCATGGCTGGATCAGATTCTGAAGAGGACAAAGATGAAGAAGATATGAATGAAAATGTTAGTCTTCATCACATACAAGACAATCTAAACTCATACTCAAAAAGGGAGCTAGAATCTTTACTCTACACTCTCATTGATGCATATAAAACCATAGACTCAAAAAGGGAATTGATAATGGAAGACTATGCATCACTAAGAGAAGAAAACAAGAATCTTGAAAAACAAAATCTTCATCTTTTATCCAAGAATATTGAGTTAAGTAAAAACCTAGACTTGGTAACTAAAAGGAACAAAACACTAACCAAAGAGCTTCTTGTGACTAAAAGTGAAGCTGAAAATGGAATGAGATGGACCAGGTCCTCCATATTGCTTGACAAAATTTACAAGAATCGTACATCTGAGAGACATGGGATAGGTTTTGATAGAAATAGCTCTCAAGTAAAAAATCCCAATATAGATTGTCTATGCATGCACTGTGGCTGATAGGGCATAAAAGTCATGATTGTCAAAAAAAAACAAATTGCTCATAACAAAAACTTGAAATCTTTTGAGAAAACCTCATCATGAGAAAATCAATGAGCAAAAACAAATCTCTACAGTCAAATCTCTTCCCAGATGGGCCAGAAAAAATCTTATTCATCCATTCTCTTAAGCATAAATCAAAGTGGATTTGGGTACCAAAATCTAACCCCCGAAATTAAACTGCAGGGATCAGTGAGAAGGAAGCAACAACAATGGTACTTGAATAGTGCATGTTCCAGACATATGACTGGAGCTAAAAGAAGCTTCCTCTCACTCAAAAACATCAAAGGAGGAAACGTTGCCTTTGGTAATGGATAAAGTGGGGAAATCCAGGGAATTGGAAAGGTTGGGTCCTGGAAACTTATGCAATTGAGAACGTATACTATGTGAATGGCCTACAACATAATCTATTGAGCGTATCTCAAATATGCGATAAAGGAAACAATGTTCTCTCTACAGAAAAAGAATGCAGAGTAACAAACTCAGTGACTGGGAACCTGGTTCTACTAGGTAAGAGACACAAGAATGTGTACAACGCCAAGGTTGTTGACTCTAAGGAATATATTCTTAAATGTCTAAGTGAAATTTCTGATTGCTCCATGCTCTGGCACAAAAGAATGGGACACATTAGCATGACAACAACAAATAAACTCATATCTAAAGACCTGGTTAGGGGACTGCCAACCAAAAGTTTCAGGGACAATCAAGTATGTGGAACCTGCATTCAAGGAAAACAGGTTAGATCATTCTTCAAACTAAAGTTGACAGTGAGTACTACAAAGCCACTAGAACTGCTCCATATGGATTTGTGTGGACCAATGCGTATACAAAGCAGAGGTGGGAAAAGATATGTGTTTGTAATAGTTGATGACTATTCAAGATTCACTTGGACATTGTTTCTTGCAACAAAGGATGAAACATTCACTATGTTTGAAATCTTTGAAAAGCTGGTTCAGAAAAAATTCAACAAAGAAATAATTAGCATCAGATCTGATCATGGGCTGGAGTTTGAGAACTCACAATTCCTACAATTTTGTACTACAAATGGGATTGAACATAACTTCTCAGCACCTAGAACACCACAACAAAATGGTGTAGTTGAGAGGAGAAATAGAACACTGGAAGATATTGCAAGAACAATGTTAATCTCAAGCAAACTTCCAAAATTCTATTGGGCTGAAGCAGTAAACACAAGATGCTATTATGTATGATCAGATCAGTGTTAAACAAAATACCATATGAGCTGCTAAAAGGAAGAAAACCAAATTTAGTACACATTAGGGCCTTTGGGTGTGTATGCTTCATACACAACAATGACAAGGACAATTTGGGAAAATTCGATGCCAAGAGTGATGAAGGAATTTTTCTGGGCTATTCGTCACAAAGAAAAGCCTACAAGGTACTAAATAAAAGAACAAACCGTGTAGAAGAAAGTGTTCATGTTGTCTTTAATGAAAATAACAGTGAAATTGAAGGAAATTCAGAGGATGAACATAATGAGGGAACCTACTCAAAGCCATCAGAACCAAAAATCTGGGAAGAAGAATCCATACACTCTCATAAAACACCTGAAATAGGAGATAGTCTACTAATGAAACTGGTTCCTCTTCATATCAAGAGCCAGTAAACATCCCAACTCACAGCTAGAAACATCAAAGCTCTCACCCTTTACAAAATATTCTTAATCCTCTTAACTCAGGAATCTCTACAAGATCAAAATTACGTAGCATGTGTGCCTTCTCTGCCTATCTATCCCTGATTGAGCCAAAAAATATAAAGGAAGCACTACTAGACTCTGATTGGATTAGAGTTATGCAAGAAGAACTTAATCAGTTTGAAAGAAGCAGAGTAAGGAACCTGGTTCTAAAACCTCAAAACAGGACGGTAATAGGAACAAGGTGGGTGTTTAGAAATAAGCTCGATGAGCAAGGTCAAATAGTACGCAACAAATCTAGGCTAGTTGTACAGGGATATAACCAAGAAGAAGGGATAGACTACGATGAAACCTTTGCACCCGTAGCAAGAATTGAGGCAATCTAAATATTGATTGCATATGCTGCTCACATGGAATTTAAACTCTATCAAATGGATGTAAAAAGTTCCTTCTTAAATGGTTATCTTCAAGAAGAGGTGTATATGAAACAACCCGCAGGTTTTGAGAATACCAAGTATCCTGATCATGTATACAAACTAGACAAAGCACTCTATGGGCTAAAAGAAGCACCTAGAGCATGGTATGATCGATTGTCCACCTTTCTTCTCACACATGGCTACACAAGAGGAAAAATTGATAATACACTATTTCTTCGAAAGCAAGGTGAAGATATGTTCATAGTCCATGTATATGTAGATGATATCATATTTGGAGGAACTAATGATTTACTTGGAGTAGAATTTGCTCAACTAATGAATAGTGAATTTGAGATGAGCATGATGGGAGAGCTAAACTTCTTTTTAGGACTCCAAATTAAAGAAACTTCAGTTGGAATATCAATTCATCAACAAAAGTACATCAAGGAATTACTGAAGAAGTATGATATCAATGAAGCTAAGTCAAATGACACACCCATTGGGACAACAACAAAGCTTGATAAAGATGAACCAGGTTCACCAGTAAATGACACTAGATATAGAGGTATGATTGGATCACTCCTATACCTTACTGCCAGTAAACCTGATATAGTGTTCAGTGTGGGTCTATGTGCACGGTTTCACTCATGTTCCAAGGAATCACATCTAAAAGTTGTCAAAAAAATCTTGAGATATTTAAAAGGCACAATGAACCTGGTTCTCTGGTATCCAACTGGTGACTCTTTTGATTTAAAAGGATTTGCTGACGCAGATTATGAAGGACATATGGTAGATAGAAAAAGTACCTCTGGGATGGCACACTTTTTAGGACCATGTCTAATATCTTGGGCAACTAGAAAACAAAATTTGGTTGCTTTATCTACTGCTGAGGTTGAGTATGTAGTAGCTGCTTCATGTTGTGCTCAACTTCATTGGATAAAACAGCAACTTAAAGATTTTGGCATAAAAATAGGTTATATTCCTATTCTATGTGATAATACAAGTGCTATGAACATGGCTAAAAATTCAGTTCAACACAAACGCACCAAACATATAGATTTTAGACATCACTTCCTTCGTGATAATGTTGAAAAAGGAAACATAGTGATGAAGTTTTGCAAAACTGAGGATCAAGTTGCTGATATTTTCACCAAGGCACTAGGAAGAGAATCATTTCAGAAAAATAGACTTGAGTTAGGGCTCATCATTTTAGATTGATTTTTGTCCAACCAAGTTCTAAGGATATAAGAACCAGGTTCAGTCTAGTTGGTTCAACAACTGCTTTACACTAAGCAAGGAAAATTAGCAGTCAAAATTAAAAAAAAAGAAGGGGAAAACAATTTCTTCTTTTCTCTCCTATGTCACGTCTCTGAAAAGCAGGTGCAACCATCAAAGCACACGTCTCTTCGATGTCAATTTCCCATAATTACTAAAACTCCTCGAATACAACATCAAAACCGTTTCCAATAAAGAACTTTCCCCAAACAATCAACCAACTCTTTCTTCTTATCCATTTTTCAGAAAAATCCTCTCCATCACCATGGTTAATCCACTCGTTGCTTACTCTGATGATGAATATTCATCTGACAGTGCATCTTCTCAGGGGGAGGAGAACCCCGTCATTGATACTTTACTTAATCAAGGGGAAGAAAACCAACTCACAACCAAACCATCTGCATCCTCACCCAAATCAGATCCGTCGACATCTCCACCACCAACAGTTAAAGAAACATCTCCACCACCAGTTGCAAACTCTCCACCACCACTCGTCATAGAATCACTATCACCACCAGTCCAAGAAACCCTATTACCACCAAACCTAGAAACACCCATAACCACTATCCCAAAAAACCCCTCTTCTTCCCCAACTCACAAAACCACTCCTCAAAATCCACCATCATCTCCACATTCTCTAAACAATGATGACATCCTTCTGAGCACACTTCACCTTAAAAAACCAAGACGACCAAGAAAACACATTGCAGTCAAACAGGTTCGTCCACACAGGCCAGTGACTCGGAGTGCGAATGTAGTCAAACCAACTGATGGAGCAACATCTAGTGTGAAGCGTTGTCATCTGGGTAAGTCTCATGTTCACTCATCTATTTCTCCAATGATTATTGATTCTGAAACTGATGATGTCTTTGAGGGTAAATATTCTAAAACCCCTCAGTCAAAGTCAAAATCTGCAAAAAGAAATGTGGATAAATTTCCCAAAGTTGGAAAGAAAAAATATTTTAAAACCCAAACAGCTTAGGGGTAGAACTTTTCATCCTGATATTTTATCAATGGATATAGTCAAGCAGGTTTGTGAGTTACTAAGGTTTAAGGGGTGGGAGGAGTTATTTTTTGAACCTAATCTGATTTATGAACAAGAAGTGGTAGATTTTTATACAAATTTGATAATCTTGGAAGGAGATGTGGTATCTTCTAATGTGAAGGGAGTTGAAATTGTTTTTGATGCAACTAAGCTTGGGGAAATCTTGCATATACCATCTGTGGGTATTAATGAGTATCATTGGGGTTTTGATGAACATTCTAGCCTGCCAGCTAAATTCTCTCAAGGTAGAGTCAATTCTAGGGCACAGACTGTTTTAAAGGGCATTATGAGATCAGTGCATAAGCTTCTCTTTGAGATAGTACATAAGGTAATACTGCCTAGAGGTCACCAACGTCACATTGCCTCCATAAGGGACATGGGACTTATGAATACTCTTGAGTGCAAAGAACGCATTGACTGGCCCACACTCATCATCAAACATCTTGCTAGAATTGTAGATCCTAAACTAGGTTCTCATCAATTAGCTTTTGGAAATCTGTTAACTAGAGTATTTGATGCATTTGAAGTACCATTGGGAGAAGAAAGGATTTTGATTCATGCACATATGTTTACTCAAACCATTCTTGCTGATTGTGGCATTCCCATGGAGTCGGAGCAGGTTGCTAATGCTTATCCACATACATCTGGTCCTGTTGCTTAGTTACTCTGGGAACTCAAAGTGGCAGAAGAAAAATATGCCACTATTGAATTGGAAAACCAGAATTTACGTGCTGACTTCATACTTCATATGCTGAGATTCACAGGTTGAAAGATTAGTTGGTGCAGCAGCAGCTTGCTAACAATGCAAGGGTTGACAGAGTTCTGGATATGCTTGCTTCTGCCTCCACCAAACCTAGTCAAACTTCAACTTGAAAAGCATCTTGTTTGCATCTGGTTCTTTTGATCATTAACTCTGTGTTGTTAATCTTCTTTGTGTTGCCAGAACACTTTATTTTTCTCAAACTGGCTGAGCTTTACTTGTTGTTGTGGATGTTATCTGGTTTTGATTAGCTATTATTGGACTCTTTTTGATTTGTCAAAAGGGGGAAGATTATTATAGTTGCATTATACAAGTTTGTCTTCATCAAAAGGGGGAATATGTTAGAATCTGATAATTCTACAAACAGAGAAAATTAAAGTTTTGATGATAGACAAAGAAATGCAAATATATGTGTAAAAAAGGTTGGCCAGATTTGTCGCCAAATTTATCACAAGTTTGTCAGATTCATCGCCAAATTTGTTGCAAAAATAAGTCACCTAAAACGTGTACAAGAGCTAAAGAATGATGAAAATACAAGTTGAGACAAATAAGAAAACCTTAATATATTAAGCAAGGAAGTTGTATAGAAAAAGGATTGTACAATAAAAAGGGAAAATCAGTACTCCTTGATGAACTATGATTACAATTTCCTTACATTAATTAATAAGGATTCAAGGCAGATGAAAATTCTATAAGAAGAGGACAAACGCAAATGAGAAGATCACGACTTCACATAGAGAGAAAAGTGAGAATTATTCATCGAGTAGAAGTCTTCAAGATCGATAGGTTTGCAAAGTTCAAGAAGTTCTTGTGTTAGAAAGTCTTGAACGTGTAAAACTATTTTCTTTTTTCGTTCTTGAGTGTTAGTTATGATTCTTTGTACAAAAAGTGGGTTTGGCTTCTTGTAGAGTTGAGTTTTGGTGAGGTTTGTAACAAAATGTGGGTTTGACCTTTTGGAGAGTAGAAGTAGTCGATTATAGTTAATCGACAGTTGTAGTAGTGGTGAGGTTTTTGATTATTGAGTTGTAATCACAAAATCTTCTAGTTGAATTAATAAAACGGGGTTTTTCCTTCCTTGATTGAGGAAGGTTTTTAATTTAACAAGTTTTTGTGTTTTGACTTAAAAGCAACTTACAAGAACCTGGTTCTTGTTCTAGGGGATACGTTTCTTCAATCCCTTTTTAGTATTATCTCATGATATATGTGCATATGGTTCTCATATTTAGTACAAGTGGTGTACTATCCCCATTTTCTTCCTTTTCCCCAATATTTTAGGTTCCGGTAGTTGAAGGGCTTTGAGACGACTTTGAAGAAAGACTTGGAATTCTCAATCATCCAAGTTGGGTAGGTCCTCACTTTCCAAAGGCAATGAAGTTGTTTTAGTTTTAAGACTCCTACGTTCTTTCCTTTTCATTTGAGTACTAAACTTTGTATGGCCTATATGTGGTCTTATTACATTGATGTATGGGATAAGCCCAAATTATTATATTCTTGTTAGATGGTTATGAGATGAGACGTCCACTTAAGACTATGTTATATTTTATATATCTATGTGCAATAAAAGTAAAAGAATAAGTAAACTTTTTATACGAAGGGTCTATATATACTTGATATTAGTATTATGTGTATGTAGAGGTCTATGTAGACGTCAATGTATAAGGAATGATTTTTTTAAAAAAGTTCCGCATTTTAACCTATAAATTAATGATGTAAGCTAAGAGGATATTCTATGTCCTCAAAGAGGACGCCGACGCTGGTTACGTCTAGGAGGTGCTCCCCGAATGCGATAAACTTGGTATAAGAGAATCAAGTTAAATATCTTTGAGTCGATGTCACTCTCAACCACTTCAATTTAGATTTGTATTCATAATTGTGAAGCGTGCCACACTTATGGATAAGAACCTATGTGATGCTTAGGAAACCCTCACTTTCTTGGTAGTCGAGTATCGTTCCTCTAGAGTGTTGACTCTATGTGCTTCTAGCATCTAATCCTTTTATTATTATTATAGGCAATGAATACTCAAATGAATGTGGCACGAAGATTTTAAGAAGAGATTGCCAATGCGGGAGTTGCTCCAGGTGATGATCAAGTCCCTTCTCTTGAAGAAAATGTTAATGATGACCAAGACCCGGTCAATCCTCCTCCTTTAACGGATAGTGACATAAGGGCTGCTCTTTTAGAAATGGCCCAAGCCATTACTATCCAAGCACAAGCCTCCACTACTCAATATCAATCCATGATGGCCCAATATAATCAAGAGGTTGTACCCCAAGCAAAACAAGTTGGTACCATGACCTCTGTTTGAGGGATTTCACTAGGATGAATCCTACTACTTTCTATGGGTCCAAGGTTGAAGAAGACCCTTAAAAGTTCATTGATTAAATCTACAAGATTCTCTATTCTATGGGGTTGACTATTAGTTAGAAGGACGAGTTAGACACTTACCAACTCAAACATGTGGCCCAAGCTTGGTACGTCCAATGGAGAGACAATAGGCCCTTAAGAGGTGGACCGGTGACTTAGTATGTTTTCAAGAAGGCTTTTCTTGATATATTCTTTCCTAGAGATAAGAGGGAAGCCAAAGTGGTGGATTTCATCAACCGTCATCAAGGAGGTATGAGTGTACTTGAATACTCTTTGAAATTCACTAGATTGTCGAAGTATGCTCCTTCTTTGGTTTCTGATTGTAGAGATTAAATGAATAGCTTTGTCATGGGAGTGTTGAATTACTTGAAAGAGGAATGTCATTCTTCTATGCTACATGACAATATGAACATTTCTCGTCTCATGGTTCATGCCTAACAAATGGATGAAACAAGGGCTAAGAGGAAGAGTAGGGAGACCAAGAGGGCAAAGTATTTTGATGGTGGTTCGTCAAAGGGTAGACTTGATATCCAAGACAAGCCTAGGTTTAAGAAGAGGGTTTCTAATCAAGTTCCTTCTAAGTTCCATAAGTCTAGGGATGATCGGGTGCCTAACCCTAAGCCTAAAAAGGGAAGGGATACTAGTTGACCAACCAATAAGACAACTTGTGGAATGTGTGGCAATAAATACTATGGTGATTGCCTTAAAGTACCGATTACTTGTTTTGGTTGTGGTAAAAGTGGGCACAAAGTTCGAGATTGCCTAAATGTGAAGGGGCAAGACAAAGAGACTGGGCAAGCAAGTGGTTCTAATGATGCTCCAAAGAAGAATTTCTTTTATGCTCTCTGCTCTAGGGGTGAGCAAGAGACTTCTCCCGACGTGGTGACCAGTATGTTGAAAGTCTTTGCCATTGATGTATATGATTTACTTGATCCGGGTGCGACATTATATTTTATTACTCACTTGATAGCTAAGAAGTTGGACATTTTGCCCGACATCTTGAATTAACCTTTTATGGTGTCTACCTCGGTGGGTGAGTTGGTTATTGCAAAAAGGGTATATAGAAATTGTCCTATAATGTTTCCCTATAGATTTACTCATGTTGAGCTAGTAGAACTTGATATGTTGGTTTTGATGTCATATTTGGTATGGATTGGTTGCATGCTTGCTTTGCCTCTATTGATTGTAAAACGAGGGTGGTGAATTTTGACTTTACAAATGACCCCATTTTAGAGTTGTGAACTAACTCCATTTTCCCAAACATTTTAGGTTCCGATAGTTGAAGGGCTTGGAGACGACTTTGAAGGAAGACTTGGAATTCTCAATCATCCAAGTTGGGTAGGTCCTCACTTTCCAAGGGCAATGCCACTATTAATCTTATGAAGTTGTTTTAGTTTTAAGACTCCTATGTTCTTTCCTTTTCATTTGAGTACTAGACCTTGTATGGAGTACATGTGGTCTTATTACATTGATGTATGGGCTATACCCAAATTATTATATGCTTTTTGGATGGTTATGAGATGAGACGTCCATTTGAGACTATGTTATATTTTCTATATCTGTGTGCAATAAAAGTAGAGGATTAAGTAATCTTCCTATACGAAGGGTCTACATATACTCGATATAAGTATTGTGTGTATGTAGAGGTCTATGTAAATCTCAATGCAGAAGTAATTGAAAGGTCTTTAAAATTTCCTCATTTTAACCTATGAATGTAATGATGTAAGCTAAGAGGCTAGTATTGGTCATCAAAGAGGACGATGACACTGGTTACGTTTAGGCGATGCTCCCCGAATGTGACACACAAGATGCACGTCTGGCAGGCGAGATGCACATTTGGCGAAGGAGGTGAACACTACTAGAAAGGGATTAAAAAGTGTTTTTAACCTGGCATGAAAAATCTAAATTGTAAATTCAACCTTATAAAACAATCCTCTTATCTATCAACATTAACTTATACCTTGGATATTTTTATAATTCATGAATCTTCTCTTATCAAGGACCACATCTCCACCAATTTCACATATCTTTTGCTAACAATTCAACCATAATCATTATTAAACTAAATTTTTTTTATCATCACATTCGAGCTAGTGTCTAGTGTCTGTACTCTCGTTTCTCAGGTATTTTTCAGCAGTTTATAACTGACCCGTTGGAATTGTGAAACTATTGCCGTAGACACAAAAAAATGAATCAAATCACACGTATCTGGACCCAAATACCTACCCCTATGAAGATACCTCTTTACTCTTGGAAATTAATTAAAATATTCTTGCTCTCGCCTGTCTCTCAAGGTTGTACTACATCTAACTATTTTTTTTTCATTATGAATTTGGCCCTTTAAAATTCTATTAGAGTGGTGTTCCACTATCTCTTAAAACATTTCATAAAACCGCATTAGTCACCCAATATTAACCACGACCTTAGAAACTCGAAAGTCATACTTACTATATATGTGAAATTTGCTTAACCAACAATCTTAATATATAGTTGCATTCCTTAACAGTTTACTATGAACTCTTATTACCACTATGCTCACTCACCCCTGACCATTGCTACAAGTCAACATTTTCATCAACATGAAATCTAAAATTAAGATATACCCATAAAATCCGAAAGGACTCCCACTTTTATACACACTTTGGTAATAAAATACTTCAATTACTTCCACCCTAGTATACTCATGGAACTTTCTTTATCCATAAGATTGTCATTTCGATATTAATCCACTCCCTTATGTCTTAAGATAAAATTACCAGTCCTTCTACTGCCCTTCTTCTTCTTAACAAACAAGATAGAAGCACCCCTTGGGGAAGCACTAGGACGAATGAAACCTTTATAGAAAAGCCCTTGGATTTGAGTTTAAGATATCTCAACTCTAACACCATTGTAATATATTCAAAATACGGGGATTAGAATTCAATATCTGAATATGAGCCAATTATGCCAAACAACCCTACCATACCAGTTTCCTAGACCAAATGAAAGATATAATATTAGCTAGCTTAGGCTTGTACACCCCTTCCCACTCTAATATTTTCCTATAGGGGATCTCTATAGTTACCGACCGAGCATTACAATTAAGCCCGGTATAATAGGGGGAGAACCAAGTCATGCCTAAGATTATATTAAGTCAGTCATATTCAACTATTATACCTCGGAAATTCAATGACCTAGGCTAGTCTTACCTACGGAATAATGTTTAAAAATGATGTTTCCAGACCCAGAATAATATAGTAAACTTAATTTAGAAGTATTATAGCCTAAACGTCAAGGGACGACCATGACGTCCTGAAACTAGTGAAATTGAACTAGTAAATATCCTTAGGTTTTGTGAAGGTTTGGGAGTATCGTATGAAGAGTCAAACTTGTAAAAATACTTTATATAGGTAAAAAAATGTTTAGGGATCAAAACTTCCAGTTACAACTCCCCAAGGACCACCCTAGGGGTCCTTGAGGAGGGTCCAAACGTTTGCAAGGAGGCTGTCAAGGCAGCAAGCAAGCAACGTCTTTTTGGAGGTGATGGCGCGTCGCTCCCCCTACACTTAAAAGGAAAAAAGTTTCCTTGAAACTCAGGCTTGTCACGAACCTCTTTTACTAAAATCTAATTATAGAAGAAAGATTTTGAGGTGACCCCGCGATGCACAACCATGTCCCAGATTTAGTCGCATCGTTTTAAAGTCAAGGTGACTTCACAAAAAGTTCTAATTAAGTGAGGCGTATTTTGTAAATTTTATTGGAGGGATATATATTGATTTTAGGTCATTTTAACATTTTATTTAAAAAAATCAAATCAAATACCAAAATTTAAAACCAAATTAATCTCACTTATCTCTAAATTCTCTCTATACCCAACCTCCAGTGGAGAGCATTTGAGCTTGAAGAAGAAGACCAATTCTTGAAATTTTTATACTCAAATTCGTGGATAAATTCATAATAAGTTATGGATTCTTGCACTCTTGGCGTTGCTTTCCCTAAGAGGTCTATTCAAACATGATTTCAAAATCATCCAAATTCAAGGGTTTTCTCTAGATGTGGGTTTTCTTTTAAAACTGAAATTTATGGATCAATTGTGATAAATGGTTATAACTTAGGATTTTTCAAGTGTAGAATGATTCTTAATTGTTCTGTTTTGATCTAATTCTTTATGAATCCATGGATGTCCGTTTCTCCCTAACCCTTACTTTTGTATTATGTAAATTCATAGCTAGAGATGATGTTATTAAGTGTGTTCTTGTATAATTGGTTATATTATGATAATGATAATGGTTTTGATGGGTATATATCACTTATTTAGGATTAAGTCTTGAATGGATTTCATGGAGGCCATTGATAAGACCTTCAAGGTCATGAACTAGTTATTGTTGTATTGTTGGCTTATCTCTGGTAATGTTGGTTAATTGATATATGAATAATGATGTTATGAGGGTATGATAATTCTATGAATATGATGGTTGTGAGATGATGATAGGTCTATTAATATGAGGGGTTGAAGGTAATTCCTATGTGTATCTATGACTATATTGTGAAGTATTGTTCTCACATGATGTTGGATTGTGCTGAAAGGACTTTCTCATCCTAGTACCTATAAGATATGAATATTTTACCCGAGGTGTCAAGATCTAAAGACCTATAATATGATATAAGGTTAAGGAAGACATAAAGATACTTCTAAAAAGGGAATTTTATCTTAGCACCCAGTGAACTTGAGAATGAGAGGTGCCCCTTTTGAAAAGGAAGGAAAGGTCATCAAATGTTCTCATTAGGTAGAAACTACAATACGAATTAGCAAAAAAAGGGTTTCTAGTAACAATCTTCTAGTTCCATAACTATGTGCCCCCATAGAAAACCTAGCTAGTGGATCCACCTAGATGATATTATCATGTATATGTCTTACCTTGGCAAGTAGGATGACCTCCTTTCGATGTGAGGGGTTGACACCAGATTCCATGTTTAGCTCACATGGTCTAATGTCGGTTATGGAAAAGTTTCCCAAAAGTAAAACGAATGAATGAACATAAGAAGATGAACACTATTTTGAACACTCAAGAGGTGTTACTTAGTTTAGGTAGGGGTATGGGAGTTTACCTATGCCCTGCACTAGTAGACCTTGAGGGGAGTTCTAGGGATATGTTCTTTATATATATATGTTATGAATGAAATGTATAATGTTGGTATTATATGATGTTATTTTCACTTCAAGTACATGATGTTGGTATAAATTGTTTTGTATGATTTTGACTACACTTGTTATGAAGTTACATGAGGTAAAGTCTATCCCTATGATCTTTTTGCTAGTTTATTTGCTTTATATGGGGTTATGGGGCTTTACATACACATTGCACTAGTGAACTTGTATTGGGGTTATGAATAAGGTCTTGTGATGTATTGGTGAAATGGATTCTAAACATGAAATGTTGACTATAACTTTGTTATGATGATAATCTTGAACATGAATATGATTATATCTTATTGTTGTTGTGGTGTGGACTTGTGTATGATCTTGGAATGAGAATAAAGGCTTTTAAAGTGAACTTTGCATGTTTATACTGAAATTTCCCTTTGTGCATGTCTTCAAATGTTTTACTTGAATATATTGATACATAGTACACGTGGTTTTTACTAACCCACATCTCTTCTAATTCTATAAAAATGTAGGTTCGGGCCATTCATTCTCATAGAAGCTTGGATAGTTCCCAAGTGGGTGAATTCTGAAGTCCGTGGATGAAGACTATGAATCTAGATTTTGTTATTTTACTATGAAAGACATTGTTCTATTTCCTATTTTCAAGGAATATGTTGTATTCTCTTATAAGATTTGTAATGATGTAAGAGCTAAGTCTCATTTCTAATACTGTTATGTTATATGGTTGTTTGAGACAATTATAGATTCTATTTTGATATATGTGATGTGAAGTTGAACTTCAAAAAAAAGTTTTAATTTTTCCACTTGTTATTATATGTATGAGGCGATAATGTATGCTAAAGGCTTGTCTAAGGTTTTTTTGAGGACGAAGACGCCGTTTACGGATAGGGGGTGCTTGCGGTCATGACAAACTTGGTATTGGAGTATGATGTTCAATAAATCTTAGGAATGATGTCAACAAAACCATGTCTATGTAGAGTCTTGTTCATAATTGTGAAGTGCGCCACTTTTATGAATGAGAGGCTATATGATGCTTAAGAAATTCTCATTTTTTTGGTAATCTTAAGTCATGATTGCAAGAGTCATAACTCTATGTTACTTTTCTTCTACTCCTTTTCTTGTGATTATAGGATATGGCTACTAGAGAGGCAACCACAAGAAGGGTTGAAGAGAATATTGCTAATTCGGGTGTTCATCTTTAAGACAACAAAGATCCTCCTCAAGAGCAAGTTCCTCTCGGTGTTAAAGCTTCGATCAATCCTTCGTACATGACGGATGGGGAGATAAGGTTGGCTTTCCTAAACTTAACTCAAGTCATAGATACTCAATCTCAAGAGGTAACTACTCAAGCTCAAGCTATGACGACTCAAGAAAATCAGAAAGTTGCACGGTGTTGAATCAAAATACTAGTACCATGACTTCTTGTTTGAGATAATTAACTAGAATGAATCCTCAAATATTCTTTGGGTCTAAGGTAAATAAGATCCTCAATACTTTCTTGATAAGGTTTATAAGATCTTGTATGCTATGGGGGTGAGTTTGAATAAGAAGGTCGAGCTAGACGCTTACCAACTCAAGAATGTGGATTAAACTTGGTGCACTCAATAGAAGGACAATAGGGGTTTTGAAAGCGGATCCCATAGGTTAGGAAGCCTTTTGGAAGGAATTACTTGATAGGTTCTTCCCAAGGGAGAAAAGAGAGGAAAAAGTGGAAGAGTTCATCAACCTTAGTGAAGAAAGTATTAGTGTGAAATAATACTCTTTGAAATTCATCAAGTTTTCCAAGTATACTTCTTCTTTGGTGTCTAATGCTAGATATTAAATGAGACATTTTGTGAAAGTTGTATCCGAAGATCTTGTGGAAGAATTTTGGGTTGAAATGCTTCATGACAACATGGACCTTTCTTATTTGATGGTGCATGCTCAACAAGTTGAGGAAAGTTGACTTAAGAGGAAAAATAGGGATGCTAAGAGGGAAAGGCCCTATGATTTTCTAACGGTAAGGGTGATCAAGAGTATTCTCCCGATGTTGTTACCGGTATGTTGCAATTATTTCCTATTAATGTTAATGAATTGCTAGATCCCACTGCCATTTTATCTTTTGTGACTCCTTTAGTGGCTATAAAGATTGATGTGCTCCCCGATGTCTTAGTTGTACCATTTTTGGTTTCTACTCCGGTGGGTGACTCCGTTTTTGCTAAGAGACTCTATAAGAGTTGTCCCATGCTATAGTCCAATAGAGTTACATTGGTTGATTTGGTAGAACTTTATATGTTGGAATTTGATGTCATATTTGGGATGGATTCGTTACATGCTTGTTTTGCTTCAATTGATTGTAGACAAGGGTAGTTAAATTCTAATTTCATAATGAACCCGTTGTAGTATAGAAGGGGAGAAACTCAATCCCTAGAGGTTAAATTATTTCATGTCTAAAATCTTGTAAGATGATTTCTAAGGGATGTCTCTATCATATTATAAGGGTGTACCTTGCGTCCGAGGCTCCTCCTTTAGAGTCGTCCCTGTAGTGAAGGACTTTCTGGAAGTGTTCTTCAATGACTTACCCAAAATTCCTCCCAAACAAGAAATAGATTTTGGCATAGATTTAATGCTAGTACTAAGCCCATATCAATTCCCCCTTACCGAATGGATCCGACAAGTTGAAATAATTAAAGGCACAAATAAAGGATTTTCTAGACAAGAATTTCATACAACCACACATATCTCCATGGGGTGATCCGGTATAATTTGTGAAAAAGAAAGATGGGTCTCTTAGAATATGTATTGACTACCAAAAATTGAACAAACTCACTATAAAGAATAAGTATCCTCTTCCTAGAATTGATGATTTATTTGATCAACACCAAGGTGCGAGTTACTTTTCAAAAACTAACTTGAGGTTGAGTTATCATCAACTTAGAGTGAGAGGTGTTAATATTCCTAAGACGGCTTTTAAAATAAGATATGGTCATTATGAGTTCCTAGGCATGTCTTTTGGTCTGACTAATGCCCCGACGATTTTCATGGACCTTATGAATAGGGTGTTAAGAATTATTTTAATTTATTTGTAATTGTATTTATTGATGATATCTTGGTATATTTTAAGAGTGAGGATGAACACGTGGGTCATTTTAGGATAGTATTGCAAGTCCTCGAAAAGCATCAAGTCTTTGCTAAATATAGTAACTACAAATTTTGTCTAAAGTCGGTGGCTTTTATTAGTCACATTGTTTTAAGTGAGCGTATAGAGGTCGATCCAATGAAATTGGGGCGGTTAGAATTGGCCTAGACCTATAACTCCCACCGATATTTGAAATTGTTGGGTTTAGCTGGGTATTATAAGATATTTTTGACGGAGTTACATAAATTGCTTCTCCCTTGAATACCCTAACCCAAAAGAAAGTCAAGTTTAAATGGATGGAAGCTTGTAAGAAAGGCTTCCAAAAGTTGAAAGATAAGTTTATCTCCTCTCCAATTTTTACTTTACTGGAGGATACCAAAGGGTTTGTTGTGTATTGTGACGTTTCTTGAGTAGGTTTGGGTTGTGTCCTTATGCGACAAGGTAAAGTGATAACATATGCCTCTATACAACTCAAGATTCATGAGAAGAACTATCCAACTCATGATCTTGAACTAACGGCCGCAGTGTTTGCTTTAAAGATATGGAGACATTATTTATATGGAGTGCATGTGGATATGTTTACCGATCATAAGTCTCCAATATGTGTTTACCCAAAAAATTTAAATATCTAACAAAGAAGGTGGTTAGAGCTTTTTAAAGACTACGATATGAGTGTCCTTTACAACCCCGGAAAAGCCAATGTAGTAGCGGATGCTTTGAATTGAATATTTATGGGTAGTGTAGCCCATGTTTATGATGGTAAGACAGAGTTAGTAAAATATGTGGATAGATTGGCCTAGTTGGGCATTTGACTTGAAGGTTCACCAAAAGGGGGTTTCACAGTTCATCTTAACTCTGAATCATCTTTAGTGGTTGAGGTGAAGTCTAAGTAACATATTGATCCACTATTGATGGATTTTAAGGAATTAGTTCTTAGTAAATCTAATGAGTTAGTCTCCTAAGGGGGGATGTGGTACTTAGGTACCAAGGTAGGTTGTGTGTGCTGGATGTAGATGACTTAAGAGGACAAATATTGGAAGAGGCTCATGGTTTTCGATATGCCATTTATTTGAATGCCACAAAAATTTATCGTGATATTCAATATATCTATTGGTGGAATGGTTTGAAGAAGGATAGAGCGGAATTTGTGGCCAAATTTCCTAATTTTCAACAAGTCAAGGCCGAACATCAAAGACCGGGAAGTTTAACTCAGGATATAGCTATCCCTACATGGAAATGGGGAGATCTCAATATCGATTTCATTTTGGGTTTGCCTCGTAAGAGAAGGAAAAATAATTTGATTTGGGTTATTGTTGATAGGTTAATCAAATCAACACATTTTATTCCCGTTAAAGCTACTTAATCGTTGGAAGAATATGTTAAGTTGTATCTTAAGGATATTGTGAGAATGCATGGAGTTCCCTAAACTATAATTTTGGATAGGGGTACTCAATTTACTTCGCACTTTTGGAAAGCATTCCAAAGTGGACTTGGTACCATGGTGAAACGTAGTACCACATTCATCCACAAACGGATAATATGGCGAAACGAACCATCCAAACCCTAGAACACATATCGAGGGAATGTGTCATTGACTTCAAGGGTAGTTGGGATGATGATATACTATTGATTGAATTTGCCTACAATAATAGTTATCATTTGAGTATTGCCACGGCACCCTTTGAGGGCCTTTATGGGAGGAGATGTAGATCTCTCATTGGGTATTTTGAGGTAGGTGAGTTTTTTCTAATTGTTCCTGAAGAAATATATGAGGTTGTGGAGAAAGTTTGACTCACTAGGGATCACTTGAAGATGGACCAAAGTAAAAAAAAATCTTATGTCGACAGTAGAAAAGGTACCTTGAGTTTATGGTAGGTGACTTGGTTTATTTGAAGATATCACCTATGAAAGGGGTTATGAGGTTTGGGAAAAAGGGGAAACGTATTCCCCGGTATGTGTGGCCATATTAGGTTATGAAACGCATCAGAAGTGTTTCCTATGAGTTGAAATTACATATGGAGTTGCCTCCGGTGCATCCGGTTTTTCATGTGTCAATGCTCAAAAAGTGCACAGGCAATCCGGTGTCTACCCTTCCTGTAGAAGGTTTAGAATTTGATTCTAACCTTTTATGTCAGGAGGTTCCAGTTGAAATTTTAGACCGGCCAGTGCAGAAGTTAAGGAATAAGGAAGTATCTTTCGTAAAGGTTCGTTGGAAGAATCGTCTTATAGAAAATTCTACTTTGGAGGCCGAGGCCGATATGATGTCCCGATATCCTCATCTTTTTCCTTCCTCTTCTAGTCAAGGTTCAGGTTATTAATCCTTTATAGTTGTGGTTTATGAAGGGTCTTATGTGTATTTGAACTTCCATGATCTCCCTTAGTTCATATTTCATATATGCCTTGAATTATACGTTCTTCATACATGATGATACTTCAATATATGGTTGGCATAGTTGAGTTATGTGTTATTTCTTCTTGTGAAATTACTAAAGGGTGACGTAATAAAATGATATATATATATTTGTTGAATATGTTGAGCTATATGACAAGGAGAAGGACGTTCCTCCATGCATAATGTGAAGTAGTGAAATATGTGCATAATTGGTAGTTGATATAATTTCTACCTCATAAAAGTGCATTGTTGTGTTGGAGAATGGAGTGAATGTTTCCTCCTTTGTATTGAATTATAATTATATGTATGTGCTGGTTGTTCTGCTACTCTTAAGTCATAAATAAGAAATATGTTAAAGTGTCATTCGAAAACGAATGTTCACCAAGGGCGGGATATTGTTAACCCTCAAAAGTTCAATGATCTAGGATAGAGTATTACCTACTAAATAATGTTTTAAATGATGTTTCTAGACCTATAAAAATGTAATAAACTTGATTTAGAAGTATTAGAGACTAAACATCAAGGGACGACCATGACGTACGGAAACTAGTGAAATTGAACTAGTAAATGTCCATAGGTTTTATAAAGGTTTGAGAGTGTGATATGAAGAGTAAAAACTTTTAAAATAACTTGAAATAGGTAAAATAATGTTTTAGGGATCAAAAAATCCAGTTACAACCCCCCAATGACAACCCTAGGGGTCCTTAAGGAGGGTCCACTCATTGGCTAGGAGGCTGCCAAGGCAGCAAGCGAGCAACCTCTTTTTGGAGGTAATGGCAGGTTGCACCCCTACACGTAAAAATAAAAAAATTTCCTTGAATCACGGTCTTGTCACGAACCTCTCTTCCTTAAATTGAATTCCAGAAAAAAGATTTAGAGGTCACCCCGCGATGTAGATATGTACCAGATATTGCGCATCGTCTCAAAGTCAAGTTGAGTTCACAAAAAGGTCTAATAAAGTGAGTGGTCATTTGGGTATTTTAGGGGAGGGGTATATATTTATTTTAGGTCAGTTTTACATCATTTTTACCAACCCAAATAAAATTACCAAATAGAAATCCAAATCACTCTCATTTCTCTCTAAATTCTCTCTCTACCCAACCTCCATTGAAGAGCATTGGAGCTTGAAGAAGAATACCAATTCTCCAAGTTCTTCTACTGAAATTTATGGATAAAGTCTTAATAAGGCATGAATTATTTCAATCTTGGTATTACTTTCCCTAAGCGGTCCATTAAAAGATGATTTAAAAATCACTCAAATTCAAGGGTTATCTTTACATATGGGTTTTCTTTTAAAAATGACATTTATGGATTAATTTGTGATGAATTCTGATTACTTGGGATGGTTAGAGTGTAGAATGATGCTTAATTGTTGGGTTTTGAAAAAATTCTTTAAGAATCCATGGATGTCCCTTTCTCCATAACCCTAACTTTTAGATTATGTAAATTGATTGCTAGATATGACGTTATTAAGTTTGTTCTTGTATAATTGGTTATTGTATGATGATCATAATGGTTTTGATGGGTATATATGACTGATTTGAGATTTAGTATTAAATGGATTTCACGGAGATCATTGATAATAGCTTCAAGGTCATGAACTAGTTGTTGTAGCATTGTTGGTTTACTTTGGTAATATTGGTTAATTGACATATGAATGATGATGTTATGAGGGTATGATAATCCTATGAATATGATAGTTGTGAGATGATGATAGGAATACTAATATGAGGGGTTGAAGGTGATTCCTATGTGAAAGTTATGACTATGTTGTGAAGTACTGTTCTCAAAGGGTCTTAGGTTATAAGAAAAGGAATTTCTCATCCTAGAACCTATTAGCAATGAACATTTTATGAACATTTTATAGGAGGGGTTAAACTCCTAAGACCTATAATGTGATATAAGGTTAAGGAAGACTTAAATATACTTCTAAAAAGGGGAATTTAAGCTTAGCACTAAATGAACATGACAATGAGAGGTGTCCCTTACAAAAAGAAAGGTAGGTTCATCAAGTGTTCTCATGAGGTGGAAACTACAATGCGAATTAGCATAAAGAGGGTTTCTAGTAACAACCTCCTAGTTCCTTAACTATGTTTCCCCATAAAAAACCTAGCGAGTGGATCCACCTAGATGATATTATCATGTATATGTCCTACCTTGGCGTGAAAGATGACCTCCTTTCAGTGTGAGGGGTTGACACCGGATTCCATGTTTAGCTCACATGGTCTAATGTTAGTTATGGAGAACTTCCCTAGAAGTAAAATGGATGAAAGAAAGTAAGAATATGAATACTAACTAGGACTACTTAAAGGTGTTACTTAGTGTAGGTAGGGGTATGGGATTTTACCTATACATTGCACAAGTGGACCTTGAGGGGAGTTCTAGGGATGGGTTCTTCATGTATATATGTTATGAATGAAATGTATAATGTTGGTCTTATATGTTTCAGGACCAAGGATCATCCCCTACAAGTAACATGGCGTAGTGGACCTCTCGGAGGTCTTATAGAAGTTCATAGTTATCATTTATTGCATTGTCGTAGATAAATTTAGCGGAAAATTTAAAAGTTTCATCGCACTTCAAAGGCTAGAACACAACTTCCAATATATATATCATATATATCTATATATATATATATATATATATATATATATATATATATATAGATATATATCTATATATATATATATATATATATATAATATATAATATATATATATCTATACACACACACAACACATATATAAAATATCCTAATACATAGTTAAAGACTCTAATCTCTTTTTGTCATCCTAGACTCAACATCATTAGAGTATAATTGGGACACGACCCTTTCAACATAATTGACATGACTAACTATTACATGACTTGAATAAAACTTGACATAGGACATCCTTGAACTTAAGGATTCCTTTCCTTGATCTTGGGAATCATATATCAATCCCTTCACCTTGGTGACATCCTTTAAGCATCCATAACTACACTTTGTATAAAATGGTAAAGAAGAAGTGTGTTGGTAAAAGAACACACTAAGTATGGTAACCATGCACAAACAGACATTTAAAAGGGACATTTCACTTTGAAACTATGCATTATGCCTTTTTGTGAAAACTTCATAGAACTTGATACATTAAGCATCATACAACTTACATACTTCATTTAGGCATATACAATAGTCATAATATCATATAAAATCACACATAGCATTTAAGTCACATTTGCATCATTTACAGTAAGTACCCTTCCCTTTATAGTAAGTACCTTTAGCTTTACAGTAACTTCTTTTTCATCTAAATTACTTAAACTTCCAAGTAACCCTCTACTGATACTTGGTGCAATGTATGGATAATGTCCCACTACAGTATTTACACTCAGGCATGACCTTAAGACCACAAGGAAATCATGCGTACAACCTTCAATAACCCAATATATGCATTCATAGAACTATTTCATATAAAAATGCATGCAGTTTGCATTTGACCCATCATAATTTATGGACCACATAGAATAACTCATTACAAGACTACATACAAGTCAAGACTTCTAAATATCATCATTGTAGACACTAGTAAACATTAACATATTTGGAATTCTCTTCACAAAGACAACGTAGAACCTACTCATAATCTCATTCTAATCTTACTAGTGCAATGTACATATGAAGTCCCATAACCTCACACATACTAAGTAACCTAAAAGGAGACTACAAGACTTAACATGCGCTTCTTACTTCAAGAAGACAAGCATAGGCAACCTCATTCATGCCAAGCAAGACCTTCATGATATAGTCATTCTCATTCATGCCAAGCAAGACCTTCATGATATAGTCATTAAGACCTACATTATGCATATAGGATAAGACAACTCCCTTCAAGAGCTACTTGTGCAATGCATAGGTAAAGTCCCACACCCTCACCTACACTAAGAAACTTCCCTTTGGTTATCCTAGTTAGGGTCCATAATTTACTTCCATTATCCATTTTATTTTATGGAAATTGTAGCCTTAACCGACACTAAGACCATGGGTGCTACATGGAATTTGGTGATGTAGAGCCTTACACCAAAAAAAGGTGGTCTACCCTGCCAAAGTAGAACATTAATGTCACATCCCAAAATCACACCCTATAAGTTAGGATCAATCTCGGATTGGAACCAGCGTACTTGACCTCTCGAAAGTCTTGTACAACCCTTACATATCATTCATCGCATATACAAAATGAAAAGTAGTGCAGAATTAAAATTTTTAACAAAACATTAGACTATAGTTAATAAAATCTTTCATTAGAAATCATAGGAAATTCTAAGTCTCAATATCATCAAACATAGTAAACAAGAATACTTTTGGGACACGGACCATACTTCAAAATATTGAATTACTTATTATATTACAATACTTCAATAAGAAACATAAAAGATATCTATGCCTTCGAATCAAATGAGGACATACTTCAACTTCACTTGAATGATGCTACGATCCAAGTCTTGGTTCCCAAATGTTCCTCACCTACCAACAATAATAGAGATACATAAAAGCATGGATTAGTACAACAACATGTACTAAGTATGGCATAAAGCATGAAAATCATGAAAACGGACGTTTATTAGAAATATGCACATTTTAATTTAAAAATCATACTATAATCATAAGAACAACATTAATCAATTTAGAAACACATAAGATAACATTTAAGCAATTATTCACATTTTTGAGGCAACATTATAGTAAGCTTAATTCAGTGTACAATGAATTGCTTCAGTGTAACATTGAAGTGTCTCTTCTTCCATTTTAACTCTTCCTAGCATGTTTTCTTCTCACTAAAATCTATCCTAAGGTTCACTTAAGCAACACAAAATGAGACCGCCCATACACCCTCTCTAAGCATGCCTAAAGATCCTTAAGATTACTCATAGTGAGACACATACACACTTAAAAGAAACCATACACATGAACATGAGAGTCTTCTACCAAAGGTGATTCTAAGTATTACTTGAGTTAGTTGTGAAGTGACCGCGCGCATACAATCCCTTACACACACACACCTAAGATATCCTTAGCCTAGCTATGATAGAATCATTCTCACTTAACACAACAACAAATAGATAATATGACATTCTCTTTCCAAAGGCTATTAAAAGAATTACTTAAGTAAATAAAGAAGATAACGTCCATGATTGACCTCTTCAATACTACCTAAATAATCCTTAAGACTACCTAAGTTTACATCATGTCTACATATTCAAATATCTTCCCTAACTAGAGTCATCTTTAAGACTTATCTAGGTAAGATAAGAAGTGACCATTCCTATGCCCCCTTCACACCTTAACTAGACAACCCTTAAATAATCTAGATAAGTACTCATTTATTTAACATATGTTCTTAACTTAAGTCATTACATTCATTAGTTCATTTATAATACATTCAACACATAAAGGACATTCATGTAATGGTCTTGGACAAGACCTAGGGACTCTAGCTAACACCTTCAAAGCCTATTGTTCAATATCTAGATAGCGTCCTATACCACCACCTAAACTTCATAGAACTTCTCTAATGCTAGTAGGTATCCCATATGATGAGAATAGGCAGTAACCGACATACACCATGATAGCAAGACATGGAATCCAAAGTTCTAACCTACTTTGATGAGGGTGTTCTACTTGACAATCGTAGAACTCATACACATCGTAGGTACATGGTTAAGTAATATCAAAGGTGTGCTTTGTAATCTAGTCTCATTCTTTAACTAGAACTACTTCCCTTACTATACTCACTCGGTGCTAGCCTTTGTTCTCATGGAGTAATTAACATTTAAGGTTCATATAAAGGGGTTCCATACCAAGTTCATAACCCAATCACATTTACCGTACCAAGGAAAGGTCCACTAGGGCTACCTCACAATGGCGACAAGAAGCTCATCATGACTTTCCTAAGGATTGATATGATATCGTTCCAGCCAATCAACCTTAAGTCTATCATTCCTTACTCGAAGGATATCATTATGGATTTCGACTTCAACATTCATAACCTTGCAACTAGGTTCAAGGTTTCATATAAAGGACATCTTAACTTCATTTAATGTCTCATGTCATTCATACATACAATACTAAGAGGCTTTAGCTGTAACACTTTGAAAATCCAAGATGGGTCTTAGAGACTAACATAGGTCAAATGGGATATAAGAAATGTTTTAAGACCTATCTTAATGAATATAGGTCATTTAGGAATTTTAAGAACCAAAACGTTCAAGAACATCTATGACGTTCGGAAACTAGGGCTAAGGGGTACTAGCGTGCCTTTGCTTCTTTGACTAGTTTTTAGGAGTTGAAAATCCATGAAATTAGGTGGAAGGGTGTATAAATAGTGTTAAATATGATTCATGGTCGAAATGTCTGAGTACGACTCCCCAAGGACCAACCAAGGGTCCTCGAGGAGGACCTTATCACGTAGAAGGCAGCACTGCCTAGGCAGTGTGCAACCAAGAGAACCATGAACGACTCGTGTGTGGATCGCCGGAGAGTCGATGCCCACCGTCATACCACACTTAGCCAAAATGGTGGAGTACCTCATATGCACACTCTCTAAACTCATCGATGGACGTGCAACACGGAAGAGGGGCCGGTCCGTCGATTGAGCTACGAGGTATTGACGTGGTTCCGTTTATGAGTGACATGTTTTTGCTGCACGTTTTAACTTAGTTCAAAACAATTAATTAAGGGGTTTATTGGTTAGTTTGGGATTAAGGTAAGAGTAATTAACTAATATTAACTCCCATATAAAGACTCCAAACCCAATTACTCTAGATACAACTCACAAAAAGAAACTCTCTTCCTTCTCTCTTCTTTCTCTCTCTATTGGAAACCACCATTGAAGACTATCAAGGAAAGGGGTTTTGCGGGATGGAAAGGGACGAATTCATCATCAAATATTCATCAACCGTTAAGGTATGAGATCTAATTAACCTTTGAAACTTTCCTCAAAGGGTTCCTTTAAAATGGATTTTAAAAGTTGAGTTCTCATGTAGGATTCATCCAATTTCGAAATTGATGCTGTGAACTGAGTTTTTTATGTTTTATTTAGGGTATAATGGTTAGATTAACATGTATTTAAACTTGATTATGATCAATTTTGATGGTTTGGTTTAATTTGAAGATTATGATCCGTAACCCTTATCCCTAGGTTGATCTTGATATAAATTAGGTTGTGATTGATTCAAATGTCTTGATTGAGGGTTAAATCACTATTAGATTATGTTTTTACACCAATCATTAAAAAATTAGAAAGAATTGTTGTCTTTCATGCTAATCTTGAGAAGTGATCTAGGTTATGGAAATTGACATAAGTAATCTTGTTTTAAGCATTGATTTGGTATTGGGTTATGCTGTAGTGACTCTTCTAGTATTGTTATCATGTTGTTTATTTAATTATGATGTTGAACATCTAAATTGGATTTAATATAGGTTTTATGGTAATGCCTAAATGATGAACCTTGAAGGAGACTTGGTAAGCCTTGAAATCTCTATCTATACTTTTGATCGTGATTAATTGTGGTTAAGTCATGATGTTATATTGGAGTATGCCTTATATTAGGATGATAGGGTGTTATGTTGTTGAATTAAAATGTCAGTGAGGTTGATTAAGGTGTATGTGATATAAGGATTGTGAGGAATATCAATGTTCCTTGATATGCTATGAAATACTAACGTGTTAACGTCACTTATATGAATTGTGATGAAAGGACTATACTCATGCAATTGTTATTGAATGATTAATTATTATCATGTTATACAAGGGATAGACCCTATGACCTAAACTAAGCTATGATTTTTAATTAATGGCTTAACGACATTTCAATAAATGGACCATGATTATCACCGAGTGAACTTGATAATGGGAGGTGATGACTTTCCAAAGAGGAAAATTCACCTTATAGTTCTATATGAGATGTTGACTTCCCAAAGAGGAATACTCATCCAATGGATTCCTATGAGATAAGGCCCCAATTACTAAGTAATATCAAGAGGGAATATACTATATCTTAGTTGAACTATGTTTCCCCCATAGGAAGACTAGCTAGTGGATCCACCTAGAAAGTTATGTTTATGTTGGTTTTGCTTTGGCCGGTAAACCACCTTCCATCGGTATAAGATTTTACAACACCGGATTCCACACTTAGATCTTGTGATCTATGTCTCTTAAGGCAAGTTTTCCATAAATTAATATAATGTAATGAAGTATAAACTAACTTAGGTGACTCGAGAGGTTTAACTTAGCCTATGTAGGGGTATGAGACTCTAATTATGCCTTGCACTAGTTGATGTTAATGGAAGCTTTTGGAAGTTGATATTGTGTATGCATATAACAATGATGTATACAATGTTAATAGCTCGATGCTACAATATAAATGATATTATATGATGATGACTTATCCATATGAACATGTAATTGTATTGTATTGTTAAAGTTGGACATTGGTTATGTTTTTTTGTTAAGTCTACTTGGTTGAGCAAGGTTATGAGGTTTGGATTGGTCATTGCACAAGTTGATTTGATGAGGATTCATGAGTAGTTGTGTTGCTTATTATGATATGATGAACTCTTATTCATACTTGTGATGTGATTCCTTGATGATAGGGTTGTAGTAGATCATGGGTTCAAGTATGTTGGAATACATATTACTTTTTTTAGTTAGTAAACATGTTTGGTTGGTTGGTATGACTTGCTTGATTTTGCATTAGACTTTTAAAAGGGTAAAAATGGCATGTTTTGACTAAATGTACCTTTTTATAATGTTTTTCTCTTGTATGTGCGTATGGTCTCATACTTAGTACATGTGGAGTACTAACCCCATTTTCTTACTTTTTCTCCAAAATTTTAGGTTCTGGTGGTTGAAGGCTTATTCGAGACGACTTGAAGAAGGCTTGGATATTCTCTATCATCCAAGTAGGTTGGTCCTCATTTTCCAAGGGTGATGCCAATATCTTAACTATGAAGTTCCTTTGTTTTTCTAAGACCTTTATATTCATTCCATTTTCATTGTGTACAACTTGTATAAGCCTATATGTGGCTTCTATACTTTTGATGTAGGGCTATGCCCAAATTGTGATGATAGTTTAGATGGTATGCGATGAGACAATGTTTGAGACTATCTTTTGATCTTATATATATGTATTTCAATAAAAGTAGAAGGCTATGTAACCTTCCTATAAAAAGGGGTCTATGTACACTCGATACGACTATATATTATGTGTGTGTAGAGAGTCTTTGTAAACCTCCAAGTAGATGAAATGAAAAGTTTTAAAATTTTCAGCATTTTCAACCTATGAATGTAATGACATGAGACTAAGAGGCTAGTCTTAGTCCTTGAGAAAGGACGATGATGCGGGTTACATCTAGGGGGTAAACCCGGATGTGACTAAATTGGTATCACAGCATGAGGTTGAATATCAATGAGTTGTGTCTCTCTCTCTACCACGTCTATGTAGGTTTGTATTCATAATTGTGAAGCGCGCCACACTTATGAATAGGAACCTATGTGATGCCTAGGAATCACTCTCTTTCTTGGAAATCCTATATCGTGCCATTAGAGTATACTTATGGTGTGATTTTACATTTAATCCTATTGTTGTGTTTATAGGAAGAATTAACACTCGAAGGAATGCGACTCAAAGGATTAAAGAGGAAATTTCCAATGCGGGAGCTCCTCCATGTGGTGAGCAAGTTCCTCCACTTGAAGAAGATGCCAATGTTGACAAAGCTCCGGTCAATCCTCCACACTTGAAGTATGGAGATATAAGGGCTTCCCTCATTCAATTGGCTCAAGCCTCCACTGTCCAAGCCTAAACTATGATGACCCAAGCCAACCGGGAGCTTGTACCCTGTCTTCATCAACAAGTCACTACTATGGCTTCCCTTCTAAGGGACTTCACTCGGATGAAACCTCCTACTTTCTATGGGTCTAAGGTTGATGAAGACACCAAAGAATTCATCGATAAAGTCTCTAAAGTAATTTTAGCTATGGGGTTGACCACAAGTGAGAAGGCTAAGTTGGCCATCTAACAACTGAAAGACGTGGCACAAGCATGGTATGTGGAATGGTGGGATAATAGGCCATTGAGGGGTGGTCCATTCACTTGGGAGATATTTAAGAAGGATTTTCTAGATCGGTTCTTTCCTAGTGAAATGAGGGAGGAAAAAGTGGTGGAGTTCATCGACCTCCCCAAGGAGGAAAGAGTGTTTATGAATACTCTTGGGAATTAATTAAATTATCCAAATATTCTCCTTCTTTGGTTTCCAATCCTAGTGACCAAATGAGTCGCTTTGTGACGGGGGTGTCGGAGGACTTACAAGAGGAGTGTCATTCGGCCATGCTACATGACAACATGAACATTTCCCATCTTATGGTGCATGCATGAAAGGTTGAGGATATAAGGGATAATATAAAGTGTAGAGATTCTAAGACAATAAGATCATTTGATGGAGGTTTTTTAAAGAATAGGCTTGAAGTACAAGATAGGCCTAGATTTTAGAAGTGGGTTTCTAATCAAGTTCCATCCAAAATTCCTAAGGCACTTGATGACAAGGGAAATAATTTGAGATCTAAAAAGGGAAGGAGTGGAAACTCCCCAAATGAGAATCCTACATATGCCAAGTGTGGAAAGGGTCATCTTGGTGAGTTCTTGGTAAGAAAGGGAAATTGCTTTAGTTGTTGCAAGAGTGATCACAAGATGAGAGATTTTCCAAACTTGAAGGGTCAAGAGAGGGGTGGTTAAGCTCAAGCAAGTTGTTCTAGTGATGCTCCTAAAAAGAATCACTTCTATGCTCTCTGCTCTAGGGGTGAGCAAGAGACTTCTCCCTACGTAGTGACCGGTATGCTGAAAGTCTTCTCCTTGATGTATATGCCTTACTTGATCCCGATGCTACTTTATCATTCGTTACCTTTCTTGTAGCTAAAAAGTTTGATATTTTGCCTGATTTTTTCATGAACCTTTTATAGTGTCTACTCCGATTGGTGAGTCAGTTATTTGCAAAAAGGGTGTATAGAAACATTCCAATAATGTTGCCCAATAGAGTTTCTTATGTTGACCTAGTATAACTCGATATACTTGATTTTGATGTTATATTGGGTATGGATTGGTTGCATGATTGCTTTGCTTCTATTGATTGTAGGACAAGGGTGGTGAAGTTTAACTTTCCAAATGAACCCGTTGTGGAGTGGAAGGGGGGGGGGAATCTATTCCTATTTATCGTATCATCTCTTGTCTAAAAACATGCAAAATGATCTGTAAAGGTTGTCTATACCATATTGTAAAATTCCAAGATCTAGACTCTGAAATTATTCCCATTTAGTCGGTCCCCGTAGTGAGTGAATTTCAGGAGGTTTTTCCTAATGACCTTTTCGATAGTCCTCCCTAATGGGAAATTGTTTTTTGCATTGATTTGATACCGGATAGAAATCCTATTTCAATTCCTCCTTATTGGATGGGTCCGGCCGAATTGAAAGATTTGAAGGCTCAACTCAATGATTTACTAGACAAGGGCTTCATAAGACCTACTATTTCTCCATGGGGTGTTTCAATTTTATTTGTGAAGAAGAAGATGGGTCCTTGAGAAAGTGTATTGATTACCCCAACTCAATTAGTTCACAATTAAGAACAAGTATCCTCTACCTCAGATTGATGACTTTTTTTATCAACTCCAAGGGGTGAGTTACTTTTCAAAAATTAACTTGAGATCGGGGTATCACAAACTTAGGGTGAGGATATACTAAAAACGACATTCCATACTAGATATGGTCATTATGAGTTCTTGGTAATGTCTTTAGGTCTCACCACTGCTTCGGTAGAGTTTATATACCTAATGAATAGAGTGTTTCGAAATTACCTAGATTCATTTGTCATTGTCTTCATTGATGATATCTTGGTATATTAAAAGAATGAGGGTGATCACATGGGTAATTTAGAGGTGGCATTGCAAACCCTTAAAGAACATCAATGTTTTTCCAAATATAACAAGTGTGAGTTTTGGTTGAGGTCGGTGACATTTCTTGGCCATATCATCTCTAGTGAAGGAGTTGAAGTTGATCGAAGGAAAATGAATGTGGTGAAAAATTGGCCTAGACCTTTGACTCAAATTGATATTAGGAGTTTCTTGGGCTTAGCGGGTTAACATAGGAAGTTCGTGTATCGTTTTGCATCTATTGCATCTCCCTTGACTACTTTGACCTTAAAGTGTATGAAATTTGAGTGGTAGGAATCATGTGAGAAAAGTTTTTAATTGTTAAAAGATAGGCTTACATCTGCTCTGGTGTTGACCTTACTAGAGGATACAAAGGGTTTTGTTGTTCATTGTGACGCATCCCATGTGGGTCTAGGGTGTGTGCTTACGCAACATGGGAAAGTGATAGCCTACGCTTCTAGGAAACTTAAGGTATATGAGTGAAACAATCCGACTCATGACCTTGATTTAGTGGCCGTGGTGTTTGCTTTGAAACTCTAGAGGCATTACCTGTATGACGTTCATGTTGATGACTTTACCGACCACAAGAGTCTCCAATATGTGTTTATCCAAAAAGACTTGAACCTCCAGCAAAGGAGGTGGTTAGATTTGTTGAAATATCATGATATGAGTGTCCTCTATCACCCCGGCAAGGCTAATGTGGTTGTGGATGCCCTAAGTCGTATGACTAGTGCATCCCACATTGATGAAGCCAAGAAAGACCTAGTGAAAGAAGTTCATAGGTTGGCTAGGTTGGGGTCAGGTTGGAAGGTTCTACAAATGGGGGTGCTATAGTCCATCATAACTCAGAGTCATCTTTAATGGTTGAGGTGAAGTCCAAACAACACCTTGATCAACCATTAATGGAATTGAAAGAATCAGTTCTTGGCATGTTAAATAAGTCATTCTACTTGGGAGGATTGTTTGTTAAGGTAGCAAAAGAGATTGTGTCTTCTCGATGTAAATGGGTTGAGGGATCGGATCCTTGAGGAAGCCGATAGGTCCCGTTACTTCATTCATCTAGGTTCGACAAAAATGTACCATGACCTTAGGGAAATTTATTGGTGGGAAGGAATGAAGAAGGACATAGCGGAGTTTGTCGCTAAGTTTCCAAATTGCCAAAAAGTAAAAGTCAAAAATCAAAATTTGGGTGGCTTACTACAAAAGATCCAAATTCCTACTTGGAAGTGGTAATACATCAATATGGACTTTGTGGTGGGTTTACCTCGGACTCAAAGGTCATATGATTCTATATGGGTGGTTGTGGATAGGTTGACTAAGTCCGCTCGCTCTATTTCCGTCAAGTCTACTTATTCGGCGGAAGATTATGCTAGGATATTCATAGATGAGATTGTGTGTCGCCATGGTATTCCGTTATCCATCATATCGGATAGGGCTGCATAATTCACATCTAGGTTTTGGAGGTCGCTCCAAAAAGTGTTGGATACTAAGGTGAAGTTGAGAACCACTTTCCTCCCTAAACGGATGGTCAAACAAAATGTACTATTCAAACCCTTGAGGATATGCTTAGGGCTTGAATTATTGATTTTAAAGGAAATTGGGATAAACATTTGCCTTTGATGGAGTTTGATTTTATAATAATAGTTTTCATTCATCCATATCCATGTCTCCCTAAGAAACCTTGTATGGTAGGAGGTGTAGGACTCCTATTGGATGGTTTGAAGTGGGTGAGACTTCACTTCTTGGTCCCAATTTTATTTTTAAGACCTTATAGAAGGTTCATATCATAAGGAACCGGTTGCAAACGGCCTATAGTCGATAAAATTCTTATGCCGGTCATAGAAGAATGGATTTGGAGTTTGAAAAGGGTGATAAGGTGTATTTGAAAATTACACCAATGAAAGGGGTGGTTAGATTTTGCAAGAAGAGGAAATTAAGACCTCATTATGTGGGTCCCTATGAAATTTTTCAAAGGGTTTGTAAGGTGGACTATAAATTGAAACTTCCTACTAAGTTTTCCATGTTTCTATGTTGAAGAAGTGTATCGGTGATCCTCAGTCCATTTTTCCTGCTGAGGGTCTTAGTGTCAAGGATAACCTCTCTTGTGAGGATGTTCCGGTTCAAATTATTGATAGGCAAGTTAAAAAGTTAAGGAATAAAGAGGTGGTTTTTATAAAAGTGTTATGACAGAATCACCTAGTTGAGGGTGCATCATGGGTGACCATAGCCGACATGAAGTCCTGTTACCCTCATTTTTAGTCCCGTTACCCTCATCTTTTTGATAATTAAGGTTATTCATTCTTTTTAATAATATAATATGACTAGAAATTGAAGTTTTATGATTTTTGGTGAAGTTTTTTCAAAAAAGTGCATTTTGAAAGTTGCATTACAGTGAAGTTGAAGTTAATTTGGTGCCTAAAAACTTGAATTTATGTCATTTTGGTTTGGTTGAGTTATGTTGTGCATTTTGAGATGACGAGTCTTAGTGAAAAGTTATGTGAACTATTAATTACTTGAATTTTGTGCTAATTGACTCATGTAATGTATGTTGAGATCATGTGTGTTGTAAAAAGGAATTACCTCATGATGAAGTGTTTGAGACTTATGTGTGGTAATTGGAGTCTTGTACTTTTCCTTGTTGAAAATATATGATTTATAATGATGTTGTTAAGTATTGGTGTTGGTTGGGCTGCTAGTCTTGAGTATATTCCTTCCCTCAAAAGAGTTTTAGTGTCATTCGGGAACAAATGTTCCTAAGGGGTGGGGGATACTGCGACACTTTCAAAATCCAAGATGAGTCTTAGAGCCTAACATAGGTGCCATGGGATCTAAGAACTGTGTTAAGACCTATGTTAATAAATATAGGTCATTTAGGAAGTTTATGAACCAAAACATCCATGATGTTTGGAACTAGTGTTAAGGGGTACTAGCGTGCCTTAGCCAATTTGACATAGGTGACATGGGATGTAAGAACTGTTTTAAGACCTATTTTAATGAATATAAGTCATTTAGGAAGTTTAAGAACCAAAACATCCAAGAACGTCCATGACATTCAGAAATTAATGCTAAGGGGTACTAGCTTGCCTTAACATATTTGACTAGCTTTTAGGAGTCAGAAATCCACGAAGATAGGTGGAAGGGCTTATAACAAGTGTTAAAGATGATTCTTGTATGAAACGTCTAGGCACGAATCCCCAAGAACCAACCAAGGGTCCTTGAGGGAGACCCTAGCATGTAGGAGGAAGCACTACCTAGGCAGTGTGCAACCACGAGAACCATCGACCGCTCGTGTGTGGATCGATTGGGCATCGATGCCCACCGTCGTCCCACACTTAGAAAAAATGGTGGAGGCCCTTAGATGCACACTCTATGAACTCATCGACGGATGTTCAGCACGGAAGGGGGGTTGGTCCGTCGATTGAGCCACGAGGCGTCGACGGGGTTCCGTCTGGGAATTGCATGTTTTTGCTGAACGTTTTAACTTAGTTCAAAACAATTTATTAAGGGGTTAGTGGTTAGTTGGGGATTAATGTAAGACTAATTAACTAATATTAACTCCCATATAAAGACTCCAAACTCAATTACTCTAGTTACAACTCATAAAAAAAACTCTCTTCCTTCTCTCTTGTTTCTCTCTATTTGAAACTACCATTGAAGACTAGCAAGGAAAGGTATTTCGGGGGATGGTAATGGAGTAATTCACCATCAAATCTTCATCAAACGTTAAGGTATGAGATCTAATTCACCTTTGAGACTCTTTCCTCACAGAGTTCCTTCAAAATGGATTTCAAAAGTTGAGTTTTCACGTGCGTTTCATCCAATTACGAAATTGATGTTTTTAACTTAGTTGTTTATGTTTTATTTAGGGTATAATGGATATTTTAACATGTATTTTAACTTTATTATGATCAATTGTGATGGTTTGGTTCAATTTGAAGATTATGATCCTTAACCCTTAACCCTAAGTTGATCTTGATGTAAATTAGGTTTTGATTGATTTAATTGTATTGATTATGGGTTAAATCACTATTAGATAATGTTGTTACACAAATCCTTAACAAATTAGAATTAATTTTTGTCTTTCATGCTAATCTTTAGAAGTGATCTAGGTTATGGAAATTGGCTTAATTAATCTTGTTTTAAACATTGAATTATGGTGTAGTGACTCTTATTGTATTGTTATCAAGTTTATTATTGAATTATGATGTTAAACATCTAAATTGGCTTGAATTGATGTTTTATGGTAAGGCCTAAATGATGAATCATGTGGAAGACTTGGTAAGCCTTGGAATCTCTATCTTTACTTCCGATAGTGATTAATTGTGGTTAAGTCAAGATTTTATATTTGAGTATGCCTTATATTAGGATTATAGGGTGGTATGTTGTTCAATTTTAATATGTGTGAGGTTGATTAAGGTGTATGTGATATAAGGATGGTAATGACTATCAATGTGCCTTGATATGCTATGAAATGCTAATGTGTTAACCTCACTTATATGAATTGACATGAAATGATTATACTGATGCAATTCATATTGAACTATTGATGATGATGATATCATACAAGGGGTAAACCCTATGACCTAAACTAAGCTATGATTTTTAAGTAATGGCTTAAAGACATATCAATAAAAGGACTTGGCTTAGCACCGAGTGAACTTGACAATGGGAGGTGATGACTTACCAAAGAGGAAGATTCACCCTATATTTATGTATGAGATGTTGACTTCCTAAAGAGGAATACTCATCCAATGCATTCCCATGAGAGTATGCCCCAATTACCAAGTGGTATCAAGAGGGAATATACTATCTCTTAGTTCTTGAACTATGTTGCCCCCATAGGAAGACTAACTAGTGGATACACCTAGAAAGCTACGTTTATGTTGGTTTTGATTTGGCCGGTAGACCATATTCCATCCTAAGACCACTCGGTGAACTGCCGAGTGGCGCTTAAGTTTGCCTACTGTTCTAGCGTGCCATCCCGGGGATGTGAGAAATTTAGTGAAGGACCAATCCTATCGGAACACACCTATTGGATAAATAAACAGAATTGAGATTTCCCAATGTTGTAGAATGTTCAAAGAAGATTCAAGAAAATTGAAAATTCAAAGAAACAAAGGGAGAATTGTGGACTCCATTAGTGAGCCCTACATAGACCGCCTAAACTCACAATCTAAAATGGATGAAAACTTGAAACAAGAAGGTAATAGACAGGGGCGATTGGCGAGTCTCCTGCTCATTGACAACGCATGACTTACCCCACTGATTCGACTTAATGCAAGATTTTTAATCAGTATAAAATTTTCATTTTAGTAAAGAGAAGGTATCAAAACACTAGGAAATTCTTACGCAATTTGAAAAAAATTGTTAGCATTGAGTTTTGAACATTTTAAGTAAATTTCAATTTAATTTTTAATTGGGTATTGTAATTAAAGCTTCATTGAATCATTTTAAGAGTCTTGAGATGAATACCCAGCAATAGAAAATGTAATAATTATTAAATACTTACTTATTATGATGAATAGCTAAAAACCCCTAAACATGGGGGTGTGACTATTTCACTAGGTTTCTTATTTAGTTTATGGGTGTTGTAGTTTATTAATTATAATTCCATTTTGAAGGGTTTTTTGTTTAAAGTTGTTTGAAGTATTATACAATGGATTGTGCATTTCAATGTTGTTAGTGTTTTATGCTTGCGTGAGATAGAGGTGTAAAACCATGGTTATAAAGTAGTATTTGTAGTTATTGAGTTGTTCTGGGTTCACTCGTGAGAGTGGATCCTAATCTCACGGCTACTTAAATAACTTTAAAGAGTAGGTAAAGTGAGGTTTTGGGCTTTTTATCATGAGACGCTTGTTGAGGTTCAACAAAAATCCACCTGATTTGTAATAGTTGTTCGAGAGAAAGCTATTTCATCTAAGGTCCAACCTACCAACTAAGATTTAGAAACCATTAGTAGTTACCAAGCACTCATTTAGCAAAATCGATAGTTAGTCGGTCCTACTTATGATTATATATTAATTACTTGTTTCTCCTTTGTTGTTTGTGATTTTTTTCGTTTCTAATTGACAATGTTTTCTACATCTGACATTCATGTTAGCTCCTCAAATCATATAAGTGATTCCGATAACTTTCAATCCTATAATGGTTAAATTCCATTCATAACTGCATTATAGAATTCAAACTTATGCCGCTATGTGTGGATTCAACACCTACTACCGGATGAGGTGTAGATCATCATTAATCGAAATTGTGCCGCTTCTAGGGAGTGGTGTTAGAATTCTTCCATTGAAGTTTTGATTAAAATTTCTTTGTGACGCAACTCAATCATTTTACTTTTGTTTTGTGTGTCGTTGTGTTCAGGTAATGGGATAGGTGCAAATAAAAGCACTATGAAACAACTCGATTACCAAAATTATGGTGGTGATTTTTTTTACTCCAATGAAGCTCTATTGGGGGGAGGGGGGGGATAGGGCTATTCGCCTACCTCCAATTGAGAATCATTCTGCATTCAATGTGACAAATACAATGCTGCAACTCTTTCAATCTAGAGGAATATTTGGAGGACTGGATCATGAAAATCCCCATGAGTATATTTGGAGCTTTTTGGAGATATGTAGCCCTTTATGACTTATGTATATTTCACAAGAAAATTTTTGGCTTTGGTTGTTTTCTTTCTTTTTAAAGGGGAAAGGAACCAAGTGGTTTGTAGGGATGCCGAGCGACTCCATTTCATCATGGAGAGAAACTGACGGAGGCATTCTGCATGAGGTTCTTTCCACTTACGAAGATGGTGAAATTGCAGGACAACATCGAAAACATCAAGTGTGTGTAAAGGGAACTAATACATGATACATAGATGAGATCTCAAAAGTTTTCTTACTATGTCCTTCTCATGGGCTTCCGGGTGATGTGATTCTCTAATACTTTTACAAGAGTTTGGACTTAGTGAATAAATGAATAGGGGAATAGTTGTACCGAGGTGGGATAATGTTGCATTCATTTGAGGTATCCTTATCCCTCCTTAGTGAATTGACAAAATCAATAAGACATGGTACACTCAAGAGGACCAAGTTTCTCCCTTAACTTTCTTGATGAAAAAACAGAAATTTGACAAGGAGAAAGAGAGGGATCAAAATGTTAGCAAAATGATGTCTTAAATGGAGTTGTTACAAAAATAAGTGCTAGAAAAGATCGGCACACCTAAATAGGTTAGAAGAGTGCTTAGACTATAGGGGCATTCTCACCTATGTTACTTACACGAGGGTGGGAATCAAGATTAGAACTTTCATAAGGAAGAGGAGCAGAAGCGATATTATAAATGTTAGACTAAAAAAATGACCCTTAGAAGAGACATGATTGTAGTGAAGAATACCATACACAATAAATTGATATCCCAAGATCATAGAGTAGTTCAAATAACATAAGAGTTGATGAATTGTTATCTCGTATCCTTGATAATGTTGAGCAATTTGATGATATGCATAAGGAGATGAGGGTTGATTTGTTATAGTTGAATAACACAATTAATTCTCACGCAGATTCCATCAAAAAACTTGAGGATCAACTGATCCTACATTACGAGAAATTGGAACCCAAGGTATTTGAAAATGGTGAAGCTGAGTGTGCAACAACTTTGAAGGCCGACTATGAAAAATTTTTCATGTTATTTCTTTATGGTTATCCTTGGCATAACCCAATCTCTGTTGTGCCTAAATGTTAATAGAAAACTACTTTTACTTGTGCCTATTGAAATTTTGCTTTGAAAAGGATGTGTTGTGGGTTGTATAACTTTCCCACGATGTTTCAATGTTGCATGTTGTCTATTTTTTGTGGCATAGTGGAAGATTCAATGGAAATCTTTATGGATGACTTCTCATCTATGAGCAATTCTTTTTAAACATTTTTTGCACACCTTGGGCAGGCCCTTGAATGATGTGTAGAAACCAACTTTTTCATAATATTGGGAGAAATGTCACTTCACTGTTAGGGAAGGTATAACTTTTGGTCACAAGGTATCACAAAAGCGTTGGAGGTCGACAAGGAAAATATTGAGGTAATTGAGAACATACCATCACCAATCTTTAGAAAGGGTATTCATAGTTTCTTTGGGCATGTAGGTTCTATAAAGATTCATCAAAGACTTCTCAAAAATATCACATCCATAGTGCAAACATTTGGAGAAGGTAGTGAAATTCGTATTTGAGGATGCATGTATGACAACCTTTACATGTTTGAAAGAGAAATTAATCTCTACCCTGGTGATTATATGTTTTGATTGATTAGCACCTTCGGGAATGATGTGTGGAGCAAGTGGTACGGTGTTGTGTGAAAGCAAAACCCAAAAAAATATTCCATCTGATTTACTTAGCCAACAAAATACTGAATGATGCTCGATGTTATTACAGAGTTAGTGAAAAAAAACATCTTGTGGTGGTATGTGCCTTTGAAAATTTACACGCTGTACTTTCTAGGAACGAAAGGGGTGGTTCACACTGATCATGCAACTCTGCGGTTCTTAATTGCAAAGAAATATGCTAAACTAAGGTTGACAAGATGGGTGCTATTATTGCAAGAATTTGACTTTAAAATAAAGGATAGAAGAGGCTGTAAGAATTAGGTGGCTGTTAATATCTAGGTTGGAGGGAAAATAAAGGACTAGTTTGAGTTAGACATAAATGACTTATTCCTAGATGAATGGTATTCATTGCAATACTATTGCCTGAGGACCTGAACTGCTATTCACAAAAATTGTTCTTGTATGATGCCAAGTGATACTTCTGGGACAATCGGTATTTATTTAGAGAATGTTCAAACCATATTATTTGGCGACGTGTTCTAGAAGAGGAAATCCATAAAATTCTAAACGCTTGTGTTGCGAAACTTAAAATGAACTAGGATAAACTATAGCCTATCATGTATTTATGAGTTAATAAGGTGTAAAAATGATGAATAATAGCTTTAAAAGGTAGTTTGAAGTGTTTGGAAGTCAAGCATCAAGGAACGACCAAGACGTTCGGAAACTAGTCTTATGTATGCTAGTGTGCCTTTGCATGTTTTATGTGTTTTTTGGTGTCTAAAATTAGTTTAAGGGATCCTAGAATCTATTTTGTAATTTTTAGGGTCGAAACATCCGGGTATTACTCCTTAGGGACAACTCTAAGGTTCCTTGAGGAGGACCCAAAAGTTGGCCGTGAAGCTGCCAAAGCAGCCCCAGTCGACGACCCTAATGACGCCGCATAAAAATAGTGAATGGATCCACTCTTAGTTATGGGAGATTATCACCAAATTTGGAGAGTCTCTGATCCAAAATGCACCCAGCAGGATGGGCCGTGGTACAAATGATGCCCAGTAGATGGTGGTCGTCGTTTGGTGCCTGCAATTCTGCAGAGTTGCTGCCAAGTGAGGGTGAATTGGGAAATTTACCCTACATCCTAATTAAGTCCTATACGGATTTTTTAGTTGTTTTAAAGTATTTTAAGTTATTTTATACACCTAAATATAATTTTAGACTTCACTTTTCAAAATCAAAACCCCTCTCCTAAACAAAACCCTCTCAAGACAACGTTGGAGCTTGAACTCAAGGTGAAGCTAGGATTGAAGATTTTAAGTGGTTCTTAATCAAATTTCCTGGGTTTTCTTCTAATAAGATGTGGTAATTCATACTTTATTCTTCTTCCATTTAAGGAGCTAATCCATACGTTTTTTCAAAGGGTTTTACAATCCTTAAATCTCCTATTTTTAATTCTAAGAATGAGTTCTTGCTTGAAAAGGTTTAGTGAATTCGTTATGATGTTTTCAATATTAATTTATAGATTTTTGTTCAAAAACTCCATGAAGCCATGATCATCCTAATTATCAAATTTTCGCTAAGGAAGTAGGTTTGATGAATTTGATTGGCCATTATTAGAATTGTGTTTATACTATGTTGTATTATGATTATCTACTACCAATTATGCCTAATTATGATGAATTGTTGGAAAATTTGGTAAAGGTGATCACGGGTTGGATGAAGGATAAGTTTACCTCAATTGTTCTTGTATTATTAAATTGATCATTTGTGGTATGGTCCACTTATGGTGGCAGTGTTTACTTGATGTATATGAATGTATATATGTCAATTGTGATTATGGAGTTGAAGGCATCGAATGTGAAGTAAAGTGATGTTATAATGTATAAGCATAAAGATGTCTTATGAAAATATTAATTATTTTCTTGAAGATACATTGTCTAATTGATGTACTATGTGATTATGAAGTAGGATTGTTTGTGGATTATGATGACTGAAGTATGATCATGATTAGGAGACAATGTTATAAAGGATGGGTGATTATGTGGAAGTACTTATCACATATACTCACACACACAATTAATGAACGAATGAAGCCAATGAAAATTTAATGAGTGAGAGTCTATTTAAAGGTTTCTCAATAGAACCCTAATTTAATGAAAAATGGTGATTTTGGGGTGGGCACTCTTCGTGAGTTGAGAGGTAGTGTCTAGTAGCAACCTCACCATTCCTAAGAGCTTTCAAATGAATGAACAATAGGTTGGAGGTTGGATCCTTTTCGTGAGTTGAGATGTAGTGTTCAAAAGTAACCTCATGGGATGAGACTCTTTGTAAGTTGAGATATAGTACTTAGTAGCAATATCTTAACCCATAGCTAATGAATGTAATAAATGTATAAAACTGGGGATTTATGCTTAGCCCCGAGAGGATTTGACAAAGAGGTGGATACTCTTCATGAGTAGAGATGTTGTATCCAATGATCCTCTTGATATAAGTACTCTTCGTGAGTTGAGATGTAGTAATTAGAAGGAATATCCTTATCCCCTAACTATGCACCCACATAGGAATAGTTATTAGTGTTTCAAGTATAGGGTAAAGAATGATCCTAGCTTAGGAAAGTTGGGATCCCTCATTCAGTAGGGTTTTATACCCGGATTGCATGTTATGCTCTCATGGTCTATGTTGGTAAAAGATAGCCCCCACAAATGAACGTAGTGAACTAGGTCTTCCTAAGTGTGTACTACTTCGGGTAGGTGCTGGAATGTGCGCCATCTATGCATTTTACCACTATACATTTGGAGGGAATCTTGGTGTGAACTTGTAATGAAAATGAATGAATGGGTTACTGTATGATGTTAATTAAGTAAGTTGACTTTAAAACTTATTTTAGAAAGCATTTTAATCATATTTCTAATGTTTACGAAGGCTATGTAATAATTAAATGTGATATTCCTAGTCTAGCGTGATTCCTAAGAAGTATTAAGTGGGAGTAGTAGAATGGGATGCTACTTTCACATTGCACTAGTGTAATTTTGGGGTTGTCTTATTGGATGGTATTTATGTAAAGTCCTTAAATTTATGAATGTTTCCTCTAGTAATGAATGTTGACTTGTTGAATTCAGATGAAGTATCGTTATCTTTCGTAATCCTAAGGAATATTTAGGTATGTATTGAAGAGGTTGTATGGGCGGTCTCTTCATGTCATACCTAGGCGAGTCATATTCCTCTCTATTGCTAAGTATAGGTGGAAGGAAGTGAAGGTTTCTTACAGGTGAAGCTTAGGAAATAGATTGTCCGCTCAAGTCTCTTGGTACATCCTCATATTTTATATGACGAGGATTTAATGTTTAGTTTTCTTTCTATTAAAGACTTGTATTAGACTATGGGTTCATTTCTACGCAAGGGTCGTGACCCTATGATATTAAGACTTTTATATGATGGCTTGTGATGAGGAGACTTTGTTTCTTACGTTTTATGAAAAATTTTTCTTATGGACTATATTATGAAAGTTTTAATTCCACACTACTTTTTAACAATGTGATGAATGAAAGCTAAGAGGCGTATACAAGACCTGCGAGAGGTCAAGTACGCCGCATCACGATTAGGGAGTTTTCTTGTGTAATGAAATCTTGGCATGCCTCACCGGTTGGTGGTCGTAATACCTATACGTGAATAGCCCCTAATATACTTCAAAGTGACTACTGTTGGAAAACTCTCTGTAAAGATGACCAAGGATTTGCCAAGAGATGTACACAATGCCAAAATCAAAGAGGGGTGTTCAGATGAACTAAATTACCTTTAAATCCTATTCTAGAAGTTGAATTATGTGATGTCAGGAGGATAGATTTCATAGGACCGTTTGTGAGCTCGTTTAGAAATAAGTATATTTTTGTTATGGTTGATTATGTTTATAAATGGGTGGAAGTTATAGCATAAACCAAAAATTAAGGGAAGAGTGTGGTTCAATTTATAAAGCGCTACATCATTGCAAGATTTATCACCCCACATTCTATTATTAGTGATGGATGCTAACATTTTGAAGTCAGCTGTTGCATCGTGAATAAATAAATATGAACATAAATTATAAATTCTTATTATCTACAAACGATTGACCATGTTGAGATTTTAAACAGTAAAATTAAGAGTGTCTTGGGTAAAGTTGTGAATGGAAATAGAACGGATTGGGCCAGCCCTTTGGACGTATCACACTGCTTACAAAACACTAATTGGTTTGTCTCCATGTCAGCTGCTTTTTTGGAAATCTTGTCACTTGCCAATTGAACATGATCATAAAGCACTGTGGGCACTATATTTAAATTGGTTGAATGCTTCAACAGGGAGAGTAGATTAGTTGAATGAGATGGAATAATTTTGAGTGAGGGCATATGTAAGTTCGGATTTTTACAACTAAAAAATGAAGAAATGGCATGACTGTAAGATCCTTAAAAGATAAGTCTGAGTCGAAAGTTTCGTGTTTCATTAAAATTCTTGATTGAGACTCTTCCCAAGTAAGCTTAAGTAGAAGTGATCCAGTGAATTTAAAGTGACAAGAGTGTTCACGAATGGGGATATTGAAGTTTAAGGTTAGGAGGGTCCAATTTTGAAATTGAAAGGGTAGCATCTAAACCTTTATTTTGGTCAGTTTCACGAGATATCGATGATTGAACTGGGGTATTAAGATTATGTTTGAGAGCATGTCCACTTCGTGACATAATTTTAAATAAGACGCTTGTTGGGAGGCTACCCAAGCTTTAGTTGTTTCTTGAATAATATGTGTTGTTTGTGTAGGTGTGTCATGACCCAATGGTACCCCTTAGATGTAACAAGGTGTATAACACTCCGAGATGCCTCATACAAGACACTTATAATATCATAAGATAAATTAAAAGATGTGAGTGAGAATTTAAACTTTTTAATGCAATTGAATTCTTTTAAACAAATGAGTAAAAGTCTAACATCAGTGTCTCAAACCATATAAAAGACACGATTAATGGCCTGGGTCACAACCCATATAATAGTCTAAGACATAAAAGAGAAAGAACATAAAATATATGTGGTGATCAAATCCTCGAAAACAATGAGAATTCACCAAAATTTCACTTCTTTAGTTAACAACGAAGATATCCAAGAGTGTGTGAATCCATATCATCGGACCCTACATTTGGTAGAATGTAGGCAAGAGTATGCATTAGTAAAATCAAGTACTAATATGATGTCTAGCATAAACAACATATCATAAGCATTAGTCAAAATAATACATAAAACATAAGCATAATAAGGACATAATAAGCATCATAATGAAAGAGGAATACTCCCTTAAGAAATCTCATTTAACCTTAGCCACGACGTAGGTATCCGCCTCCATTCAAGCTTACATTGTAGAAGGAATATCTAGAGACATTCCTAGGAAATATAGTTAAAAATATAATCTAATAAGTGATACTTACTATTAAAGACATGAGGATTCGCCTCAATGCCTAGCTTATAAAGGTTTATGGGTATTCTCCTCTTGCATTACTTATTGTTAGGTCACGGGTACCCGCCTCCACAATCTCATCATATGATACAAACACTCTCCTCTACATCATTTCATAATAATAATGGGTACTTTCCTCCATGTCCATTCATCATATTAAGAATATGGGGAATCACCTCTTGTTCCATTCTAAGGAATATGGGAATCACCTAATATCCTTCTGTATGGAGGTAAAGGGTAATCGCCTCTAGCCTCATAAATCATTAAGCATTTTAGTCTAGACTCATTTTAGGTGAACAAAGCTTTCAATATAGAAAAAATTATGTAAGTATAACTTTCACAATCATTCAATCATGCTTATTACTTAATTATGGGAAGTATCCCTTTCATACTACAACATCAATAATTCATGAATCCTCTAACATAAAGAGTGCCTCTCTCATGGCATCAAATCCAATTATATTAATTTAACCATAAAATCATAGGATAGGAATGGGTACATGTAAATTCATCCTAAATACATGAAATCATATAAATTCAGTTATAAACAATAGCTATCCACTCAATTGGATCAACATTCATCAGAACACATAACATTGGAAGAAACTTTCACTATACTTTGGGAAAATTATTTATCAAATTGTGGAACTCTAGGTCACTCCATGAGTGGAATGATCCCATGGATGAATCTATCATACCTTAGTCATAATGACCCCAAAATCATGAAGATTGCGGTACTTGACCTTGACTAGCTCTAATTTCTTACTTCTTCTTCAAACTTCTACAAAGAATTTTGAGAGGCGTTTTGGGTTTTCTTTTGGATTTTAAGATAATAATTTTTTTTGGTAAACGAATGTTGTGGTGGGTCAGGGGCTAATCAACACCCCCAGGCCTTATCATTTATTATAGTCAAAAATATTCATGGAGGGGGACATAAACCTTACCTCCTACCCTATGGTGGGTATATAGTTGATTTACCTACTAAGGTTTATCAACGTAACCCCATACATTGTGTTGTAATCTAATAAAACTAAGCACCTAGAGAGGACTCCTCTCATAATACAAAGTTCTAAGAATACATGAATAAGGGAGGCTCTCCCTTTACAAGAAAAGTTAATTGAAAAAGATAACCTATTCAACTACCTATAATTGAAAAGATTTTCAATCTATCCTTGCCATTATTCCATTGTTATCTTATTGAATACTATGGTGGTTGCTTAATTCTCTTCAACTTTCTTCTTCTGAATAATTACATTACCATTTTCTCCAATATGTAACTTCCTCTAATTGCTCCAACTAGTTGTTGATAAGTGTAGAAATGTTGTATAATATCCAGCTTGTGACTCCATTTAGCTAGCAGATCAGCAGTGCCATTTGCTTCCCTATAGACATGCTTACATCGAAAGTATTCCATCTTGTTACTGAGTTCTTGAATTTGTTGGACTGCTTGTTGATATCTCCAAGGTATACAAATTGTATTAGTTATACATTTACTCAATAATTCTGAATCTACTTCCAAAATAATCTTCTTGTAACCATGTTGATCAGACCAGTTGAGTCCATACAAGGCACCTTTGATCTCTGAAAAATTGTTAGTTCCCAAACCAAAAGGAATAGCCAAAGCATAAATCAATTTACATTGATGATCCCTTAATATTCCCCCTCCACCTATTTGTCGTGAATTGTGTATTGCACTTCCGTCAGTGTTTAGTTTGTATATGCCTATTGATGGTTTTTCCCAACTAACCTTGGTTACCTTAAGCTGTTGTTGACAGTGATCAACAATGCTGATCAATCTTTCCCAGCTAGGCTGCCATGGTATGTTAGGAAAACCTACATGTATAGCCTGCATGATATCTTTAAAAGTAAATTTTTCCACTCTTTGGATACTTGATTGTTTGCCCCCATATTTAACAGAACACCTATTTTTCAACAAATTCCAACAAATAAAGTTAGGTAAAATGTGAAAAATTATTTTTTGTACCTCATTATGTACTGGCAGGCTTCTCCAGTGAAGTAATAGACTTCTTAGATTTGTGTTTCTAGTTCCTGCTCCAACTCTTGCTGCGTGAAGTTTCTAAATATATTTAGCAAAGTTTCCTGTAATTAATATATGATTGATATCATCTTTTCCTTTTCTGTAACAGCAATAACAGTCAGACTCCTCTTTTCCAAATTTCAGCATACTTTCATTTGTTGGTAACTTGCCCCTCAAAGCTCTCCAAATAAAGAAGGAGACTTTGTAAGGAACATTCTTATGCCATACACAATTATTAATAGGGTTAGTAACTTTTTTCTTTCTAATAACTTCCCAAGCATATATTGTAAACAGACCTTTATCCTCAGGCATCCAATTTACAGAGTCTGAAATTCCTTCATTATATTGGATCTTGAAGTTAATAATAATAGGTACAAACAGTGGAGTTACATGTTTTCTGATGGCCCTCTCATTCCATTTCCCAGCTTCAATAAAATCAGCAACATGAATATTGTTTAAACTAGAAACCTTGTCACATCAATTAGCTAAAGCTCCATCTCACAACCAATTATCCCACCAGAAACTACAATTCCCTGAATGAATCTTCCAATTAATATGACTTTCCACTTCTTGTCTATTTCTAGTAAAATACCTCCAAACCAGTGAGTCCCCTGTATCATATTTCTTTTCCACTATATTAGCTCTTTGACAATACTTTGATTTTAAAATTGACTCCACAAAGACTTTTTAGTTCTAAACTCCCACAATTGTTTATATTGAAAGGATATACACACATCCTCTAACAGTCTTACACATATACCTCCCTCCTTAATTGGATAAAATAAGCTTTCTGAATATGCCCAATGATAATTCTTCCTTTCTTTATCACTGCCCTAGAAAAAGTCAGCAATGATTCTTTTATTATATTTGAGGGTAGTCTTAGGTGGAGATATGGCTGTCAAAGTGTGAATAGGAATTGACTGCAATACATGCTTCACAAGAGTAATTTTTCCTCCAAAATTTAAGATCTTTGATTGACAACCAGCTATCCTTTTGATAATTTTTCCACCAAATAAGAATAATAAATGATTCTTTAATCCCCAATATATAAAGGAGAACCTAAGTATATAATAGGGCTATGATTCATACTAAAACCAGTTTCCTATTTTATAATATCTATAATCTCTTGTTTAGTATTAGTTGTTACCATGAAAAGGCTTTTATCCTTGTTCAATTACTGATCAGACACCTTTTCATAATCCACTATACTCTTCATTATGAGTTGTAGGGATTTTCTACTAGTGGAAGTGAATATGATTATATCATCCGCAAAACTTAAATGATTTATCTGTGGCCCTCTATTCTCCATGTGAAAACCTCTATACAACTGATTTTAATAAAGCATATTAAGTTGTCTTGATAAAACCTCAGCACCTAAAATAAATAGAGCTGGAGATAAAGGGCCTCCTTGTTTAAGCCCTCTAGTTGAGTGAAAGAAACCATGTCTTTTGCCATTGATGATTATGGTATACCAATTATTACTCATGATTCTCCATACTCTATCAATGAATAATTCATCAAATCCTAGTTTCCTCAATACTAAACCAGTATAAGACCATGATACTTTATCATATGCTTTTACCATATCCAACTTGATCACCACATTATTCCCTTCTTTGGGTAATTTTATACCATGAATAATTTCTTGTGCCAACATAATATTTTCAGAAACACTCCTTCCTTTTACAAATCCAGATTGATTATCTGAAATAATAGTTGGTAAAATAGGAGCCAGCCTAGTAATCATGATCTTAGAAATAATCTTGTTAGTAAAATTACTAAGACTAATAGGTCGAAAATCCTTAAGCATGTTAGGATGATCCAATCTAGGTAGAAATATTAAACATGCATGAGTCATGTATTTAGGCATATCATATCCATTTAAAAAAGTGTGTACAACAACAAGAAGATCATCTTTAATTATATCAAAGCATACTTGATAAAATTTACCCCCAATACCATCAGGTCCAGGAGCAAAATTTGGATTCATATGCATCACCACCCTTCTCAATTCCTCCAAAGTAGGTATCTTTTCCAACTCCATATTTTGTTCAGTAGTAATTATATTAGGAATACACTGTAAACTCTCCTCCCTTATTTTCTCTGTTTTACCAGTGAACATCTTTTTATAATAATCACAAGCTTCTCTTGCTATATTCTCCTCCCCTTGAATCCATTCACCACTTTCATACTCAATTTTATGAATAAACATTCTTTTCCTTCTTCCTCTCATTACTGCATGAAAATATTTAAAATTGGCATCACCTTCTTTTAACCAATGAATCTGAGTTTTTTGTTAAAGAATATCATACTCAAGTTTCAGATATCTTATACATTGAGCATTAACATCATGAAACTTCTCTCTGATTTCCTTATTATTATCATGAAGAGTAATTTCCTCAGCACTCTAACCATCTCTTCAAATTTATTAACCTTTATAAAAACATCTCCATATTCTTTTTTCTACCAATTTCTTAGAATAGCTTTTAATATCCTCATTTTAGTATGTAATATCCACATAGGATTTCCTACAACCTTTTTTTCCAACAATTTTCAACAGTCTGTAAAAAAAATTCATTCTCTGTCCAACAATTAAGAAATTTAAAATACTTAATCACTGAATCCTTAATATTACTCATTTCCATCAGTAATGGACAATGATCAGATCCCACTGATGGAAGTTGAGTGATATTAGTTTAAGGCATCTTTTCTAACCACTTATCATTAGCCAAACCCCTATCTAACCTTTTCCAAATTCTAGCATCAGCCTTCCTGTGATTACACCAAGTGTATGGCTGACCATTATATCCCATATCCACCAATTTACAAGATTAAATAATGTTTATAAATTCAAAGCTTTTATTTATGTTGTATTCTCTACCACCCACCTTTTCTTGTGTAGATGAGATCACATTAAAATCACCAATTATACACCAAGGATGATCAGTTTCAGACAACTGTAACAACTATCCCATAAAGGTCTCCTCAAATGATCCTTACATTTTGCATATACATAAGTGATAATAAATTGATCACTACAATCATCATGATGAACTTCACAAGTTACATGTTGTAGATTCATTTCCACCACCTTACATTTCACCTCACTAGACCAGAATACCCAGATTTTCTTATTAGAATTACTATAACAATAATCCATTAACAACTTCATTCTATAAGACTCCATCTGAGATTGGTTAACAAAAGGTTCTAAAATAGCAATCATAGATAGATTATGAAGTTTTCTAAGATTTATCAATCTATTAAGAGCACCAAAGGTGTTGATGCTCCTAGCATTCCAACAAATAAAATTAATAATTATAAACCTCTACTCCTAGCTCTAGTATTATGTTTACTAGTACTAGCATTTTTATTTGCCTTTCTATTTTCCTACCCCTTGGTGACAGTCCTTGCTTCCCAGTAAACTCTCTAACTTACTCAACATTAGATCTAGGAAGCATAGGACCTTGTGGATAGTGATGTGTAGTACTTATTTCATCCCCTACTTCTATACCTTCTTCTAAAGATTGAGTATCTGCATCATACTCATCTTCAGAATCTGGTGCCCCATATTCATCAAAATAATCCTCCTTATCCTTTTGACTTAAGGAATCTTGACCTGTATCATTTTTTTTTCTTTTTGGTTTTCTTAGAATTATCAATATTGATTTTATCAGGAGTTTCCCAATCTTCAATTATAAGAAACCCCTGTTCATCAACTTTTTCTTTTCCTTTAGCTTATCTGTCCTGTTCATATCTATTATCCTCTTGACAATATCCAACCTCACCTCCAGCAGCTACTCCAGCAGAAACATATCAACATTTGAGGGAGTATGGGTAGGACGCATAGATTCAGTACCTGTAATATTTACAGAAACTTGTTGGTGACCACTTTGTTCTATCCTGTTTAGCTGATCTGCCCTCCTTTGTTGCCCATTGATTTTCTACCTATTACTATTGCTTCCTTCAACATAAGCCTGCCCTTAATTTTTCTGTTCTAACCTGTTTATATTTGCAATATCCTACTGCCTTTGTTCATGTTCTTGATCTGTTTGTTCTTCCCTTTCTTCTCCAATATTTGTGACTTCCTGCACATCTAGATCAATATATGTATTTTTTGGGGAATAGAAACCATACCTGTTTGTACTTGCTGTTGTTGAACTTTCCTATCTGCATTAAATTTTACTTGCTGATTATTATTCCTTCTTCTACGTGTTTGCCATTCATTTTTCTATAATTGTTGTTTGTTTGTTTGACCTTGATTTCTTTGTGGATTAAATTCCACTTCCCTTCTGCCTGTATCAATGTTTCTAGATATCTACATATATTTATGACCATTATAAACATTGTCTTTCCTAGTTTTATTTTTATCTAATTCTTTCCTTATTTTATTATCTTTATCTCTTTGCTTAATGATACAATCAACCTCTTTATGACCCTGATGCTTACAATAAAAACAATAATTAGGAATACTATCATGATCAATTTTTTGCCATCTACCATCAGTGATATCTTCCCCTATATAACCCTTCAAAATATGTGGAGGTATCTCTTTAGTAAGATCAACCTGAACTTTAACTCGAGCTTGACTACCTCTAGTTTTATTTATTGAAGCAGAATCTAAGTAAAGAACTCTACCAATTGGGGATAAAAAACTTGTAATAAATTCTTTATTATAACAATGCCAAGGTAATTAGGAAGAGAGACCCAAATAGGAACTAAATGAGTCTCTTCATCAGGTTTAAAAGAAGGAGTCCATGCCTGAATTCTCATAACCTACCCAGCTATGGTCATCCTTTGTTTGGTCCAAACCATGTTGTAATCTAATTCATTCACTTAGTATATGTAAACATGTCTTGAATTGAAATGAGCAATCTTAACACCCCCTGATAATTGAGTTTGAAGAATAAAGTTTTTCCTAATTAATTCAACTCTAGGAATAGTATAAACAAATTTAGCAATAAGAGTATATTTAGAAGTAGCAGCCAAATCCTTAATCACTTCATCTTTAACATAAAGAACAACAGGAAAACCCTTTTCGTACTGATTTCAGGTTCTGTTAATCCTATCAATATCCTTCATCGAGCCATCATTATTATAAGAAATGTTAGTAAGATTGATGCTACCTTGGACATGTTATGATCTACTGATATACATCGCAGATTTAGAAGACTCACTAGACTGCCTATACATTGAAGGATGAATGGCTTCCTTCGAACCTTGATTTTGTTCTGTTGTATCTAGAGTATTTAAAGGTCGTTGATAACAAAGATTTCCTTCTTTTTCTTTGTTCAAACTTGCCATATGCTGATGTTGTTGAATAGATCGATTATCTCAATTTGTCCTCTGCGATTCTTGTTGTTGTTTACCAGAACGAATTTTTTGTTCTTGAATCATAATCTCAGATTCGACAAGCTCTCCTTGTTTTCTTGATTCAGTAATTTGAACTCCCCTCGCCTCCCCAATTTGTTGATTGTGCGCTTCGAGTACATGAGACATTCACCATTACCAGTTCTTTTTCTAATTTACTCCGATTGGGATCTAGTTTGAGAGGATTGCGCTGTTTCTCTCACCTGCGATGTGCGCCTTTCCAATCCCGCCTGTTCATCTACCATCGGTATTTCTCCTTCCAAACCACTAGTTTTTTGACCTATTTCATTATTGTAACGCGATTCGTCCATATCCGCCTCCACTGTAGCAGTATGGATCGCCTCTTCACTAAACTGCGAAGAGGTGGACAACGATTCCGTCACTTCGTTTATTGATAACTGCACAATAGGATTCTGCACCACTGTATATGGATCTGGAGGCCTAAATCGATCATCTGCTGGTATTCCAGCCATCCCCATACTCAAAAATTCCTAATCAATTAGCTGATCAACTAATTGTTGCAACGATTCCTTGAGAGAATTCTAGAGAGAGAAAATTTTAGGGAGAGAAATTGAATGGGCGATTTTGGGGGTTGAAATTACTTATATAGTTGTTTTAGACTTAGTAAAAACTACACCAGTTCAATTTGATTAAAACATGGAAAAAACCTTAATCCCTCATTTAACCGTTCCAATAGGCCCACCTAGGAGACACCACCAATGGACAATGGATAGACCAACAGTCCATCCTGATCTAGCATGGTCTTGAAAGAAAATTTAGGCCATCGTTGACTCCCCTAACCAAGAGAAATGGAGCCATGCACGTGGCATGGGTCCTAGACGTGGTTCACATGTTTCAGGTAGTTTTCACGGTGACCATCCACGAGGCTCACCGATGGAGCGTGATTGACCTCGTGGATGACACGTGGAAGTCCTAAAAATATTGCAAAGATTTATTATTAGGATATGAGGTGTTACATTATCATCCCTTTGGGATCATTCGTCCTCGAATGAGAATCTACACTTGTTTCTAGACAAATCTCATGACTAGTAGCCCATCATGCATATACATATCTAAATGCACAAAAATGGAGAGCAAACCTCAACTCCAAGATAGACATTTTCAATTGACCATTATTGAGTAGGAACTATATATAACAATCTAGTACACATGAAATCTAAATATTTCTCATGTTCAAGGAGGAACTATCATCTCCAACTCAAAAATAATGTTCTGCACAATCTCATGGAGCTCATATGCAATCCATACTCAATACTTAACAACACAAGGAAAAAAAATTCTAAAAAGCTATTTTATCTAAAGGCATACACTTTTTCATGTACATGCAATTTAAGGAAATGTGGAAACACATAATACACACATGACTCCAAACATAAGCAGGACAAGAAGAACTCATTACCCCAAGCTATAATAGAAGGAATAAGATGAGGATATCCAAACATCATATCGGCCTCGACAATCCAAGTAGCACCATCAACTAGGTGGTTTCTCCATAACACAATAATAAAAGAAACCCCTTTAATCCTCAACCTATTAACTTGTTGATCTAACTGGAACTTCTTCATAAGAAACCTTTTATTTCACTTCTAACCCTTCTAGGGAAATTATGGATGTCGAATATCCAACATACTTTTTTAAAATAGAAACATGGAAAACCATATGCGCTGATGTTATCTCATTTTGACAATCAAGGTCATGTGCAACCTTCCTAACATGTCTCACAATTTAATATGGGGATTTAAAATGGGGAATAAGTTTCCCTTTCTTTAGAAACTTCACTTTACCCTTTTATGTGTTAGATTTTCAAGTAAACCCAACCAAGCACATGAAATTCGTTCTCTCACCTTCTATTACCCGCATAAGACTTTTGTTGACTTGGTCCATTCTCAACCACTCTTTAATTAGTCAAATATTCTCAATAGCCTCATGAAATAACTCAGGTCCTATCAAAGAAACCTCATCCACCTCAAACCATCCTATATGATATCTAGGAATTAAACCATAAAGAGCCTCAAGCGGTGCAATATCAATACGGTAATAGAAGTTATTATTATAGGAAAATTAAATCAAGGGAAAAGGGTAATCCCAATTTACCTTAAACACTATCACTCTATCCCTTAACATCTCTTCAAAAGATTGTATTATTCTTTCTGCTTTCCTATCGAATTGGGGTGAAAAATTGTACGAAGCTTAACATTTGTGCCAAGACCCTTTTGAAAGGACTTCCAAAGCGTTGAAGTAAATTGAGTACCTCTATTAGAGATAATGGAAAAGGGAGATCCATGAAACTTACCATCTCTCTCAAGTATAACTCAGCATAATATTCCTCCATATAGGAAACCTTAACTGCAATTAAGTGGGCTGACTTCGTCATTCTCTCTACTATAACCCAAATCAAATCATATTGATGTTGACTGTGAGGCAATCTAATTATAAAGTCTATATTCATGTTTTCCTACTTCTTAGTACGAATGATAATATCTTTTTATAAATGTCCCAATCGTTGTTTCTCAACCTTCACTTGTTGGGAATTAGAACACTTAGCCATAAATCACGGAATATCCTTCTTAATCCCATTCAACCGATAGATCTCTCGCAAATCAACGTACATCTTGGTGGCTCATTGGCGAATAGAATACTCTGAATGATGGGATTTTGACAAGATCTGTTCCCTCAAGTCATCAACATTTGAAACACACAAATGAACTTGGTACCTTAGGTAACCATCTCCCTCATAAGTTAAATTTTTTCTCTCATGGGTTAAAGTCTCTATAGACTTTTTTATGAACACAACTTTCAATTCAGTTATGGTAAAATTAAAATATTGCTTTCATTTAACATCAACCAATAAATGTGACTCGGAGCCATTATGGACAATAACACAACCATTGGTGGAATACACTAGTTGAACTACCAATTGGGTCCAACCTATGAACATATCAAACCAACTGTTTTATCTCATCATGGACATGTGCAAAAATACCATGCATAATAGACTAAGGGCATCCGCCACCACATTCGCACCGACGTGATCGAGAAAACCCATATCATAGTCTTTCAATAGCTCAATACACCTTCTTTTGCAAATATTTAGATATTTTTGGGTGAACACATTGTTATGAACCAGACCTACACACCAGACGTAACATGTTTTACAAGACTCCGAAGATCTCCATACAAGCCTCATAACATAAGACATAAGTAAATGGTATGAAAATCTAATCATATATGCATACAATAAAAGTCTTTATTTAAAAACAACGGAAGTCTAAGTTTGTGCACATGGTCATTTAGGACAACTTGAATCAAAATTCGGGTCGAAATCTTTCAGCATAGTCTGAAACGTAAAATAACATAAAAGAAAATAGAAATAAAAAATCTCATTTTTTATTCATGAGGACTGACCCACTTGGTTTGGAGAGAATGAATCAAAGATTTGAACAGTAAAAGTCACCTTAAGATCGGGAACTCACACTTTGCAAAAATATAGAGGAAATATGGGTTAGCACAAATATGTACATGTATAATATCCATATAAAAATCATGCTAAAAAAACATTTTGGTTAAAAAAACCATGACATATGCCATGTTTGAGAAACATCATGAACTATAATGTAAAAGGTATAAGATACAAGCATAATCATCATGTAAGACATTAAAACAAATAGAACCATCCCTAGGTAACCCTAAGTTATACTTGTGCAATAGAGGAATGGCACCCCATACTGCCATTCATACTAAGTACAACTCTTAGACCACCATAGACATTTTAACCATTATTCATCCTCATTTTTAGTCAATAATCATGGACAAGAAACATTCACATTTAATAATTCATGACATGGAAAACAATTCATAAGAACATTTCCAAGTTAAGCATTTATTTTTACATTTAAGCCTTAAAGTCAACATTGTCATTAGCATGAAATGACCACCACCATTAAGTCTACCAATTCAAGGTACATTATTATGATATCTCATTCAATCCTAAAAACAGGGAAACCATCATTAGGTTTACCGGTTCAACGTTCATCATTTTTCATAAACTCAACATGGAAGGGATATAACCATTAGTTCTACCAATTCAAGAGAAAGCCGTAGAATACTTCATTAATCATTTGTAAAAGGGCTACCAGCATTAGGTCAACACATTCAAGGTACATTATTGAATACATCAAAGGGCTACGACTATTAGGTCTATCAATTTAATGTTCAATAAGTCAAGATACATTAGTTACACAAGAAGAGGATGTCCTAAGACTACCAATTCAAGGTATATGAATAAAGATCAGTTTCAATCACACAAGAAGAGGATGTCATAGCCCTACCTATTCAAGATGTATTATTACGTTGAAAAAACCTTTTACAACATGTGATCATCATTCACAAGTGTATAATGGATAATAACCTTTTAATAATATCACAATTTTATTGTAGTCATGTACATGTTACTTCCATTGAAATCACAAAGCATATTCATAAGCATCATGATTACATAACAATATTAATAATTTTACCTTAAAGGAAAAAAAATTATAATTTACCAACACATATAAAAATACAACAATTAGGCATGGATATTGACATGACTCAATAAACACAATAAATCTAGACATAATCTCTTCACATTCTTTACAGGTGATCAAACTCAATAAATATAGATATAATCTCTTCACATGCTTCAATAGGTAATCAACCGACATCATGAAGTCACAATTTATTAATATAGGAAATTCATTGGTTCTTGAGGGAATTTCATCGTAAATCAACGATTAAAAAAAACTATCATAATCCATCATAAATCAACCATTAGAATTGTGTTGAAAAATTACCCATGACCTAGATTGAAACCCTGACTTTTGGGGACATTAGATGCTCTGCAATCAAGTTTTGAAGGGACTCTATGGGTTAAATATACACGTAGATGAAAAGGCACCATACCTTATTAAGAAAAACTCACAAAGATGAAGACAAAAGTTGTTTATTGACCCCTATACTTGATCTTCTTCTTCTTCAATAGAGTTTTAGAGAGAGAAATATTTGGAGAGGAGTTGGTCATTATTCTTGGGTTTGGGAATTATGAATTGTAAAATGGGTGGTTAATGACTTATGAGGTCCTAAATATGTATAAATAATTTATATATAAAATGACCGTACCTCAAAATAACCTTAAAATGAATTTACCAATTTACTCTCCACTCTGCCGAACATGGGACATATTACAAGTGTTACACACGACCTATGATCCATTAATCGTGGGTGCATCTACGCCCCGTTCTGATGGTTGTGGGTGGGTGGTATTTAGATAATTTTCCATTGTTTTACCCATGAGGCACCCCCACGAGGCGTGGATGGACCTACATTCCTAAGTTCCATCGGTAGCTCTCCATTTTTAGGTAGTTTGGGCAGTTTTTGGGGGTTAGGCTTTAAGGTCCTCCTCTAGGACCCTTGGTTGGTACTTGGGTGGTCGTACCATGACTTGTAACCCCTAAAACCCTCAAACGAATCTCAGAAGACCATTTTACCCTTATAAACCCCACATCAAACTTAACAACTGAGATGTAAGGCTCTAGTTTCACCTAAAAATTTTTCCGAGGCATTACATTATCTCCCCTTGGGAACATTCATCCTCTAATGTCACTTCTAAGTATTTCTCAGAATTATAGACTTAAGACTAGCATCCCATTATGCATTAAACATAAAAAAAAGTGAAAAAGAAGGAAGAAACATAAAATCCATATCAATATATTCAATGCAACAAAAAGAAGTAGGAACTGTATCTACAAACACATTATGGATGAAAACGTCAACACTTCTCATATCATTGGAGGAATTACCTTCTCCAACTCAAATCACGCTCATGATAACATCATGAAGCAATTATGAAATTATTCTCAAAAGCACGTTTAAGCATATTGAATAACTCATCTTATGAAGCATACATGAAACTCATACTAAATTCACATCAACATGACGAATAAAAAATCATGAAAAATCATTTTCTCATTATACATGAATTCATCAAGAAGATGCATAACATAGGGATACCATGGATACACATAATCATACATGACTCGAAAACATGAAAAAAGGCACAAAGAACTCTTTGTCTTAGGAATGAATAGGAATAGAAAAATCATATAAGGATATGGAACTCTCAACAACCTTGACTTCTAAACATACCATCTCCCCCTTATGGGTAAACCTATACTAAGGTTAATAACAAAATAAAATATGGAGCTTAATAAGACATTCATCTCCCTATTGTTTCTCTTACGTTTGGAATCCTCAAATTGGTTTAGTGACCACCATAAGTCTAGAGATATTCATCTCATCATCGATCATTTCCGTACAAAATTCTTCCTCAACTAAATTGAACAAACCAGTCACATATCTACTCATCCCATCCCTAGGATTTGACACCAAAGATGGACCATGCTTAGACAATATGGTAAATTTCAAAGAATGCTCTTGAATATTCATGATAGCTTGCCTAAGATTGATATTCCTCCACCTTAGATTCTCTCTTATCATGGGGAAAGAACCTATAAAGGAATTCTTTCTTAAACAACTCCCAATCTAAGGATCCGCTCCTACCGGCCTATTACTTTTCCATTGAGTAAACCAAACTTGGCACTCTGCTTTTTCTACCTAATTCACCCCGTAACATCAAGTATCATATACACCTCAACCACAAATTCTTTGGGATCCTCTACCACCTTATAATAAATAAACACCATAAGGTTCATCTAAAGAAAATCTCTCAACCTAGAAGCCGTATGCCTCACATTAGGGTTAACATGAGTCTCAACACACCTATTAGCTTGGACCATCATAGCTTGGGCTTGAGTATTTACAACTTGAGCCATCATTAGAAAAGCTGACCTAACTTCTCCATCTGACATGGACGGATGATTAATCGGAGCTTGATTTCCTTGAGGAACTTAAGGGACTTGAGGAACTTGTTGATTCACATTCTCCTCTTCCACCTATGTAGCATTAACCCTTAGTGTATTCATTTCCTAAACATAGAAGAGAAGGGTTGAGACATGGACTTTTAAAGAGTTAAACGCTATGGCAGAACTAAATTAATAATCCTATTTAAGACACCAAATAAAGTTCTAAGAGTCAATGATCGTTAGTCAGTATATCCCAATATAATGAGTTGGGGTAGAATCCCACAAGGAGTGGTACATGTTTAAGGTTCAATAGGAAAGTGTGAGAATATTCAAGTCATCCATACAAATAGAAATTTATGAATAAAGACATAATTCAAATCAATGGGTGAGACCAATTTGGTTAGAAATTATGAAATTCAACAACAACCAACATAGGAATCACAATAATGAGGTTGGTTCTTGGGATGTGATTCAATTATAGGCTAATACAGACAAATGGGTGATTAGGGTTGTTAGGAAATAAGTTTAAATTAGTGATTAATATATACTCTATAGGGTATAAACTTTTTCTCAAACAAATTTACCCCGAATAGGGTTTATTTCTCTCGAACATCAATAAGAATAAAAAAAAGAACAACATATGGTTTAGTCCATTCACTCTCTTGAGATGAATGTGTTGAAAAAGGTTTAGTATACACTCTCTCAAGCTTAACTCATGACAACCTAATACTCATAGAACATAAATCAATAATCTTTGTTTTAAGACCTTCTTTCGAGCAAGCTAAAAACACGAAGGGAGAACTGCCTTTGAAACATCAATTCTGTAAATTAAACCATAGTTAATGATTAAGTAACAATTAGCAATAACTATAAGCTAAATCAGCCCATGATCACATATTCAGACCCAAGAATATGGTTTTAGAAACAATATAATAAGATAAAAATCATTACTAAATTGTTTTTCGATCAAATAAGTAAGACTAATTTTGTCCGTACGATGCTCCAACTTGAACAATATCAATGACCCACTTTTAATTTCTCAAAAGTGAAAGATATCAATTCTTCAATTCTAAGGAAAACTTAGTCTGCATATTTATAGTTCAAGCTCAAAACTTACTCTAATGAGTGTTTCAAATAAATTTTATTTTGAAAATGAAAAATTTTATTAAAAACTTAATGTTTTAAAAATTTACTTTCAATTGCCAAAAATAATATTTTGTGAAGGACCATTCAGCGCACTAAGTCAGGCTTGCTGATATGATCGGTGCTTTGACCTTCTGTCAATCTCTGTGCCTTTCTACCTATCCCTTAAGCTTCATCAAGTGTGTAACTTTTGGCAATCCAACTTTGCATTGCAGAACCACTTGGAGATTCACCGACTGCTCCTTTCTCTTTCCAACTTGGTGTCATCCTTCAGGGCTTGGCACACTGGAAGGTAAGTCTCCCAAGAGGCAAGTGGTCTAAACTAAAAGGTGCATATCCAAGTAAGGCGCCCCGTCCCTTAAGTTAATTAATGAAGACAAAAACTCGGAGAGGTACCTAACTTACATTGCTTCGGGCAAAAAAACACTACCGAGTGCAATATAAATCACTAGGGGAATCCCCCAGAATGTGAACCTCGACAAAGTCACTGCCTTTTAGTATGATGAGGAGCGCAAACTGATCATCTCACTAACTGGGGCTTCCTCTATTTGAAAAGGTTGCTCAATGTCTTTCTTTGAGTCCACGACTGTTTCAGGATCTAGATCTGCACAGTCTTTAGGGTCCGAGTTGGCACATTCATCCACTCCCAACTCTTTGGAAGACACCGTATTGGGGGATGATGAACAAAGAGCTTCATATGATATGGCAACTAGCTCAGAAGCTGCAATCGAACACCAAACATCTGATCCTTCTACGGTAGCCGATGAACCTAACATGTGGTGTGTGGAAACGCAATAGAAAATATACAGAGATGCCAAAATATTTAATTAGAGGGGGGTGATGGCCCTATTGAATACTGAGCAATGATGAGTTGTCACATGGAGACTACACATAGTGCCTGAGATGTACCAACTATTTAATCTCAAAAAGTGGGACTAGATGGAAAACAGGACACGGGCATATACAAATGAGGAGATTTTGCGGGAGTTCTATGTTTCCAATGCTGCCACTCTCAAAGGGTCTATCCATATGTGGGACAACCTGTAAAACACGACCCTCTCACTTCCACAATGGTCCAAGGATGTCGGGTACACATCTCACAAGCCACCATTTGCAAATTTCTATAAGGCCCCACCGCTGGTCCAGACTGAGGTCTCAACATCGTGGACTTTGTTACATATGGAACATAGTCCATGGAGGTCATTTTAAGAGGAGTGCCGAAAAACAAAAGACAGTAATAATGTGGCTAACCCAATACATTAATGCATATGGTGAGCGGGCTGATTGGGTCACAACATCCTGAGGAGGCATAAGAAAGTCTGTACTGAACTTTATGCCAAATTATTCTAGTTTGTCCAAAGTAGAGTACCATACACAAAGGCCGACCAATACTCATGTGGGATATGGTAGTCAAGGTGGAAAGACTAGTACCAGGGTTGGAGATTGAATTTGCCAGGATGATGTTCGCAGAGATACACGTGAGTGCATTAAAGACCTCCGCTACTTACCCTTATTCGTGTTTGATCTTTCAGATGTGAAGGTACTCTAGAGCGCTGATCTGGCACTATAATAAACTTATTCGACCAATCGGGACGTAAGGTATACGTCTCATCACAGATGAGGCTAATATGGTAGTAACTCGATGAGAACCCTGGGTCGAAGTTCTTTTTTTGGGTGAAAATCATGTAGACATAGTGGATCACACACAATAGATTGACCCCTCCATAACAGAGCACGCCGAACCCAGCCCGACCTCTTATTCTCATGCGGGTAGCAGGGCCCCCAACTATTCTAGGTCCACACAACCCACAACCGCAATGGTTATTCTCTTTACTAGAGTCAAGAAACTACAGGCTCAGATGACTACATTTCTCAATCATATAAAGCCTTGGATGTAGTGTCCATTGCGGAGGCAGAGAACCGCATAAAAAAAGGGTGGCCAAACAAATGGAGAAGCATATCCAGGAATTTCACACATGCATGAACATATTTGAATTGCGAGTTATGGCACGACCAACCCCCAACACAGATGTCACTTCCATTTAGGTGGATTTGTCTAGTCTACGAGATGATGTAGACAATATCTTTTAAATGTGAAAGAATAAGCCAGAGTAGGTCCCCCATAAAGTTGGCTGAACATACTGTCCTTAAGGCCTTGTATAGGGAACCTTCGAACACACAACTCGACCCCATCCATTCTCATTGCAAGAGGCATCATTCTAGACGCCTGCTGAGACTGATGAGGAGGCTTGTTCCACCAAAAGAGAACATACGCAGGTGGAGCAGGCTAGGAAGGCCTTGGTAGTAGATGAAGAGATGTGCAAGAGGAGAGTGCAAGTGTTGGCTGCTGAGGCATCAAGTTCTCGAACCATGAGTGGAGTAGTGAGCCGACGGTGCAGATAGAGTAGTGGATGAAACCATTGATGATGTCATCCTTAGAAATGTGGGAACTATTTATGATTAAACTATTATTGACCTTGTGGGCTCTAGAAAACCGAACCCACTCTCTTGTTGAGAGGTCTTCGGCGCTATGCACCACAGGTTTGTTTCACCTACCCTTTATGCTTTCTATGATTTCTTATGCATTAGGGACAACTGACCTATCTTTTGTCAGGATGGGGTAAATGGAATATGAATGATAGAGTGAAGCAAAAATAGTCTAACTCACAATCTCTCTTGGGGTTTTCTTGTCTGTGTTCTTTTTCCCCAAGAGAATGTTTAAATTTCTGTTGAACCGACATGTATGAGTAAGTTGAATGTGTAGAAACATGAAATATTGAAGCATGATGTCTAATGAAAAGTGAGAACTGTCAAATGAAAGTTCTTGCATGTATAGTCTCTGCTAAGTTGAATGTGTTGGCTCTAAACATGACATGATAATGCACCAATTGCATGCCTTGTTACTAAAACTTGAACTCGGTCTCTAATAGTATGATAATGGAACGATGTGCCAAGTGAGTGAGAATATTTTATTGTTCAACATGTTGAGCTTTACTAGAACTTTCTTGATTCGTCCTGCTAAGGGAATCTGCTCTAGAAGCTAGGAGGTAATAATAGGCCCTTGCTCGGAATACTCCATAACTAGCCTAAAAGAATTTTACAAAATAAAGTGAAAGTTCTCTTCGATCCAATAATTTGAAATTTTAATAGACCATTTCTTTTTAACTTATCAACTTACCTTCGACGGATTTAATGTTTTGGCCAAGTTCCTCATTGGACATGTGCACCTCCACCTAGGCCAAAAGCCTATGTCGAGGGTCGCTAATTCAAAAGTGATTGCATTTGGTACTTGACCTGACATTGGGTATTTTGCACCTCGACTAATGGAAAATCCATGAGTTGAGGGTGGTTAATACAAGAGAAAAACTAAAGAAAAAATGGGTGTCAAAAGAGTTGGGTGTTGAAAAGAAAAGAATTAGTAAAGAAGAGGATGTCACTTTGCGAAAATGAAAGAAAAGAAATTCATATGGATACAAAAATGAATAATTTTGAGAAAAATCTACAAAAAGTGAAAGTTACATCTAAGGTTGAAATGAATCAAAGGAAAGAAGAGAAGAAGAAATAGGGCATAAAAAAAAATCAAAAAGTCGTGGAAGGACTAGATTAATGTTAAGGTGGGCAAACAGTCACTAAATGTACCCAAATTTACTAGGGAGAGCCTTATAGAATGATTTTGTATCTTGTGTTGATAGACTTTGTTGTCGCTACTTGGTACTTTCTTTGTATTGAAGAAGAGTATGAATGAAAGTCTAGAATCAGTAGAACTAGAGTTGGTTCCTTCTTTGAATGATTAAATGAGGCATTCTAAAGCATGTCTTGAACAAGTAGATCTAGGAATGTTGCCCCTTCTTAAAGAGTCTAGAACCCTAAGTGAATGTGAAACCTTGAATATGAAAAAAAGTTAATGATAAGTCTTGGATCGGTAGGCGTAAGACACCCTTTAAGGAGTAGTCTAATGAGCTATCCTAATGAATCCTGACTAGTAGACCTTTGTGTATACATTCTTGGTTGGTGTATTATAAGTTGGTAAGTTGTAAGGATGGTACCTTATCAAATACTTTTATGTGAATGAACCTACTCGATGTACGTTCTGTTTTCACCACAACCACTACTTTGGATTTTTTCCAATGTTGTCTATTCAAACTAATAAAATTTTATGAGGATTAAGGGCGATGAATCAAGGAAGGTTAGAGTTTCATCAAGTTTCTTCAAAGAAACGGTCAAGGCTCAGATGATATTCAAGTAAGGATCACACAAACTAACAAGGTTATCCACAAATGAGATATATGTCGAATTGTTTCACACTCTTAAAAGTTTCCTATGATCATATCAAAAGTTTGCATCACTTAATTAACCGGACAAATGGGGCAAATTCTAGGTGTCATATTCACGGTTCATGGTAAGCTCATCACACAACACTCCAAACTTTCGCTAGTGTTGAATGTTCATTGATAGAGATGGAATGTGATATTTGTCTAGTCACAATAGGATGAAAAGAGTTCACATATGGTCTCTGCAACTATATTTGGCCTTATCATAGCTGCACATTCATGTTTGTTCTATCTAGAGCACTATTCAAGTCATTAGTATTGATCGAAACCGATACTAAAATTTTCTAGTGAACATCCACATTCATCTCGAAACAAAAGGTGTCCAAAATTATTTAAAGGGTCAAAGTTATTTGCATATTAAAAACAGGGAGCAATAAGCTATATCATCCAGATTAAGCAATTAAAAACAAAAGCTAAAACTCACAACCCCCATACATAAACAAAACATCTATAGTCACACAAAAGGTCAGCCTCACTTCTCCACAAACAAAAACAATTTGTCCTCAAATGCAGATAATGAATATCCAAAAGTCCAAGTAATGTTAAAAAGAGAGAGTATGAAAAAATATCTAATCTACATAGTCACTCCGTGTGTTTATGCATTGCTGCTTAGTGCATTTGTATAATTACGGGCCTTAGTAACATAAGTCATCTTAGGAGGAACGAAATTGTAAGATCCATTATGAGCTTCAAAATGTGAGTCTGCGAGAAAAACATGCACAACCGTATAGATCTTTGAGTCCAAAAAGGAATCTTATTGTCTCGAGGAGTAGTCATCTTGTCGGAACTGGACCTCTTGCTCTGTCCTTTCCCGCCATTCATGGGAAACTTGGTAGCTTTTCCTCTAGATGTAACTACTTCTTAATTTTATCGGAGTCGCCTTAGCTGTTTCTTGGGCTAGTGCAATTCTTTCAGCGGCTTTTGGTCTACTCATGACTCCAAAACCTCCAGAAAATTTTGGAAAACATTCACACCGAAGTACAAAAGAATAGTTCAAGAAATACTCGTCATGTCAACAATGTGTAGGCATTTAGACAATCAAGAATCATCCTACCAAAAGTTACAGTGCAAAAAGGGGTTAGGGGTGCAGAAAAAGGGTGATCAAGAAGATTTTTATCGCTTCTCCAAGTGCCATGGATGATATCAATCTTCTTTTAGAAAGTAATAGAATGCAAAATCAAGTAAAACCTGAAATTAAAGGGGACATAGGGAACTTTGGCGAACCATCGAGTGGTTCGGAGATATTGAACCAACTAGCAAAATGACTCAAGGTGTCTACTTTACACCCATCCACTCGAATAAAGCCCGCAACCCCAAAAAAATCAAAACATTTACTAGACAAATTTAAAAAACACCCATCATAACCATGCACAACCCACACAATTCCATACATTTTAACACACACAATTTGGGAATCAGTAATCAAGAAAATATGGGCCAGAGTTTTAAATTAGATATAGGAAAGCTTTTAAACAAATGAGATCAAGGAATCTCCACACACATAACTAAGAAAAGTTCATTTGGAAATGAGTACAAAACGTCAAAAGTAAGCATGGGGTTCCCGAGACCAGCCTTACTATGCCGATTAAATAAGATTGTAATGCTGGGAGACAAAGTATTCAAAATCCAAGCAGAAATTTGATGACTAGAATACTATAGAAATGCCAAAATAATTGAAACTAAAGTGCTTGTGTGAGTTTGGGAAGTTAAAAAAATCAGAGAAAGTGAATCATTCGAAACTTGTAAAACTAATGGCCTTAAAAACACTCCAATTTTTGCAAATTCGGCGTCACACAAAGTAGTCACTTACCTCGCTGAGTTTTACAAAACCTCAAGCTATCATGGGATCAAAATGAAGGGCTCCGTCGGGATCGGTACATGGTCAGTGCTTCGCCAATAAATTCTTATGTTCAATGGGTTTTATAGATTCCAATGTAATTTTTTCTAGAGTCTAACGACGCTCTGGGTCGGGTCTCCAAAGCACACCGGTGAATCAATGAATGACAAAAATATCCTGCAAAAAATTCTAGAACTTCAGACTCGCCTTTACAATTCATCCACCGAACTTCGTTGCATTCGCTAATCAACTGGTGATTCGGCAAAAATTATTTTTTCCTTGCACATTATCCATAACCTATAATAATAACACACATTATTGAAAATCCTAATACTTGGGTTGCCTCTCAAAAAGCGTCATATTTAACATTGTGGCTCAACGTGGAAGTTCTTTTAAGCATCATCCAAGTACACCACCTCAATAAGGGATATTACTTGGAATTTCCCAAAATATAATTTCAAACGCTTCCAGTTGACTTTAAATGCAGGTCATTCTTGACCCCTCAACTTCGATGGCTCCATTACTGAAATATCGTGTCACTCTATATTGTCCTGACCACTTGGGCTTGAGCTTTCAAAGAAAAAAGAATATGTCATGAGTTATATCAACACCCAATCTTCAACATAGAAATCTTTATTTAGTGTTTTAGCATCATGTCCTTTATTCATATTTTGCTTGAAGAGATCTGCACTTTTGTAAGCTTTAAACCTGAATTCTTCTAATTCATTCAAATGGTCTACTCGTTCGTTTGAGTTTTTTGTCTATTCCAAGTTCACGACTTTCATTGCCCACATCATTTGCGTTCAAATTTGACTAGTAGATGGCAAGACTTTTCCAATACTAGTTGTTATTGAGACATGCCTATTGGATTTTTCTATGCGGTATGATATGCCCTTAGTGTGTCATCAAGCTTCAAAGACCAATCAATCCTGTTGGCGTTCCCTATTTTTTTTGTAAGATTCTCTTGATCTCCCGGTTAGAAACATTAACTTGCTCTCTTGTTTATGGTTGGTATGGAGTCTCCACCTTGTGTTTTACACTATAGTTACTCAATGTTGTTGAGAACCATTTATTGCAAAATTGGATCCACCATTACTAATGATAGCTCGAGGCGTGCCAAATCTAGAAAAAATGTAGTATTTTATGAATTAAACCACACCTTTTCCACTCATTTATAAACATAATCTACGACCACAAAGATATATTTTTTACCCAAAAATATCGAAAACGGGACCATGAAATCTATTACACAAACATCAAATAGTTGAATTTCTAAAGTGGGGGGTGAGAGGCAATTTGTGTCTTTTGGACATCCCACCTTGATTTTTACATTCAATGCATATCTTTTATCACGAATTCGTGTGTATATTTATAGAGAGATGGGCAATAATAGCTACCTTGGATAACTTTAGTTGTTGTGCACACACCGCTATGGTTACCCCATAAGTGAGGTATGACATCCATGGAGAATGTCTATCACTTCTTCTTCTCAAACACACCGTCTAATTATGTGTTTTGCACACTCCCAAAACCAATATGTATTATCCCGAGGGTTCTTTTTAACTTCGAACATGACCTTCTTTTGGTGGTAGAATTTTAGTTCATCTGCAATTTTCGGCTACACTATATACTTCACAAATTCAGTATACATTAGAGGTTGTTTGAGCGCTACCATGCTGACCTGTTTGTTGGAAAAAACACATCATTGATGTAAATTTCTAGTTCGTCATTCTCTTTGTCTTGTAATATTGGTAGGTTCTTCGCTACTTGATTTTGACCACCATTTCTATCATTGACTTCAAAGTCAAATTCTTGAGATAACAACACCCAACTTAACAATCGTAACTTGGAATTTTATTTGCCATCAAGTAGCGCGGAGCAGCATGATAAATATGGGCAATTAGTTTAGTACCAAACAAGTGTAACACCCATATCAAAAATTGAGAAGAAATCAACTATTCTGAAATCTTAATGTGAAATCGATGGTTACAATTGATTGACCATAGTATGATCTATGGTCCGTACAGTGCATCCGTCATTTGCCACTGAAATTGTCCGAAAAACTCAGCCTTGAAAATCAACCAAGTGTCGATTCTATGGACAAATTTACGGTTTGTAATTCAGAGTACTATCCACGATCTATGTCCGTGGTTTGAGAACATATTTACCAAACCTGTGACATGAACTACAGATGACCAGGATGGACCCTGTTTGATCTAAAGTTTGTAGGTCTGACCATAGGTGAAATTTAATAATCAGTTAAGGGGAAATGTTGTTGGGTCAACTTCAAACGGTCATAACTCTTAGAACAAAATTAATTAGGTGCCCCATAACCTATGAACGGATAGATAATTGTATTATCTTTCAATATGCACAAAGTTTACTAAAATTCAACCTCCTAGTAAAAGGTTATGACCATATTAGTAAAGGCATATCGAGAGGACCCAAAATACGGACCCAAACGATGGACCTTTGATTGGACGACAACTCATCAGTCCAGTATATCGTTTTGTCCAACAACAAAATTTCTACGTGTCTTTTGATCTTTTCCTAGTTCATTTAAACCCTAAGAGACATTATTTAAGACCTAAATCATCAAATTTTAGTCAGTTTAAGATTAGAAACATAACAAGAACTTACCTAAGTCAAAATTATGAATCAAAACATAGAAAATTAGAAGCAAGAAAGGAGTAATAGGTCAAGAACCCTAGTTCAAGAACGCAACAAGGTTCCATCAATTCCAACCCTAAAATCTAAATATTTCTCTTTGGATTTCATTACCTGGTAAGTGGGATTTCACTTTTCATTTTTTCGAACCCTATGGATCCCTAGTTTTCAGCCATTTCTTTATTCTCTTATCATAATAAAGCCTAAGGTTTTTAGAATTACAACAGATCGTCACAAATATGTAAAACATATGTTCCTAATCAGATTGTGAAGTTATTTTGAAGTTTACCGCATGAATTTCATAACCTTACCTATGTATTTCTTATGTTCTTGGATTACACATTCTAGGTCAGATATTTCAGTTACTTCAGATATAGATGCCTCAGCTATTAATGCATAATTATCATATTAAATTGTTGCATTCTAATTTTGCATGGTAATTTTTGAGTTATCTAATATTTACAGATATTCAGTCATAATGTCTTAGTCACTTTATTCATTAGGAGTAGCATAATACCAGGTTACCCTAGGAGTTAGCGTACTACATAGAGCCAAAATTACTAGCCTAGTTGGTTGTAAGTCCCCTATGTGGGCATCAGTTTAGTGATCACACCAGCATGCCTTTATACCTCTGGCAGGGTATATTGGATTTTCTCGATGGGGCCTATATTATCGGAATCAACATTTAGCTTATGTGGTTTTATTATCGGTTGTTAGTAGCTCCTACAGTTCAATAAGACTTTATTATGTTGACCATATTAACTTTTCATTTAGTATGACGTATCAGCACGTTTTAGATTTGATCATTACATCCAGTTAGCTCAGAATTTAGTATATCATATTCACAATATTATACTTGCTTTTGTGCTTGTTATATAATGTTTTATTTTATATTTATTCTATCCTACAAGATCAATACCTTTCAACTACTAGAGCATACATGCACTACATCTTCTCATGATATAGGTTCAGGTTATCAGCATTGAGATGACGCTTACATTAATTCTCGATCTCCGGGTAAGCAAAATTAGTTTTGAGTCCTCAATCTTCAAGGACAAGAGTCATCAGTTCATTTCAGTATTTCATACATTTAATTTATGTTTTTGCTATAGTCAGCTGGGGCTTGTCCCAACGTTTCTAGTCAGTTATAGATGCTACTTTCAAACATAGTTAGTTTTAGTTTATTTGTATTCCCCATCTTTTTATTTTAAATTATTATTTAAGATTCAATATAGGTTTATTTTCTTTTGTATGCTCATAATCATCCCAGTAGGATTATCTTGGGATCACTTGTGGTCCTAGGTTCTGTGTCCGCATCTCGGGGGTAGCTCGTAGAATGACAATTTTGGTATCAGAGCACTAGGTTGAAGTGTCCTAGGATGTCTGAAAAGACGCACTAAGTATTGCCCTTTTCATGGGTGTGAAGTGCACCACATCCAATGAGAGGGAGGCTACCAAGTGTTTTAGGAAAAAAACTTCACTTTTTTGTTACTCTTATTGTGCGTAAGGTATGATATAATTCCATTGTAACTCAACGTTGTGCGTTTAAGATCATGACTTCTCGTATCTCTTAGTCATGGAATGCTAACGCATTTCCTTTATTACCAGTTAAGGAAGTTCTAACGCAGAGTTATAGAATCCCAATAAGATTTTGGCGCATAGTTGATCATTCAAAACAATCAGCAGGTTCCAATTTCTTCTAATAGAAATGATCAATTAGTGGAAGTCAAAGTTTGTGATTTTGTTAGGAATGAATCCTCCTAAGTTTTTAGGGTAGCAAGTTGGTAATTACCCAAATAGGTTCATTGATGAGGTCAAGAAAATATTTTGTATGATGCAATTAACTGGTAGTGATAGGTGAAATTGGCATCCTACCAACATAAGGATGTGACTAACATATGGTTAATTCACCCGGTGGAGAGACAAGAGAGATTTCTTTTTCTTTTGAAACTCAGTATAGCAGTCAAATTTACTTTTAGCCCAGAAAATCTGTCAGAACCTTTCTCAGTTTCTACTCCACTTGGTGACTCAATTATAGCTAGAAGGGTATATACAGAAATTATCTTGTCACAGTCTCTCAAAAAGTCATCTCAGTAGATCTTTGTAGATTTAGAAATGGTAGACTTCAATGTTATTCTAGGAATAGATTGGTTACATTCCTGTTACGCATTAGTCGATTGTAGAACTAGGATTGTTCATTTTCAGTTTCTAAACTAATTAATCTTAAAATGGAAGAGTAGTATCTTAGCGCCCATGGAACGATTCATTTCTTATCTCAAGGCTGAAAGATGATATGTAAGGGTTATCTCTACCATCTTGTTTGGGTTAAGGATTCCAGCTCTGAAATCCCAAATTTTGAATCATTTCTAGTAGTTCATGAGTTACCAGAAGTTTTTCCAGAATATCTTCTCAGAATTCCTCCAGAATGGGAAATTGACTTTGTAATTGAGCTCCTCAAGATACCAAACCTATCTTATTCATCCTTTCAGAATAACTCCAGTAGATATTAAGGAATTGAAAGATCAATTCAAAGACCTTCTAGATAAGGGTTTCAATAGACCTAATATTTTACCATGGGGTGCACCCATGATTTTTGTAAACAAGAAAGATAGTTCTCTTAGAATGTGCATTGACTATAAACAGTTGAACAAGGCATGAAGAAGTATCTCATCTCCGGGGTTGATGACTTCTTTGACAAACTTCAGGGTTCTATCCATTTCTCGTAGATAGACCTCATATTAGGTTATCATTAGCTTAGAATAAGAGATTGTGACATTCTAAAGACAGCCTTCGAAACTCGGTATAGTAATTATGAGTTTGTAGTTATGTCATTTGGACTAACCATGCACCTACAATTTTCATGGATTTGACGGATAGAGTCATCAAACAGTACTTGGACTTTTTCGTTACCGTCTTTATTTGTGATATTCTCATTTACTCTATTAATGAGGAAGAACATTGAGTCATTTGAAAGTTGTTTTGCAGACTCTCTATGATAGTCAGTTGTTTTCTAAGTTTAGCAGATGTGAGTTTTGGTTCCAATATGTTGCTTTTCTTGGTCACATTGTATCTAGAGAGAGGATTTGAGTGGATTCGTAGAAGATAGAAGCTATGAAATAATGGCCCAGACCTACCTCAACTACAAATATCAGAAGTTTCTTAGGTCTAGCAGGTTATTACAGAAGGTTCATGGAAGGATTTCATCCATACCCTCACCATTGACTAGGTTGACTCAAAAAATAGTCAAGTTTCAATAGTCAGATGACTATGAGAAAAGCTTTGCAGAAATGGAAACTAGATTGAATAGAACTCTTTTCTTGAATCTACAAAAGGTTTCAGATGGTTATGTGATCTATTGTGATGCATCTAGATTTGTCCTTCATTGTGTGTTGATGTAGCAAGATAAGGTTATAACTTACGTTTCTAAGTAACTTAAGGTAAATGAGAAGAACTATCCAACTCATGACCTCGAGCATGCAACAGTGATGTTTGCACTCATGATCTGGAGATACTACTTTTATGGTGTTCATGTAGATGTATTCCCTCACCATAAGAGCCTTCAATATGTGTTCACCAAGAAAGATTTAAATCTTCTCTAGAGGAGATGACTTGAGTTCCTTAAGGATTATGATATGAGTATGCATTACAATCATGCTAAGGAAAATGTAGTAGCAGATGCTCTTAGCAAATTACCTATGGTTAGTGTAGCCCATGTTAAGGAAGACAGGAAGGAACTAGTAAAGGATGTTCACAGGCTGGATCTCTTGGTAGTTTTCCTTATGAGCGTATCAGACAATGCTGTAACAATTCAGAATGGGGAAGAATCTCTTTCGGTAGTATAGGTTAAGGAAAAGAAAAACAGTGATCTTATCTTGCTTAAACATAAGGGTGCACTCCATAATGATAGATTGGAGGTTTTCTCTCAAGGGGGAGATGGTGTACTTCACTACTAGGGTAGATTGTATGTTCCTTATGTTGGTGAGTTGAGACAACATATTTTTGCAGAAGCCCATAACTCCAGATATTCTATTCCTCCAGATGACACTAAGATGCACCGCGATCTGCGGGAAGTCTATTGTTTGAATGGCATGAACAAGGATATAGCTGATTTTATGAGTAGGTGCCCCAATTGCCTGCAAGTTAAGGTAGAACATAAAAAACCAGGGGGTATAACTCAAGAGATCGATATTCCTACTCGGAAGTGGGAAATGATCATTATGGATTTCATCACAGGGATACCTCGTACTCTTAGACAACATTAATCCATTTGGGTGATACTCAATAGGATGACTAAGTCTTCTCTCTTTTTGGCGATCAAGACTACAGATTAGACGGAGGCTATGTCAAGCTTTACATTTATGATATTGTGAGGTGGCATGGAATTCCTTTGTCTATTATCTCAGATAAAGGTCCTCAATTTACCTCTTATTAAGGGAAGTTATTTTAGAGAGGTCTTGGTACTCAAGTTAACCTGAGCACAACATTTTGATCTGCTGAGAGATGGACAGGAAGAACGTACCACTTAGACCCTAGAGGAGATGTTAAGATATTGTGTAATTGATTTCAAGGGTAGTTGAGATGAGCACCTTCATATTATAGAGTTTTCCTACAACAATAGCTACCATTCCAGCATTCATATGGCCCTTTATGTGGCACTGTATGGGTACAAATGTCGATCTCCTATTGGTTTGTTTGAAGTAGGTGAAGCAGCTATGATCGGAAAAGATTTAGTCTTTTATGAAAGTGAAATTAATTAGATATAAAGTTAAGACAAATGAGAATCGTCAAAAATCTTATGCAGATGTAAGGAGAAGGGAATTAGAGTTCTAAGTTGATAATTGGGTTTTCGTAAAAGTGTCACCTATGAAAGGGGTGATGATATTTTGCAAGAAAGGAAAGCACAGTCCTAGATATGTAATCCCTTAAAAAATCTTCAAAAGGGTTGTCAAGGAGTTATATGAGTTAAAGTTCCCTGCAGAACTAACAGCCATGCATCCAGTCTTCCAGATCTCGCTCTTGAAAAAGTGTGTGGGTGACCCAGCCTCTATAGTGGTATTAGAGAGTGTGGCCGTGACATATATAGTCTTTCTTATGAGGATGTGCCAATTGATATTCTTGACCATCAGGTTAGAAGGTGGAGAAAAAAAGAAGTAACTTCAGTCAAGGTTATGTTGAGGAGTCTGTCCGTATAGGGAGCTACTTGGGAAGTAGAAGCATTCATGAAAGCCATGCATCCTCACCTCTTTCCTTCCGATTCCACTACTGCTTGAGGTAATAGTTCATTTTCGATTTCTCATTAAAGCGTGAATTTAATCTTAGAATCATGTTCCCTAAGTTTGTAATTGCATTTTCAGCCTATTTGCATGTTCTTGGAACTCAATTCAGCCAGAAACTCAGTAGTTAGTATTTAGTAGTAAGGATTGTAGCTCTCTCACTCCATTTCAGCTAATTTAGTCTTCATTCGAGGACAAATGTTCCCAATGGGGAAATAATTTAACACCCCATATCCAAAATAGACCCGAAATAATCTTTTCAGAAATCTGCATGTGCAATAGACGGTTACCACCGATGGACCATAGTCTGATCTACGTCCCGTACTTTGCATCCATCATTTTCCATTTAAATTCTCCCAAAAACTTTGCACAAAAAATTGGCCAAGTGTCGATCCACGGACAGATCTACAATCCGTAAGTTAGACGATGATCAATGGTCTGTGTCCGTGGATTGAGGCTCAAGTTACCCAGCCTTTGACATGAACTACCGTAGACCAGCACTGATCGTCATTCTATCTACGGTTCATAGGTCTGACCATAGGTGAAAGTTAACAGTCAATTAGGGGGAAATGATTTTAGATCAACTTCAAATGGTCAGAACTCTTAGTAAAAAAATTATTTGTCCCATAACCTATAAAATGATAGATAATTTAATTATCTTTCCATAGCTACCGAGTTTGCAAAAATCAAACCTCAGAGTAAAAAGTTCTGCCATTTTAGTAAAGGCATGACGAGCAGACCCAAACTACGGACCTAAACGATGGACCTTCAATTGAATGAGAGCCCGTCATTCGAGGTCGTCATTGGTCAGACAATAAAATTTCTATGGGTCTTTTGGTCTTTTTCTACTTTATTTAAACCCTAAGACACGTCGTTTAAGACGTAAATCATCACATTTTAGTCAGTTTAAGATTAGAAACATAACAAGAACTTACCTAAGTCAAAATTATAAATCAAAACTTTTAGAAAATTAGAAGCAAGAAAGGAATCAAAGGTTAAGAACCCTACTTAAAGAATTCAAAAAGGTTCCATCAGTTCCAGCCCCAAAATCTTAATATTTTTCTGTGGATTTCATCAACAGGTATGTGGGATTTCACTAGCGGGTTACTTTCACCCATTAGATCCCTACTTTTCAATCAGTTCTTGATTCTCTTATAATGATTAAACCTAGGGTTTCTAGAATTACAGCAGATCGTCAGAAATTAGTTAACATATGTTCCAAATCACAATGAAAAGGTATTATTCACTTTGTCGCATGAATTTCAGAACCGTAGCTACGTATTTCTTTATTTCGTAAATTACACATGCTAGGTTAGGTATTTAGGTTACTTTAGATATGAATGCCTCACTTATTGATACATAATTATCAGATTAAATTGTTTCATTCTCAGTTTGCATGTTAAGTTTTCAACTATCCAGTATTTATAGAAACCCAGTCATAATGTCTTAATCACTTTATTCATCGAGAGAAGCATAATATCGAGTTGGAATAACTTTTAGCGTACGAAATAGTCCATGAATTACTAGCCAAGTAGGTTGTAAGTTCCCTATGTGGGCATTTGTTTAGTGATCACGCCAACATGCTTTTAAACCTCTAGTAGGGTATATTGGGTCCTCTCAACGGGGAATATACATCGTACTCTACATTTAGCTAATATGGTTTTATCATCAGTTGTTCGTAGCTTTCATAGTTCAGTAATAGTCTATTGCATTGACCATATTTACAGTTTAGTTAGTGTGCTGTCTCTACACGTTATAAATTTGATCATTCCATCCAGTTAGCTCAGAATTTAGTATATCATGTTTAGAATATTATACTTGATTTTGTTCTTGTTCTATTATGTTTTATTTAAGCTTTATTCTATCCTAAATGCTCAGAACCTTCGAAGTACTGACGCATGCAGGCACTACATTTCCTGTGATATAGGCTCAAGTTCTCACCATCCAGATCACGCTTAGATTGATTCCCGTTCTCCAGTTCAGCAGAATAAGTCGTGAGATCTCATAATCCGAGGACAAGATTCATGAGTTCATTCAAGTTAGTTAGTCATTTAGTTTGAGTTTTAGATAGACTTCACTGGGCCTTGTCCCAACATTTCTTATCAGTTATTGAGGCGACTTTCATCATAGTTAGTTTCGGCTTAGTATTGATCTTATAACTTCTTTATGTTAAAATCATCACTTTTCATATATCTCAGTTTTAACATATGAGTATTCCCCATCTTTTCATTTTAACATATGGTTTTAGATTCCACAGTTTTTTATCTTAAGTATTCTTATCATTATTCCTGAAGGGTTAGTGTGAGATTACCTGTGGTCCGAGGTCCCGTGTCCGCATCTCAGGGGTAGCTCAGAGCGTGACAAACTAGTATGCCCAAAATTTTCAAACACATACACTATCGCATGTAACTCTATTTCGTTGACTGTAAAGTTACGTTGAGCACAATTCAAAGTTTTGGTCGCATAGTAGATAGAATGGAAGAGCTTAATGCATTGGTTCCCCAACTACAACACCCAATGGTGTACCTTTAGAATCACTTATTACTTTACAATGATTTAGGCCAACGAGGGCTAATGATTGGGGTAGACACCAATTTATCATTCATGCACTTTAAAGCTACTATGAAAGCATCACCAAAAAGGAACTTCATTTCTTTCTCTATGATTTTGCACTAGGGATGTTAAATTTGGAGAAGTGTATGACAAACATCATGTTCAAACCCGCATGCCCCAGGAAACCATGAACTCATTTCGTAGAAATTAGAGTTGGAAAATTTCTCAATTACTTCTATCTTTTCTTTATTAACCTCCATCCCTTTTTGCGTAACTTTATGACCAAACACTATACTTGGCCTTCATTAACCATGATATGAAATTCTTCCCAATTAAGGACCAAATTTGTTTCCACACATATTTGGAAGGATTAGCTTAAGTTTTCAAAACATGTTTTGAAAGTGTCACCCACAATCGAGAAGTCATCCATAAAAACTTCCAGTGAGTCTTCTACTATGTCGGTGAAGATGGATGATATGCACTGCTAAAATGTGCTATGGGCATCAGATAACCCAAATGTCATCCTCTTGAAGCAAAAGTACCATATTGGTACGTATATGTCGCTTACTGTTGATTGTGTGGGATGATAGTGAATTACTTATATCCTGAATACCCATATAGAAGAAATACCACCCTCTATCAAAAATTTGATCAAGTATTTGATTCATAAAGGGCATAGTAAAGTGATATTTTTTGGTCCATAAATTTAGCTTTCTATGATCCATGCGAACTCTCTACTAGGTAATCGGTCTTATACATATTGGATCTCTTTTTTCATTTAGTAAGACCATGTTAACTGATTTTTTTGTGTACCGGGCTTACCCACTTGCTATTTCGATAGAGTAGATCACTCATGTGTCTAACCACTTGATGGTTTACTTTTTAGCAACCTCTTGCACTGGATCTCCATTGATGTTCAACACTTGTCTTGCAATCACTATCGAGCTGAATTTTGTGGGTTCAAATATCGGGAGGAATACACATTATGTGAGAAATGGTCCACCCTATAGCTTTGATATACTTTATTAACACATCAAGGAGAAGTTTGATCTGCCAACCAATTAAATTGTCTTCAACAATCACATGCAAGGTGTTGTTTGCCTCTAAAAATGCATAACAAAGACGAGAAAGAACTTCAGTTTTTGTGGTTCTTCAGTTGATGTCTAGGCGGGGTGATTTTCTAAAATTTTAAATTAATATCCTGCTTCAATGGAGTTTTAGATTTCCCTTCCCCCTAAACATGATAACTCTTCCACTACATCTTCATAACCTTTAATGTCAGTCTCATCACAGTTAACAAGTTCGACTTCAAGTGGATCACTCATACATATCAAGTGGATCACACTCGCCAGTTCCTTATAAATACAATAATTAGTTGATATCATATGAATATCCCTAGGATGTTTCATAGATTTGCACACGTTGAAAGTCACTTCATCTTCATATACCCAAAATTTCAATTGTTCGCTCTCGACATCTACCAAAACTCTTTCAATCACCAAGAATGGTCTTCCAATATTAACTAAAATCTCAGCATCTATTTCACAATCAAAAATGACAAAATTATCTTGGGAGAGAAATCGATCAACCATTACCAAGATTTCGTTAAGTATCCTCAATAGATGATTGATGGATCAGTCAACCATCAAAAAACTAATTGTTGTGGATTTTTCTTCCCCCAACATGAGTTGCCTATAAATTACGTAGGACATAAAGTTGATACTTTCTCCTAAATGGCATAGGGATTTAGCGAATTGAAGCATGTCGATGGTGCAACGAATGTAGAATGCTTTGGTATCATATATCTTCTTGATCAAATTATTTTTCATGATTGCACTACAATAGTGAGAAACCTCAACAATATCAAAATTCAATCTCCTTAGTGAACAACTCCTCCATGAACATGGAATAACCTTACATTTCCAATAATTTTTCAACAAGAGAAAGGTTGATCGATAGATAGTTGAACAAGGATAAAAAATTCTTGAACTTCGCTTCACCATTCTTCATCTTAAGACGTTGAAGGAATTGAGGTGATATTTTTGGCAGAGGCTTCATAATTCTTAGGGTGGGAATTTTTTTCTTAATTTCTTTTAGTGATGCCTCTACCTCTACACTTTTGTCTTCTCCATGCTCTTTATTTCCTTAATTTTCTGAAATATTTCTTATTTCTATTTTTTCTCTATGAGTGATCACAACTAATTGTCCACCATCATATTTTTTTGCAATTTTTGTTCTAATTGTGCTTCAAGTAGTCTTAGTTGTCCTTCAAGTATGGTGTTAATTCTATGCGTGAGTTTACATTATAGTCCAATGATGTGAAATCAATTTTCATTCTCTTTAACAGGTTGTCTAAACCCTCTACCTTATGAAGTATGCGTGACAGTAAGTCATTAGGTCTAGTTCTACTCTTACTTTCTCTCAATCTTGGGCTCCCACTTGAACCAGTATGATTCGCTTTATAGTCTTTCTCTCTTCGCCAATATGAAGTTTGCTCTTATCCTTTCAAAAAGTTCCAGCCTTTATTTCCACCTCGTTGTGAATAGAGTGGGTGAAAATCCTCCTCATATTCAACCTTGATTCTCTCCCTGCTTTGAGTCACCGGAAGAAGAACCCTCCTAAACTCTATATACACCGACATGTTTCCTTCATATTCTTTTAAAATGAATATATTTCAATTAACATATTCTTAATGTTTTCATCTTTCTCTTTTTTCTTATCCAATTTTTTCTTGTGTCATTCTAAAAGAAAAGTGAGAGAATTGGTCTTCTTAGGTGCACCATGCCTGAATTATTTTTTTCATGTCGTCCAGAAGAATAGACGCCACCTCAAGTGATTGTGACACTATTCCCCCTCGGACGAATTGATCAACTACCCCTTTATTCACTCAATTAAGACTCCGGTAGTAGTAAACCAATTGGTAACCCATGAGTTTGATAATCAAGTGTTTTTTAAATAGTATCCACGTTTCATGGATTGGTTCTCCCTCTCTTCGCTTAAAACCTTAAATGTCATCTCTAAGATTCATCATCTTTGATGGAGAAAAAAATACTATATTGAATGCAATAACAAACACCTCCCATGACGTGATGGATTTGTTTGGTAACTCGGTCAACCACATATTATCTTCACCCGTCAATTATAATGGAAATATCCAAAGATTGATGGCCTCTTGAGAAACATTCTTGAAATACAAAGGAATGAATACCTCTGCAAAGATCCTTATATTATCATGTAGATGTTCATGTTCCAGCCCTCCATAGAAGCATCTCGATTGTATGAGACGAAGAGTTGTGCTAGCAACCTCAAATATTTCATTCCCATCAGCTTGTGGACTACAAATGGCATCCATCTCACCCATTTAAGAAGGGTTATAAGAACTATTAGTATTATCGATACTGTCATGATGAAGAGTACTACCATTTTGATAGCCCGCCTAGCTATCAATACTGTTATTGAAACTCATAATTCCTATTGCAACACACAAAAAATAAAAAAAATGAGAGTTAAGTGAGTATCACTATCACTAACACGAGCTAAATTCAATTTAACTAAGAATTGTCAAATAATAAAACCCCCTAGTAAAGACACTGTGTTTATTTGACGTATCAGAACACTACTTCCAAAAACAAGTGCCAAAGATGGCAAGTTATTATAATTGCCCAACCAACTGCTTGAATCATTCCTACATAGAGTGGTTTTGAGAATAAACTACTAAGTATGAATCAGTTGACTTAGTCATAGAAAAAATCATTTACTGTTAAGGATATTACAAATTAAGAATGATGACAAAATTGTCAAATATCAAGAGGGGTTTGTAAGCAATTATAATCTAAAACGACACATAATATGAAAATACAAATATGGAGGTAGAATTCTCGAGATATGATAGGATTACGGGAGAGTAAAAAAATTGGGTAATAGCAATTAGTAGTAAACAGATGTGCATTAGTGATTAATCTAGATTTTACTGGGTTAAACTCTCTGTGGATCAATTTATCCTTAATTAAATTGGTTTCTCTCGAATACCAATAAGTCGCAATGAAGCACAACCTTTGCTTTAGTCCACTCACTCTCTCGAGCTGAGTGTGTGGAAGTGGGTTTAGGATTCACTCTCTCGAGCTAAACCCATTATAACCCAGTACCCACGGACCATCAATTTAGTAGTTTTGGTTTAAAAATCTCTCTCTCGAGCATGCCCAAAACACATATCTAAGATTTTTTTAAAAAACTACATCCCTATTAAATTCAACCACAAATAATGAACGAAATCACTTTTACATAGCAAGTAAAATAATTGATAGGAATGACATTTGAATCAACATGTATGATTGATATTGTTTGTACATAGGTCTACACTGAAAAATCTTTAACACCAACTTCTTGTTCTTGGAATTTGATAACTTCAGATCTTCAAAACCTAAGGAAAGAGTAAGACAATGCTAAAAACTAGAATGATAATTCCAAATATAGTTAATCAATCTCTAGATTTAATACTTTCTAGGTTCCTTCATTTATAGAAACTAAGAATTCAAAAATGTATTCATAATTGTCGAAAAATATATGCTTGTAACACTCAGGAAGTTCCATGACTTAGAATAGAAATTCTCCTATTAAATAATTTTTAAAATAATGTTTCCAGAATACTATTAACGAATTACACTCAATTATAAAAGGTTAGAGCCAAAACAAAAAAGAAACATCTTTACATCCAAAAACTAGCTATATAGAACTAGTAGACGTCTCTATGTTTGGTAAAGGTTTAGGAGTGTCAAATAAATTTTAAAACTTGTAAAGAGACTTTAAATAGGTAAAATATATTACAAAGGGTCAAAACGTCAAGTAATGACTCCCCATGGACCACCTGAAGGGTCCTTGAGGAGGTCCCAAACATTGGCGAGAAAGCTGCCAAAGCAGCTTGCGACAACCAATATATGGAAGCCCTTGTGCTTTGCGCTGCTATCAATGACTAAGAAAATTAACACTTGTGACATGGGGACTTCACGACGCTCAGTCCCTAAACCCAAAATTTCAGAAAAAAAAATTGAAGTTGGCCCTGCGATGCGCAACCACTTCCCAGATTTGTTTATGTCGTTTTTAAGTCAATTCAACTTTAAAAAAAGACCCAATAGAGTGAGGTTTCTGTTGGGTTATTTAGAGTTTATATTTGTTTTAGTTCTGTTTTAAAACTTCTACACGCACTCGAAATCATAATTACCAAATCCCTCTCATCTCTCTCAAAACACTCACTCTATTCAACCACCATTGAAGAACAAGATAGCTTGAGGAAGAATACAAAGTCTCCAAGGTATTCATTCAATATTCATGGATTAATTCGTCAATATGGTATGAGTTCTTCACTCTTGGGATTCCTTTCCCCAAGAGGTTCTTCCAAAGACGATTTTTGACAATTCAAATTCTAGGGCTTTTACTCTACAAGTGAGTTTTCTTCAAAAATCAAAATTTATGACTAATGATGATGAATTATGATTTTATATGTATAATTAAGTATGTAATGTTGAATAATTGATATGGTATTGTTGGTTTTTGTGTAGGGCATTTTCTCACCCTAAATAATGGAATTCTATTGTGTTATATCATTCACTTAATTTCATGTTATGTTGGGATTGGAACTATCGATTGAACGAACTGATAAATGAACCCTTTCCCTTAACCCCAACTATAAATTTTTCTTGTATATGGGTAGAGTGGTTGGGATTGGTTTTGTTATTGAGTACTTCAGTGTATTATCGGATGATTTTTATAAATTGAGTGTAAGTTACTGATGAAGAATCTTGGAATCAATGGGTATATCTTCTAATGTCATGATTGCTCTATTATGTTAATGTTGGCCTATAATTGATGTTGTTATGCAATTGAAGTATGTATGATGTTTCTATGCATATATTATGGCCTATGAATACTTTGAATGTGAGATCATGGTCATGTAATTATAATGCAAGGTTGATCATGTTTCTCTTATGTTCATTAAATAATATGACTATGATATGTTAATATCACTAATGAACGGTTGTGATAAAAGGAAATTCTCATCTTCAACCTAATGAGCTACAATTAAGTTCATACAAAGAGTTAAGATTACACCTTCAAAATGATCTAAGGTATCTAGAGACTCACATGAGACTAAAAAGGTTAATAACATGTTAATGCAGTGTTTTATATCTTTCATAACTGATTTGAAGTCATTTGGAGGTCAAACGTCCAAAAACGTTCAAGACATTCGAAAGTTTTTTCTTTAGATGTGCTAGCGAGTCCTTGTTGTTTTTCCCTGTTCATATGTATTGTTTGGAGTTGAAAACTAGTGTATTATACCCTAGTAGCATATTACACATTTAAGGGTCAAAATGACACGGTAGAACTGTGTGGGGACCACCCGAAGGATCCCCTAGGAGGACCTAATCATTGAACAAAAGGCTGACCAAGAAACGAGCAGGAAAATATTTGGACTTTCCCTATGCAACGTGCACCTAGAACGCCCCTTATGGTCCAAAAAAATTATTTGGGGAAGAATTGGGAGGCTTCCCTGCAACGCGTAGCTCACTCCCATATTCGGTTCTGTCGTTTTTAAGTCAATTTTGACATGCCTAAAAGTCCCAATACGAATGAGGATGTTTAGGTAACTTAGGGGGACGTTTATAAACTGATTTTAGGACCTTCTTAAAACACTTTCCCAAGCCAAACCCGAACACCCATTAAGAAAACAAATTCCCAAAGTTCTCTTCTCTTACAAAAATCCCTAAACCTCCATTGAAGACCAAGCTATGGAGTTGGATTATTGGAGATTTATTCTTAAATTTGAATATGATTTTTAATGTATAAGGTATGGTGATCCTTAATCCCTAGATAATATTTCATATATGGAGTCCTTTCAAAGGTTTTCAGAACATTATTCTATGTAAAAAATCCAATCTTTCAATGTAGCCATGAGTTCACACTCATATTGATTTCTAAGGTATTGTAATGATGAATATATTTTTATCTACTGATTTTATGATGAATTTTTATCCAATTTTATTAAGAACCCATGATCCTCCTAATTTCTCAAATTGGCCTGTAATATGGGTCTTGTGATATTGATTTCATGTTTATAGAATTGTGATTAGATTGTATTGAATTGATTATTGCTTATTGCTATTAATTTCTATATCAATTGAATATGAATTGTAGAGGAATTATCAAAGATAATCATTTGTTTGGAGATTCGGCTATTTCTTCTAATTAGCATAAAATGTATATTTATTTGTGTTGATTGGTATAGTACACTTATAGAGGCGGTGTTTACATTCTTTGTACATGTGTATGTGATATAATCATGGATTTGAAGGCATTAGATTCAAGATTAATTGATATGATTATGTAAGTGTTTATGAAGTTGAAGGATTTAGCCTTGATTCTAATACCATGTTCTAAGTAAATTGATGTTATGTGAAGTATATGAATAACCCTCAAAACTATTTTCATGACCTAGATGTGGGGGTGATGTTATATGTATATTTATGGTGATCATGTTAGATTTAGGTGTTCTTTATATGGTTAATGATTATGAACATCGTTGTAGCATGACCTCTACTTGTATGAACCCTATACGAATGTCTGATCAAAGTATGCTAGGAGACTTTTATTGTATTGTTGAATATGTACTTGCCTCCTATGATGGAATGTGAGTGTATGTAGTCTATAGTCCTTAATACTCTATATGTGTGTATGACTTGAGACTTCAAGAATGTTGTACATGTGTTCTGTTCTTTAGAGGGCGGCTTCCTCAATGCTATGTGATAGACATTATGTGATCATGTTGACCAATGTACACATACACATTTCATGCATATATATGAGTAGGATAGATTCATGATGACTAATGAAAGGATAGTTCTCCTATGCATCATTACCTATTTCTATGCATGTAAGTAGATGATTAATGAAGTTATGAACGTGTGTGATTAGAGGTTTTATGTGAAGGTAGATCTCACATTGTATGCATACACACATGATATATGATTGTATGATTATGTGAAAGGATATTCTCTTTAGGTTCTATGATGAAAGTACATTCTCATCATAGATAATTTTAGCTATACGGTGAATAAGGGAGCAAGTCCCTACAACCTAATATTTATTAACTAATGTTATATAAAGGCTTACCTATATGTATATATATATATATATATATATATATATATATATATATATATATATATATATATATATATATATATATAAGGGAGTTAGAGCCTAGATCAAGGTGAACATGACAAATAAGAGTGGGGCTTCAAACTAGTAAGCCCAACTTCCCCAGAGAGAAAATTCACGTTAGTAAGTCCGGGTTCCTAACATAGATGTTGTCTCATGAGATGGAAACCACTACGTTAGAAAGTCAATGTGTCTAGAAGAAATCTCCTTGTTCCATAGCTACGTGCATCCGTAGGTTATAGCTTGTGTATACCACTTATATAACTATGTACGAATGGTTACACCTTAGGCAAGTGTTAGCCCTCTCTTTTCAGCGTGGAAGTAGAACACCGGATTCCATGTAGCTCACATGGTCTAGGTCGGTTATGGCTAAATATCCCAAAGTAAAAACTGAACTAGGATAAGATTATGTACTCTAATCACAACTCCTTGAGAAGATTACATAGTATAGGTAGGATTATGGCCCTTACCCATGCATTACACAATTGAACTTCAAGAAAGGAAAGATTAGTACATGTATACAAGTAAGACTTATGTGATGTTATGCATGAATTATATTAATGCATCATTAAGTTACTTTTATATCTCAAGGCATGAGTTATGAATATGTATGTGAGCTAAACTTGTGGCATCTAAATGAGTTTACTTACTATATGTGGGGGTATGGGACTCCATGTGTACAGTGAACAAGTAATCTTGTGAAGGAGTTATGAGGGTAGTTTATATATGACGTGAAACAACTAATTTATGACTAAGGTTGTAGTAAAAGAAAGGGTCTTTATATGATACTATGAAGTATGTGTCCTTCTATCGAGTTGTAAACAAAAGTTTTATGACTTTTCAAGCATGTTATACCTATTATAGGGTGACTTCTTAGGTAAACTTGGTGGAAGTAGTATTATGAGAAGCTACCTACACATTGCACTAGTTTGAGTTAGGAGTTGTCTTAGGTGATGGTCCTTATGGTAAGTTGATGTCTTTGATGTGCTTATGACTTGTGAATATATCTAGTTGGGTTTATGAAGAATATATATGAAAGACTATTGTAAGGTGACCTCAAGGTGATACATTGTACTAAGTACACTTGAGGGTTACTTAAGGAAAGAAGTAAGATAAAATAGAGGTAATGTATTTAAGGTATGTATTGAATGTCTCTTAAAGTATGATAAATGAATATATGGTCTATTATGAGTATTATCCATGTCTATATGATGTATATGTACTATATTGAGCTTATATGTGCCTATGTTCATAAAGTTTACTTAAAAGACATGTTGCAAAATTTCAAATGAAATGTCCTCTTTAAATGTATGTTTTTGCATGGTTGCCATAGTTTGTGCAATTTTGTACTAATACCATTCTTCTTCATCTTTTTACACAAAGTGTAGGTGGTTATTACTAGAGGATGTCTCCTAAGTGAAGAGCTTTGATAGATCCTCCAAGTTCAAATAAAGGGACACTTTTTATTCAAGGATTGCCTATGTCAAGATATTTCCTTAAGTTTATTTAATAGCTTAGAATTATATTTTATATTGTTAAGGGTCGTGTCCCTATTCTATTATATTGAGTCGTGTCTTAAAATGGCAAAAAGACATTAGAGTCTAACTATGTAATACGATGTTTTTATATTTATATGAAGTAATCTTCTAGCATATGATATGCTATGAAAGGTTTTAATTTTCCGCTATTTTTTTTATTTTGAAAGGAAACATGTCTAAGGGATTGTATTATATCTCTTAGAGGTCGACGATACTGTGTTAAAATTTAAGCATACCATAATTTCTAGGGTATACCCTAGGGTCGTAACAAACTTGGTATCAGAGCATAAGTTTTTTAGGATTTGTCTTTATGTTTCAAATTCTTGTATTTCCACGTCTAGTAGAGTCTCGTTCATCGGTGGCGAGTCGCGAAACATCTATGAGTGACAGGTTATAGGACGATTGAGTTTTCCTACTCACTACTCTCATGTCGTTCCATAGAACTAAACTCTATATGATCTCTCTCTTATGTTTCCTTGTCCCATGGTCTTTTAGATGTGATTGCCTCAAAAGGATGATTTCTCAATACTTGAGGGAGAAAATGAGTTTTAATACTTACCATGGTTTTATGGTTTGATTAGTATATGTGAAGCCTAATTTTGTATATACGGATGCGGTGCCTTTTATGGCTATAGGTGGTTTATCGATAATGAGAAGTTATGTTAAAGAGGTATGATAAGGTATGATTATAGCTTGTTACTAGTTTTTATGGTTGAATGGAGTTCCCCATGGAATGATATAATGCCTTACAATTTTGTAGGATGATAGCATGATATTATGGTGTAGCTTGAAAAGTCTTGGTGAATGTGGTAAATAGTGAGATAGATGAATATTACCTATGTATATATGAAATATTTCTTAGTTGTTCTTGAGTTAATTGGAACCTTTTGTATAGCCTTGCTCCTAAGGAGGGGACTTAGTGTGTTGAGCCTTGTAAGGTGATTGTGACGTGTGCTAGTTAATGGTAGAAGCCATATGACCAGTAAATGATTCCATACCTATTCTAAAAGTGGTAAAAGGGGGAAAATATAGTTTTATTCCATAAGTGGGAAGTATTATTACCCTAAGGTGACTTAGGAAGATTCATGGCATGTACCCCTTAGATATTCAAGAGAAATAGAAAATTGAGGTTGACTTACTTTAAAGTGGTTAGTTGTCTTTTAAGCTTGAATTTGAGTATGGTCAATTGAGGAGGTTCTTAGATTGCACCTAGGCATGGTTGGTTGGAAAGTTCCACCATAAATGATGACCCTTATAGGTTGGTCTTAACTTTCCTTTTCCTTGGTGTTTAAGGGCATGATGTCATTATGCTTACCCCAAGTAGGGTGGGGGGATAATGTTCATAGATTGTAAGATTTTAAGTGCCCTTGATGTCCCTACATTATGTTCTCTTGAACTTCTCTAGGTTGAAAAATCACTTTGTAGTGATGGTAGGAAGGGTGTTCATAAACTTAGATAGCAAGAGAGGGATGATGTTCTTAGTAAATAAGTTTTGCAAGCTACGATTCTCCTAGAGTTGAGATGATTTTCATTTAAACGGGTTTATACTAAGTGGGGGAGGATGATGTTTGAGTAGTAAGGTTGTAGATATCCCTATTCTTACTTCTATTTTTACTCAATCTTGAAACCAAAGAGCTCGTTAGTAGCTTGTTCATGATAGGAGTCTTGCATAAAAGGATAAGTTGCATGTTCTCCATATATTATGCATGTCTTAAATTAAACTATGTTATGCATATTATGAAAGGTCATTATTGCATGAAAAAAGAACTTTTTATAAATTTCCATGTCTCTCATGGTGTTGTGCATCCTTATATGATAAATGAGCAATTTGATTTCATGAGATAGCTTAGTGAGCATGGTTTATGTAACTGTAATGTATTGGTCCTAAGCATTACCATGAGAAATTGAGTCTCTTTAAGATAAGATAAGATGAGTTTCTTTGGGGAAAAAAATGTGTGACTGTTGAGATTTTGGAAGTGTTATTATACGCTCACTCTTGAGAAGTGATGGTTGGTCTAGCCTATGTTGTTTATGTGCCTATAAATTATGATAAATTTCCCTAAATGATGCATGACTATGAAATTTATTGATGTGCTAGAAATTGAAAGCTGTAAATTTACTTTCAAATATGGTGATATGCTTTGTATGACCTACCATGTTTATTTTATAAGGAAGGAGATATAACAATGATGTGGTTTGGAGTAAACAAATCCTCCTTAGTATTAATTAACCTCTATGCAGTGCTTTTATCTGAACTATATGATGTCCTGTGTGTAGGTTGTGACTAGGAGAACGTAGTTCCTCCCTTAACAAATCTAAGCATGGTAATGTTATGTATGACCTTGATGGTATTATTTTTAGACTATACAATTGTATTTGATCTACTTTATTTATGATTCTTGTGAAACTAAATAAAATGTTCAAATTTTCTCATGAGTTGAAGTGTGGATTATGCCAAAGTGTGCAACTGGAATCCATAATATGTTTAACGTTGTGATGAAATAATGAACATGCCTAAAGTTGGAGTAGGTAGTTCTTCCAAATGGTAATGAATATGAAGAAGTATGTATGCAGGGAATGAATTATAGAAGTACTCCATTTTTTACTACGTTTCTTTGAATGAATGCTAGAATGAAATTAATGTTCCTTGTATGTTGGTGCATTGACTTTTATATGATAAAATTTTCAAGTGTTGTGGACTACTATGGCAGTCATTGAGTCCTTGAGAGTGTATAAATTTTTCAAGTGTCATTCGAGGACAAATGTTCCCAAGTGGGGGAGTATTGTTGTAACATCTCAAAAATGACTTACGCGAACTAGACCCTAATATGGTTTTCATGATGTTATAAGGTCTTAAATTGGTCTATTTTATTGTATTGAGGCAGTGTCTAAGATTTTAGGTGCCTCGGAAGTCATATGTCAAGTGACAACTAAGATGTTTGAATACTAAGTCACCTATGTTACTCCTCTGTGGTTCTATGTGTTTATGTGTGATTCATGAGTTTCTAAGGTCCTTAAATGATTAATGATATCACATACATTCAGTGTGTAAAATTTCGTGAAGTTTGGAGGTCAATGAATGATTTCAAATGAAATGTCCTCTTCAAATGCATGTTTTTGCATTGTTGTCATACTTAGTGCATTCTTATACTAATACCATTCTTCTACATATTTTTACACAAAGTGTAGGTGGTGATGGATAGAGGATGTCTCCTACGTGAAGAGCTTGGATAGATATCCCATGTTCAAGTAAAGGGACCCTTATGATTCAAGGGTTTCATATGTAAAGATATTTCCTTAATTTTTTGTAATAACTTAGACTTATATTTTATGTTGTTAAGGGTCGTGTCCTTATTCTATTCTATTGAGTTGTGTCTTAAGATTGCAAAGAGACATTATAGTCTAACTATGTAACACAAACTTTATATATATATATATATGAAGTAATGTTCTAGCATATGATGTGCTATGAAAAGTTTTAACTTTTCCGCTATATATTTTTTGATTATGTAATAAAAGATGTCTAAGGGCTTGTCTTAGATCTCTGAGAGGTCGACAATGTTGTGGTAAGATTCGAGGATACCATAAATTCTAGGGTATACCCTCGAGTCGTAACAGTTAATCTACTATAGCCTATGATAAGAGTTACTATTAATGATAACGTAAAGGCAAAAACAGCGACTGAACTAGATATGAAAGGTCTCCCTTCCAATTATGGAAGATAGGTTAACAATGACTCTAAAGAGATAGAGGCTTCCCTGTTATACGGAATTATGGGTCTCGAATATATATCCTAGTTTCTTAATTTTGATGCCACCATAGGAATACTAGCTAGTGGATCCACCTAGAATGCTATTTTCATGTTTTGGTCCTACCTTGTCATGTAGACCACCTTCATTCAGTCTGGGGTTTCATGACTCAGGAATCCATGTTTATCTCACATAGTCTCATGTCCGTTAAAGCAATTATTCCCTCATGTAAAATGAAAGACTAAAGTAAATTGACATTGATTAGGGTTATTTGAGGAGTCTACATAGTATAGGTAGGAGTATGGGACTCTACATAGACATTTCACAAGTTGACTCTAAGGGAATTCCTAGGAGATTGTTCTCATGTAGTATGATAACATGAAATGTATAATGCTGAGGATATATTATGTTGATGAACATGTTATTGGTCTATCTTTTTGTATGTGGTGATAACTACTTATGATATAATTTTTATGAAGAAAAGCATTACTTATGCTCTCCTATCTTGTTTACTTGATTATGTGGGATTACAGGGCTTCACATGATAATTGCACTTTTAGGGTTTAGATGGGATTATTAGTATGTGTTTTGTATTTTATGTTGGTATGAACTATTGAACATGAAATATTAATATGACCTTATAATTATATGTCTTTGGTTATGATCGTGATTTATGTTGTTGTGATCCTTATCTTGTATATGCTTTTTTGTATGTGCACTAAGGGCTTTCAAAAGACATAGAATGCTTTCTAAGAAATGGTTCTTTTCATGCACGTCTTTAAATGTTTTATGTGTATATACCCATACTTAGTACATGTGACATTCTAACCCATATACTGTATATAACTACAAATGTAGGGTCTTACAATTGAAGGTTAAGAAGGTCGATTGAAGAAGATTGGAACCCTTTCTCCAAGTATTGGTAGCTTCTCATGTTCGGGGATGCTATCTTTTCATTATTATAGCTTTGAAGATTGAAGTAGTTTAAGAAATATTGTTTTATTCCTTTTATTATTGAATTCTATTTTAGTAAAGGCCGATATGGCATATTGGCTAAGTCCAAGATTTGTACTCTTTAGATGGTTTTTATGTGTGAAAGTTTTTAGACTATCACATGTATGTTGATCACGTATCTAAAAGAGAAGCCTAAGTAAGCTTCAATATATGATAAGCGAGAAGTCTAAGTATACTTCTGTTAGAGTGTGTTTGGTATGAAGGAAAACATTTTCTAGAAAAAATATTCCAATTTTCTCATGTTTGGTTGGGACAAAAGATTTGGGAGATGTTTTATAAACTCATTTTCCTCAAATTAACGAAAATGACTTCCCTTCAAAAATTAAGGAAAATCTTTCGAAAACTCTCCTCCAATTTTAATTTACATCTTTTTGAAAAATAACATTTTTTTAAAACAAAATTCAATTTTAAAATTTTATTTTTTGAAATCGATCCCTGACTCGCACCCACACACCACAGGCCATCCCCCCACCCCAACCCCAACCCCTCCCCAAAAAAATAATTTTGCTTTTTTCAAAATATTTTCAACTTCAAATTTGTATTTTTAAACACCTATTCCCCTCCCCCCAACCCCAACCCCCCAAAAAATTAATTTTATTTTTTAAAAATACTATTAAGTTCATATTTTTATTCTTTCACTCCTACCCCTCCCTTTCCTCCTGCCCCACCCCCTCCCCCCACCTCCACCCCTACCCCAAATAAAACTTATTTTTTAAAAAAATATTTTCAATTTGATAAATTATTTTCTACTCTAGTAAAATAAAAAGATCTCTCTCAAAAACATTTTTCATTCATAAATCAAACACTTAAATCATTTACGAAAAATAATTTCTACTCATCAACCAAACATGAGAAAATAAGTTGAAAATCTACTTCTTTTCTAGGAAAAACTTTTCAATTGAAAACATTTTCCTTCATACCAAGCACACCCCTAGTTTATGTATAAGGTAATAATTTTCTGAAATATTTAACCAATTATATTCTATGACGAATGCTAAGGGCTTGTCTCAGTCCTCTTTGAGAATGAAGATGTTGGTTACACCTGGGGGGGTGATCTATGGATGTGGCAATGCTGGAAATGATCATTTAGCGCAGTAAGTCGAATCCCCGATCCACTTGGAGATCTTCCCTTTGGTTATTTCCATTGCCTTTATGCTTTGGCATTCAACATCTCTAAGTTATGTAACTTTGGGCAATAAGGCTTTGTATTGTTAAATTAGTCGGTGGTTCGCTGACTGCTCTTCTATGTAACTTACTTAATTTTCTCCTTCATGGGTCGGCACCCTAGAATATTAGGGAGATCAAGGACATTCTTCAAATCGCCCAATGCTTTAGTCGATCCTCATCCCTTCTATTTTTCGTTCATGCCTTGTTCTTTTTTGCTCAATAGTGACTATGCTTTGTCCCCAAGTCCAAATACTTGAAACTGAAGAATTTACATCAATTATTAGCACAAAATATGCATTTCAGGACACTAAATCTATTAAAATAAATCCCTTAATGAGTCTAAATCATGGAGTCATCAACCTTTCACTTGGTCGACATTGGGACAGATTCAGGTGTGACTAACTCTCTATGACCCACAGATCATGGGTGCATCTACTCTCAATCCTAAAAGTCGTGGGTGGGTAATATGTAAATTATTTTCAAGGCCTTGACCCAGGAGGCACTCCCATGAGGTGTGCATGGACCTACGACTCCTAGGTCTCATTTGTAAATTTGAACCCTTAAAAAACTTTGGTATTTCTGGGTAGGTTTGGGGGGTTAGGCTTTAGGGTTCCCTAAAGGACCCTTGGTTGTTCCTTGGTGTTTCGTACTTCTATGTTAAATCCCTAAACCTTTCAACATAATCTTGGGAAACCATTTTACACTTCTAAATCCAACATCAAACTCAACAACTCATCTGTAAGGCTCTAGTTCACCTACCAATTTTTTGGAGGCATTACACATATTGCACACTTTTGTGATCGGTGAAACATCCACATGGACACCATAGAAATAATGCCTCAAAATCATTAAGGCAAATACAACCACCTATAATTCAATATCGTGGGTAGGACATTTCTTCTTATGAACCTTCAGTTTACTTGAAAAATAGGCAATCACCTTGCCATTTATCATAAGCACTCATCCCAATCAAACTCTAGAGGTGTCACAATATACCAAAAAGCCATTTGTTCCTTCCGGTAAGGTCAACACTAGAGCGAAAGTAAGTATATACTTTAACTATTTGAAACTTTTCTCACAAGCTTTTGACCATAAGAACCTGGCCTTCTTTTGAGTCAAAGTCGTCAATAGAGAAGCAATGGAACAAACCTCGTCAAAAAATGTTCTATAATAATTGGCCAAACCTACGCAACTACTTATGTCTGTCGGTAATATAGGTCTAGGTCAATTCTTGAGTGCCACCGTCTTATTTTGATATATTTCAATAACCTTTCTTGGAACTATATTGCTGAGAAAAGCTACAGACCATTACAAAAACCCATATTTATTAATCTTAGCATAGAGTTATTGGTCCTCGATAACTTTCAATACAATCCTCAAATGATCAATATTCTCATTATCACTTCTCGAATAGATCAAGGTATCATCTATGAACACAATTACAAAAATATCATGTTTTTGTGTTAACACCCTATTCATCAAGTCCATAAGCGTTGTAGGGGCATTTGTTAAACTGAAAGACATAACTTAAAATTCATAATTACCATATCGGGTACAAAAAGTCATTTTTGGAATATATCCCTCTTTTAGCCTCAATTACTGATCACATGATCGGAGGTTAATTTTGGAGTAATAACTTTCCCCTTGGATTTGATCAAATAAGGCATCTATTCTTGGGATAGGATGCTTGTTCTTGATAGTCACTTTGTTTAATTACCGATAATCATAACACATAAGGAGTTAGCCATATGTTTTCGTATTAAATAACACTAGAGCACCCTATTTGGAGATACTCGGTTAGATGAAACCCTTTTTCAATAAGTCCTTTAACTGATCCTTCAACTCCTTGAGCTCCTCCTTATCCATTCCATATGGAGGAATAGATATAGGTTGGGTATCGGAGAAAACGTCAATCCCGAAGTCTATGTACCTTTTAGAAGGAGCATCAGGTAGATCATTGGGAAAAACTAGTGGAAACTCTTTTACAACTACAACCGACTCAAGAATAGGAGTTTTGGAGTCCACATTCCTCACTCTAATTATATGGTACACAGAACCCTTCATAATAATTTTCCTAGATTCTTGGTAAGAAAAAAGCTGACCTTTAGCATAGAATATCCCCCCTTCCACTCTAGGATAGACATTTTTAGAAACTGAAATTTGACTACCCTAGACCTAGAATTAATAGAGACGTAACATGAACGCAACCAAACAATACCCAAGATAACATTGAAATCTAACATGTCAAGCTCTATCAAACAAAACGAGGAAACTATATGGGATAAGGAAATGAGATGCCTTTTGTAACCCTTTTTAGCCTTTATAGACTCCCCAATAGGGGTAAAGATAGAGAAAATATTTTATCAATAAATTGAGAAGCATGTGAAATTTAATATCTACTTAAGGAGTCAAAAATGAAAAATTTCCACCCGAATCAAGTAAAACATACATACCTATATGAAAAACCTTTAAAATATTAGTCATCACATCCAGGGAACTCTCTTTATCATCTCACGTTTGGAGAGCCATGGAATGGTTTTGCTTCAGAGCTCCCACTAGGACCACTCAGAACCGAATGAACAGAAGGGGTCACTCTTTCGACCACCATCTCCATCATTCTTAGAAACCGAAGGACAATTCCTTATTTTATGATCAATCTTCCCATAACCAAAGCAAGCATTATAACCTTCTAGACAATTATCTTCATGGTTTCTTCTACATTTATCACAAGTAGGGATAGAAGACCTATTACCATATTTTTGAGGTTTTGGGTTAGACACCCTTTCATTAATAGGCCTTATAGAAGCATTAGAGGAACCTTTATTCGAGAACTTTTGAGAAAACCTTGAACAACCCCGTCCACTGGACATAGAATGTGAATAGATACCATCATCCACTCTTTCTCTTTTTGCCTCTCTAGATCTTTCCTTAAGCTTTTCTTCCTCAGTTTTTTGGGCATGCACCATTAGGAGAAAAATATCTACTTCATAGACAAGATAGCACTGTTTCACTCTTTGACTACGATATTGGACACTCGCAACAAAAACTTACTCATCATGGACCTACGATCAACCACAATGGAAGGAACATACTTGGATACTTCAGTGAACCTCAAAGCGTATTCCCTTACTCTAACTTAATTAGGTTGGCGTCTCTCATCTCTAGACGGAATAATCTATCAAGAAAATAACTTTTGAACCTTTCCCATTCTATGGGACCCACTATCACTAGCCTTGTCTGTTTTAACTTCTCAAAAATCTAAGCAACCTCTTTTTTGAGTCGGTAAGTGGTGAGTTCCACTTTCTGTAACACAGTCACACCCTTAATAACAATTACCTTTTAGTCAATAAAATATTAAGGGTCTTCTTAAACTTTTGAGGCATTAAATTTGGGAGAGTTCATTCTCGTAATATTCCTCATACGTGTCACCCTTGTACCCATATTTGGGTTCACAAGGGCTACCATATCTCAATGGGATCGGGCCATCATGGATTGGTACAACACGTTTAATGCCAACCTAAACTACACATCTGTTACATAAACTCCACATTTGTTACATTCTCATTCAGTGGGTCAATCATATATTGAGTAGGAGCTTTGGAGGAACCTCTTGCTCAGCATTGTCTTTATCCATCCTTCTTGCATTAGCTCTTCGAGTATTCTTATTCTATAAACCATCGGCCATGGATTAAGAGAAATTTTCATAGAATTAAATTCTCTTGCATGACTTAGAGAAGTATAGAAGTGAAATTTCCTGAACATCTAATAGTTTCTTATTAGTTATATGGCAAATTTTACACCTCTGAACAAGAATCTAATAAATGTGGTTTGAGACATCCTAGAACCACTCTAAACATTGTGTCGTCATACCAAGCTTGTCCCGAACTAGGGGTACCCCCCTAGATTTAACAAGGAGTATTAGACCCTAAAAATTCTCATACAGTACATATAACATATGATAACTTAAATTAATAGAAATGACCAAGAATTTAAATCTTTTCAATACAATAATGTCTTATATCAACACAAGTGAAAGTCCAACATCATTGTCTCAAACCATCAAATTAATATAAATAAATTCAGGTGTCCCGACCAATACAATAGTCCAAGACATAAAAGAGAAAGAACATAAAGGAAAGTGGTGATCACATACTCGAACACAATCAGGACTCACCAAAACTTCAATTCCTTAATAAATAATGAAGCTAGCCACGAGTGTTCAAATCAATGTCGCGAGATCCTACACTTGGTATCAATAAAGGCAAGAGTATATGTTATTACAATCAAGTGATAAATATGATGGCTAGAATATACAACAAAATCATAAGCATTAGTTAACATAAAGACGCAATAATCATCATGATGGAAGAGGAATAGTTTGTTATGTAACCTTACTTAACCTTATCCTAGACTAAGTTCATCTGCCTCTAGTCAAGTTTACATTATAGAAGGTATATTTATCAACACTCCAAGAAAATCCACTTCACAAAATAATCAAATTAGTCCTACTTACTTTTAAAAACATGGGTATATGCATCAATTCCTATCTTATAAATCCTAATGGGTATTCTATTCTTGCCTTACTTACTTACACATGTACTCCCCTCCACATCATTTCATAATGAGAATGGGAACTAGCCTCCATGTCCATTCATCACTTCCACAACCCTAGAGTATACCTAGAAGAAATGGTATTCTCAAATTGTGGCACGGTGTATTCGATCTCTCGGAGGTCTTATACTAGACCTTTGACATTATTCATCGTATATATATATATATATATATATATATATATATATATATATACACATATATATATATATATATATACATATATATATATATATATATGTGTGTGTGTGTGTGTGTGTGTGTGTGTGTGTATGTATGTATGTATATAAAAAGTAATGCGTAATTAAAGAACATCATATCAAAATCTCTTTATAGAAAAACATAGGAAATACTAATATCTTTGTCACAATCTTAGACACCTGAATATCATTGGGTAACGTCCCATACATCACCAAAATAGAAACCACAAAGTCTAATACATTGTCATTAACAAGAGAAGCTAAACCTAGTTACGTCCTCGAATCAATTTAGGACATAACACCACTTGCTTGAAAGAATGCTAATATCCAAGCTTTACTTCAAATGACTCCACTCAGTTACCACCTACACCTTTAGAGATAAGACAATATATTTTGAATTAGTACATTAGAATGCACTAAGTATGGTGATATGCAATAAAATCATGCTAAAAGGACATTTGTATAAAACATGCTCTTTTTGAAGAAAACCTCATAATATAAGTATATCAAACAACTTCAAGTCAACATATAATATAACTCACATTACAATTAATCAACATATATCATTACCATCACCTCAAACCATATAAGCATTTGACTCTCCTACCAAAGGTTATCCTAAGACCCGCTTGAGTAATATATGAAACGGCCTCCCTTACAACCCCTTCTCACACACCTAAGTGATCCTTAAGAATACCTAAATCAATATTATTCACATTTCATCAATTAAGTCCCTAACAAAAGTTACTCTAAGACTCGCCAAAGTAAAACATGAAAAAACCGTCCATAACACTCTTCAAGCCTACCTATGTAATCTTTAAAGCTACTCTAGATAAGTTTCTTTTATTCACATGCATTAAATAAATTCAACTATGTTCATTAAGACATATTAAAAAATTAATGACTTCACATAATGTTCTCGGAGAATACCTAGGGAACCTACATCTTAAAATCTTGAAGGCCTACTCGTGCCATGTCTAGATAGCTACCGTTTCCACTACCTGAATGTTGTAGAACTTCTCCAACACTAGAATGTATCCCACAAGATAAGAATAGGCATTAACCGACATAGATCATACTAGATAGGCATGGAATCCAGAGTATAATGTACGCCGATGGAGGGTGTTCTACTTGCCAAGTGTATAATTAGGATACATCCAATCTAGAGACAATGTTAAGGAATATCAAGGTTTGTTTGTACACTAGTCTCAACTTAAGTAGAGTCACTCCCCAATAATACTCACTCGGTGCTAGTCTTAGTTCTCATAGATTAATTCAATCACAAGGGCATATGAAGAGGTACCATATAGTAATCACTACCAAATCATAGTACACCTTTGAAAATATGGGTCCAATAGGGATGCCACTCAATGGTCAAATAGGATATCTCAATGTATTTATTAGTGATGATTTCATGTCGTTCCAGTCAACCTATCTTAAAGCCCACTATTCACACAAGAAGGATACCATTACGACTTTCAACTTCAAGGATATCATAAACTTCTTTCTAATTTGAAGGTTCAAAGTTAATGACCCTCTTAACCATGTTCAAGGTCATATCTCAATCATAGTAGACATACATGACAAAGGATCTTTCCTAATAAGTCAAGAATTCATATTAACATTTTTCATGTAACAAGCAGAGGGACATAGGTCTACCAAAACAAGACACACACATCATCATCTTATATCTTGTACAGTTACATTCAAGTAGCAAATAAGGACAACTACGTCTACTACAAGTCACCCTATTCACTCTTATAGTTTTATCAACATAATCTATCATAAGACTCATATAATCAATTAGGAATAATCATACTTCAACATTAAGTATACACATATGAAGGTATGACCATAGTCTATCATGATCATTTATAATCAATTAGGAATTAACATATAAGACATATAAACCTTCACTATGATCACCTTCACAAGCTATATAATATAAAAACATTACAATTCATAATGTAATGCTGACAAGGCGTCAGTTTTCACAATTATAGCACATAAGCACCGCCACAAACAGTGGAACATACCAATTAACACAATTCAGGACATATACTACACAATATAGAAGATATTAGGCCATCTTACAAGCATTCCATCATCAACACCTCCAATACATAGCCGTTCCACCCATTTAGATTCACAAAGTCTCTTACCAATAGTCATACACACCAATAAAAAAAATTCTCTAACCATACAATGATCCATCATAGTACAATATGAAAATCATCAAATTAAAGCAGCCTACATACAATTCTAGCTTCATGTTTGCATAATTCAATATTCCAAAGTAAACTACACAAGTATTCAATAAAATAGAGTCATGATCAAACCACCCAAATTAGAGCAAAAATTAAGATTTCATGAATAGCTTGGGTTCATAGGAATTTTGATTAAAAAAATCATTCAATTAACATCAATTATATCATATATTATATATTCAAATTTTTCTATGCAAGAACCCATGTATGGATGCTAAAATACAAGATTTTATCATTTGATAAGTCATAGAAAAGCTTTAAAAGTTTGGATCCTAAGAAAGAGAGTTCAAGGATGAAACACCATACCTTGATGAAGATTTGATGGAGAAATCAAGCTCCTAGTCTCAACCTTGCTTCAAGCTCCAATGGAGTTCTAGAGAATCGTATTTGGGGTTTGGGTTTTGATTTTGAAATAATGAACTCAACTACAGGTCTTAGACTTATAACGTCACTTAAAATACTCAAGAAGACCTGAAGTAACCTCCCAATTTATTTTTAGAATGCTAGGTGAATTATCCTAATTGCCTTTCATTAGTCCAAACACATGCATAAAGTTGCAGGTGTCAAACGATAGAGCCATCAACGATCTGTAGACTAGACTACGCGTGGTATTGGAGACCGCCTTTTGGGTGAGAGACTCGTAAATTGGGGACTTAATATCCCATACCTAAGTGAGGAACCATGTCCCCAATTGATGGGGAGCTTATAGGACAACATGCATCGTTTGGAAGTCGTAGGTTGGGACTATATTTTACTTTTTTGAGCTAAAGGTTGGGTGTCCCTCACGGACCCTTAAGGTGGTCCTTGGGGACTCGTGCCTAGACATTTCAAATCCAAATACACTCTTATAGATTTTAAGAATACACCCTATAAATTTGAACTCAAACGGACATGTAAAACATGCAAAGGAACATTAGAACACACAAGCACGTCTCAAGGCTATCTTTCGAACGTCTTGGACGTTGGACCTCCAAAATATTCCAATCTTAATAAACTGCCTCTTAACACTATAATTGACCATTTTAACACCTTATAACCTCATGGCACACATTTTAGGCTCTAGAGTTACCTAGTTCGTTTTAGGGGTATTATTCTCACCCACTTGGACACCGTTCTTCAAATGACGCTTGCTACTCTTTAGAAATAATCACTAGGTAAAGATTCAAGGATAGCAGATCAAAACCATACCACACCATTTAAAATACACAAAGATAAGATGAACATCAACACCAATAATAAGGAGACTCAAAACACTACAAGAAAGTAGGCATAACCTCTACATTCTTCTACCATATGAGAGGAACTTTCTTGTCTATACATTATTATGCTCATATACATCATTTATAAACACATTATAAACATTTCTCATTAAAACACCAATTATCAAAATTTAAAATTTTTTACAGTGAAGTAGGATCACAAATTAACTAAGTCTAACAAATTTATTATCAAGGCATGCCAAAATGAGAGAAAAAAACATATAAACTCACTTAACCACATAAACATAACTTGATGAAATGCACAATTCAAGGAGATCAACGAAATTCATTACCAAATAGACTCCTAAAAAACATGAAACATTCAACATGCTACTATGACATTTCTCTCAAGCTTTAATAGGATAGAAGCGAAGAGACAACAATATACAACTCAACTAGTCACCATACCCCCCACCTAGAAGGAACACATAACAACTAAGGACAGAAATTATAACCTATCAGCAGCATCACCCGAATTTTCCTTAGCATGTAGAAAATAGAAGAAATTCCTCTTTGGAGCACCACCATCCGGAATATTTGGAGGAATTTACTTGACCTCTATTTCTCTAGCCGCAATAGTAGGACAAAGTAAACACTGATACAGGCTAGACACTTCCCAAAGTGATTCTTCCAGCACCTACACAAGTAGGCTTAAAACCTTAAGAACTACTACAACACTTAATCTTGACCTTGAAAGCATCAAAGTCATATTGGTTTGGACCCCTCTTCTTAAGACTAGGTTGGTGTTGCTAATCAGACTTACCTCTCTTCAGATTTTTTGATATCCTAATAAGTTTTGATTCGTAAATGGATTGTCCATACACCATGAGTCTAGACAAGTTCATATAGCCATGCAGCATGTTTGTACGACACTCTTCTTTCAAAAAGATGGCAATATCTATCACAAACCTACTCTTCTCATCGCTAGGGTTAGACACGAAGGATAGAGCATACCTAGACAAGAGAGCAAACTTCAAGTAATACTCTTCAATACTCATGTTACCTTCCCTAAGGTTAATTAATTCCTCAACCTTCACCTCTATCCTTTCTAGGGGATACTTTTCTAAGAACACTTATTAAAACTCTTCTCACTCTTTGGGACACGACTCAACCGGCCTATTGTCTTTCAAATGATTGAACCATACTTGAGAAACTTCCCTCAATTTGTATGTAGCCAACTCCTACTTCTCCCAAGAAGTCACACCTCTGGCACTCAATACATTATACACACCATCTATAAACCCTTAGGGATATTCTCCCACCTTAGAGCCAAAAAATATAGGAGGATTTATCCTTAAAAATTTTCTCAACCAAGATGTTATAATACTCTCAACAACATTCACCTTATGCTCCATACCCCTATTCACATAAGTTATCCTGGCTCGGGCTAGGGCAAGGAGGCCTCTCTAATCTCCCTATTAGTCATGCCCGGGGGAACCACCAGAACCTCATTACCTTCACCCACAATAAGGTCTTGATAAACTTGGGGAGGAACTTGGACACCTTGTGGAACTTGTCCACCTTAGGGAACTCCCTCAATCACTTCTTCTTCTTCCACTCTTCTTGTGGTCATCCTTATAATAATCATATCATATAAACAAAAGAGAATATAATAGGAATATACACTTAGAACCTCAACCCTATGGCATGACACAAGAGTGATGAAGAAAATGAAACTCTATCATCTTGTAGACTCACGTTCATCGATGTGTCGCGACTCACATGAATAAAATAAATTCTACTAAACATTTCTTTAAAGAAACTTTGGATTTCTAAAGAAAACTGCATAACCTGGATCTGATTCCAAGCTTGTTACGACATGAGAGTATACCCTAGAAGAAATGGTATTCTAAAATTATGGCACGTCATATTTGTAACACTTCAAAAGTCTAAAGCCTAATCTAGAGCCTAACATGACAGTATAAGAGTTGTAAAACTGTCTTAAGGTAAAATCTAATTTATATAAGTTATTTAGAAGGTGTTAGAGTAAAAACATCAAGGAACGTCCATGACGTCCGTAGACTAGTTTTAAAGCTGATAGCGCGCCTTAGCATATTTTGAAAGGATTTAAGAGTCGAAAAATGGTGAAATTGGGTGGTAAGGTGTCTATAACGTATTTAAATTAGTTTATATTCGAAACATATAGGTATGACTCCCCAAGGACAAAAAAAAGGGTCCTGGAGGAGGACCTTTGCATTTTTGCCAAAAGGTTATCATCGAGGTGATGTCTATCTACGTGTTGCATGATATGGGGGCGTAGGTCAATTGAGGAGCTTCGATTTCCTCCACTGACAAACACTTAGACATTTTTCAAAATGGCCAATTTGAAAACTCTTTGACCAAAACGACAGTTGTGGAGGACGATTAGTCCCAGGCACCAGCGACTGACGTAAGGCCCATATGTTAGAGTTTCTTAGGTCATCGTCCCTATTTTCCTTCTCTGTTTTAATTAGTTCAATTAATTAATTAGGTGGTTTTTTAATTATTTAGGGGTTAAGGAATGTATAATTAAGTTATTTAATGACCTATATAATGACCCAATCCTAATTAAACTAATCCAACACTCATAATTCCCAAAACACAATTGCTCTTCTTTCTATCTTCTTTCTGTCTCCGAAAGAAACTCCATAGAATACAAAGCAAAGGTAGGTTCTAGGGAAGAAAGAAAACTAATTTTAAGAATCAATTAACAAGTTATGGGATCCTTTCACCTTTGGGATTCCTTTCAACAAGGGGTTCTTCAAAAATTTATTTCAAAAAGATCAGTTTCAAGTAGGTCCTCTTCTATTACGAATTTGATCTTCTTAATTTATTGTTTGTTGTTTATTTTGATTATAATGATTAAAGTATGTTGCATTATTGTTCAATAACATTGGTTTTTGATAAATTAAACTAGTTTATGGAATAATTGACCTAAGTCCCTAACCCAAGGTTATGAATTAGTGATGATTTGATGTTTAATTATTCAAATGACTTTATTATTGTGTTAATTACCATTTATTAATGTTATTACCCTTATTATTGAATTTAATTGACTTGGTTGATGGTAAGACTATGATTATTGCTTGTGAAGGAGATTGGGGTAAGTCTTGTTATATCAAACCTTTACTTCAATAATGATTACTTGTGTTTAGTGATGAAGTTACATTTGAGTATACCTTAAGATGAGATTGATTAAGGTTTGTATGATGTTGAATTGAAATGTCTTGATTATATGATTTTGAGATTATGCTTAAGAAGTTTTGATATAAGGTTAGTGATGAAGTACCTTTGTGCCTTACTATAAGTTAATGATATTAATGTTCTAATCTCACATATGAGTGTTGTAATGAAAAGTCTTATCATGCAATTCCTATTGAGCTATGACTATGTGTATACAAAGGGCAGACAATATGACCTAAACTAAGTTATGAATATCAATGAAAAACATTTCAAAAGGGACTCTAGCTTATAACCGAGTGAACTAGAAATGAGGAGTGTCCCTTCCCACATAAGGAAGGTAGGTTCACAATTGTACTCATGAGGTTGGAGACTATAATACATGTATAATATAGGGGGTCCTCAATATATCTCCCCATTCTTTATCTATGTTGCCTTTATAGGAACACTAGCTAGTGGATCCACATAAATACTATGTTCATGTTTTGATACTACCTTGACAAGTATTCCACCTTCTTTTGGTGTAGGTTCCATGACAACGAATTGCACATTGGCTCATGTGGTCTATGTCAGTTAAGGAAAGATTTTCTCAAAAGTAAAATGGAGTAATAAAGTGGACTCTAACTAGTATGACTTGATGGGTTTGACTTAGTATGGGTAGGGGTATGGTACTCTACCTATACATTGCACTTGTTGGACTTGAGGGAAGACTAAGGAGGATGTTCTTATGTTTAATCCTCTTATACAGTGAATGAAATATATGTGTTGACTATATATGTTGGTTTCTTGTATGCACATGTTATTGGTCTATATTGATATATTATGATAATGACTATTCTTAATGTTATGTTATGTGATGTTACGTATAACTTGTGATTCCTTATTTAGTTTGCTTGATTGGGTAAGTTTATGGGGCTTTACTTGGTCGTTGAACTTGTAGACTTAATTGTATTTTTATTAGAATGATTGTTGCTTACGTTATGATTTCATGAACTCTTATGCAAGCTTTGTTGTTGTAAACATGATGTTAGGGTTACACTGATTATAAATTCTATTACGATATGAACATATTGACATTGGCTTGACTTGAGTAGGATGGTCTTGTGTTGAAAATGTTATGATCTTAATGAATATATGATTATTGTCTTATATGTGTTCTTTATTTTGTGTAAAGCTTTTCAAAGTAACAAAACATGGTTTTGAACAAATGTCTTTTTTAGCGTGAATTCTATGTTGTATGCATATGATTCCATACATATTATAAGTTATATGCTAACCCCATTTCTCCCTTTTTTCCTAAAATTTTAGGTTCTGATCGTTGAAGGTTTGTGACAACTTTGAAGGAAGGCTTGGATCATTTCTCCAATTGTGGGTATGTCCTCATGTTCCAAGGATGATGCCTTCCAATGTTACATTGTTATAGTCTAAAGACACTCGTTTTACTCATGTTGTTTCAAGGTTTTGTTGTAATGCGTAAGTGACAATTATACTTTTGTGTAAGGGCTATGCCCGTATTGTTCTATTCCATTTAGACGGTTTAATATAAGACATCCCTTTAAAGACTATATGATGTATGTTGTCTACATGTTGCACAAAAGTAGAAGACTATCTAATCTTCTTATACGAGGAGTATATGTATACTCGCTATAAATATAAATTATGTTTAAGGGAGAGGTCTAAGTAAACCTTATAAAGTAGATGTAGATAAAAAGTTTTTAACCTATGAATTGTAATGACGAATTCTAGGAGGTTAGTCTTAGTATTTTATAAGGACGACGAAACCTGTTATTTCTAGAGGGTGATCCCCGGATGTGACAAACTTTGTATTAGAGCATGAGATTGAATATGCCTAGAAACTATGTCTTATTAAGCACTGTCAATGTAGGTTTTTATTCATAATTTTCATGCGCGTCACACTTATAGATGACAAACTATATGATGATTAGAAAATCTCATTTCTTTGTATTTCTATGTTGTGTCTCTAGAGTCATATTATGTTCTTTCACCTAAACCCTGTATAATGGTTATAGGTACGAATACTTGAAGAGCAGCTGCTAAAAGGACCGAGGAAGATATGGAAAATATGGGAGCACAATACAACCAAGTGCCTCCACTCGAAGAAGTTTCTATGGGTGATCAAGTTCCGATTTTTCCTCCACCAATGATCGATGGAGAGATAAAGGCACCCTTTCTCACCTTAACCCAATCCATGACCTCTCAAACTAATGTAGTCACTTTACAAGTCCAAGCCATGAAAGACCAAAAAATTGGGAGCTTGGACCTCGAGTGCCTCAACATGCTAACAATATGGCCTCACATTTAAGAGATTTTACTAAAATAAATCCACCTATGTTCTTCGGGTCGAAGTCATATGAAGACATACAGTATTTTCTCGATGAGGTCTGTAAGATTCTCCATGCTATTGGTGTGACCTGAATTGAGATGGCCGAGTTTGCTGCCTACCAACTCAAAGATATGGCCCAAACATGGTATATGCAATGGAGGGATAATTGGGTACTAAGAGGTGGTCCAGTGACTTGGGAGACGATAAAGAGGAATTTCATTGATATGTTTTTTTTAATAGAGTGATTTGGAAAGATAAGGTGGAAGAATTCATCAACCTTCATCAAGGAGTTATGAGTGTACTTGCCTACTCTTTAAAGTTTACTAAATATTCCAAGTATGCTCCATCCTTGGTTTAAACCCCAAGGAATTATATGAATAATTTTCTTACGGGGGTGTCTGATGACTTGATTGAAGATTGTCGTTCGGCTATGCTTCATTATAATACGAATATCTCTCGCATCGTGGTTCATGCTCAACAAGTGGAAGAAACTACGTTAAGGAGAAAGAGTGGGGATACCAAGAAGTCCAAGTCATATAAAGGTGGTTCCTCTAAGGGTAGGATTGACATTAAAGACAAGCCCATGTTCAAGAAGAGGTTTTCTAATAAAGTTTCTTCCATATTTCCCAAGGCTCGTGATGATACAACGTTTATCCTTAAGTCTGAAAAGGAAAGAGGTACTAGTTCACAAACTAAGAAGCCAACTTGTGGAAAGTGTGGCAAGAAAAATTATATTGATTGCCTTGTTCGGACGGACAATTGCTTTGGGTTTGGCAACAGTGATCCCAAGGTTAAGGATTGCACTAATTTGAAGGGGAAAGAAAGAGAAAGCAGGCAAGCTCAATCTAGTGGTTCTAATTTGGTTGATCCAAAGAAAAACCACTTTTACGATTTTCGCTCAATGAGTGAAAATGAGAGTTCTCCCAATGTGGTGATTTGTATGTTACAATTTTTCTCTATTGATGTTTATGATTTAATTGATCCGGGTGATACATTATTTTTTGTTACTCCCTTGGTAGCTAGAAAGTTTGATATTTTTGCCAATATCCTAAATGAACCATTCATGGTAACCACCCCATTAGGTGAGTCTGTGGTTGCAAGTAGGGTATATAGAAGTTGTCCGATAATGTTGCCCAATAGATTTACTCTTGTTGAATTAGTAGAACTTGATATAGTCGATCTTGATGTAATTTTGGGGATGGATTGTGTGCACGATTGTTTTGCTTCCATTGATTGTAGAACAAGAGTTGTCAAGTTCAATTTTCCAAATGAACCCATCTTAAAGTGGAGGGGGGGGGGGAATTCTATTCCTAGAGGTCGTATTATCTCGTCTTAAGGCTTGTAAAATGATCTCAAAAGGGTGTTTATTCTATATTGTAATAGTAAAACATTTAGACTCCGAAAATCCTCCCATTGTGTTAGTCCACATAGTGAGGGAATTTCCAAAGCTCTTTCCTAATAATATTCCCAAAATCCTTCCCGAATAGGAAATTGATTTTGGTATAGACTTGTTACCACATACAAACCCCATTTTAATTCCTCCTTATCAGATGGCTCTGGAGGAATTGAAAGAGATTAAAGCTAAACTTGATGACTTACTAGACAAATTCTTCATTAGACCTAGTATTTCTTCATGGGGTGCACTAGTGTTGTTTGTGTAAAATAAGGATGAGACCTCAGAATATGCATTGAATATCGCCAACTCAATAAAGTAACTATTAAGAACAAGTGTCGTCTACCTCAGATTGACGACTTGTTTGATATCTACTTTTCTAAGATTAACTTGAGATTGGGTTATCACCAACTTAGGGTGAGAGGTCAGGATATACATCAAAACAACATTTCATACTAGATATGGCCATTATGAGTTCTTAGTAATGTCTTTGGTCTTACAAATGTCCCGGCGACATTTATGGATCTCATGAATAGTGTGTTTTGAAGTTACCTAGATTCATTTGTTATTGTCTTCATTGACGACAACTTGGTATATTCGAATAACAAGGTTGAACACATGGACCATTAAAGGGTGGTATTACAAGTGCTTCAGGAGAAATAACTATTTGCCAAGTAAAGCAAATGTGAGTTTTGGTTGAGGTCGGTTGCAATTTTTGGTCATATCATCTCTAGTGAGAGAGTTGAGGTTGATCCAAGAAAAACTGAAGCGGCCAAGAATTGGTCTAGACCATTGACTCAAACTAATATTAGGATTTTTTTGGGTCTCTCGGGATATTATAGGAGGTATGTGGATGGTCTTGCATCCATTCCTTTTCTTTTGAATACCTTGGCCCAAAAGAGTCAAAATTGAGTGATCGGAGGCAGGTGAAAGAAGCTTCCAAATCTTGAAAGAGTAGCTTACCTCTGCTCCGGTGTTTACTTTAGTAGAAGCTACCAAGAGCTTTATTGTATATTGTGATGCATCTTGAGTGGGATTCGGGTGTGTTCTTATGCAACATGGAAAAGTAGTATCCTATGCTTAAATAAATTAAGGTGCATGATAACAGTTATCCGACTCATGATCTCGAGTTAGCGGCCATGGTATTTGCCATGAAAATATGGAGCGGTTATTTGTATGGTGTCTATGTGGATGTATATACTGCCCACAAGAGTCTTCAATATGTGTTTACTCAAAAGGAGTTAAATCTCTGACAAAGAAAGTGGTAGGAATTATTGAAGGATTACTACATGAGTGTTCTCTCCCACCATGCAAAAGCCAATGTAGTTGTGGATGATCTAATTCATATGACCCTGGGTAGTGTGTCTCATGTAGAAGAAGCCAAGAAAGGCCTGTAAAATATGTTCATTGGTTTACTAGATTGGTTGTTAGGTTAGACGGTTCTCCAAACTTTGGTTTTACGGTACATCATAACTCTAAATCGTCTTTAGTGGTTGAGATGAAGTCAAAACAACACCTTGATAAACCATTGATGGAGTTAAAAGGGTCGGTTCTTTGTAAGCTTAATGAGTCATTCTCCTTGGGGGGGATGGTGTATTTAGGTACCAAGCAAGGTTATATGTGCCCAATGGTGATTACTTTAGAAATTGGGTTCTTGAGGAAACTTTGGTTCCTATTATTCTATTTATACAGGTTCCACAAAGATGTATCATGACCTTATAGAAGTGTTTTGGTGGGGTGGATTAAAAGTGGTCATAGAGGAATTTGTTGAAAATGTCCAAATTGCTAAAAGGTGAAAGACAAACCCTAAAAGTTGGTTGGTTTACTCTATGAAATCAAAGTTTTAACTTGGAGGTGAGAAGATATTAATATGGACTTCCTGGTAGGTTTGCCTCAGACACAAAAGTAACATGACTCCGTATATGTGGTTATGGATAGATTGACCAAATCCACTCATTTTATTCCCGCCATGTCCACATACTTGACAGAGGGTTATGGAAGGATCTTCATAGATGAGATTGTGTGTCGCTATGGTATTCCGTTATCCATCTGATTTGATAGGGGTGCAAAATTCACATCTAGGTTTTGGAGGTCGTTTTAAAAAGTGTAGGGTACCAAAGTAAAGCTAAGCGCTGTTTTTCATCCCCAAATAGATGGTCAAGAGGACCGTACTATTCATACCCTTGAGGATATTATTAGAGTTTGTATAATTGACTTAAAGAAAAATTAGGATAAGTACTTGCCTTTGGTTGAGTTTTCCTACAATAATATTTACCATTCATCTATATCTATGGCTCTTTTTGAGGCTTTCTATGGTAGGACATGTAGGTATCCAATTTGATTGTTTGAAGTGGTCGAGTCTTCACTCTCGGGTCCTAAATTTATTTATAAGAAGTTGGAGAAACTTCATCTGATAAGGAACCGATTGAAAACAGCCTACAATCGGCAAAAGTCTTATGCTTACCATAGGAGAAGGGATTTAGAGTTTGAAGAAGGTGATGAGGTCTTTGAGGAAGACGCTTGCATTTTTGCCAAAAAGTTGTCGTTGAGGCAATGTCTATCTACATGTTGCAGGCGACGGGGTGCCCATTGCATCCATCGACCAACACTTATCCATTTTCCGAAATTGACAATTGGAAAACTCTCTTACAAAAATGACGGTTGGCAGGACGGTTGGTCCAAGGCACCATCGATAGACCTATGGCCCGTAGGTCGGGGTTTCGTAGGTCAGGTCCCTGTTTTGCTGCTATGTTTTAATTAGTTCAATTAACTAATAAGATGGTTATTTAATTAGTTATGGGTTAAGTGAGGTTTAATTAAGTTAGGTAATGACCTATATAAAGACCAAATCGTAATGAAATTAACCCAACACTCATATTTCTTAAAACCCAATTACTTTCCTTCTCTCTTCTTTCTCTCTCCCAAAGAAACTCCATAGAATACTAAGCAAATATGGGTTATAGGACATCATGAAGACTACTTTTATCCATCAATATTAATCATTTAAGAAGGTATGGGATCCTTTCACCTCTAGGATTCCATTCCTCAAGGGAATCTTCCAAAATTGATTTAAAAAAGATGAGTTCCAAGTGGCTCTTCTTCTATAAAAAATTTGATCTTCCAAGTTGTATTTTTTTATGGTTTATTTTAATTAATATGATTAGATTATGTTTTATTATGGTTCAATTACATTTGTTCATGATGAATTAACCAAGTTTGTGGAATAGATCATGAAATTGACCCAAGTCCCAAACCCTAGGTTATGAACTGTTGATGAATTAAGTGTAGTGATTCAATTGACTATATTATTGAGTTCATTACCATTTATTTATGTTATTACACCTGTTGTTGTATTTAATTGACTTGGTTTATTGTAAGACTATGATGATGTCTTGTGATGGAGATTGGGGTAAGTCTTGTTATATCAAACCTTTACTTCAATTATGATTACATGTGTTTAGTGATGAAGTTAATTTAAAGTATACCTTATGATGATATTGATTAGGGTTGGTATAAATTTTAATTCAAATACCTTGATTATATGATTGTGAGATTATGCTTAAGATGTAATGATATAAGGTTGGTGATGAGGTACCTATGTGACTTCAGATGATATAATGATGTTAATGTTCAAATCTCACATGTGAGGGTTGTAATAAATGGTATTCTCATGCAATTCCTATTGATCGATGACTATGACTATATATTGGGAAGACCCTATGACCTAAACTAAGTTACGAATATTAATGAAAGACTTTTCAAAATAGACTCTAGCTTAGCACCGATTGAACTAAAAGTGAGGAGTATCCCTTCCCTTATAGGGAGGGTAGGTTCACTATTGTACTCATGATATTAGATATTATAATGCATGTAGCATGAAGAGGGTCCAAATTATATCCCCTAGTTCTTGAACTATGTTTCCCCCATAGGAATACTAGATAGTGGATCCACAGAGATGCTATGTTCATGTTTTGGTAATACCTTGGCAAGTAATCCACCTTCTTTCGGTGTAGATTTCCATGACACCGGATTCCACATTGGCTAATGTGGTCTATTTAGGTTGATGAAAAATGTTCCCAAAAGTAAAATAATGTAATAAATTTGACACTAACTAGGATGACTTGAGGGGTTTTACATAGTCTAGGTAGGGGTATAGGACTCTACATATACATTGCACTAGTTATCCTTGAGGGAAGTCTTAGGAGGATGTTCGTAGGTTTTATGCTCTTATAAAGTGAATGAAATATATGTGTTGACTAAACATGTTGGTTTCATGTATGAATATGGTATTAATATATACTTATATAGTATATGATACTGACTACTCTTAATGTTAAGTTATGTAATGTTAAGCATTGATTGTGATTCCTTATTTGGTTTTCTTGATTGGGTAAGGTTATGGGTATTTAGTTGGTCATTGCACTTGTAGACTTAATGGTCGGTTTATGACTAATGGTCTTGCTTAGGTTATGATGTCATTAACTCTTATCCATGCTTTGTTGTTGTAAATATTATGTTAGGGTTATATTGATTATGAATTCTATTATCATATGAACATGTTGACATTGGCTTAACTTGAGTATTATGGTCTTGTGTTCAATATGATATGGTCTTAATGAATATGTGATTATTTTCTTATATGTTTTCTTGATTGTTCATAAGGCTTTTAAAAGTAACTTGGCATTGTTTTGAACAAATGTTCGTTTTAGCATGAATTATATCTTGTGTGTGTATATGATTCCATACTTAGTACAACATTTTAGGTTCCGGTCATTGAAGGTTTGTGTCCACTTTTAAGGAAGGCTTGGATCATTTCTCCAAGTTTGGGTATGTTCTCATGTTTAGAGGATGATGCCTTTCTATCACTCTACCTATGTTACATTGTTATAGTCTGAAGACACTCGTTTTACTCATGTTGTTTAAAGATATTGTGGTAAGACCTATGTGGCAATTATACATTTGTGTAAGGGATATGACCATATTGTTCTATTCCGTTTAGATGGTTTAAAATGAGAAATCCCTTTTAACACTATTATGTATGTTGTCTATATGTGGCATAAAAGTAGAAGACTATGTAATCTTCTTATAGGAGGAGTCTATGTATACTAACTATGAATATAAATTATGTGTAAGCGACAGGTCTAAGTAAACGTCATGAAGTATATGTAGATGAAAAAAATTAATTTTCCACAATTTTTAACCTATGAAATTTATTGACGAATTATATGAGGTTAGTATTAGTTTTCTTCAAGGAAGACGACACCGGTTACTTCTATGGGGTGCTCCCGAATGTTAGAGTATTCAACCTCTCAAAGGTCTTATAAAGTCTTTGACATTATGCATATATATATATATATATATATATATATATATATATATATATATATATATATTATATATATATATACATTAAAAGTAGTGCGGAATTAAAACATTTCAGAACATCATATAAAATCTCTTTATAAATAAACATAAGACATTCTAAGTCTCTTTCTCTCCATCTTAGACACCTGAATATCTTTGGCCACGGCTCATACATCAACAAATAGAAATAACAAAGTCTAATACAATGTGTTTAAGAGGAAAAGCTAAACATATTATGTCCTCTAATTAGTCGAGGACATACGACAACTTTCTTGAAAGAATGCTAAAATCAAAGTTCACTTCAAATAACTCCTCGCAATTGTCACCTACACATTTAGAGATAAGATAATATATATGAAATTATGACATTAGAATTGTAAAACCTTGAATTCTTATGAACAAGACTAGAGGCTCATCTATTAAATAATTACGAAAATGATGTTTCAAGACATATAATAACATAATAATGTTGGTTTAGAAGTATTAGAGCCTAAACGTTGAAGGAAGACCCTAACGTCCGGAAACTAGCAAAATTGAACTACTAGACGTCCTTATGATTAGTGAAGGTTTGGTGGTTTCATTTGAATTCATAATTATGTAAAAATACATTAAATAGGTAAAATAATGATTATAGGGTTAGAACGTCTAGTCACAACTCCCCAAGTACTACCCATAGAGTCCTTGAGGAGGACCCAAACATTGGCAAGCAGGCTTCCTAAGTAGTTTGTGACAGCGAAGATTTGAAGGCATCCACATATCGCACCCTGAACACTAAAGAGGAAAAAATTGCCTCACGGCGCGAAGCCTTCACAAAACTCACTGCCTCAAACTGAATTTCCCAAAAAAAAAAATGGAATAGCTCCCGCGAAATGCAGCCACTTCTCAGATTCGTTTGCGCCATTTTTAAGTAAATTTGACTTAACAAAAAGACCCAATTAAGTGAAGGATACTTTGGGTAATATAGGTGGCGAATATATATATTTATTTAGGGTAAGTTTTAAGACATTTTTACCCATTCAATAAATTTCCCAAAAACAATCTCACTTCTCTCTAAATTTTCTCTCTAACTCAACCTCTATTGAAGAGATTTGGAAGCATGAAGAAGGAGACCCATTTCTAAAGCTACTCACTTTAGTTTCATGGGAAATCATCAATTAAAGTATGGGGATGTTTATTCATGGATTATTTTCTCCATGAATCCCTTCAAAACTTTTATTTTCAAATTCTATATTGTTGCAAAAAACTAGGGCTTTTGATCTATCCATGGGTCCAATACAAAATATTTTTCGTTGTTTTATATGCCTTGAGTTATGAATGTTTTGGGATTTATTGTTGATTTCTATTGTGAAAATCTTCCAAGAACTCATGTGCACCCTATGACCATATTTCTTGAATGTTTATAAATGAATTGAGTATATAGGAACATGATGCATTGTAATTGATGATTATCTAGTCATAGAATCTTGTTTTCATGCCTATTGTGAGGTAGATGGGGGTGATCATGATGCCTGATTCCTCACCTTTAAAAAAGGATAAATTCTAGGGTTTTTATATATGATGAAGATTGTCGTGCATACACTTAGAATTTTCTTGCAAGGTACATAGCTTATGAAAGGATGCAAGAAAGGTAATTGGGATGTAAAATATAAAATAGGAGTAACTATTAAGACTTTTCTACCAACTTATATTCTCATTTTTATAAGTTCTAAAACTATGTAACCTTGTCTTCAAGGTATTGAATTTTAATAAATGACTTGCAATACTTCAAAGACCATAAACGTGATGTTTTAATTTCAACGACTGCACCCTTTAGCACTAAAAATCTGCAATTTCTTTACCTAAAAAAAACTGCATCTTTAATTTCAGAAATTTGAACTTTTTTGCTCAAGTCATACACATTTTGAGCTAAAACTCGACACTCTTTTGGGCTCAAAATTACTGTACTTTTGGTGCTCAAAAGATTACACTCTTTGAGCTTAAAACTTTGCATTTTTCCAATTTAAAATCTGTACTTTTTACGCTTATGTGTAAGCCTCATTTTCACACTAAAATATCTGCAACTTTTAAGCTAAAAATATGTAATTTTAAGACCAAAAATCTGCATTTTGTCTAAAAATCTGCACTTCCCTCAACATCAAAGTGTGCACTCTTAGGCTACCAAAACCACACTTTAAACACTTCATTATGAAAAAGAATCTAAAAAAGTTTGCGGTAAAAGAATTATTCCAGAAGTTGAATTTCTTTAAAAGCTAAGTTCTCATAGCCACCAAAATGTGTCAAGAAATAAGTAAATCTTAGTTGAAAAACAATGTCCTTCTAAACTAAATAACTACAATAAAGCTAATATCTAAAGGAATGTGGAGGTGAATACTTTACAATCGTTCTTTGTTGTTAAAAAACAAACAAAATAAAAGAAAGCATAATATAAGCACGAAACAATAATATTAAAAAGGTTAGTCAAAAATAGCAACACATTTAATATGAATAAAAAGCACATGAAACTTTGAAGAAAAAAGAAAGTGTTGGACGCTATTGACGCGAAAATGGGCTGCTAGACATGAGCTTAGGCGACAATTAGCCAAGCAAATCAAAGGTGTGTAAGCACGAGTGATTTTGATTTCATTTTACTAATGGTAATGTTGTTTATTTTATTTGTTCAGTTGTCTTATTTCTAGGTACCATGAGAACATGAAGTGAAACCCAACCACCTACAGGAGGGGTTACTTTGGAATCTATAATAGAGAATATGGGTGGATAATGGATAAAGTTGAAAGAAAAATGGCCACCATGAAAGGGAGTGTGTTGAAGATGGATGATAGAATTAACAATTTGAAGGGTCGAATTTACTCTACTAATTCCACCAACAGGCTAATTTTCGTGCTTCCACAAGTGGGTAAGACCACACTATTTTTCCTTCTATCACACCCCTAGCATTACATGAAACGTCTAACCCAAAACCTAAACATTTCCAAACCGATGTCTAAAATACTTTTCAATCATTACAATCCCAACTCAATCAAGAAGCTCCAACAAACTAAAAATCTAGTGGTACCACATGGGTGAAGAAAATATGGGAACCAACCTAAAGATGGAGAACAATTGAAAACCTATGACCATCAAGAGTATGATCAAGAATTGAGAGAAGAACATGATAACGAATATCAAGGGGATGTCCAAAGAGTTTACTACAACAACAACCATGTGGATCAGGGCCAAGGAAATAATTATGAGGACCAAGGTGAGAAGGGAGGTCTTGTTATTTGAATCAACTGTATCAAGACTAATCTCCTACCTTTCAAAGCGAAATGCAATACCGATAATTTTCTAGAATCAAAGTTGGTTTGTGAAAGAATCTTCTCAGTCAAGGATTTTACCGACGTCAAGAAAAGTTGCTCTGTAATTTCTCAGTTTGATTTATTTTGTATTACGTGGTGGGAATAAATGAAAAGGTATCATTAAATACTTACCATCCACCGTGGACCACATCGAAATCCTGTGTGACAGTTAAGTATGTTCCGAAAAGGTCTCACAAAGAGTTACTTGATAAGTTGTACAACTTGATGACAATAGTCAAAAGTATTGTGGCTTTCTATGATGAGTTCCAAAATTTGATCTTGAAGCTACAATGCATCGAAAAATGAAAAGCATGTCTTTATTCATTTCATGGAAGTATGGAACAAGAAAATATTTCCCAATATTACTAGTCACAGGTTTTCTAGCTTGAAAAATATCATTAAAGTGGACAATGCGGTAGAGGGGGAACTCAAAAATTTTTAAGTACACAAGTACAATTCATCTTTAAATTCTTTGAATAATAACAAGGAGGTGAATGGAGCTCAAACATCTTTGTGCTGGAACAAAAATAAGGATTTGAAGAATACTTATGAAGGAAACACTCCAAAGTACTCACCATGGGAAAAAGGTAATTAGGGCTCCAAAAAATTTTCTAAAGTCATTCAATGTCACAAGTGTAGAGAATGGGGTCATATGATGTGTAAATGTTTTAATAGTTTGACTATGCTAGTTCAAGGAGAGAAATTGTATCTTGGTGAAGGGGTAGATCAATAAAAGGGATGTGAAGAAGAAATCCAAGAAAATGATGACTTGCAAGGCGATCAAGATGAGGAACAAGACCCATGTGAGGAAAAAGTTATCTCTATTGCAAATGATTAGACGAGGAAGACAACAATTGAAGAATCTTGTCCACAAGAAGGAGAGTTTACCGACCGCATGTATGGGGTTAGGTGAGTAATGATTAGCAACACAATGACTAATCCAAGTCAATGAATCCTCGATTCTCCACACTCATTGAATAGTCATCTAATAAAATAGAATGAAATTGGGTCTAGCCCATACATCATTTCCAAAATTGAAAAGCAATAAGTAAACTAGGAAGAATGAAAATCCGCCTTAGAAGCATGAGGACTCACCAATGCTCTCGAACGAAATTGAAAAACCTGACTGTCGGGCCCAATATTTGGGAAAATGTTGGCAAGAGTATACGTTAGTACACAATATTGTACCAAGTATTATAGCTATAAATAAAGAAACTAAATCATTCTAAAATAGGAAATTTCATGACATGCAACTGACCAAGATAAAATATGATATAAAAGGGTTAGAAAATATAAGTCGTAAAACATTGTCAATGCAAGATAACATCATTTGGAACCTTTGAACACATATGAGATACTTCTTAAAGTAACCTTAGTTCGTCATTTGCAAAGAACGGGTTCCTTCCTTATAAAAATGTCAACGAGGGAAAAGTTAGGACCATAAAAACCTTTTCATAGTGTTGGAGTTTTCTAACCTTGTCCAGATTTTGAAGAAATTAGAGTCATCAACCTATAGGGAAATCTTTTAGCAATTGAGTGGAGTAGATATGAAATCTATTGCATAATCGGTTAGATAACTAGCTAAGAAATCCGTATTAATTGACAAAAATTGAATTTTGATAAATAAAGCTATGAGAATGGATCTTAGCATGAAGGGTTTGTAATGTGCATAGTAGGATAAGAGTGTTGTAAAAAGGGAGGAATTGAATTTCTCCAGAAAAGTCTCCATCTCACTTTTGACTGCACTTGCGGGATTCGTGCCGCTACAGCGACGCTTCATTTTGTTGTAGTATAGTGACGAGGATTGGAAATTGTAGATTTTTGGGATTTTTGCAATGAGGCTTACTAGTTCAAAAAAATGCTACATCGGAATTTATGACGCTACAGCGGGATTAGTATCGATGTAGGGGGAAAGTCGCGAATAAAATCGTAACTTTTAGCGCTAAAGAACGACCCCTGAGATTTCATCATTCTTGAAGCTAAAGAAAAGATTTTTTCTTCCCGAATTAACTTTTTGATCCGTAGAACGTAATCGAATGGGTCAATATTTATGGGAAAGGGTTTCTTGATAGATTTTATGGTGTAACTAATCCTAAATTGACTAGTTTGAATCATTTTTTTGATCTACAGTTCATAAAAATGTTAGTACTCTGGGTAATCAGCTATTATTTATTGATTTCTGTGTTATTGTGATTATTTGTAGACCAAGAACAAGCGGAATGAATCCGAACATAAAAGAGCAAAGTTTGTTTGGGTTTCAAGATTGTTTCGCGGTACTTGATGGTTGCGATTTCATGAATTGTGTAATATGTGTAAGTTCTTGCTTCATTATGATATTTGTATATATATGAATGTTTCAATATTGATCATGTTGTTGTAATCTAGATAGATGAAGAATATATCCATGAAATCATGATGTAAATGTAAATGATCTTGATGATGTACTTGTGATTTTGATTGTGGTATGTGATTGGAGATCGGATTGCCACGTTCTGGCATGCTAACTTGGATCAGATTTCCGTGTCCCGACATATATATTCGATCGGGTTTCCACATTTTGACACAAATATGGGATCGAATTAACATGTTACAACAAGCAAACTGGAATCGGGTACCACGAGAGCGCACTAAATTTTAAGTTTGGGTTCGTGATAGAACCAATGATGTGTAAATTATGTGAAATGTATTGTTGAATTCTTATGTCGATAATAACGTTATGTTTAAATATATATGCATGATTATAAAGTTATTCAACTTGTATTATATTGCACTAGTGGGAGAAAAGTGTGATCTTACCAGTACATTAAGGTTAAGTACTTATTCTGCACTTGCTCTTATTTTTTTCAAGTACAGGGCATCTTCAAACGGCTATTAATAGACCTTGCTTAGGAGATTATACATTATCGCATCAACTTCAAGGGTGAGCTGCATCTTTCGGACTACTATGAAGTTCTCTTTAGTCTATGTCCACCACTTCCGGACGTAGACCATTGTTATAGTTGGTTGAATAGTTCATTAGTATTTTCTTTTTTAGATTTTGTTATCAATAGTAATTTCAGTATATTAACTTTCAAATTCTAGGTTTATCTCCCAAAATATTTCTGTTGTTACATATTTTGTTAGTCATGGAACTTCATTTTTAGGTATTTAACTTGCTTCTATAACTTAAATGCCTTAGTTTTTGAATAATTTCTTTAAGTGGATAGTAGTAGTTGTTCTGCCACCGTCTTGTAAGTTTGGTTACCAATTACGTCGGCTTGGGTTCATGACATTTTTAATATGGGAAGTAGACTTAACTTACATAAAAAGCATGTTATCTATAACATGACCCCTCTCTGTCTCCCACACCGAAAAGGGTTATCCTACTTGTAGATGTAAGGACCATGAACTTCTAGCTTAGGTGGATTAATTAGCTAATGTCTATATGTACAATCATCCTACATGTATGGAATAAGGAGATTGATTTATGAAACTTGGTCTCTACTAACGTGAGATATTCCATGTAAATATCCTCTCTATGCTAAGCATAAATTCCACGGAATAGTCATTTCTTATTTGTTAATGTTATCCGTGTAAGACACGTCATGTTGCCAATCCAAGCTGAGTCATAATCCATGAAAAAGTATCATACGGAAACCAATCCAAAATAGGTTTTGTTGGGATGGCTCTTAATCATTGATTCATTTAAGGCATAAGAACTTTCAATCTTTGAATCCTTTATTATGTGAGAAAATCATTCACAACATACTTTTATGTGTTTCATGAGAAATCCTTACAACACCACAATAAAAACATAATCATTGATATTGTACTTTCAAAGTATCCTTACAACATTTGCATTAATTTTATAAGACCATACATAATTTTATATTTACCTAGATTTCAAGGTTTAAAACCCATATTTAATCATCAACATTTAGAAAACATGGATTAGATATGGATTTAATCATAAATTCATATAACTGTCTCAATACATGCATAATTTCATAAAACTCTTTCTTTTAAATCAAAACCTCTCATCAGATAATCATAACATGAAAACATGGGGATTACATGGGTTCATCGAGGAAACTATCATAAAATCATAGTATTTCATCAATTCATGCTTAAGAGATTATATTTTTATCATTTAAATCCATAATCATGAGAACCCATAACAATTGAAGAAAGTCCTAACTTAATTCAAGTTTTTTAACTTTGAGAATTGAGAAATTTGGGAACTCCATGGATGGATTTCTAACTTCGAGAATAGAGGAATTCGGGAACTACATGGATGGAAACTATCATCACCTTGAAGACTATTACTTATCTTCAATGGAGGAATTGAGATTTCACATGAAACCCTAGGTTTAATTCTTCTTCTTCAAGCATTTTAGAGAAATAAATATTTGAGAGTTCTTCGTTTTGGTGAGTTTGAAGACAATGAAGGGAATGGATGAGTTGTGGGGTTAAAATTACTTATGTAGGGGTCTTAGTGAAGGGTAAACGATGTATTATAGAGATAAAATAACAGAAAAAAACCCAATTGCCCCTAAAAAAAATCCTACCAGCCCACTATCCATGGCAATAATCGGCAGACCGTGAACAGGACGATGAGTCGTCTTACATGACTGTCGTTTAATGTTTTAACTTGTTTTTTGGGCCCTTGAAACATGGCCCCCCAACTACGCACAGTGGTCTAACCGACGGTCCACTGGTCAGGCCATACCATGGTTTCATGGCCTGTGATGAACTTGGGAGTGACTAGTCTAGACCACCTTACGGTCCGTGGTATCTGCAACGGGCCGTGCTTGGCCTCTTTGGCTTGCACCGACAACCTCCTTAAATTTTTCTTTTTACCCTTTTTCGTATACGGGGTGCTATAATATTTCCCCCTTAATATCATCCGTCCGCGAATGTGATTCAAGATAGTATGGAAAGAGTAGGAGAGGAACTAACAACTCAACAATCAATACAAGCTCTTCTAAATGTATAGAACCAAGGAGAAATTATCATCTCTAAGATAAGATGTAACCAAAACATCATAAGAGGGGTGAAACTAAATCTAAGACCAACATCCATGGAATACACATATCAGAGGAGGAAACAATAACTCCAAGCTAACATTCAAGGAAGAGTCATCCACTCCAAGCTAAGAACATACTCAAATGAATATATCTTAGGAGGAAGCATCAACTCTAAGGTAAATACATGCTCATAACATCATATCATGTAGTCTACATGCAATATATACTCATATGCATATAAACATGCAGAAATCAATCAAATTGACCTATTTTCTCAATTCTTGAACTTTTCATCGATCATATACATAGTAGTGAAATCATTAGAACATATAAGACACATGACTCCAAAACAATTAGTGAACCATGAGGAACACATTGCCTTGAGATAGAGTAGGAGTAGAAGGAAAGAGATGAGGATATGAGTATAGACATGTAATTTTTTATCGAACATAAATTTGTAAAGTATTTTTATATTCCTTAAATGTTTCCAATGGCTAAGCTAGATATTTTGGTAAGATATTTTGATTTTGTCATATTTTTAGTAAGTTCTTATTAAAATATTTTAAAATAACAAAAAAAGATATGTTTTATTTTTATTTTAGTTTAATAAATAAGATGGCATAACATTTCTTATAGGTAACTATTATTATCTTACTTAATATTTTATTTTTAAAATAATCAATTAAATAAAATTATATTATGTTATATTATGTTATGCTATGTTATATTATATTATATTATATTGTATTATTAGAAATAATTTACTCCACTTCCATTTCCACCCATCGTTTACCCAAACACCCCATTTCCTATTCCACACCCACTACAAAACTGCACATAACCCCAAAAAAATACGCTCCAAAAATTAAATAACAACACTTGTACCACTCCAAAACACAACACTGACACGAAGGAAGGAGAAAAATAAACGGAAAAATAAATAACAACACTTATACCACTCCAAAATACATCACTTACCCGAAGGAAGGAGAAAAATCAACGGACTGCACAACACATAAAATTCTACACTATCCTAAGAAAATAATATACGATCAAAAATTTAAACAAAAACAAGAAAAACACTTCCATTTTATTTAATTTTCTTTGAAATAATAATCGAACATTCACATCTTTTCTTTATTACCCATTATTTTCATATTAAAACAAATGCATATACCATCACAAACAACCTATAAAAGATTCGTGGGTGTTTTAATCGATCTTCAGTCAAGATCTTACAGAACTTATCTTATTTACATAATGTTAAAATTTATTTTATTTCTTTAATTTATTCATGAAATTTGACGTAACTATGTCATGATATGTTTTCTTACACTCTTGTTTATTTATAATTTGATTAAAATGAATGATATGTTAAGTGTCATATCTCTTTAATGAATTTATAATTTGATCAAAATGAATGATATGTTAAGTGTCAAATCTCTTTAATGAATTTATAATTTGATTAAAATGAATGATATGTTAAGTGGCATATCTCTTTAATGAATGAAGGTAGCATTACTTTTATTTATTTATTTATTTTATTCATTAGTTGTGATCTCTTAAAATGAATGGGTCTTCGCGTTATTCTTTTCTTTATTTCGACAGGAATAATGATTAGTACAAAATATTGAGCTCAAAAAATTATTGTTATTTTATTTATCAAACAAAAAATGAGATTTATTATAGCAATTCGTCATGATTTTGTTGGATTAGTAACAAATTATAATATGTATATGCCATTATCCTAGTAACTTTAAGATTAATAGAAAAAAAATATGTGTAGGTCTAATTTTAACTTTAACTTTTTAGAGTAAATACAATAAAAGAGTAAAAGATTATTAAAAAATTTATATGGCATACTAGAAGTTTAGATTTACATTACTACTTTATTTGATTTTATTCATGAAAAACTAATATTTTCTTATAATATTAGATATGTTTTAGGCATGTTAAACAATATTTGTTTCAACTAAAAATGCGGTTACACATATTTACCATATTTTTTGAAAAACGCACTAAAAAGAAATTTAAGGAACCTACTCACTTTAGCCAAATTATTTTTATTGTCAAACTTATTAAAGTTAAACTAAAACTTTTAAAATGAGAATATTAGATGATACTCTCATGAGAAGAAAACAATTATGCTTCTAAGTTATTACATGTCAAAACCAAGAATGCTAACAAATAATGGCCTGAAATAATGTTGGGTATGTAGCAAGAATTGATGGGAAATAGAGGGAAGGAGAGTAATTTGAAAAGTTTAGAACTTGAAAAGTCCTCTAATGCTTTAATGAATAAAGCAATAGTCCCTCATCGGTAATGGAAATGAAAATAGGAGAGTTTAAATAATTAAACACTCCTATTAAATGTTAAAAGGGTTGGGAAGAGGGACCCCCCTCGCGCCGTCGTCGTTGTTGCTCGCTCGCTTCGGCTTCGGCTTTAACTTTGGCAAATGATCGATCGAGACATAATTTTTTGGACAAATTTATTTTAATTATTTATTTAATTAATTAAATGGCAAAAATTATTTTCAATTAATTAGTTGATAATAGAAGTTAACCGAAATATTTTCATTTTTTTAGTTAACCCGACCCGACTGGGATCCGCGCGCGTGACCCATTTTAAATTCTGTTATATTTAAAAATTCCCGCCACTATTCTGAAAGGTTGCAACTTTCAGGAACAGTCAATACCTTTTGAAAGTTTTCAACCTTTCATTAATGGTCGTGTCAATTCTGAAAGGGTTGAAACCTTTCAGAATATATTCTTTTTGCCTATAAATACCATTCAGTCTTCAGAATATTTCTAATGAATTTTCTGATCTTCTTCTTCTTAAAGAAATATTTCTTCGTGTACTTTCCTGATGTGGATTGATTCGCTTACAGTAGAGTTTTTGGTATCTATACTCTACTAATTAAGATCATTTTACCTTGGGAGGTTATATTCCAAATCAAACCTCGGATACTAGAGGGGAATAATTTTCTTAAGGGGACACTGTGAATTCAGTGGACTTGATTTTCTTCCTAAATTATCAAAAAGAGTATTCAAGATTCTGGTAAGTTTCACAGATTCAATTATTTTTTAAAAATAAATTTATGTTCATCTTATTTACTCGTTCTAAAAATCTCAGTTACTTCGTGTTTCTGAATGATTTATTACAACTAGTAATTTCTTATTTTCATAACACAAATTGGCAACAATCTTAAGAAAATTAATTTAAATCTGTGTTTCTGGTGGAGACAAAAATCTTTGTGATTTTATACTCCTTTAAGTCTGCAGTTATAATTTATTTCTTACTTATATTGTATCAATTTTGTTTATCAGAAATGGAAAACACTAGTGTTACAGTGGCTGTTGCTGCACCAACCTGAACTCTTATATCACAAGTAGAGAATAAATTCACAGGTGTGAATTTCAAAGGATGGCAGCAACGAGTATTTTTTTGGCTTACCACTCTTGGTCTGCCGAAATTTACAAGTGAAGATACTCCACTACCAGCTGATGATATGCCAGACAGGGAAAAATTTATGATTGTTGAAGCATGGAAACAGTCAGACTTCCTATGTAAAGGTTACATTTTGAGTGCTTTAGAGGATGACTTATACAATGTCTATAGTGCAATAACTACTTTAAAAGAGTTGTGGAATGCACTTGAGAAGAAATATAAGAAAGAAGATGCATGCTTGAAAATGTTTGTGGTCGCAAAGTTTTTAGACTATAAAATGGTAGACGGTAAAACTGTTGGATCACAAGTGCAGGAACTTCAACTTATTCTCCATGATCTGATTGCTGAAGATATGGTAGTAAATGATGTTTTTCAAGTGGCTGCAATGATCAAGAAGTTGCCTCCTTCGTGGAATGATTTCAAGAATTATCTAAAGCACAAACGTAAAGAAATGAAGATTGAAGATCTTGTGATTCGTCTCAAGATTTAGGAAGATAACAGAAATGCCGAAAAGAAGTAACGCAAGAGTTCAACAATCATTGGAGTTAATATTGTTGAAGAAGCTCCTACCAAAGACAAAAAGAGAAAGAAGTCCAACGGGCAGAAGTCAGAAAAGGCCAAAAAGAAATTCAAAGGCAACTGTTATAATTATGGCAAGGCTGGTCATAGATCATCTAATTGTCATGCTCCAAGAAAGGACAAAAACAAAGGCAAAGGCAAAAGTCAACCAAACATCGTGGAAAAGATGGAAGATGCAGATGACTTGTGTGCAATGATATCAGAGTGTAACTTAGTTGGAAATCCCAAGGAGTGGTTTCACGACTCACGTGCTACTAGACATATTTGCTCTGCAAAAGAAGCCTTTGAAACGTACACTCCTTCTAAGTACGATGAATATTTATTCATGGGAAACACAGCAACAACAAGGATTGCAGGAACTGGGAAAGTAATGTTGAAAATGACATCCGGAAAAGTGTTGACTTTAAACAATGTTCAGCATGTCCCTACTATTAGGAAGAATTTAGTTTCTGTTGCACTACTCGTTAAGAACGGGTTTAAGTGTGTCCTAGTTAGTGATAAAGTTGTAATAAGTAGGAATGATATGTTCATAAGAAAGGGCTACCTTAATAAGGGTCTTTTCAAACTCAATGTAATGGTTATTGACAGTATTAATAAAAATTCTGCTTTTGTTTACTTATTGGAGTTAAGTGATTTATGGCATGCCCGTTTGGGACATGTAAATTACAAAGACTTGCGAAAATTGGTTAATCTAGAAGTATTGCCTGATTTCAAATGCGATAAGTCGAAATGTGAAATTTGTGTGGAAAGTAAGTTTGTTAAACATCCTTACAAGTCTATTAAAAGAAATTCTAAAACATTAGACTTAATTCACACAGATATATGCGATATGAAGTCAACACCATCTCGTGGTGGCAAAAAGTATTTTATAACTTTTATTGATGACTGCACTCGATTTTGTTATTATATTTGCTTAATAGTAAGGATAAAGCAATTGATGCATTTAAGCAATACAAAAAATGAAGTGGAAAACCAATTGAATCTAAAGATAAAAATGATTAGGAATGATAGGGATGGAGAATATGAATCTCCTTTTGCAGAGATATGTTTGGAATATGGTATTATACATCAAACTACTGCACCTTATACACCAAAGTCAAATGGTTTGGCAGAACGGAAGAACAGAAAACTAAAGGAAATGATGAATGCCTTAATGATCAATTCTGGTTCACCGCGAAATCTTTGGGGGGAAGCTATCCCTACAGCTAATAAAATACTCAATAGAGTACGCCATCGAAAAACAGAATCAATTCCATATGAGTTGTGGAAAGGAAGAAAACCCAACTTGAAATATTTCAAAATGTGGGGGTGTTTAGCCAAGGTAGAGGTTCCTTTACCTAAGAGGGTTAAAATTGGACCCAAAACAATAGATTGTGTCTTTATAGGGTATGCTGTGAATAGTAAAGCATGTCGATTTTTGGTTCACAAATCTGATAATCCTAAAATTTATGTTAATACGATAATTGAATCAGATAATGCAGAGTTTTTTGAAAACATTTATCCATATAAAACTGAAAGTGAGTCAACAAGTAAACGACCTAAACGACCACGAGAAGAATCAATGGAAAATATTCTAACTAGTGAGGAACCTAGGCGAAGTACTCAACAACGAAAATCTGTTTCTTTTGGACCAGATTTTGTAGCACTATTGCTTGGAAATGAGCCTCAAACATTTAAAGCAGCTTTGTCTTCGTCAGAGTCAACTTATTGGAATGAAGCAGTCAATAGTGAGATTGAATCAATTTTAAGCAATCACACTTGGGAATTGACTGATCTTCCTCCAGGAAATAAACCTTTAGGATCAAACTGGATCTTTAAAAGGAAAATAAAACCTGATGGGACTATTGAAAAATATAAGGCTAGACTGGTTGTCAAAGGGTACAGACAAAAGGAAGGTCTTGACTACTTTGACACATACTCTCTAGTAACAAGGATAACATCAATTAGGTTGTTAATAGCACTAGAAACAATGCATGATCTTAAAATCCACCAAATGGATGTAAACAGAGCCTTCTTCAATGGAGTGTTAGAGGAAGAAATTTACATGGAACAACCTGAAGGGTTTATAGTTCCTGGTAAAGAAAAGAAAGTGTGGAGACTTGTGAAGTCACTTTATGGACTCAAGCAAGCACCCAAACAATGGCATTCTAAATTTGATAAAATAATGTTGGCAAATGGATTCAAGATTAACGAATGTGATAAATGTGTTTACATTAAAAACGTTATGAATCATGAAGTCATTGTTTGTTTGTATGTTGATGACATGTTAATAACGAGTAAAGAAATCGAAGATATAAATACTACTAAGCGCATGTTTTCCAGCAAGTTCGATATGAAAGACTTAGGAGTTGCTGATTTGATCTTAGGGGTCAGGATTATCAAAAATCCCCAGGGACTAGCATTATCTCAATCTCATTATATTGAAAAAGTATTGGATAAGTTCAATTACTTAAATTTCAATGTAGTCAAAACTCCAATTGATTTAAGTTGTACATTTGAAAAGAATGAAGGTCAAAGTGACTCTCAATTGGAATATGCCAGAGTGTTGGGAAGTTTGATGTATATTATGAATTGCACGCGACCAGATATAGCATGTGCTATTAGTAAACTGAGTCGGTACACTAGTAATCCGAATCAAACTCCCTGGATGGCTATGAAACGTGTGTTGGGTTATCTAAAATGGACACAACATTATGCTTTGCATTATAAAATATCCTGCTGTGATTGAAGGATATAGTGATGCAAATTGCATCACCGAGTCAAATGATGTAAAATCCACAAGTGGTTATGTATTCATACACGGTGGAGGAGCTGTCTCTTGGAAATCTTCCAAACAGACATGTATTGCTCGCTCCACAATGGAATCTGAATTCATTGTTTTGGATAAGGCTGGTGAAGAAGCGGAATGGCTCCGGAATTTCCTAGAGGATATTCCATTCTGGACCAAACCTGTTGGACCAATTTGCATACATTGCGATAGTAAAGCAGCAATAGGTAGGGCAGGGAGCGTTATGTACAACGGGATGTCTCGTCATGTACAACGTAGACATAACACCATAAGACAACTTCTCTCTAGTGGAATTATCACAATTGACTATGTAAAGTCAAGCGATAATGTGTCAGATCCACTAACGAAAGGCCTAGTGATAGATGCAGTTGAAAGATCATCTAAGGAAATGGGTTTACGTCTTAGGACAAGTCAGTATGACGGTAACTCTATCTAGAAAACTGGAGATCCCAAGAGCTAGATTCAAGGAGAAAAACAAAGTTGTGGCAGACGGTTCGACATTGTCAATTAACTCAATCCATTCTCATGATGAAGACAATGTTCAGGAAAAGGTTAAGACTTTAAGGCTTTTTAATGAGGTAATAAATCTTAAGGTTTTTAATGATTTGATAAGTATGGTAGATTTGACCAAATAGTGTATCTACGAGATGACACGGTTAGAAATCACCTATGTGAGTGTGAAGTGGAAGCCGCTTCAAAGAGAATTTTATGTCAAAAGCCTATTCTCTATACAGTCATGAAACCAGGAGGTGTTCATGGCTAAAACGAACACAACCGTAAGAATCATAAACAGTAAAGGGTTAATTGTGTGACATATGGTTGTCTAGGTATACACCAAAGTTCGACGGTTCAAAGATATCACATCTACCGATTGACCGAGTATATCTGACATATGTTCACTACGGAAAGTCCAAGGGGAAACCTACTTATCCCGATGCAATTAATCCTTGCTTGTAAAGTACAGAATTGTTCGTGCATTCTTATGTTATAACTATTCCCTAACAATGTGGGGGATTGTTGGTTATGTAGCAAGAATTGATGGGAAATAGAGGGAAGGAGAGGAATTTGAAAAGTTTAGAACTTGAAAAGTCTTGTAATGCTTTAATGAAAAAGGCAATAGTCCCTCATCGGTAATGGAAATGAAAATAGGAGAGTTTAAATAAATAAACACTCCTATTAATTTTTAAAAGGGTTGGAAAGAGGGACCCCCCCGTGCCGTCGTCGTTGTCGCTCGCTCGCTTCGGCTTTGGCTTTGGCAAATGATCGATCGAGAGATAATTTTTTGGAGAAATTTATTTTAATTATTTATTTAATTAATTAAATGGCCAAAAATAATTTTCAATTAATTAGTTCATAACAGAAGTTAACCAAAATGTTTTCAACTTTTTAGTTAACCCGACCCGACTCAGATCCGCGCACGTGACCCGTTTTAAATTCCTATATATTTAAAAATTCCGGCCACTGTTCTGAAAGGTTGCAACTTTCAGGAACAGTCAATACCATTTGAAAGTTTGCAACCTTTCATTAATGGTCGTGTCAATTCTGAAAGGGTTGCAACCTTTCAAAATATATTCTTCTTGCCTATAAATACAATTCAGTCTTCAGAATATTTCTAACAAATTTTCTGATATTCTTCTTCTTAAACAAATATTTCTTCGTGTACTTTCCTGCTGTGGATTGATTCGCTGACAGTAGAGATTTTTGTATATATACTATACTAATTAAGATCATTTACCTTGGGAGGTTTTATTCCAAATCAAACCTCGGATACTAGAGGGGAATAATTTCCTTAAGGGGACACTGTGAATTCAGTGGACTTGATTTTCTTCCTAAATTATCAAAAAGAGTATTCCAGATTCTGGTAAGTTTTACAGATTCAATTATTTTTTACAAATAAATTTATGTTCATCTTACTTACTGGTTCTAAAAATCTCAGTTACTTCGTGTTTCTGAATGATTTATTACAACCATTAATTTCTGATTTTCATAACACAGATTGGCAACAAATAATACATCCAAAATTTTTTAAGTATGTATAATTGAATAAAAGCAATCGTTCTAGAAATACGAAAGTCGATGGATACCTGGGCAACAAAATTCTTTATCCCAATTTTTAGTTCTCAAAGTAAATATAAGAGTAATTTTCTTTTGATTAGGGATTAAATAAAAGGTGACTTTTATTGAAGAATATGATAAGAGTGTTGTTAAGAGTAAAGTAGTAGTTAGTTATTTTGTTATCCAGCTGTCAATATCCTATTGGTTATTAGCTAGTTAGTTACATTTTCTGTTAGTTAGTTACAATGAGTTGTATAAGTACATATTAGCTCTGTAAGTTGGTACATAATTTTTGCCATCTTTCTCATTCAATCAATAATTTTGTCATGGTATCAGAGCTATGGAGTGCGATTCCTGATGATGCTTTATCTTCGATTGATAGCTGAATTTGCAGATATGAGGAGACATCAAAGACGAACAAAATTGACCATGGTCATCCTCTGTTCTTGTCATCTTCTGATGTACTAGGAGTTGTTCAAGTTGGAATTCAACTCACAGGTATGGAGAATTACACGTTATGGAGCAAAGCAATGGAATTAACTCTGTTGACTAAGAATAAACTGGGATTTGTTGATGGAAGCATGAAACGTGAAAATTATACAGTTGATTCTGAAAAAGAAATAGTGGGATCGATATAATGCTATGGTGCTTTCATGGATGATGAGTAATGTGAGCAAGGATTTGGTGAGTGGAATCTTATTTCGTTCTAATGCAGCTCTAGTTTGTAGTGATTTGAAGGAACGTTTTGATAAGGTTAATATGTCCTGAATTTTTCATCTGCACAAATCGATTGTCACACACACTCAAGGTACTTCCCCTGTATCAGTTTATTACTCAAAGTTAAAGGATCTATGGGATGAATTCGACTCAATTGTTCCTCCTCCTTCTTGTAATTGTGATAGATCTAAAGAGTATATTGATAGTATTCTTAGACAAGAGCTTTTGAAATTTTTAATGGGTTCGAATGACAATTATAGTCATGCTGGGAGTAAAATTCTTATGATGAGTGTTCCACCTACTGTTAATCAATGTTATGCTATGATAATTCAAGATGAAAGCCAAAGGGAGTTATGTGGAGATCACTACACTTTGGGTGGACAATTAGATTCTACTGCATTATTTTCAAGTAGATCTGGAGGCAATGGTTATGGAAGTAATGGTTCTGGAAGTAATGGGAGTCAAGGTTATCGAAGTCAAGGAAATGTGAAACATCATAAACCACAAAGGAATGGATATTTGTATTGTGATCATTGTGAAATGAAGGGTCACAATAGAGCTGATTACAACAAACTGAAATATTGTACTCATTGTCATAAGCATGGGCATTTAAAGGATGTTTGTTTCCAACTAATAGGTTATCCTATCAATTATAAGGGGAAAAGATTAGCTAACAATGTGGCAACAAATTGTGGATTTCTCGGGAGTTCAAATGATAACAATTGTTTTGTTCCTTCAACACAACAGTCACAACAACAATATGGTTCAGGTTTTGGAGCTGGTTCAGTGCCACAGTTTACACCTGATCAGTATAAGAAAGTTCTTCAGATTTTGAACAAACCATTTATTAATGAAGGAAATGCAACATCTACAAACATTAATGCTAATGCAGCAGGTAACTTTGCAGGAAATTCTATGTTTAATTCCTCTAGTTTTGATTGGATTGTTGATAGTGGAGCAACTGATCATATGGTGGGAACTAACAATGTCTTGACTAATGAATCAACAGTGATGAGTTCAGGACATGTTCAACTTCCAAATGGTGATTCATCTCGAGTCACACATTCAGGTTTTTCTAAACTACAAGGAGGTTATATAGTAAAAAATGTTTTATGTGTGCCAGATTTTAACTTCAACCTTCTTTCAGTGGCTAAACTAACTAGACAATTGAATTGTTGTGCTATATTTTATCCTGATTTCTTCCTTCTTCAGGATCTTCTCACTGGGAGAGTGAAGGAGATTGGTAAAGAGGATGGTGGTTTATACATTTTGAAGTCTCCTCAACTGATAAACACTGAACAACATCATAAGAGTGTTGCTACTACAGCTGTCCAAGATTCTGATGAGGGTGAAGTTTGGCATAAAAGATTAGGTCACATCCCTATGAATGTTATTAGAAAGATATATATGTTTGGTAATAGAAGGAAGTTTCAGTTACAATGCTTTAATATTTGTCTATTAGCTAGACAAGTTCGATTACCATTCTCTATTAGTAACACTAGAAGTTCAAAATGTTTAATTTAGTTCATATGGATGTATGGGGACCCTACAAAGTTGCAACTCACAATAAGATGATGTTTTTTCTTACATTGGTTGATGACTATTCTAGATGGACTTGGATATATCTCATGCATCTTAAATCTGATGTTTCTACTATATTGAAGCAATTTCTTGCCATGGTTCAAACTCAGTATAGTGTTCAAGTTAAAGCATTTCGATCAGATAATGGGGGAGAGTTCTTCAATGCTCAAGTGAGTGATTTGTTTAATTCTAAAGGTATCATTCATCAGAGTTCTTGTCCACATACACCTCAACAAAATGGTGTAGTGGAAAGAAATCATAGACACATCATGGAGACAACTAGAGCTATCAGATTTCAATGTCACATTCCATTCAAGTTTTGGGGGGAATGTGTTTTTGATGCAGTACATGTTATTATTAGAATTCCATCCACTGTGTTGGATAATAAGTCACCTTTTGAGATGATGTTCAGCAAATCACCAGACCTGTCTTACATGAGAATAATAGGTTGTTTATGTCATGCTACTAAACTATTGAGGACAGACAAGTTTGGACCTAGAGCTATTAGATTAGTTTTTATGGTTTATGGCACTACACAAAAGGTATACAAACTTTATGATCTTGAAAATAAAGTTTTGTTTATCAGCAGGGATGTTGTTTTTACAGAATCCATATTTACTTTTCAGATTCATACTAATACAGATATGCAGATAATTGTATTTGATGATGAAATTCAGGTTTCACCTCCAGTTTTGAATGTTCAGGATGATGATCATGTTTGCATGCATGATGATACTGATAGTACCACTAGACACTCTGTTGATCATACTCTTGAAGAGCCAAATATGAATCAATCTTCAATTGTTCCGGAACCAACTATGAGTACCACTATGGAAAAAAGACAGTCCACTAGAACTTCCAGACCTCCACTTTGGAAAAAGGATTTTGTGACTTCAACTAAATCTAGATCAAAGTCTAATTGTCTGTACTCTCTTGGAGATAGTATTGATTACAGTTGCTTGTCTCCTTCATATCAATGTTGTATTGCTAATCTTTCAGTTAACATTGAACCTCATTTTTATCATCAAGCTGTCAAGGACAATAGATGGGTGGCAGCCATGAAGGAAGAAATACAAGCTTTGGAAGATAATAAGACTTGGGAGATAGTATCTCTACCTATTGGTAAGAAGGCTATAGGCTGCAAGTGGGTGTATAAAATCAAGTACAATGCAACTGGTGAAGTTGAAAGATTCAAAGCTAGATTAGTGGCCAAACGTTATAGTCAGCAGGAGGTATTAGATTATCAGGAGACTTTTTTTCCAGTTGTTAAAATGGTTACTGTAAGGACAATACTGACTCTTGCTGCTACTAAGGGGTGGGATGTTCAACAGATGGATGTCTATAATGCATTCTTGCAAGGTGATTTAGTGGAGGAAGTGTATATGCAATTGCCTCTAGGTTACACTCATAGATATGATGGGATTCAACCTGTATGCAAGCTACTTAAGTCATTATATGGACTTAAGCAAGCTTCGAGACAATGGAATGTGAAATTAACTCAGGCTCTATTAGCTGCTGGTTTTCAGCAAAGTCATATGGATTATTCTTTGTTGATTAAAAGATCAGATGAAGGCATTGTGATTGTATTGATTTATGTTGATGACTTGTTGGTAACTGGTAGTAGCTTGAAGTTGATTAACGAAACTAAAAAGGTTTTGAAGGATAACTTCAAAATAAAAGACCTTGGAACTTTGAGATATTTTCTAGGAATAGAATTTGCCAGAACCACTAAAGGGATTCTTATGCACCAGAGGCAGTATGCATTTGAGATAATTGCTGATTAAGGCTTAGGTGGGTCTAAACCTATTGCCACACCTGTTAAAATGAATATAGAATTAACTACTATAGTTTTTGATAAACATATAGGTTATTCATCTGATCCACTACTATCAGATATTGGTGCATATCAAAGACTTGTTGGTAGGTTGATTTACTTAACCATTACTAGACCTGACTTGTCTTATGTTGTTCAAAGCTTAAGTCAGTTTATGAATGCACCAAAGAGGTCTCATATGGATGCTGCTGTTAGAGTTGTAAGATACATCAAACAGAATCTAGGTTCAGGCATATTGTTGGCTGCACAATCTTCTGATTCTTTGCAAGCATATTGTGATGCTGATTGGGGATCATGTATTGATACTAGAAAGTCCATTACCGGGTATATGGTAAAATTTGGGGACTCTTTACTCTCTTGGAAGTCAAAAAAGCAATCCACTGCCTCTAGGAGTTCTGCAGAAGCAGAATATAGAAGCATGGCCTCCACTGTTGCTGAAGTTACATGGATAATTGGTCTTTTTTGTGAATTAGATATACCTCTTGCTTTACCTATTGTTATACATAGTGATAGTACTGCTGCCATTCAGATTTCCTCCAATCCTGTCTTCCATGAAAGGACCAAACATATTGACATTGATTGTCATTTTGATAGGGAAAAGATACGAAGAGGAATTCATTCAACATTTGGCCACTACAGAGCAACTTGCTGATGTGTTAACTAAAGGTCTTGGTCGTTTCCAACATGAGTATCTTTTATCCAAGCTAGGCATGAAGATCATCTTCATATCACCTAGCTTGAATGGGGGTATTCAAGAATATGATAAGAGTGTTGTTAAGAGTTAAGTAGTAGTTAGTTATTTTGTTATCCGGCTGTCAATATCCTATTGGTTATGAGCTAGTAAGTTACATTTTTTGTTAGTTAGTTACAATGAGTTGTATAAGTACATATTAGCTCTGTAAGTTGGTACATAATTTTTCCCATCTTTCTCATTCAATCAACAATTTTGTCAACTTTGAATACCATCATTCAATTCCAAGTGACGAATCTAAAAAATAAACTAATCCCTTAATCAATAACATTATTTAAATTGGAAAAATCTTTTTGCCTCACGAAAAAGATGTGTCTTTAAATTGGAAAAATCCTTTTGCCTCACAAAAAAGGTGTGAGACATCTTTGACCACTCTGCAGGGGAATAACTAGAATTTGAGTTTTATTATATTCACTTTTACTTGATTTTATTATTAGTTTTTTTATATATATTGTCTATGACGGTCATATGTGCTACTTGTTCATTTATTAATTTTATATTAATGAATTTTATTATAAATGTTTTCTTTTGTGCATCTCTTCTTACTCTCTGTACATACTTTATATGTTGTCACAAGATCAACTATGCATCCAACATTCTTGTTGAGATAAAGCTAGAGTCCTAGTGAAGGATTTTTAGTTGCATATGTTAGGCGGAACTGGACCAACAATGAAATTGTAATAGCGCTGCAACCATTTAGATATATTTAGTTAATTAACAAATAATTAATTTAATTGGTGGTTCATGGGACAAATTACTACCCTATATTAATTTTAAATTAAATCATAATTTATTTAGTTTCTTTTGGAAGAAAAACAAAATAAAACCTCCCAGGAAGTGTTTTACAGTGTCGACGACAAACCAGTGGGATGGGTAAGTTGTAACAGGTAAGAATTATTTCATCAAAGCTTTACGTTTGTATATATTGATAACGATCTTACATTGTTTTTGTTATTATAAATCGATGGGTTGGGAAAAAAGAAAAGGAAATTGAATCTGAAAGGGTTTGAATTTTTTAACAATAACAGTGGTGGAATTTTAACTTGTGGACAAGGATTTTATTGCCAATAATTTTCGATTATAAATAAAAAATTAAAATGAAAGGAATTTATAATTTAGTTAAGCTTTTATGTATTATTTATTAGATAGGGGGAGTTACTTCTCTGAGATTGGGTTCAATTTTTTCATATGGTTATCATGTTATGATTCATGTTTTGATATATTGTTATATGTAATTAAATAGTAGATATATTGTACTATACAAATTATATTAAAATTATGGTATTGGAGAAGTTGGAACGTAACCCTATGCATGAAATTTTAAACTATGAGAGTTGACATGATATTTGACAAAAACACAGGTTTTGATTTTATGTTGGTATATGTTTTTTGATCTAGGCTAGACAAATTGTAATATGTGTATTGTATGTTTTGAAAACTTATTGGGATTGATTATTTGAATGATTGTACTGATTTGGAAATCTAACGAAAGGGGAAGGCTCAAGTCCTAGAGTTATTGTTCGATGATTTAAGACAAGTTAATTTATAAACCCTTGTTAAGTATATGAAATTCATGTATTTCATTGTAATATGTGTTTCGCGGTGATGAGACTTGGTGACGGGTTGACTTGTCCACATTGATTAATTCTAGTGTTAAAAAAGGGGTAATAAAATGCAATGTGATTAATTATTTATGTGTGTTGTGTTCAGAAATGTTGGAAAGGCTTGTTGAATCATTGTATGTAATATCATAATTGTGTTGTTTCCATTTGTGCAATGTTACGAAAATGGTCATCTCTTCATTATTTGTGTTGACATGTCATTTGAATTTTTCGGAGACATGGTTGTGACAAATGATATGTTAATTGGAAAAAATAAGAAATTAAAGTGGAAGTACCAATACGAGGGATATATTGCATGCCGCGATGGATACTATTTTTTGAGGGACATATTGTACATATGATGGTTACTAATATCGAGTGTAGTATCATGTGATGCGATGGATGCATGGACATATATGTCCCTCATGGTTTCTTTACTGAGAGACAACATGTGTGTCTCACTATGTTATACATTCATTACTATACATGACATTGCATTTAATCGCATTGCACATTTTTATCATTGAAGAACTTGATCTTAAGAAATGTTGATATTGTGAGTGTGTCTTTGTGAAAGTTGTGACTGATAAATAATGAGCTTGTTGTTGAGGATATGCAATTGTTAGTGTGTTGTTATTGAGTTGTATTCTTTGAAAATTCTGAACTATTAGATTTAGATGGTTTTATGCAGGTTGAGTTGTGGAAGTTGTGATTAATGACTATTAAACTTGTTATAGAGAATATGTGTTTGTTAGAATGTTGTTGTTGAGATTTGTGCTTGTAAATTCTGAACTGTTAGGTTGGGTTGTTTTATCCAGGTTGTACTTTCTGAGGTTTGATAGAGGTGTAAGTAGTACCCGTATTCTACCCCCTTAGCTTGTCTTTAGAGGGTTACTTGTTGAGTAGCGTGTGGTTTGATACTAAACCCTTGCTTCTACAATTTCTTATAGGTTACAATCCCAGACCTTTGTGATTTTTTCTCTTCTTTTACGAGGCTTCTTAGCGATTTGTGAGGTAGTTCTTTGTCATCTCGGCAAACCTTCTTACTTCTATTTAAGATCTTGTTCTACTCTAGAAACAATGTCATATGAAACTTGTATTTTCTTTTGATTAAACTATAATACTTTAGTGTCTTGTACAGGGACAACCAATTTTTGGGGAATCTTTTATTTTATTATAAATTTCTGCATTTTATTGTAATAGTTGAGTTTTAAGCTGACTTGTCTTGGTGGGATAAGACAGGCGGTATCATAAACTTTTTTTGGTTGTGACAAAATAGTATCATAGCTCCAAGTTTATAGGTCTCACGTGTGTACAAGTCGAGTATAAATAGATTCTCGAGGACTGGTATAAAGAAGTTTACACATATCTTCGAGAGGCTCTAGTGACTTTTAGAAAAATTCTTCATTTCTTGGATCTCTACCGTGCTTATTGGTCTGGTTTTTAATTCTTATCGCTTCACTCCATCACTTTCACTAATAGTGATGACTCATATAAGTAGTTGATGTTCTGAATGGTTTGAATGTTAGATATAATATTGTGGTGGAAGTAATATACTTATAGAAAAGATGTGTTATTAGATATAGACTATTCAACAATTTGATGGGGTTGTGTAAGGTTAGTTACCATCGTAAACTAAATAGCACCTATGTGGTATATACGGTGATTAGAGTGGTTTAACAATTGAAAGTGATACGATTAAACGGAAAGCTAGATAATGTATATGTAATTTTTGAAACTACAATTGGTAAACTGATAATAGCATGAATGAGTTGCTTAGAAAATAATGATGCACCAATTAAGATTAGAATTTCTACTACAATAATATTGATGCTTAATTTGTCAGAGTTATGAAGTATGTTACTTTTGATATTTACCTAACATTTAAAAGAATACGTATAGCTTTCATTAGATACAAAACTAATTTTGTAATATTTTACAACTATTTGATGGGTAGAAATCTGTGACCTATTTTTATATGATCTTCTCGGTATATATCATATGTTTTAGTGATCGATGTAACAGACTTGCATGATGTGGTACTGGTGGTATAGGAAAATAGATATGTTGATTATTATGTATTATAATAAATACATAAGGAGTTATCAATGTATCACATGCTCGTATAATAAGGAGTTATCAATGTATCACATGCTTGTTATGGAAGATAAATGAGTTAGGCATTATATTGAAAGGAAAGTTATTGTTGTGGATAATTGTTACGGTATTGATGTATTTAGTTAGTTAAGTGTATATCTAGGATTTTATATGAGTGGTGATTTCATCATACGCTCTATCAAAGTGGATCGGTATTATGATTACAAGCTTGTAGGTAAAGTAAGTCTCAACGAGTACACTTGTAAGAAGGTAGTTGAGAATTTTAGTGAGAAATTATATATATAATTAAGTTAGTCTCTTGAATTTGATTGATATAGCTTAGTTTGAGGCGTCATAGATGAAAAGTTGACTTTGTAGTGATGGAAAGGGCTAACTGAGCATGATACTGTTATGAGTTTGTGATGAACTATGATTCGAACACAATTATATATAAGTTATATAGGTTAAAAGACTTTTTTGGTAATGATTACTTTGGAGTATCTATGGTATGGTTTACTATTATTTTGTGGGTGGAATGGTTGTACGGTAATTTTTATGAGGAGTTGGGATGTCACTCGAATAGAATTTAAAGAAACTAGAGTCATAATGTAAAAATAATGGGATGTACTGTGGCCTTTGATAAGTGGTGAGAGAATGAATATTTTCTCTATATTACAAGGGATAAAGAGGTAACGTCAAAGGGATTGAGGATTGAGATATATATAAATGTGGTTCTATCTGTTTTATTATAAGGATATTGTTATGTATCATTCATATAATTTAAACATTATTGGATAAGATTTGAGAAAGAAGTATACATATGTTTGACTCGAGTATGATGATAAGTGTGTTATTGTTTTGAGTTTGGTAACTAGTACAATTGAAATTTTAAAGAAGGATATGGGAAGATCGATGAAGAAGCGATCAATTATAGTCTAAGATACGTGAATTCATAAATATCTTCAATGTATGAACTAATATTGATAGATAGTTGTATTATCTTACACGGTTGGAAAAAAATTCAAGTTTTGAATTGTGTATATGATGGTAGTATATTTTGTGAAGGTGTGGATTAGTAAGATAAGAAATGATCGATCACACTGATTTTGAAAATTTATAAGGCTTGTACATGGATAGAGTAATAAAGTGTGTTATTTGATTGTTAAACGACTTAAGGAAGGGTTTCACTAAAAGTTTTTAGTTAAAGTAAGAAGTAAAATTTCACGGGTTGTCGTTCAAATGATAAGATTGATAAAAAAAATAGCGAAAGGAACAAGATTCAAGTATATTGAAAAGTTCAAGGTGTTAGGATTTGCGTCATGAGAGGAATCTAAAAAAAAGGGAAGGAATATGACATCTCGTAAATATCTTTGATTCGAATTTAAAAAGTTGTAGTAATTTTTATCTTTGAGTTTAGAAATGATTATGCAAGGTGGACTTCTTCAGTACAAACTTTTTGGGGGTTTATCAATGACTTTAATGAAGACTATGTTTTGAATTTGGTGACAAACAATAATTTGTGGAAGATTATATTGTGTTATGTCAAACTAGATTGTTCAAGAGTACAATGGTAACTTATGGATGTTAAACGGTGAGGAGTTAGAATTCTTCGTAGTTAATGAGGATTCTATGGGGTATGTAGCTACTTTGTTGATAAGACGATATTGATTGTTATGATGTACTACATAGGAATTTGATAGTGTTTAGAGGTTATGAGATTAAATTATGCATAATTATTGGATTAACCAAGGATTTATTTTAGTTTTGGCATTATGTAACATCTCATAACTCGAAATAGCTAAGAAACTAAAATAATCACTTTTAGAAAGAAAGAGAAAAATCTGGAAAAATTATCAAGTTAAGAAAGTGAGTTTTGTTCATTTTCGAACGACCATAACTCCTTGCTCAGGATGAGTTAGAGGTAGTTCTTGATATGGTTAGATAGTCGTTGAGGAGATCTTGCCAACGCCATCGAGTTTGCACATTTTCAATAAATATGAGGGAGATATGCCTATCAGAAGTTGTGTTGTTGAAGTAAACAAAGTCTCAATCCCGATTTATGGAAGGGAAAACTAGTCTTTTCACCAATTGATTTCCAATTTCATTTTAGGTATTTATTTGGGAAAAAAAAAGAGTTTTAGTTTAGATTAGAAAAATCAAAATCGCTCATATTGGAGAAGAGAGAGTAAAGGGCGAAAAGTCAAGGATTCGCTAAGAAATCTAAGGTTTAACATGTGAAATTCGTCTGAGATGATCCCTATCAAGGTATGTGAATTTTTTTAGCATTGGGTCAATTCACCCACAAACCTATCTTTCTTCAATACTTTGGTTTTCGAATTGATTAAATGAGAATAGTGAAGTTCTTGAAAGACATGGATAAATTCTTGATTGTTTGAGTTATTCATTTCCTATTGTTGAGTTGATTCATAATTCCTAGTTGTTTTTCAAGTTAGATCTATTGGGAATTGACGATACTAATAATCCTAAGGGTTTGGAAAATAAATATGGAGGTTTAGGAAATTTAGGATCAGAAAAAGAGATAATAAAATCGTTAGATGCATCTAGGCAGTACCAGGCGCGGCGCACCCCATCTGCGGCAGAGGGACTAGGGCGGCCCGCCAATAGTGCACCAGAATGGTGACTCAGACCAAAAGGTCAGGCATGGCGCGCCGGAACGTGCTCAAATCAGCATTTTTTACAGATTTCGTAAAGATTAAGACCTTCTTAGGTGTTTTAATACTTCCTAATGATTCTAACTACTCTATATAAAAATCATCCAGAAACACTATTTTTCATCCTTGAATCAATAACTCCCAATTCAAAGAAATGTTCAAGATTGGAGATTTTCTTAAATCCTTTCATGAAGACTTTTACAAACACTGAACTTTTTTTAAAGATTTAAAGATCAATTTTCTTAAGGACTAAAGTTAAGAAAGAGAATTTCATTTCGAGTTTCATAAGTATTTCAAAAATATTTTTAGTGTCAGTTTAAGACTTAAGATCGAGTTCCCTTCAGAGCAAAGTGAAGTAGTCCTACAAAGCACTATATGTGAACTAAGTATTCTCAAAAGAACCTAAAAAAATTTTCACATTTAAAATTAAAGGAAACTAAGATTTCCAAAGAGCCTTCAGGCTAGTTTTCAATTAAAGAGAAATAGCTATCTAAATAAAGCAAGTAAGGAAATTGATATTTCCAAGATAGCATTTGAGCAATGTATTTTGATCACTAATCTCAAACCATAAAATCAATATAATTTTAAAATAGAAGAGCCAGTATATTTTGGGAGTAGTATTGAGCACCGATATGCGGGAGAGTTCAGACGACTCACAACACCCATAAACCATGTAGTTACCATGGTTTAAAAGGGTCGTACTATTTATATGAACCCTTTACACAGTAGACTAGTAGATCCATTAGGTAGTTCAACTCTTACACCTTTGGCCGGGTATAGGATGTGTTGGCTGCGTGAGATATATTGTTGTAACATAACTGTAGCTATTAAGTGATACTTGTTGGTTAGAGAACTCCCACAAAAGTATTGTATTTTATATACATTAGATTATATTTTTTACATACATCTGAGAGTTACTTGTATCCTTGTGTACATTCAGAGTTTACAACATGTTTTCAAATTATTTTCTTGATATTGCACTTGTTTTAAATTACTTTTTATTAAAATGAGTTAGTTATTCATGAGTTGAGTAGAGCAGATATAAGTGTTTCGTCAGAATCTTTTTTCTAGCCTGTGTTATGTTAGCATTTCAACTTCTATACTCGTACATTCAATGTAATGATGCTAGTTGACCTGTATCATATAATTATGGAAACGTAGGTAACCAGGATCAACATCATTAAGCACCTTGTTGATCTAGTTGAGCACTCAGAGCTAGTGGTAAGCCTCCTTACGTTTAGGAGGACACTTTTATTGCTTTTAGTCTTTATTTTTTAGGATGTTGTTGTATGTGTCCCAACATCCGTCTCAATTTTAGAAGGCTTCATAGATATGTAGTTAGTAGTTTAGTAGTCCTTACCTAATCATTCTTATATTAAAGACTTGAGTTGTCATTTTGGTCAAAGTTATATGTTCAACTTATTAAATCATTCAAGTTATCTTATTATTCGGTTTAGCTTAGTACGTTGATAATAATTGGATTGAGTTTTATCTTCCACTGAGCTAAGTAAGCCAGACCAACGGCCGCTTAAAGCAATAAATGGTCATTGAGTGTCGGCCACGTCCAGGGTGAAGGCTCGAGGTGTGACACATTAGGTAAATAATGGCATCAATGGTAGTTTAAAAAATATATTTGAATGTTTGTGCAAAGTTGACATTGGGTGTGATTTTCAATTATTATACCTCGATGGAAAACTATTTTTACATTTGAAATAAGTACTATCAGTCTTGTGTGTGACTCATATTTGTCATGTAATGCTTAAATGAATGAAAGGGAGCCAAATTTTGATGTTTCTAGTGACTACAATGTGTTTGCTTAGAAGACTTTGATACTACTGAGAATTAGAGAGTAAGGTAAATGGATGGTGTATTATGATTCTTGTTGTTATTAAGAGTGTCATGTTCAATAGAATACTATGAGAAGTATGTGAGGTTTGCTAAATTGAGTATTTTTAATATTGTAATGGAGAACTGACCGGTGGATTATGGATGACTAGAAAATTAAAGGGATAGAGTCTTACGAATGAAAATGTTTGATATGGGAACTATGAAAGAGGTGTCTAGTGTTATTGGAATTTGATTATTCTTATATGACCATCTACTTTGCTTTGTATATGGTTTGGAGTGTGATTAGTTGTCTACACCGACACATGTTATCACTTCTGTGGGTAGATGACTAGTGGTGGATTGGGTGTACCGATCATATGATATCATCTTGGAAGGATAGGATGCTTGGATAGAACTAATTATTTCGATATGACATATTTAGTGTTTTCTTCGGATAGTTGAAGTATACGAATTGTTCTACACACACACCTTGCATACGAGAACTTATATAAAAGCTACGAAGATTTCCAATTGTCTAGAAGTGATATTAGAGATTCTACATTTTAAGGTGTGTTGCTTAACATGTGTTTACATGATAACCCTCTTATTTGGGCTAGGTAAGTTTGATCCTCCCTTGATGAGTACCCGATATTCAAAGATCATATTTTTAAAACTTGAGCTCCTTAAAAATATTCTCTTGTGGGAAGAAATCTTGATAAGATTTGTGATGGTTTGTGCATTATGAGTATCTATTGGTTGATTTATGTTAACTCTTTGTAATAGTCAGTATTGATTCAGAATTTCATTATAGTTATGTAAGGAAAGATTCATCCTGATGATTGTGTTATGATCTATAGGGTTTTGGTTCAGATTAGGTGAATGACCTAGTCGATGGCTTGGTAATAACTCCTAATATGTAGATCATACGAATTTTCATTCAGAAGTTTGTTCTTAGTAGTTGATCTTGATTGATGGAGTGTTCTTAAGAAGGATCTCACTTAGATTGTTCTTAGTAGTTGATCTTGATTGATGGAGTGTTCTTAAGAAGGATCTCACTTAGATAGATGAACACTGACTGGTAGGTCATAACTAAAACTTTTGGTATCATTGGTTATTCTTCCTTGTTCTAGTTTATGTGCGAGGACGAACATGGTTTTTGGTGGTGGATAATTTAATGATTCGGCAGATAATTTTTGAATTTTTTATAAAATTACTATGTTACTTCTCTTGATGCTTATCCCGAGTTATTTTGAATTAGTGGTTGAAGTGCGCTTGAAAATTTAAACAATTTATTTAGCTATAGTTAATTTATTAATGGATAATTTTTAAATAATTATTTAATTAGTGGTTAATGGATCAAATTACTAAGCTGTATTAATTTTAATTTTAATCATAATTGATTTATTGTCTTTTTGGGAGAAAAATAAAATAAAACATCCCAAGAAGGGTATAGCAATGTCGGTGACAAACCATTGGGATAGGTAAATTGTAATAGGTAAGAATTTATTTTCTAAAATCTTTATGTTTTAATATATGGGTAAAGAGGCAACATTGTTTTATTATTATTTATCAATGAGTTGGGAAAAAGGAACAAGAAATTCAATTTGGAAGTGTTTGAATTTTCAAAAGTAATGATGGTGGAATTTTTAACTTGTTGACAAGGATTTGATTGCCAATGATTGCCGATTATAAATAAAATATGATTATTGAAGGATTATAATTTGTTAAGCTCTTATGTATTGTTCGTTAGATAGGGTTACTGGTTATTTCTCTGAGTTTGGGTTCAAAATTTTCATATGGTTATCATGTTATGATTCAAGTTTTAATATATTGATATATATATGTAGTTTAATAGTAGGTATATTTTATTGTATCAATACTATTATCATTATGATATTGGAGAAGTTTGAACATAACCTAGGCTTGAAATTTTAAAGTTCGAGGGTTAACATGATAATTGGCATCACAATTTTTGAACTTTATTTTAGGTTGGTGAAAGTTCTCGGTTATAGGATAGAGCAAATGTAATATGTGTGTTCTTAGATTTGAATTTTTTTTATGATTTATTTGATAAAATTTGTCACGACCGGGGAGAACGCCCTAGACGTAACGGACATCTTCGTCCACATAGAGGCCTTAAACGAGACCTTAGCTTACATCATCACAAAACATAAGTCGAGAAAATCCAAAAAATTTAAAACTTATACATAGTGACGTATACTTAGACTTATCGTTTATGATATATGAAGTTTGCATAGACTTCTTACTTTTTGAAGTATGCATAGACTTCTTATTTATGCAATATAGCCAATTCATAAGATAGTCTAATAATTTGTCTCACATTAAACCATCTGAAAGAGAATTACATTATTGAGCATAGCCCTTAAACTAATATGATATGCCACATATAGGCTTGAAACAATAGTCTCAGAATAAGGAAAGAATAAGTATCTTTTAGACATAGTCAATATCATATCTAGATTAGAAGAATGGCAACATCCGAAGAGTTGAGGACATACCAACAACTTGGGAGAGATGTCCAAGTCTTCCTTCAAGCAATGTTGATACCTCAACGTACACATTTTTAGAAATATGAAGAATATGGGTTAGTACAAACCGCATGTACCAATTATGGAAACATATGCATGTAAAACCATTGAAATCATGCACAAATGGACATTTTGTTCAAAACTATGCTAAGTACCTTTCAAAGCCTTTTATGCACACATAAGAGCATATAGAAGTCAATAATCATAACATCACTTAACACAAGTTCATATCCAACACAAGACCAACATCACCATAAAGTCACATCAACGTGAATAACTTCAACATAAGGTCATAACAACAATTGATATTCAAGGGTTCATATCATCGAATCATAAAAGATCCTTAACAACAATCCCATCCCAAGACTACAAGTGTAATGCTCAACTGAAGGGTCATAACTCCACATAATCAATTAAACTAGAAAAGAGACCATAAGCAATGTCTATACTTCATATAACTTCATATCATGCATAATTATCATACATAGCAATTTAGACCAATATCATGTTCATAATATGAAGCCAACATCATATAACATCAACATCATGTAAAGTCAACATTATACATTTCATTCATAACATGAGAACATCCTCCTAGGACTCCCCTCTAGGACAACTTCTGAAATGCATAGGTAAACATCACATACCTTTACCTAAACTAAGTAGAACCCCTTAAGTCACCTTAGTTAGAGTTCCCCTTTATTGCTTTCATTAATTCATTTTACTTTCGAAACAATTGCCTTAACAGACATTAGACCATATGATCTAAACCTAGAATCTGGTCCCATGAAACCATACACCGAAAGAAAGTTTCTATTTGACAAGGTAGAACAAAACATGAACAAAACATTCTAGGTGGATGCACTAGCTGGTTTTCCTACGGGGTCAACATAGTTAAGTAACTAGGAGATATACTAGAAACTGATGTATGCACATTGTCATGGTAGTCTCTATCTAATCAGAATTATTGTGAACCTACCTTCCCACATTGGGAAGCTACACCTCTCATATCTAGTTTGCTCGGTGCTAAGGTAAAGTCCCTTTTTGAAATGTCTTTAATACATAGGAGACTAACCCCTTGTATAATCATGTCATCATCTCATTAGGCATTGAACGAGAACTTAATTTCATTACAAACCATCATTAGTGAAATCAACACATCATAGTCATAGTAATAGGCACATAAGAGAGTCACCTTTAACCTTACAACATCATACCCTTACCGTGATCTCAGATTCAACATATCCATAACATTCCATAAAATTCATCATATCATCATCTTCCTATTCTATTAGTATAATCATACTTCAATAGAGCATCACCACCAAGAATAAACCATCATTATTGAAGTAGAGAACTCATTGTCATTGAAAGTCTTACCAATTGTTTCCAAAACCTTCGTCAGGATCATACCCTCAACTCCAAAATATTCATCCATAAATTCACTCATAATCATAATATAATAGTGAATTAAATTATAACATATTCAATTCTAACATCCCTAATCATCCACAAGTCAAATTCATAACTATGATTAGGGGAAAGGGTTGATGCATGAATTCTTTCATTAGACTAGGTCAATGACTAAGAGATACCAAAATTAATCAATAAAAAGTCATAATATATCAAAAATAATTAACAAAATACAATACTAAATCAATTTGATAAGTAACTCACGAAATTAGATGAAAATCGTGATTTTAGACATTTTTGGAAATCAATTTTGAAGAGCCTTTTGGGAAAAGGGATCCTAAGAGTGAATAGCTTCCATACCTTAGGATTAGTTGAATAAATATGGAGAAAAAAATTAGTCTTGGATTCCTAATCAATCTTGGAATTGGTCTTAAATGGCGTTCTTTAGAATAGAGAGAAAGTCTAGAGAAGTTGGAGAGAATTGGGTTTATGGAAATCATGAGGTGTTAAGTTAGTTAATGAGTTAGGGTGGCTTATATAGTCCTAATTAACTAATTACATTCGTCTCTAACCATTAATAAATTGACTAACTATTTTCCTGAACCTTCTAACTTAGCAGAAACTAGACAGTGAAGTGGGGTTCCAAACGAGAGAGCCCCATCTACGACTCGTGGACTAAACCACGACTCCATAATGGTCATCCGTGGTATGTATTAGAGACTGGACATTCGAGAAATTTTGAAAAAATAAATAAGTCCCAACCTACGACCACCATCAACGGGTTGTTGACCCAACAATGGGTCGTTGTTTGTTTCCGTCCTTAGACACTATCGAATAACAATTTTTTAGTCAAATGCAGGGGTCCTCCTCAAGGACCCTTAGGGTGGTCCTTGGGGAGTCGTACCCCAACTTTTCAACCCTAAACATACTCTAATATGTGTTCAAAACCTTTTTACCAAATTTTACTAAATTCCGACACTTAAAACCCCTTAAAACACACCAATGCACACTATCTCATCTTTTACAAATCTCCGGACGTCTTGGTCGTTTCTTGACGTTTTTATTCTCATACTTCCTAATTAGGCTAAATAAATTTGTTTAGTCTTATTATTGTTAAGTTAGTTCATCATTTTAGTCTCTAGACTAATTCATGGATTTTTGGAGTGTTAGGTCTCCAATTGACATCTAAATCTTTTTATAGGGAGAGAAAAGACTCAAGACTAGCATCCAAACCAATAAAAACAACAATTACATAAAATCATTATGAGTTACTTCCCATAGGAGTACTCCACAACTGCATTTCACGCCTAAAAATATCATTACACATAACAATCAATTCACAATTCATAACATATAAGAGCTCAACACTTCACATCACATAATGAGGAACTACCTTTTCAATATCAACACGAGATCAACATAAACATCAAGAGTTATCATGCAATCTAACATGCTCACTAAAACTCTCATAAAGACTAATATATACATTCTTGCAAGTGCAAGATACACAAGAGAGCATTTTTTATCATTAAAACTAACTTTAGCATGAACCTTTAAGAAAATATGCACATAACAACGAAGCATGTAAAGTTCGACATTATTAATAATTTTTAATTTTAAGAGGAATTACTAACCTCAAGTTTAACTAGGAGTAAGAGGTAAGAGTAGAGGATAGCGGGACTTCATGTCGGCCTCGGACTCCCATATTGCTTCCTTAACTATGTGGTTTCTCCATAGGACCTTTACGGAGATCACCTCTTTATTCCTCAACTTCTGTACTGGGAAATTTAGGATTTCGATCGAACCTCTTCATAAGAAAGGTTATGATTTACTCCTAATCCTTCAATAGGGAGAATGGACAATGGGTCACCTACACATTTCTTAAGCATAGAGACATGAAATATAGGGTGACCCAGAGCTAATTCACTTGGTAACTTCACTCATAAGTAACCTTCCTGACCCGTTTCACAATCTCATAAGGAACCACATATTGAGGACTGAACTTTCACTTTTTACCAAATCTCATCACCCTTTCATCGGTGAAATCTTCAAATTGACACAATCATCTACTTCAAATTCAAGGTCTCTTCTTCTATTGTTAGCATAAGACTTTTTCCAACTATAGGTTGTTTTCAACATATCCCTTACCATCCAAACCTTTTCCAAAGCCTCATACATTATCTCGGGACATAGGAGTGAAGACTCTCCTACCTCAGACCACCAAATTGGATACCTACATCTCCTACCATAGAGTGTTTTAGAAGCTGCTATAGAGATACTCAAATTGTAGCTATTATTATAGGAGAACTCAATCAACGGTAGGTGATCGTTCTAATTAACCTGGAAGTAAATAACACAAGGTATTAACATTCTTCTAGAGTTCGGATAGTAAGTCTCACTTTAATACCTAGACCCTTTTTAAAATACCTCCAAAAATGAGAAGTGAATTGGGTACCCACCTCTATCCGAGATCATGGGCACAGGGATCCTATGCAAACTCACAATCTCATTAAGGTAAAATCAAGCATACCCCGATGCCGAATAAGTAGATTTCACAGGAATAAAGTGGGTATATTTCGTCAATCTTTTAACAATCACCCATATTTAGTAATTTTGGCTTCGAGTTAGAGGAAAATCAACTATAAAGTCTATATTGATATCTTTAAACTTCAAAGTAGGAACATTCATCACTTGAGTTAAACCACCCACTCTTTGATGTTTGGATTTAATCTGTTGACAATTAGAATATTTAGCCACAAACTCTGTTATGTCTCTTTTAATATAATCCCACCAATGGACATGTTAAAGATCACAATATATTTTCGATGCACCCGGATGAATAGAATATCAGGAACCTTGAGCTTCTTCCAAAATTTCCCCCCTTAGACCTTTCATATCTGGTACACACAATATACCTTGGTACATAGATTACTAAGAACAAATTCTTTCAATTCTATTAATAGAGGATCAACATGTTGCTTGGACTTCACCTACGCTACTAAAGATGATTGGAAATTATGATGAACCATGAACCCTCCTTTTTGAGAATCTTCCAATTAAACACCCAAAAAATCTAATCTATGCACCTCATTCACTAAGTCTTTAGCATCATCGGAAACATGGGCTACACTAACTTCACCTTAAACTTAAAGCATTCGAAGACACATTGGCCTTGCTAGGGTGGTAGAGAACACTCATGTCATAGTCCTTCAAAGTTCCAAACATCTTCTTTATTGTAGATTTGACTCCTTTTGAGTGAACACATATTAAAGACACTTATGGTCCGTGAACACATCCATATGAACACCATAGAGTTATTTCCTCCATATTTTCAAAGCAAACACTACGACCTCTATTTCAAGGTCATGAGTTTGATAGTTCTTCTCATTCACCTTGAGATGTCAAGAGGCATAAAATCCATTACCTTCCCATGTTGCATGATGAAAAAACAAAACCTACTCGAGAAGCATCACAATATACCACAAAACCCTTGGTTCCCTCCGCTTAAGTCAACACCTAAGTGGAGGTAAGATTATCTTTCAAGTCTTGGAACTTGTTTCACAAGATTTCGACCATTCAAACTTCACTTTCTTTTGGGTTTTGGGTTATTAAAGAGTTGATGTTCCTTGAGGACTTTCAATACAACCCTTAAATGGTCAATATGTTCATATTTACTCCTAGAATATACAAAGATATCATCAATGCAGAAAATCACAAAAGAATCAAGATAACTTCAAAACACTATTCATTAGGTCGATAAAAGCCATCAGCGTATTAGTTAGATCGAAAGACATAACTAGGAACGCATAATGACCATACCTAGTTTCGAAAGCCATTTTAGGTATATATTTCTTACTCACCTTAAGTTGGTGATAAACCAACCTAAAATCAATTTTTGAAAAGTAGCTTTCCCCTTAGAGTTGATCAAACAAGTCGTCAATGTTTTGGTGAGGATACCAATTCTTTATGGTGACCTTGTTTAGTTGACGGTAATCAATGCACATCCTAAGTGAACCATCCTTATTTTTCACAAACAACAACAGAGTACCCTATGGTGAAATACTAGGTTGTATGAAACCTTTATCTACTAAAACTTTGAGTTGAGCCTTCAACTCATTCAATTGGGCCGGAGCCATCCGATAAGGAAGAATTGAAATAGGATTTTCATCCGTCAATAAGTCAATACCGAAATATATTTCCCATTCAGGAGAAATCCCGAGCATGTCATCGGGAACAATTTATGAAAAAACCTTCACTATGGGGATCAATTAGAAGGAATGAGCTTCGGATTTTAGGTCCTTGACTCTCACAATATGGTAAAGACACCCCGTAGATATAATCTTACAAGCCTTTAGAAACGAAATAATTCGACCTCTAGGGATTGAGTTCCCCCCCTTCTATTCTAAGATGAGTTCATGTGGAAATTGGAACTTAACTACCATTGTTCTACAATTAATGGAAACAAAACAAGCATTTAACGAATTCATCCCTAATATGACATAAAAATCAACCATATCAAGTTCTACCAAATCAACCAATGTAACTCTATTGAGCAATGATATAAGATAACTCCTAAACACTCTTTTAGCCACAACGGAGTCACCCACCAGGTAGTAACCAAAAAAGGTTTAATCAAAGCATCGAATAGATCATCAAACATTTTAGCTACTAATGGAGTTACAAAAGATAAAGTAGATAGAATCTAGTAAAGCATAGATATTTATGGAAAATAATTGTAACATACCAGTAATCACATTGGGAGAATCATCTTGATCACCCCTAGAACGGAGAGCATAGAAGCGGTTCTTCTTAGGATCATCGAAACTAGGACCGCTTGCTTGAGCTTGGTTACCCTCCTTTCCTTTAGCCTTGATAATAGGAAAATACATCACCTTATGACCGCTCTTTCCACACCTAAAGCACTTATCTGTCCCGACTAGACATTAACCCATATGCTTCTTACAACACATGGAACATGTAAGTTCCTCACTTTGTGAATTTCAACTTCTTCCTATTTGGGACCTAGCGTTAGACACTCTATCATATCTTTCCTTGGGGAAATTAGAAGGAACTTGGTTGGAGGTCCTCTTTTTGAACCTAGTCTTCTATTGATCTTCCAACATTCAATTAGAATTACCTCCTTCATAGGGCCTTGCCTCTTGAACTCCATATTCTTCCTCTTAAGACTAATCTCTTAAACTTGTTGCGCATGCACCATCAAACTAGCAATGTCCATATTGTCACGAAGCATTTCCAAATGACACTCTTCCACAAGATCTTCAGAAACACTCGACACAAAATGGTTAATTTCATCTCTAGTATTGGACACCAAAAAGAGGCATACTTTGACAAGTTAGTGAATTTGAAAAAGTACTCTAGCACACTCATATCCCCTTGAAAGAGGTTTATAAACTTTTCAACTTTTACCTCTCTTTTCTCATTTTGAAAGAGCCTACCAAGAAATTCCCTCCTAAAGACTTACCAACTTTTGGGACCCGCTCTCAAACCCAATTGTCCCTCTATTGAGTGTACCAACTTTGAGCCACATCCTTAAGTTGATTTTCCGGTAGCTCGACCTTCTCATTACAACTCACTCCCATAGCATAAAAGATCTTGTAGACCTCATGAAGAAAGTCTCGGGGGTCTTAATTAGCCTTAGACCCAAAGAACATTGTAGGATTCATCCTAGGTAAGTCCCTCAAACGAGAAGTCAGTGTACTAGCAATTTGGTCACACAAGGAAAGAATAAGTGTCTTTTAGAAATAGTCAATATCATAACTTGAGTAGAAGAATGACAACATCCTCAAACTTAAGGACTCACCACAAACTAGGGAAAGATGTCCAAGTTTTCCCTCATGTGACCTTGATACCTCAATTGACCGAACAAACATATTTTTATAAATATAATAAATATGGGTTAGTATAAACAACGTGTACTAAGTATTGAAATATGTGCAAGTAAAACCAATGAAATCATGGACGAATACATTTTGTCTAAAACGACGCTAAGTCAATTTATCACACAAAATAGCATATACAAGTTAATGATCATAAAATTACTTGAGACAAGTTCATATCCAACACAAGAACAACATCATCATTAAGACATATAAACATGCATAGCTTCAACATAAGATCATAACTATAACATTCTATAAAATATACCCGTCTAGTAAAGGACCTATTAATTTTTAAAAATATGTATTGGGGGTAAATAGGCATCCCAATGCCCAATATTTAGAAATATTTGGCATATTAAACAAATTATGGGCAAAGATGAAAATATTGGCTTAAAAAGGTGTTAGCCAATTTTCTAACATTAGTAATCTTGTTTGCGAAATGTACCTGCAATAACGACCCTAAGCTAAAATTCAAGTTGCATAATAGTAACACATTAGGTACTAGGCATCCAAGTGTCAAGCCAACTACCATATCACATGACCATTAAAATGATCATGTAGATTAAGTAGTGCCTAAGGACATAGTAAGGATACTTGGGAAAATGAGTAAGCATTCCCAAATGACCATACATAATAGTTATTTAGGAAAGTACAGGCAACCCATGTGTAAGAACAAGGTGAGAAACGGCCAAGAGGGGACCACCCTAACCGAATTTGGTAGGGTAGTTAGGGGGCAGACATGCACATGGGTTCACCCTAGTGGGTCCTAGAAATATAACTAATTATAGACTCTAACCTGCTTCCCTAACTAACTAACTAACCTAGGAAAAACAAAAATAAAATACCTAGTACACTCGACAACCTAAAACATAATTGGGTGACCCTATCCTAGTAACTAGTTGAAGAGACAACCTAGTAACAAACCTAGGATTGTCCATAAGGTTGGTTATGGTCCTAAAAATATAGGTATACTTTAGTAATTATCCTAGGTAACCTAATTTGTAACAACCCTAAAAATGAATATGCTAAGTAATGCTTAATGTGTCTAGAATATCCATGATTAGACCGGGTTCACACGGATTAATGCACGTTGATCGAACCTATAAACCCTTGATACAGACAAGTCAACTAACTTAGGGAGTTAACTGTGCTAGGAAAGGTTGGGTCCAACCATGTAGGGCTCTCGAATACGAAGATTTACTTGAATGAGTCATTATCGGACTTAAAAAGGGAAAATCATAGGTTTGGAGGGTCTAGGGGTAAAATGGTCTTCTTCAAGGATAAGGTTAGTATCATAATTACCGTAAATTTATAATTAATTATTTAATTAATAATGTGGTGGGGCATTTTGGAGAGATAGGGCTGAAAATTGTCTCTTGAAGTGAAGTCTTGCTCCACCGGGGTTCTAACCTAGGTGGAATCAATAAATTAAATTATTTTTAATTTAAGTTGATAAATTAATGTAACTAATTTATATTTATTATATAATTTTAAAAAAATTAAATCATATTTTTAATAATTAAGGAAAAACCTTAATTGACTAAGTCCTAAAATAGACTCCTAATCCTAAAAAGACTCTTCTCTCCCACACTCATCTCTCTCTCTCATGTCTCTATCACTCTCACTCACGATTGTATCAGCCAAATAACATCAAAAAACATTAGGTAAACCAAATTTCTTTCACACTTGAAGAACTCACAACGAATATATAATAAACAAAACGAAATCAATCACGTAGGCAAACAGAAATTTGCCCATCGAGATGGTGCTAACTTTGAGGGGATTTTTGGACGTGATCTTGGGTGAAGTTTTTGGGTAGCAAGTCGAAGGTTTAAAGTCAAAAAGGTATGGGTTCTCTTCTCTCTTGGTCCCTTTAACAAGAGACCCCTTAAGGTTCAGATTATTCAGTCCGAAAACTAGGGTTGTTCCCCATTGCATGTTCCTGTCACTAGCTCCCATTGAATCATAGGTTTGTTATGTTTGATGGTACAAAAATAGGGATGAAAAGTATTTTCGTGATGATTCTATTTTTATATTTATGTTCGGAATTATATGAGTTATGTTGATGTTTTTATGAAATTATGTGTACGTGTGTGCGCAACGTGAACCCTATCTATGTACCTCGGGTTAAGGCTTTAAAAATGTGATGTTGTGGTTGTATATCATGTACAAATGATTATGTAAATCGTGATGTTCATATGAGTTAAAATGTGGCTGATTTTAGTGATAATCTCTTGGCCAAACGAATCCATGAAAAATGCAACTAAGAACGTATTAAATGATCTACAAATTATCCTATGAAATTACGTATAAATGTTGAATAAAGTAGGCTGCAAATGTGATTAAAATTTCCAAACATGTTGGTTTAATTTTAGCTAATGTTGAAGTTTAGGAGAGTTTGAAAATAATTTTAAAAATATGTAAGGTCAGTTGGGATTGAACCCAAGACCTCACTATAAGAAAGCTATGAATGAAATAAAAAGAAATGTGAGGCGTGGGAATCGAACCCACGACCTAATGAAAGAAAAGAAATGTGAGACATGGGAATCGAACCCACGACCTCTAGGCAGTGAAGGAGAGTTAAGAAAATGAAAGAAAAGAGATGTGAGGCATGGGAATCGAACCCACGACCTCCTAGGCAGATTCAAGGAGAAAATTAAAAGAAATTAAAGAGGGGTTGTGGGGGTTCGAACCCACAATCACTCCGCCAAAGGAGAAAAATTAAAAGTAATGAAAATTAAAAGTAAATGAGGTTGTGGGGGTTCGATACCACATCCTCTTAGATCTATTAAGAGAAATATGAAGAGAGAAATTAAGGGAAAAATAAAATGAACGCATTGGGGCTCGATCTTAGGTCCCCTAGCAGTATGGATCAAATAAAGTAAATGAAAAAAAGTAATTGTTATCCTAGGGATTTGAAACTGGGTTCGCTTGCCCAAATTCAGTATTGATACATAAGTTATACATGAATTAAATATTCAAGAATAAGGCTGCCTACTTAGATCAAAATCGAGATCTTGGCATACATATAAGATGCATAAGTCTTGTACCACATAATCTTAGGAAGATATGAATCATATAAATGAACTATGAACGAAGCCTAATGGCTTGTTTGTATAGACCCATAGTCTAGAATATGTCTAAAAAAAAGTGAACCTGAGATGTACGTATTTAAATGATGAAATAAAGAATGAATATTATGAAATGAAAAATGAAATGATGAAACCCTAGAAGGGTTAAGAAAGAGTGTGAAACGCACTTAATGGCCAAGTGCATTGGCATTTGATTAAATGAACAATTAAATTATAAAATGAACAAATAAATGATGAAAGAAACAATGAAATGAAGAAACCCTAGAAGGGTTAAGTAGGAATGTGAAAGACACTAAATGACTAAGTGCATTGGCATATGATGAAATAAACATTTACGTAAAATGGGGTGAGTAATTATGAAGAGTAAATGTGCTAATGTTAGTGAATGAGGTGACAACATTATATGAGGCTAATGCAAAAGATGAGAGCAGTCTCTAATGAGCCTAAGTAAATGTCACCAAAACGTACTCATCTATTAGAGTGTAAAGTTAATGAAGAGACCCTTTTCTGTGAACACTATAATGAAAGTATTGAGATTAACAAACTTAATACTAATGATAAGATGAGAAATCATCTATTGAAATATGATGTCCTCATACTAGAAGCCTACTTCCATGACGTATGAGTTGAATGTAATGAAACTTTATACTGAGCACCAATAGACTAGCTATAAGCGGTAATACCTTCTTTCGGGAAGGGTGGAGGTTCACGTAACTCTCATGAGATGAGACTGTCCGGCATGCCGTGTATTGGTCTTCTTATATCTCCTACTCTTCGAACCTACACTGCCAATGTATGGATCTGGCGGGGTTCAATTCCCATGTACGCTAGCATATTTTCGGTCACTTTGGCCGGTGATTCCACCTTTTTTCGGTGTGGGGGAGACACTGGATTTCATGATGCTCACATGATCTATGTTAGTTAAAGTTAAAGTTCCCCATGAATGAATGAGGCCAGCCACAAATGAAGCACATAATGAAATTAATGATACCAAAGGTGTTAGGATATGATAATCAAGAGGTGAGCTAGACTTAAGTAATGAACCTAGGTCATTCTTGATCATTGCACAGCGAACCCGATGAAAGTCTTAAACTACATCCTAGTTATATCTTGCGTTTACACTAGCCTATAAATGAAATAAAATGAAGTACGTATGAATGAATGAAGCAAACTCTGTGTTTGCTAAATAAGGCTCCCTAGTTGAGGTCTCATATGTTGATACCTAATTTTTTGGAAGACTTGATGTCAAGTCCATGATTCTAAGGTCTCATAGCATATGAACGAATGATATGAAAAACGTTATGTGTTATGTGCAATATGTTAAGTGCTATGTGCAAGAAGTTATGTGTTGTGTGCAATATGATAAGTATGATGATGTATGTTATTCTCATGGCATGACTTTCCTAATACTTATTTGGAAAGTTCACTCACTTTCCTAAACCAAATTTGGAAAGGTCAGTAACTTTCCTAATCCTCATTTGGCAAGTCCACTGACTTGAGTTCCCATAATTATGTTGTTAGGAAAAAGCTGTTCTTAATCGTGCATTTCCTTGGTGTGTGATTCCATATACCCATAATTAGTACCAGTGTATACTAATCACATACAACTCTACAATTTTAGGTGCAGGAACAGGTGGATGCTAGAGCTACAGGTTGAGGTTGAAACTATCTGAATGTTGAGCATTCATCCAGACTTGGTAGGCCATCATGCTTTCGAGGATGTTTTCCCATTATATTCCAGCTTAGCTATATGATTGAGTTAGTGGAGTATGTTCCACTAGCGTTTCTTTCCGCTTTTGTTCAGACATTGTATTGGTGCCATTTTGGCAAGTATACATTAAATGTTATATTAAACTATTTCTTTTATTTGTTGATCTTATTGTTAGATGGTTGATGGTGAAAAATTATGAATCTAATAAAATAATTAGTATGTGTGTTAAGAAATAAAAAGTTTCAAATTTTCCACTAAAATAAACGTAAACGAAGTAAGAATGATGTAAGTAGGTTGTCTGTGACCTATGAGAGGTCAACAACGCCAATCTCTTCTGGGATCTAGACTTCGGTCGTGACATAATTAATTAAATTAGCAAGTTAATTTATTAAATTAAAGGGGTCAAACCGAAATTCTTATACTTACCTAGTACAACTCAAGAAACATCCTAGTACTTAACCTAGGATGGTCCAAAAGGGTCAATTACGGTTCCAATGATTTAGGAGTACTTTAGTAATTAGTCTAGGTTCCTTAGTTAATTAAATTAGCCATTTAATTAATTAATTTAAAAGGGGCGAAATGAAATTCTTAGGAAATTTTTCAAATTTGACTAAATGTTGTGTTTTCCTATTTCTAGTCAATCTAGGATGGGTTTTTTAGTAATTAATTGAATTAGCAAGTTAATTAATTAAATTAAAGGGGTCAAACCGAAATTCTTACACTAACCTAGTACAACTTAAGAAACATCCTAATATTTAACCTAGGATGGTCATAAAGGGTTAATTATGATTCGAATGATTTAGGAGTACTTTAGTTAATACCCTAGGTCCCTTAATTAATTAAATTAGCCATTTAATTAATTAATTTAAAAGGGACAAAACAAAATGCTTAGGAAAAATTTCAAATTTGACTAAGTGTTGTGTTTGCCTATTTCTAGTCAATCTCGGAGGGGCTTTTTAGTAATTTATTAATTTATTTATTTAACTAACCTATTAAGCCTTATTTGAATGAGTCAAGATCAGTTCCTAAACCTAAAAACTTACGATCAAACACTTATAAAAGTCGACGCTAAAGCGCTAAACAAAAAGGCAGAAGGTTCATCGACGTTCTTAGGTGAATTCAAGGTGTTCTTCAAGGTTTCGTTCAAGGTGGTATTCGTAGATTAAGTTCTACATAAGGTATCTTTTTTTGTCCTGGAATTCTTTCTCCAAGAGTATTTTCCGTAGACTTGAATCTATGAATCTCGAAACTAGGGTTGTTTCCAATGTTCTTGTTGAACGTCCTTCCACCCTACAATCCTTGTTTCCAATTCCAATGAGTATATAGATGTAGTGTTGATCATGTTGTTGATATGTGGGGCTGGATGATCTTAATGTATAGGGTTCTTGATTTGTAAATGTCGAATGAACCTATAAGTTATACTCATATGATTATAAGTGTTCCTTACGTGAAATAAAGAATGATGCTACATTAACTTGTGTCCGAAAATGCTAGTCTTGATGTGTTATGGAGATGGTGTGTATATGTACTGTGAAACGTGACTTAATGAAGATGATATGTTCATTAAAGTATTCATATGAGGCTATTCGAAATGGCTAATAATGTTATGCCTAAGATATGATATAATATTGACTAATAATCATTTTATTAAATTATACTTGAATTAATATTTCACTTATGCCAATAAAATGGCTAACAATACATAGTCCAATAAATTGAAGGGAATTGGCTTATAATGTTATCTTTAAATAGTTAAAATATTGGCGAATGGCTAATGTATAACAAACTAAACATGAATGAATGTAACTTTGGCTTGTCGCAATAAATTGGCTATGAGGTCCTCTTTAAATTTTCTAGGCCAATAATAATTTTATGCCAATCACATATAACCAGAATATTGGATTGAAAACTTAAGCACATCTAAGATAATTCAATTAATCCATATCCAAGGGTATGTCAATCATTGGGACAAGTCACAACATTCCCTAATCAAATGAAATATGAACATAAGTATTCCATTGAACGAAGTTCTCAACGTCCATAAATGATGATACAAAGCTACCAAATGAATGTAAACAAGTAAAATGAGTATTAACATAATTAAAAAGTATCTAAGTTAAGAAAAAGACCGGAATGAGGTGTTAAAGGAAGTGAGATAAGTCTCACTTACACCTAAGATACTATGTTAATATACTCACGAAGAGAGATGTTAGAATGTGTGAGACAAGTCTCATTATCACCAAAGATTTTATGTAAGGATAAATTCACATTTCATTAATGTAAATAAAGTGATGACAAGTCATCAATAGAGTAAGTAAACCTCAATCTAGAAGCAAGTTTCCATAATGTTTGAGTAAACTCTAAAAGATAAGAAGATAAAAGAAAGTGAGCAAAGCACCGATAGACTATCTATGAGCTTGTGCTTGCACGTTGAAGTAACGTGAGATGAGGCTCCACCACGGTTGATAAGATTCTCTCAATATATACTAGTTTTCGAACAATGTCTAGCCAACATGGGAGCTAGCCTGTAGATTTTCTCACATGATATATGTCGGTTAATACTCAAAGGGATGTTCTTGGTTAAATTTAGTCGTGAGACACCCCTTTTCTGTGTGGGGTAAACACTTGACATGGATTCACTTTAGCCGGTGAATCACCCTTTTTGGTGTGGGGAAGACACTGGATTTCACGTTAACTTGCATGATCTAGGATTCACTTTGATCAATGAATCACCTCTTATGGGTGTGGGAAAGACACTGTATTTCATGTAACTGCAAATGATCTTAATTCTACAGACTTCGCTAAGGAAATAACAATAAAGAAGAGATGTAAGATCAAGACGAACTAAGACAGTAAGTGTTATGAATGTCAATGTTGCTAACAATAAAGTTTTCAATAAGTAAAGAGTATATCCAAGAATGATCCTCAAATTATGAAAATAATCAAGCCAAATTAGATTGACATATAATGACTTTACCTAATTGGCAAAAGATCATATACAAATGAGATTATCTTATAATGACTTCTTATATTAGGCTAATAATACAACACTAGGAATAGTAACTAAAGATTGGTTAATGAAGATTCCATGCCCCAAATTGTAGTTAAATCATTTCCTTAATCTCTTGAATTACTTACTTGATTCATTATTGATATGGGATAGGCCAATAATACAACACTAGGAATAGTAACTAAAGATTGGTTAATGAAGATTCCATGCCCCAAATTGTAGTTAAATCATTTCCTTAATCTCTTGAATTACTTACTTGATTCATTATTGATATGGGACTATAATGAATTATTGCACATGTAATTAAAACATAGTATCAAAGGAGATTTGTGAACTAGAAAACAATAAGAAGAAAAAAACAGAAAAATAAACTAAGTATGGGAAAAAGGAGCTCTCGGGTTTGGGGGCATCAAAATCCAAAATTTTCGCTTGAGTTGTTCTAAAATAATTTTGATGATTCTAAGGTCTTGTATTCATATATAATATTTGTGTGCTTTGAATGAATCAAAATACGTCATATTTGTACCACAATTCACAAATAACGAATTAGGAAATTCTAGTGATGTCATTTTCCAAAAATGGCATGTTGTTATAGGAAGAGATTTCCTTGATCATGTATATTCCTTATGTGTATATGTTAATACACCCATACTCATTACAAGTGTGTAATAAACCTTTACTATTATAATCTTTTAGATGCAGGTTCGGGAGAAGGTTGAGGACTCATTGAAGCTGTTAGGATCATTGTTCTACGGACTTTGGTAGGTCCTCTTGATGTTCGAGGATGATACACTTATTTATCTACCCTAGTGCTTTAGATCCTAATATATTTTTGTTCGAAAATATTTTAGTGCATCAATGCACTATTTTTTGTATCAACTCTACAAGCGCACTATCAATTAGATACATAGTCCAGAAGATCTAAGTTAGGTACCAAAGTGGAAATGTCACACAGACGAAGGTTCAAAAAAAAGGACAAAGAAAAGCTAGAAAAAATAAAATGAATAAATCTCCAATAAAAAAGGACATGAAATGAGAAAATGCAAAAAAAAAGAAGAGGGAAATAAATGAGGAGTACATTTAAAAAAAAAGTGGTAAAAAGCGAAAATTAAAATATTTGAGAGCATAGTATAGTTTTTAAGGAGAAAATAGTCATATTATCCAAAATGAATATCCTACCATCCCCTAAGCCTACATTACTAGACAATGACAAGTCCTATTTGATCTTATTTTTTGTATTCTCTCATTAGTGGATACTTACATGATGGCCAAACATATGGTATTTCAATATCATGCATTGAACATCTTTCGGAGTGTGAGTGACTTCTAATTTGTCATATGATAAGAACACTTCTATTATGTGTGAAGTAGGACTTCATTTGTTGTTAGATCACTTGGAAAATGAGGATATAAATAATTTTATTCCTTAATTTAGGCAAGATAAATTGATGTTTTAAATGCATAAGTATGTTTGAGATAACATTTGAAACTATAGAGATTACTAAATGTTGATCTAAAATTTTTCTAGAAGTAGTTGCAAGTGATTGATATGCATCATACTAATTGTTGGTACTGACTAAAGTCAAGACATAGTAAAAATGAACAAATTAATTTCCCAAAAGAAAAAACCTCAAGAAAAAGAAAAATAATTGTTGATTCATATGAACTAAATTTTCCCGATTCTTCGTAATCAATATACATAGGAAGTCCTACAATTGGCTCGGTCTAAATAAATATGTTTTATATCTTTGAGAGAACAAAATTGTCTTTTATAAAAAAAATAAATAATTAAAAAGAGCTTAATTTCACAATTTAAAATTGGGTTAAAAAAATTACCCTAATTACTAGGGAGCAACCACCTTGATATAGGTCGCAGTACAAAAGGGACCCTAAAACAATGGGACGTAGTATCGCAACAAACCTCACGAAAAATGGAATATAGTATAGGAAGGAGCATTCGGAAAAATGGATCATAGCATAGCAAGGACTCTCTGAACAATGGGACGTTGTATAGAATGAACCGTCACAAAGAATGCGATGTTGTGTAAAAAGGACCCTCTTGGACAATAGGACGTAGTATAACAAGGACCCTCGTGAACAGTGGGACGTAGTACAAAAAGGGCCTTCCTTAACAATAGGATGTAGTGCAAGGACCCTCCTCAATAACGAGACGTAATATATCAATGACCCACCTAAACAACGAGACGTAATATAGCAAGGACCCTCATGAACAATGGGATGTAGTATAGCAAGGACCTTCCTTAACAAGGGAAAGTAGTATAAATAGGACCCTCATCAAAAATGATATTTCGTATAGCAAGGAACTTCCTGATAAATTAGCATAGTATAGGAAGGACCCTCCTAAACTGTAACATCTCGTAACTCGTAATAGCCAAGAGTAAGCTTAAAAAACTAAAATTTATCATTTTTTGAAAGAAAAAGCAAAATCTAGAAAATATCCTAAGTTTAGAAAAGAGATTTTTGGCCATAACTTCTAGCTCAGGTTGAGTTATAGTAAGTTCTTTATATGTTTTGAAAGACCTTGATCTGAGTTTGAATAATTTCAATATCGTATGAGGGCGCTATTCCTTTTCAGAAGTTGTGTTTTTAAAGTGAGGAAAGTCCAATTCTTGATTTTAGTAAGGTCAAACTTGTCTTTTAACCAATCTATTTCATGATCCATTTTAAGGGTTTATTTGGGGTTAAAATAAGTTGTAATTCAGCATATAAAGGTTATTTATGCTTCGGGCTTGGAGAAAAGAAAACACAAGACGGAAAAATGGAGAAAAGATCATAAACTCATCAAGAACGTCAAGATCTTCGTGTGGAATTCATCGGGGTGATCCCTATATAGGTGTATGAGATCTTTCTGTGTTGGGTTAGTTCACCCGCAAACCAACTTTTTTAATTCAGAAAATTTTGAGTAGTTTGAATGATGAAAAGTTATGTTCTTGAACAACATTGTTGAAATCTTGTTGATTTAGTCGTTACATGGCTTTAGTTTATTTAATTCGCCTTTTTTGGTCTAATATATTGGGTATTTAGGTAATTAGTGGTCCTAAGTTATTGGGGAAAGATCCATGGAAGTTTAGAAGGTTTAGAGATGAAAATTGGAGAAGAAAAGTCAAACTTTGGTTTACAGATGAAAATTGGAGAAGAAAAGTCAAACTTCCCATCTAACAAGCCTTGGGGGCCGCACCTTCCAGAGCCCTTCAGGACACGCTCATTCAGACAAGCCCTTGTGTCGCGCCAACCAGATCTTCTCAGGAAAACCTCTGTCTGTCAAGCTTTCGAACTACACGTCTCTTAGATTTGCAAGGACACTTGGAGACCCGATTCTTTCCCCATCTTTTTGTACTAGTTCCTACATGATATACCCACATTTATCCCAACACTCTGAGGTACATATAAACATCATGAAATCATCCATAAAAATGAGATCATGAACCTTGTCTCCATAATCCAATCAAGTAAAGTTATGATCAAAGTAAAAAAAGTTTTAAAAAAAAGTCAAAGTAAGTTCTCAAAAGTTTTCAAGAGACTTATACAAACATTTTAACTTTGTTTTAAGGCGTAAGCTACAAGTTTATCAAAGAGTAATGAGTTGAGTAAAATTCTTAAAGGTTATAAGGGAACTAAGTATTCCCTAAGATTACAAATGTGTTCACATTTTGAGCGTGAAACGAAGCTAGACTTCCAACACAACTTTTAAAAGCTAAGTTTTAGAAAATTACATAAAAACAAAGAAGAAGTTGTTTTTAAAACATATGACCTAAGTATTTTCAAAGTAGTATTGAGCACCGATATGGGACGTGAGTTCATATTACCTCAAACCCCCATAAAACATGAAGCCAGCATGGACAAATGAAGGATCATACTTTTTAGAAGAGTCTTTAGTTGTTTTAAGCATAAATTAGTAGATCCACTTAGTAGTTCAGGTTTTTTACTACAGGCCAGGCATAGGGCGGTCCTCTTGAAACGTGAGGAAAGACGTTGTAGCATCTCTTAGGCTCATTCTGATGGTTTTCGGTAAGAGAATCTTTCATAGAACTATATTATTTCATATATAAGTAAAGTTGAGTTTTTTTATTATATTTTCTTTAACAAACTAAATTGTTTTACTATTTTACCAAGAATTATATATATATATCACGTCTCTTTTAATCTTCTTACATATATACATTGAGTTTAGTATTAATGACTTGAGCAGAGACTAGGTAAGTTCATATTATTCTTTCCAAGATTTAAGTTGTAATTAAGAATTCCAACACGCACACTCGTACATTAAATGTACTAATGCCAGTTTGCTTGTATCGTCTTATGATATATGTGCATGTAACAAGGATCAACATTATACAACACCTCGTTGATCATGCTGAGCATTGGTAGTTAGTGGTGAGCCTCTTTGCATTTTAGAAGACATTGTTATACGCTTTCTATTAATTCATTTATAGGATATTGTGGGTTTGTCCCAACATCCTTATTAATATTATAAAGGGTTCATAGATAGTTAAATAGTTTTGAGTCTTTTGTTTTTATATTTTAGATTACTTTTTTATGAAAAATAATTGCTAGTTTGACGAACTTATTATTTCATTCAGTTATATCATGAGAATGGTTTGTTTGAGTTAAGTCTTCCGCAAAGTTAAGTAAGCCATACCGAGGGTTCTCTCAAGACCAATAATGGTCATTGGGTGCCTCCCACATCCAGGGTGTGGGCTTGAGGCGTGACAAACTTGGTAGCATAGCACATAGTTCAAGAGTTCTGGGGAGTCATGATGTCCTGTGTGTGGATTCTTAGTCATTGGTGTGAAGCACACCACATCTATTACTAAAACTCTACAATTTTTAGGAATTCCTCACATTATTCATAATCCTTTTTGTGCGTTAGAGTTTATATCTTAAAGTCTTTCTCTTAATTGTGCTTATGCATTTTTCAAAAAACTATGCCTCCACAAAGAGCAGCATGAGGTGTCCTAGCTAGCAGAAATGTTGAACTTAAAGAACAAGAGTTACCCAATTCACCTGAAGTGCACCCTCAAGGGGAAGTTAGTAATGCTGAGTTTCGGGAGGCTATGAGGATGCTGAGTTAGACTATGACTAACCTGGTTGGTCTAAAGAGAGAATCTCGACAAGTAGAGGATGACACCTCGAGGATTCGTGAGTTCCTTAGAATGAATCCTCCCAGTTTCACTAGTTCGAGCACTATTGAGGATCACGAAAACTTTGTAAGAAAATTTAAGAAGGTATTCGATTTGATGCATGTCATTGGTGTTAAGAGAGTTGAGCTATCTGCATACCAATTGAAAAATATGGCTCGGATTTGGTTTGACCTGTGGAAGAATGGCATAGATGAGATTTCACCACATCCGAATTTGGATTGTTTCAAAGAGGCTTTCATGGTTCATTTCTTTCCACGATAACTGAAAGAATCCAAGGTGCGAGAGTTCCTTAGAATGCACCATATCCGAATTGGGCTTGTATCATAGAGGATTTTTTAGGGCGTTTATTTCCCTGAGAATTGAAAGAAGACAAGGTACAAGGGTTCCTTACTCTAAAACATGTATCTTGGAGTATTCATGAGTATGGATTGATGTTAACCCAACTGTCTCGCTATGATCGTGAGATGGTAAAGGATATGAGGTGGTGAATGAGTTTGTTGGTCACTTTGTTGGGTCGTGCATCTAGCAAAGAGGGTAGAGCCGCAATGTTGATCGGTGACATGGACATATCAATTTCCACTCTATGCGCTTATAGACAGGACTGGAACACACAGTCCTAGGTGCCGGTGTGTCTTACTACACACAGTAGATTGGATATCACAATCACCACACACGGTCGTGTTCACTGGGAGGAGAAAGATGTTTTAATCTGCCAATATTTCGGAAACAAAAAAATGCAAACATCATATGTTAGAAAAGAGAAAGCATAGGCGCCCATTAAAAAGAGGTGAGTATAATGACCAGAATTCACGTAACTTCAAGGATAGACAAGCCCTGTCTCAAGGTAGTGTGGCAAAAAAAGGTAGTTGGACTCCTACATGTTGTAGGTGTATTAAACCATACAAGTAAGTGTAGTGATGGTCAGTCAGGTTGCTTCAAGTGCGGTCAAGAGGTTCACATTATGAAAGAGTGTCCTAAAAATAAATATGGTAGTGGAATAAGGTCAATAAAGACAATATTCATCAGCTGCTCCACCAGAAAGGGATGCACCTACAGTAGCTACTTCCAGCATTGGCAGAGGAGTAAATTGCCTCTATGCAATCACTAGACGCCAAGAGCAAGAGAAATCACCACATGTTGTCACGGATATTATCAAAGTCTTTGATTTTGATGTTAATACTTTGTTAGACTGAAGAGAGAGTTTATCTTTTGTAACTCCTTATGTTGTTAAGAAGTTTGAGATTCTTCCTGAGAAACTTTATGTGTTACTACCTAAATTCGAGAGTCTATTCTAGAATAAAGAGTGCATCATGATTGTCCTATTTCTATCAATCACAAAAAAACTATGGTTGAACTAGTATTGTTAGAGATGATAGATTTTGATGTCATTCTAGGTATGGACTGACTTCATGTCTTTTATGCATCAATAGATTGTATAACTCGAGTTTTAAAGTTTCACATTCTTAATGAGCCAGTCATGGAGTGGAGAAGTAATTTATTGGTGCCTAAAGGTCGTTTTATTTCATACCTTAAGGCAAGAGAAAGTTTGTTTCAACGGGATGTATCTATCACTTAGTCTAAGATAATGACTCAAGTGCTAAAGTACCCTCCGTTCAGTCAGTTCCTATGGTAAAAGAATTTCCTGAAGTATTTCCAGATTATCTACTCGGAGTCCGTCATGAGAGATAAATAGACTTTCTCATAGACATCATTCCACATACTCATCCTATATCTACTTCAACATATAGAATGATAGCAACAAAGTTAAAAGAGTTGAAAAACCAGCTAAAAGATTTGTTAGATAAAGGTCTTATCCGACCAAGTGTCTCACCTTTGGGTGCTCATGTCTTATTTGTAAGAAATAAAGATGGTTCCCTTAAGATGTGTTAGACTAAAGCCAATTTGGATAAGGTTAACAGAAATATTAAGTATCCTCTCCTAAGGATAGATGATTATTTTGACAAACTTTAGGGTGCAACCTGTTTCTCAAAAATTAATCTCATATAAGGTTACCATCAGTTGAAAGTTAGGGAATGTGATATTCCAAAGACAACTTTTAGAACCAGTTATGGACATTATGAGTTTTTGGTCATGTATTTTGGGTTCCCTAATGTGCCAGAAACATTCATGGATCTCATGAATAATGTTTTCAAACCTTATTTTTATATGTTTTTTTATAGTCTTCATTGATGATATATTAATCTATTCATAGAATGAAGAAAATCGTCTAGTCATCTGATATACCGTGGTTTCACAGTATTTTTAATGTTTTTTACTTAAATTTTGTGTGTGTCAAAAATCCTTTTTGTATTGATTTTTATTTAAGTTTCTCTTTATTTGCAGGAAATCTTTCTAAAGATGAACACGGATGTTTTTGAGAAAGAAATACAGAAAAGTTACCACGTACGGAGCTTGTGATGGCCGTAGTGGCAATCGTAGTGAGCTGGCTAAGGAATATTTGGGAAGTCTGACCTGAAGTGTGGAATTATGAATTCTGACGGACCTTCATAGTCCACGACGGTCCCTCCTGCTGGTTTCGTCGGATGAATCAGAGAGTATCCCACTAACCAAAATTCCAAGAAGTTTTTAGTTTTATAGAGCGGGAGACCCTCCAATGGACCATCGTTCGTGAACGGTCCGCTCATCCTGTTCTTGCTAGGGTAAGAAGAAGCAACAAAAATCATTTGTAAATTATAGGATGACGGATGCTACACGCCCATCGTGACCACACGACCCTCAAAGGTCTCGTTGATTCGTACGTACGCGTCTTGACAGATTTTTCATCAGCAATTAGAGTCCCTTGTTTTATTAGTTTTTTTATTTTTTAATTCAATAGTTGAAAAACTTGTTTTGGGGTTAGACTCTTTGTTGAGTAGACTCTTTTTATTAGACTTGTTTGATTGTTTAGACTTTTGGAGAATCTTTATCCTTGATTAAATTTAGTAATGAGACACTTCTTTTGAATTGATTGTTTGGTCGTTTGTTGATTAATCAAGTGAACTTCGGATTTTGTTTTTTATCATTGAAGTAAAGTGGCATGAATTTCTTTATTACATAGATGAATATGTGATTATGACTATGTTAACTAAACTCCATAACTAGGTTGTGGTAACCATGGGCGAATAATGATGTAAAAACCTATTAAAAATAACAATTCTAAAATAGTGCTTTCATTATTGATAATTCTTTTGTTTAGAAGTCTTTTTTAAGTTAGGCCAACATTAGAACTTTCCTTATGCTACTTGGCGAATCAACCAAGGAGGTCGTTAATAGGAAAAGAATTCATAACTAGAATTAAATTTATTCTATCTAATAAGCTAGTGTTTGAATTGGTAACAGGTATAACTAAGTCAAATATCGAATACAATGCTTATAAAGGTAAAGTAAGGGTTTAGTATAGAAACATACGTAGCCGGATCAAGATGCGTAGTGAAATTTTCTAGATGTCGGACAAGGATTTAGAATACATAACTTATCACTTTACATGCAGGATACTAGGCAAAAAGTGTTATAGTTAGAATTTCAAAGTTAGGAACCTGTGGGGAACCTTAAACCATTGTTTACTACTTGATTTAATTGATAAACGGCAAGATTTTTAATCTGTTAGTTGTTACTACTTTAAATTTTAACTAGTTATTTTCATTAGGTTTGTAGAAATAACCCCCCCCCTTTTATTGTCTTTGTTTTCTACAGAAAATCAATTGATTAAATAATAGTTAATGATTAAGGTAACTCTAACTATTTTCCTCATGGGACCTCTCCCAACCTCAGTTAGTTGGTCTTTACTTGATAAGACCACCGCTTTTACTTCTTATTTGATAAGTAAGTTTGAGCGTATCAAATTTTGCCGCCGTTGGCAGGGAAAGTAGCTTTTAGATTAACTTATACTTATTACAATAGTTTAGTCGATATTTACTTAATATTACTTTGTTTATTGTTTTTGGTTCTTGAAGAACTATCTTCCTTGTATGCCAAATACACAGAGAGAAAGCGAAACCTTGTTTCCCTACGATCATGATTTAAAGCGTAAACTACGCAACATGAATAAAAACTTAGGTATTAATGATGGTAATCCAAACAAGAACATCCCAGCTTCGGTTGATGTTCATGGTAAGTTATTACCCGGTGATCCGAGTGAAAATCAACAAAGGGGACAAAATCCCGCTCCACGCCCTCAACAATACTACAGAGGCTATGATAACCTTGTAGACTCTGATGGGCAACTTGTCTTGCCCCCTCTACCACCAGGCCACATTTTTGTGGTGACTAGTAGTCTGATGCAAATTCTAACTGATATACCGTGGCTTCACGTTCATAATAATAGATGCTTTTTTTTTCCTTAAGTTTAGTTGCGTAATGCCCCTTTTGGTGCTAATTTTTATCCAATTTTTTCTTTGTTTTGCAGGAAATCTTCCAATCCCAAAATGCGGAGATTTGAGAGAGAAATGCAGAATAGACCACCTACGTAGCTTATGACGGTCCGTCTGCTCTGACGGTCCGTAGGTGGCAACCCTGCCGTAGAGAAGCTGCTGAAGAAGATTGGGAAGTCTGACAAGTGTAACGGATTAACGAGGCTTGTGAACGTCCCGTCCTGGCCATGACGGTCCGTCCTGCAATGCCGTCGGGAAGATCAGAGAATTGTCCCAGTACCCAATTCCAAAGAGTTTATGTCCTTTGAAAACTAGACCCTCGACGCCGTGTGTGCCTAATGACGGTCCCTTCACACTGGGCCGTTGAAGGGGAATGAAGAAAGCCAGCAGAGGAAAATGGCACAAGTAATGGGACGACGGAGTCCACGACGGTCCCCCGTCATGACCACGACGGCCCGTCGCGTGGGCCGTCGACCCAGCCCGCGTTTTGGCAGAATTTTCCTTTAATTAAGAATTCTTGTTTAATTAGGTTTTTTGTATTTTTTATAACTAGTTCGAAAAACCTCGTTTTTGAGGTAGACACCTGATATTAGAAGACTCGACACTATTAGAACTCATATTATTATTAGATTTTTATTTGATTAGTGTTTGTTTCCCCCCCCCTTTGGAGCATTCTTACACGTAATTTTTGGTGATTAATCAAGCAATCTTTTGGACTTTCTCTTTCTCATGCAGTAAGTACATGAATTCTTTATTAATGTATTTGCATATTGTGTTTATGCGATGAGTAACTAAACTCCATAACTAGGTTGTGGGAACCAATAGGCAAATAATGAGATAAACCCTAGCTAAAATAACAATTCTTGAATAAGTGTCTTGCACATTATTAATAATTTCTTTCCGCTTAGAATCTTTTTTAACGGATGGATCCAACGTTAGAACTCGCCTTAATGCTACTTTGCCGGACCAAGGAGGTAAATAATAGGAAAAGAATTTAATTTAACATAGATTTAGTGTAGACTATCTTAATGTGCTAGTATTGATTGGTACGGTAGTACTTAGTCAATATCGAATACGATGCTTAATTGGGGTAACGATAAGGGTTAGGAAAGCAACACAGTCGCCGGACAAGTTGCGGATGTGAGATTTTCTAGATGCCATGCCGGACCAAGGTTGAGAAATACATAACTTATCATTTTGCATGCAAAGATACTAGGAAAGAATTGTTTATCGTTAGCTTTAATCAAGTCATGAACCTATGGGGCACACGTAAACCCTAGTTACTTTTAATTAATTTGGTTAAACCCAACGTTAAAAGCTGTTAAGTGTCTCTTTAAATTTCGTTAGTTCTTTTTACTTATTAGGAAGTTACAACCCCCCTTTGTTTTACATTTTATTTTTTTACTTTCTAAGGAAGTTATCAACCAACAACGAACAATATAATAACAAGTTTAACGTTAAGTCTAGACTATTTCCTCGTGGGAAGATCCCAACCTTCACAGGTGGGTTATTTACTTGACGCACCGCTTTACACTGTCTCATTTAGAAGTAGTTTGAGCGTATCAAAAATTTGGCGCCACCTGGCCCGGGGAAAGTTAGCTTTAGATTAATTTAACTATTACTATAGTTTAGTTGATATTTTTCTTGATTTTATTTACTTTGTGTTTATTGTTTTGATTTCTTTTCAGAACTATCCTCCTGTAATTCCGAAATACACTGAGAGGAAGATAACCATTGTTCCCCTACTATCACGAGTTAGAGCGTACACTGCGAACATGAATCGTTGTAATTTGGAATAATTGAATGACGATCCAACCAGAACACGCCAGCTCCGGTTTATGCTCATGGTCAGATGTTACCCGAACTCCGGTGAACATCAACAGAGGGGGACAGAATATCCCCTCCAAACGGCCCCAAGCATACTACAGAGGCTATGATAACATATCAGATTCGGATGGGCAACTGGTTTTGCCTCCTCTTCCCACAGGACCCACTTTTGTGTAACTAAGTAGTCTGATGCAAATTCTCACTGCCAGAGTTTGTTTTCAAGGGCTACCTTCTGAGGATCCCCATTGCCCATAATAGCTAATGTAAGGGCAACGTGTGTAAAGTTGTGTGGGGAGGCCTGATTGGATCTAAAGCATTGATAGGGCTCAGAGTGTTTTTCCCTCTCTCACGCCGGAGAGGCCTGCTATTGGTTTCACTCTCACTGAGCTCCCATACAACTCTCTTTACTTTGAATCAACTGAGGGATTGTCTTCTAGCACTCTACTTATCCGTTCTCTAAGAAACTAAACCACAAAGCCAGGGAATAACTTTGTGGCACACCAGGAGAGTCAGTTAGTAAAGTTTCTTGGGATAGATTCACCTTATTCTTGAGAAGTGTTCCGAAATCAACCGTAATAATGATGAGTCACTGAACGAACTACTCTACGGGTACAAGATGATAACAACAAACGGTATTGACACTATATAGCAGGTTGAATCGTACGGAGAATTGTCCTTAATGCAGAGATCGCTCAATGAAAAATTGGAAAAAATCCTCCCTGAATAACAAAGCTTGGAGTAACTAGAAATCTGTACGGAGAAACACCTTTGCAGTGCAATCCACTCACAACCTCAGCCACAGATGAATATTCGTGAAGAAATGGCTCAATGAGAACTGAGCTTGGGGTGGTACTAAACATGTCACTGGAGGTGCAGAAAAAGGTTATGCATAACTACTTGGCTAAACCACCAAACCACACCCTCAAATTGATGAGTGTTTATTATGAGGAGGATTCTTATCAGTAAATGACAGATGGGGGGTTTCCCGACAACGCGCCCAGGCTCAATAAGGATAATTGGCGCCAAGGTCAGGGAACCAAGGTCGGAACTTGGTAACTACAATCCGTGGAGTTGGTCCATTTATGTCAGAGATGGAAAACTACATCGCGACAACCACCTTCAACAGGGGTAACTATGGTATAGAACGTAAGGAATGACCCCTATGTTTCCTCCTCAAATCGGGAAGTTACTCCTAGGTGGTGGAGGTAGTAATGTCAAAACGAGTCGAGGACATGTTCATAAAATGATGAGGAGGTTCGATGCTAGGATGAGAACAATAAAGAGTTTGAAGAAATGATTTAGCGGGTATTGGGCAAAAAGTTTATACCCATCGCAATATCATTAAGCACTTGAGTTAACAATTGGCCAATTATCTGCACTGTAAACAAACGCACCGGGCCACTCTGCCTAGCACATTGTCCAAAATCCGAAAAATGATGGACATTGTATGGGCCAATTACTACTCGCGGGGGTAAGCAAAAAACCATTGTCCACCTATGGGCCATCTGTTGAGAATAAGGTGACAACAGATCTTATAAAGTGGGTAGAAGTGGATGCGGAAATTAGGGGATAACACTGCAAAGATGCTGAGTGCCTAAAAAGTACTCCCTATGCCTAGGCCGACCACCCCCATTTCCTCATAGATTAGTGAAAAAAGACCAAGAATGGTAATACCTGGGGTAGAAGGGCGTTTTTAATAACAATTTTGAATCAAACTTTCTATCAATGTTCCCGTTGGTAGAAGCTTTTAGAACAAATGCCCGGTTACGCCAAATTTTATGAAAGAATCTGGTTACAAAGAAACAGATCGGTCACTTTTGAGGATGATGATAGAAAGCAGCATTGTAGTGCTATTCGACAAGATCTCTGGTCCAAAAGAAAGAAGATCCGGTGGCGTTTACGATTTCCTTGTACAATTGTGCTATTACATTTGCGAAAGCATTAATGTGATTTGGGGGCAAGCATAAATCTCATGCCCCTTCTCGATTACAAAGAATTGGGTTTGGGTGACCCAAAGCCCACTGCGATGCGGCTACTGATGGATTATCGAACTAAAACGACCTACACATGGATACTCACACGATGTGCTTGTACAGTGGAGTCATTCATATTTTCCAGCATGATTTTGTTTTATCTTTATTGCGAGGTCGATTTTGAAGTGCCCATTATTCTTTGGGTCGGCCAATTCCTTGCTACGGGAAGAGCCTTAGTTAACATGGAAAAGGGGGCAATGAAATTTCGATTGAACAATGAGGAAAGTGACCTTTAATGTTGTTAGGTCCATTAGGCAGTTGGTGGCTCCAATCGGCCTCCTGCTATATCCCTACAACTGGGTGAGACATTTGAGACACAAATAGAAGAACGTCTAGGGGGGTTCGTCATTAAGCGGCAGTGATAATGAACTTTGATAGCGATTGGTCATTGAGGTATGAGTCATTAGTGCTGCTCTTGACGAGAGGTGATGTTCGGTGTTAAACCGAGAAGAAATGTTGAGCTCGATATGAAGAATCGCGGAGTCCCCACAGCGAAAACCATCTATAGAGGAAGACTCCAAAAGTTGAATTAAAGCTCTCCCATTCTCATCTAGGTATGGAATTCTTAGGAAAATGGGTGCACGTTACACGGTAATTCATTGCATCAGACTTGGATGAACAAACAGGTCAGGAGTGTTGGGTGAGGTACAAAAAGGTTCAAAAGAGCCATTGGGTGGACCAGTTGCGGACCCATTATTGGGATCCCCTCTGGTATTGTGCTTCATAAAAATCTAAACTCAGACGATATAAGCCGCGAGATTGAGACAGCGAACGCTGTGACCTCCTATGCAGAGGTTGTGAAGAAGGAATTATTGAAGGTTGGGGTTTGGAGGCGGGAGTAAATCTATACAATCGCGATGTAGTTGGGTCATGCCGGTTCAGGTTGTATACCTAAGAAAGGGGAATGATGTTGGGTCCCCAACGAAAAAGAATGAACTGTTCCAATGAGACCAGTTTACTGGATGGAGGGTGTGTATGAGGTTACGTAAACATAATACTATGGATGAAAAGACCATTTTTCCATGCCTTCATGGATCAGATGTTGGATGACACTGCAGGGAAAAAGGTGTGGTATGTTTCTTGATGGGGTATCCGGGTATAATCATAGATTCTATTGCACCAGAAGATCAAGAGAGAAAACCACTTCACTTTGTTCCGAGGACTTTTGGCGTGCAGAAGAATGCATTGGGTGTGCAATTGCACCCGCAACTTTTCAGAGATGGATGATGCAATATTTTCTGACATGGTGGAGGATACTTATAGAGTTTTTATGGATGATTTTGCTGTTGTTGGTGATTCATTCAGAGCGGTGCTTAAACAAATTACTGAGGTTATTAAGAGATGTGAAGACTGCCAATTTGGTACTAAAATGGGAAAAGTGTCATTTCATGGTAAAAAGAGGGTTATTGGGTTGGGTTCATAGCATTTCAGATTCGAAAACGGCAATAGAGGGTTGACGACTAAAGTTGAGGCGGATCAATAGAGCAGCCAGACGCCCCCCACCAAAATCTCTCTGTGAAAACCGGGTAGTGAGGAGCTTTCTTGGCCTGCAGGTTTTACGAAGATCATCAAAGACTTTCAACGATTGCACACCAATGGGCCAACTGCTGGAAGAAAGATTGTGAAAGTTGTGTTGATGAATCTTGTTTAGCAATTGTGTGAACTAAGAAGAAAAATTGGTTGTCTGCGCCTATACTTATTCCCCGGATGGAGTAGTCACCCATTTGAACCCAGCGTAATGTGCGATGCTAGTGGGGTAGCTCTTGGCGTGTAGTACTGGGGACAGAGGAAAAAACAAAATCCCTTCACCCCATTTACTAGGCTAGTAAAGCCCTAAATGAAGCATAGAAGAAAAACTACACAGTGAAGAGCAAGGAACTCCTAGCAGTAGTGTTGCTTTTGAGAAATTTCGCTCATATTTGCTAGGTATAGATTTTAGAGTTCTACTGACAATTCAGCATTGAGATTATTTGATGCGCGGAAAAAGGAGGCCGCCACCAAGGTTGTGATTCGCGGCGTATTACTGCGGCAAGAATTTGATTTTGAGTACTGGATAGAAAGGGATGTGACAACAAGTTGTGATATTGGTCTCGTCCTAGAGGATGAGCTAACTGGAGAGAGTTAGGGATAATAAATGACATTGAGATACTTTCCCGATGAACATGTATTGGCTGCTTACAAGACTTGATTGCCATGGTTGCAGATTTTGCGAAAATATCTGGCTCGTGCATATTGTTCATCAGACTTGTCCTTTCATCAAAAAAAAAAAAGTTCTGACGATTGTGAAGAAGTTCATTTTGGAGAACCATTACTGTATAGGCGTTGTGCCGATGCTTATTCGGCATTGTGTTACCAAGAATGTAAAATGTTGAGTGTGTTGGACGATGCCATTCTTCACCTTAGTGGAGGATATCACAGTGGTATCCGAAACCGCTCACAAGATATGGCAATGTGGCTTACTATTGGCCAAACTCTTCATCAAGATGCCTCAGGGGTTTGCTAAAGAATGTGACAAATGTCAACGTGGTGGTGGTTATTTCAAGAAAGCAAGAGTCCTCTACCCCAGTTTGTGATTGAAGTTATTTGATGTGTGGGTCTTTACTTTAGGGCCCTTTGGGTTCTCCAGGGTTGAAGTACATTCTAGTAGCAGTTCGATTATGTATCTAAATGGGCGAAGCCATAGCCACTCACAAAACAATGAAGGGAAGAGTGTCCTGCATTTTTGAACAAGAATATCATTCTCCGTTTGGGCACCACCAAGGGCCTATATTAGTGATGGGGGCTTCCCACTTCTGCAAACAGATTATTCCAAAGGGTTTTGGAGAAATATGGGGTTCGCCATAATGTGGTGCCCTCCTTACCACCCTCCAAACTGTGGGCAAGTTGAAGTGTCGAATCGAGAGATCAAGCAGCATATTGTCCAAAACAGTAACGATAGTAGAAAGGATTGGTCAGGAGGAGAGGAGCAAGGTGAGGGAGAGATGGGGGCCAAGCCACCCCCCGACCCTCTATACCGGACAGTCCTATAAGACTCCCATTGGTATGTCTCATACCAAACTTGTGTTTGGGAAATAGCTTGTCATTTACGGTTGAGTTTAGAGCATAAAGCCTTGTGGGCTATGTGAAAGAAGTTAAATGGATGGGAGCGGATAGCCTGCCAGAGCACGGTTTTTTAAAATGGGTTTGAATGAACTTGATGATTCGCCTAAAAGCCTATGAAGTTCTCCCTATTACAAAGAAAAGATGCAGAAGTACCAGGACAACAAAATTGAAAAAAATGAGAGTTTTTTAGGTTGGGATGTGGTGTTTTATTCAATTCAGAAATGCGCTTGGTTTCCAGGCAAACTCAAAGTCCAATATGGGACAGGGTCCCTTACACGGTTACCCAACTATTCCCTGTGGAGCAGGTTGAAGGTGAGTTGGAACAAAGGATGGCGCTGTCGTGCGGTTCAAGGTGAACAGAGGGAAAGCGCATAAAACATTATCGGGGCATGCTGGTGAATGGCGAAAAGAGAACGTGATCGAGGCGTACCATCTTGATGAAGTCTGAGTAATCAAGGTCCCCCAGTCGTGCCACGGACATTATCAGCGCTGGTTGCGGAGGCAACCCAATACTTATCGTCTTTTAAATTATGTTAGCCAGTTTTTTTTTCTATTAATGTGTTTTTAAATTTGACAGGCACATCACCAGGGAAATTCTGCAGAACACTACTGCTCGCAAGTAGTAGCCAATGACTGGATACAACGCCGGACCGTTGCAACTGAGAAGGACCGTGTGGGTATAGTCACACCAGTCCGGTTCCAGTTCTGTCATTTTGAATATTAGGGCCACACATGACGGAACTACGAATGGCCCGTCAATAAGCGAGGTCCGTCGTCGCAGGAAACAGCGCGTGGATTAATGAAAAATCTACCCGACCCGGACCCACGGGTGGGACCCTTTCACAAGTTATTACCGTTCATGACCCACACACTCCCCCAGATTCCACCCCATTGACTTCATTATTCCCTCATCTCCCCCTGGTTCCAAACTTCCACACTTCCCCTCACTAAGCCATTGACTCCCACAAATCACCTCAGCTATAGATTTATCATCTACTGTCGGTTGTTGCCCTGTGACCAGGATCATTCTACATTTGTTTTTCTTCTCCATTTCCATGGTATGTGTCTCTTACATTTTATCGATATTATTTGCATTTTGGTTTTGTAGTTAGTTATTAGCTAGGTTTTTAGTCGTCTATTGTTTCTTTATTGCTTATGTCTAAACCTAGGTTCAAAAGTTCATATGTGCCATGTTGATACCCCCAACCCTAGGTGTTTTGCTTGTGTTCTTTAGGTGTGTGGGTCTAGCACAATAGGCCCACATGACTACACAACCATGTGGGCTCATGGGGAGCGTAGGCACCCCAAGTCTAAGACTGCAAACCAGACGAAGACCCCGATGACGGCCCGTCGCTTACACGACGGACAGTCATAGGTCGTCGCGCCAAGCCCCACCCTAGCATACCCCTGCCAACGTCGCTGTGACGGACCGTATAACCTACGCGGCTCCGTCCTTTGCACTACCGTCTCCATGGTTATCAGAGACCCTGTTTTCTAAGGGTCTCTCAAAAATTTTCAAGTGTCTTACGACGACTCTTATGACGGACCATCATCTACCACGACGGTCGTCCTGCGCGACCGTCATTGGTTGTCAGGACCCTGTTTCTAGGTCTCTCAAAATTTTCAAGTGTCTTACGACGAACAGTCATACCCACGACGGTTCGTCCTGACGACGTCTAATGTCAGACCCCCACTGATGAGGGTCTCGCAACATGTCCAAGTGTCCTACGACGGACTCTTACGACGGGACCGTCGTACGCATGACGTGTCCGTCCTGCTTGACCGTCACGATGGTTCAGAAGATCCCTCCAGGTTCCTATACAACATATACCAAGTATAACACGACGGAACCTCATGACGGTCCGTCATAGTCACGACGGGACCGATCGGCTCCCGTTGTGTGATACAGTTTCAATATTACTTAACACAATATTTTCAAATGTTAAATGTCATATGAGGCTTGCTGTTCTGTTTTGACATTACTCGTACATAGTATCCCTTGCAGGTACTACTATATGGCAACCAAGCAAGACCGAGCCTACGCACGCGGGCGATCCAAGTCTGTTGCCCCGTTGCACGATTGATCATCGGGTTGATGTGAGAGGACCCTGATATGTGCTCCCCCAGGCACCTCCGCCCCTTCCCGTGCTACACGTGCACACAGAGCCACACCCAAGAAGGTGGCGCCGGCGTAGTCACTGCCTCCAGTCTATGATGAGAGTCCACACTGACCGGCACACCCTCTGGTTCAACCACAAACGAGGAAGGCGTCTGGCTCCTTAGGAGTTATCCTGGTCGAGGAAGTCAGGATCTGCTTGAGGTTCCCGTCCACGCCGCCCAGCGTGCAGCGTCGGCCTACGTCTGATGAGGCTGACAGTTCAGCCACACATCCGGAGCACCAGTTCAGGTCCCCACATCCAGCCGTGACCAGCCAAACCGGGGGTGTGTGACGGCCAGTTTCAAGTTTACTCCGACGCAAGTTCTTGAACGACAAAGGAGAGTATGAACGCGACACCCCTGGAGCGGCGGGTTACCACAGGGATCCTTCACCACGATGCCGGAGATTCATAACCTCTTCAACAGGCATCGCTTGGAGTAGAAGCACGTTCATTGGGGACGATACAGGAGGAGATGGTAGGAGGTTCTACGACGTCCTATGTGTGCGACTCTCCGATCCCAGATCGACAGGCGGCTGCTCCGCTAAAAACAGGCCCCATTGGAGCAGGGTTGAGTACCGGGCGTGCCACGTCGACATTTCACTTGCAGCCGTCCCGCCGGTGGTAATAGGCCGAGGGTGAGATGTTACTAGGACCCCCATCCACTGCCGAGTTTGACTATCGCTGGTAGTGGTAGATAGTGAAAGGGATGGACAGTTCCTCCTTACGAGATCAGCACTGAGGGAGACCACCAAGATGGTGGATGGCCCTAAAAACTATCAGTCGACGGAGAGGGTGCCGATTGGGTCACCGAGCCGAAGGGGGCCATCAAAAAGGACAACCTCAAGTTAGTCGCAAGTTCTTGTGGCTGCTCGTGGGTCACTGCCTTTCCCCCACAGCATGGCGATAACATAGTCACCTGGGAGATAGAGCAGTGCTGATTCGGCGGCCGCTGATAGCCGCTTCGAGGTGGGGTGGGACACATTTGCATGGCTCTCTAGGCAGTATGCACGAGAGGGCCTTCAAAGTCCACCACACCTACCCCTTTCCGTGCATGATCTGTGCCCTTTGCAGGTATGTTAGGTGTGCCCATTCATTTGGGAAAATAGATCAGTTGCGAACCACGCAGGGTACCGTTGACGTCGGCCTCACAGAGACGAGGCCAATAGAGTTGGCCCCACGTCGAGGGCCCAGTCCAGAGATGCCACGACTAGCAGATGATCTTGCGGATACGGTTTGGCCCGGCTCGCACAGTCCACACAAGAATCCACAGACCCACTACCCGGTGAAGTCTATCCCGGGTTTCGTAGCACAGCCCCTCCTACCGACACACGGCCCCTTGCTAGAGTACAAAAAACTGGAGGCAACAAATGGCCACTCTTCTGAATCATATCAAAGCCGTGGATGCAGAATCTTCTTTCTGAGTCTGAAGCGCGTAGGAGAGGCAGATGCAGCGGGAAGATTGAGGTGGGGGTTGGATGAGGTTAACCGCGAATAGATGCCTTTGAAAAAATGAAGAAAAAAATAATATAATAATTGAAAAATTAAAAGAAAAATAATAAAAAAAATGTGAGAGAAAAATAATTTGATTTGAAATTTTTTGAATAAATTGAATTAACAAATTTGTTTTTTTGAAATAATTGCGAGGGATTGAAATAAATAATAATTGAAAAAAGAAGAACAAAGATTTGAAAAAAAAAAATTAAAAAAAAATATTAAAAATTGAAAAAAACATAAAAAATAAATAAAAAACTAACAAATAAAAAAAAAATTTTGAAATAAATAAAAAATTTGAAAAATAATTTTTTTCTTTTTCTTTTTTTGAAATTGAGAGTGTGGCCGAAAAGCCCCTCGTGATGAGTCAATCTTCAGCTTGCAGTAGACAGTATAGTGAAGGACATCAGCACGATCATGAGACGGAGAGTTCCTGGAGTCTGTCGAGCATGCTGAGGATACTGATTGGCGGCCGTGTTTCCTACTCCAGGAATTCCCCCATCTTCCCGAGAGAGAGTGCTAAGCGGCGAAGGAGTCGATCAGGGGAGTGAGGCGCCCGCGGAGCAAAGGAAGAAGAAGCACGAGAGATGGAGCGCGAGGAGAGCCTCACTTGCTGAGGCGGAGGACACCAGATCAGAAGCTTCGCATGATAGCGGCTGGGCGTCTAGCTCCCGCACTGTAGAGACAGCAGGAGGCACTACTGAGGGTATGCGGTTGTTGATGAGGACACCACTGAGGGTTGTCCAGATGGCCAGGAGGATTTGTGGGTTCTGGGAAAAACCGACCCACCAGTAGTTGATCGACGGCGCTATGCGCCACAGTTTGCGTTCACCTACCCCTCTCATCTTAGATTTTTTTTTATGCATTGGGACAATGCATGTTTTTTTGTGGGGGGTGGGGGGTAAATGGAAAGTGAGGTTAGGGTGAAGGTCGAGTAGCCCAATCCCACTATCTCTTTTGGGGTTTTCTTGCATGTTCTTTTTCCCAAAAGACTGATGATTTTTTTTTGTTTGAACCGGCATGTTTGTTTAGATACTTTTGTCACATAGTTAATTCTAGAGCATGATGGCTAAAATGATATATGATAAACTGAAAAAACGTACATGAATAGGCCTAGTAACTGACAATTGTTTGTGGCTCTAAGCATGAAATAGAGTGAACCATTGCATTACCCTAAAGTCTTTAATTCCAAACTAGGTGTCTAATGATCTGGTATAGTGAGGACATGTTTAAGTGCGAGTGGGAATTCGAATAGTCCACTATTGGTACTGAGCTAGACCTTGCCTGGTGAGTCCTGCTAAAAGGAAGCTGTTATGTTGTAACAAACAATTAGGAAAGGATCATAGGACATTATTCAAGAAAGCCCATTTATAACCCAAATAAAGAAACCAAAATGAACGTATCCTTCTTTGATCCAATTAATTTGAGCTTAATTAGACCTTTATTTTCACCCACAACTGATTTTCGGAAAAACGGTTGGGGCCCTGGTCCCTCCTAGGAATGTGACACCTCAGCTTATGCCAAACGCAAAGGTTGGGGTGGATAATGACAGTAAACAACCTCGTTCTGGGACATGAGGCCCAACTTGTGTATTGTGTACCTTGACTCATGGCAAAGCCATGAGTTGAGGGTGGTATTACGAGGAATGCATGGAAAGTGAGGTTGAAAGATGGAAAGAACAAAAGAGAGAGAGAAAGAACAAAAGTAAAGTGACTCAAAAGTCGTTGAAAGAAAGAAAAAAAAAGAAGAAAGTAAAAAGAATTATAAAAAAACAAAAGGAGAGAGTCACTTACACAATGAAAGAAAGAAAGAGAAATGAGCAAAGGGAAAGAATATGAAGAAGACTGGGCGAGGATAAGATGATTAAAAAGGGAAGGTTTATTGAGAGGTCAAGGAGGGAAAAATTTCACGACAGTATTACATAAAAATGATAGCCATACCTGACCATGAGCCTATGTACAAGCTAAACAAAAAGTCCCGATTATCGTGATCCTAAAGGTTGTATAGCGAACTTATAAGGCAAGTGAATGGAAAATAAGGGACAAGATTATGGCAATAGGTATAAATGAGTGTGACTTTGTCTGAGAGCGATGGTTGAAATGAATCCTTAACTCAAACTGAAATCATTGTGTGATGAAAAAAATGAGGATGTTGTTCTAAGTGGGACATAGTTGCAAAACCAGACTTGTTAGCACCGTCGGTGAGAAATTGAAAGAGGAATAGGTGTAGTGCATGGTGAGTCTGCGGTGTCCCTGTTCGACTCCACAAAAATTCAAGGCTAATAGTGATAGCATGCATAGCATTTGATGAGATAATCGGGATTGATAGCAAATGATTGCAATGCAAAGGATTAAAACATGAAGAATATTGTACAAAGATTGGGTAGTGAGTCATAGTGCGTCGCTTGAGGACAAAAACGAATTTAAGGGAGGGTGTGGATATACCGTGGCCTTCACGGTTATCATTAATGCTTTTTCCTTAATTAGTGCCCGTACAAAAAGCCACTTTTGTGCCTGAAATTTTATACAAGTTTTCTTTGTTTTGCAGGAAAGTCTGTCCAAAGACCAAATGCGGAGATTTGACCAGAGCAATTGCAGAAGAGACCACCTACGGAGCTTATGACGGTCCGTCATGCATGTGGACGGTTCCGTTAGTGCCAGCGGTAGAGAAGCTGCGAAGGGAAGATGGGGAAGTCTGACAAGTGGTGGATTACGAGGCTTGTGACGGTCCGTCATGGCCATGACGGTCCGTCTGCATTGTCGGCGTGAAGTTCAGAGAAGTGATCCAGTACCCAAATTCCAAGATGGCGTGTTGAAGTCTTTTTGAACGAGACCCTCGAGGACTTGTGCCTTATGACGGTCCGTCACACTTTGCGTGAGGGGAAATGAGAAAGCAGCAGCGGAAAATGCCACAAGATGGACGACGGACGTCCACGACGGTCCTCATGACCACGACGGCCCGTTGCGTGCTGGTCCGTCGACCCAGCCGCGTTTTTGACAGATTTCCAGTAATTTAGAATTCTGTTTAACTAGGTTTTTGTATTTTTTATAAATAGTTCGGAAAAAAACCTCGTTTTTGAGGTTAGACCAATGATAATTAGACTCTACAAGATGAGAACTCAATATTATTATTCGATTTTATTTGATTAGTGTTGGAGTCTTTGAGATTCTTACAAGTAATTTTTGGTGATTATCAAGCAATCTTTTGGACTTTACTCTTCTCATTGAAGTAAGTACATGAAGTCTATTTAATGTATTGAAATTGTGTTTATTTGCATGGAGTACTAAATCCCTAACTAGGGTGTGGGAAACCATAGGCAAATAATGAGCTAAAACCTAGATAAAATAACAATTCTAGAATAGTGCTTGCAGTATTAATAATTCTTTCGCTTAGAAGTCTTTTTAGACGGATGATCAACTTTAGAACACTAGCCTTAATGCCTACTTGCCGGAAACAAAGGGAGGGAGATTAATAGAAAAGAATTATACATGTTTAGTGTAGACGATCTAATCGGGCTAGTAGTGATTGGCGACGGTAGTAACTTAGTCAATAATCGAATAAGATGCTTAATATGGCACGTGGTAACGATACGGGTTAGGAAAGCAACACACGTCGCTTCGGACCAAGGGCGGAGTTGAGGATTTTAATGCAGGACAAGGATTTTTAGAAATAAATAACTTATCACTTTGCATTGAAGATAATCAGTAAAAGAATTGTTATAGTTAGATTTATCAAGTCATAAACCTATGGGGAACACGTAAACCCTAGTTACTTTAAATTAATGATTAAAACCCACGTTAAAAGCTGTTAGGGTTAAGGTGTCTCTTTAAATTTCGTTAGATCTTTTTACTTATTAGGAAGTACAAACCCCCCTTTTTACATTTTTTGTTTTTTACTTTCTAAGGAAGTTATCAACCGAAAACAATGTATAACAAGGTAAAAGTTAAGTCTAGACTATTTCCTCGTGGGAACGATCCCAACCTCACTAGTTGGGTTATTTACTTGACGCGACCACTTTACTTCTCATTTGAGAAGTAAGTTTGAGCGTATCACTAACAACTAGAGGTTTGTTTTCAATGCTAGGTTCTGAGGACATACATGTCCATATAGCTAAGGTAAGGTAGTGTGTAAAAGTTGTGTAGAGAGGCCTGATTTGGATTTGGATGTAATAGGGCTAAGAGTATTTCCTCTCTCACTAACAGGACAGGCTGTTATTTGGTTCAGTGGGTTCTCTTGTAACTCAATTTTCTCTTTGAACCAACTAAGGGACGTTTTCTTAGCACGTTACTACCCGGTCTCCAAGAAACAAAATTGTGGCACTACCAGGAGAGTAATTTAGTAGTTGTTGGGATAGATTCACCTCATTCTTGAGAAGCGTCCCCAATCACCGCATAGATGATGAGTCACTAAAAGAGTACTTCTATAGGGGACAAGATAATAATATTAAAGTGGTATTGGATACTCAAAACCCAGCCGCATATGAGATTCGTGAAGAGATGGCTCGGATAAGAACTGAGTTTGGGTTGGTATTAAAACATGTCACTGGGGTGCAGAAGGAAATGATAAATACAGAACTACTTTCTAAACCACCACCACCAAATGATGAATGCATTAGTGGAGAGTTGTATTATGCGGAAGTGAGTAGAGGGAGGGGTTTTCGATGCCGGAAATGACCAAGGATCAAATCAGGAGAATTGGGCGCAAGATAAAGGAACACCCAAGGTCGAATGCTATGGTAACTACAATGTGAGGCTCATTATGTATGAGATGGAAACAACAACCGCCCCATAAACAACTCAACTACGGGAACTATGGGTAACAGAATGATAGGAAGGGCACTATATCCCTCCTCAAAATCGTGAAGTTACTCCAAGGATGGTGGAGATAGTACTGGAGCCGAGTTGAGGATATGTGCACAAAATGCTCCATGCGGAGGAGGTTCGATGCTAGGGAGGAGCACATTAAATAGTAAGGAGTGATTTTAGCAATTATTGGGCAGAAAGTGATTACACTTGATATCGATTAAGCTGCTTGAGTTGCAAAATCGACACAATAAGATGCGACTATGACACACGGCAACCGGGCCGGCACTCTTCCTAGCAACACTGTCCAAAATCCAAAAAATGACTGGACACTCACTATATGGAAAAGCCACTATCGGGGGGGAGTAAGCAAAACCATTTGACCCACCCTATGCCGTCTAAAGAGGAAAAGGTGATAAAAGATAATGACAAAGTTGTAGAGGTTAGTGGTAAAGTAAAAGATAACATAGGGAAAGATGTTGAAGTACCTAAAAAGGTAACTCCGATACCTAGACCCCCCTCTTTATATAAATATTAGTGAAAAAGACCGAGGAGGGTAGGTATCAACGTTTTATAACAATGTTTAAGTCGCTTTCTATCAATGTCCCTTTGGTATAAGCTCTAGAACAAATGCCCGGTTATGCCAAAATTTTTGAAAGATTTGGTTACAAATAAAAGATCCGTCACTTTCGAGGATGATAATAGAATGCAGCATTGTAGTGCTATTGCTACAAGATCTCTATTACAAAAGAAAGAAGATCTGGGTGCGTTCACTATTCCGTGTACAGTCAGGTCATTACATTTTGTGAGAGCATTATGTGATCTGGGGGCAAGCATAAATCTCATGCCCCTATAAATTTACAAGAAGTTTGATTTGGGTGATCCAAAGCCCACTGCGATTTGGCTACTGATGGCTGATAGAACAGTAAAAAATCCCATAGGGATACTCCATGATGTGCTAGTAAAAGTGGAGTCGTTCATATTTCCAGCATATTTTGTTATTCTTGATTGTGGAGTCGATTTTGAAGTGCCTATCATTCTTGGGAGGCCATTCCTTGCTATGATTAGAGCCTTAGTTGATATGGAAAAATTGTAGATGAAGTTTCGGTTGAACAATGAAGAATCGACCTTCAACATTTGTAGGTCCATGAGGAAGAGTGGTGAGATCCAATCGGTATCCGCTATATCCTACAAAGAAAAGATGAAGCACCACCATTACCTAAAAATCTAAAAACGAGAGTTTATGGTTGGGGATTGGGTGCTTTTAAACTATTCGAGGTTGCGTTTGTTTCCGGGCAAGCTCAAGTCCAAATGGATTGGCCCTTACTTGATTACCCAACTATTCCCTCATGGAGTAGTTGAGTTAGAAACCAAGAAGGGTGTGCGGTTTAAGGTGATTGGACAACGAATAAAACTCTATTTTGCGCATGGTTCATGAAATAAATGAGTCATACCATCTTGATGAATGTTGAGTAATTAAGTGTCCTCAGTCGTGCCGCGACGTTAAATCAGGCGCTGGTTTGGAGGCAACCCAATACTTATAGTTTTTCTTTCAAATAATCGTAGCATTTTTTACTAATGGGTTTTAAATTTGCAGCCACATCACCAGGACATTTTGCAGAAAATCACTATACAACAGTCACTGACGGACATATCGACGAACCGTCACGCATGCGACGGACCGTCGCATGAATCCGTCGTGCCAGATACATCTTTCATTTATTTTCAAAACTAGGGCACACGCGACTGAACCAATGACGGACTGTTGCATCTACGAAGGGCCGTCATAGTCGGGGATTTGTTGCGTCATTAATGAGCGTACCCGACGCGACCCGGCTGGGGGTATTCTAAAAATTCTTAACATTTAAATAACCCACCCCTTCAATTCAACCATTTCCTTCCCTCTTTCTCCCATTTCCCTCCCTTTCAAACTTTCAACATCGTACCTCTCTTCTCTATCAACTGATCACTTCCCCAATTCCCCAAATTCCTAAAATATACTCTCTAATAGTCGGAGTCTGCTGCTATGGTTTTTTTCTTGCTAACCAAGTGCCTCACATGCTTGTCTTTCTACTGTTCTCATGTATGTGTCTCTAATTTCTACCCATTCATTGTATTTTTTGTTTTTCATTTAGTATTAGCCTATTTCTTATTGATGGATCTTCATTATTTGATCCAATTTTGTCTGACCTAGGTTGAGAATCCTCATATTGCCTTGTTAAAACTCTAGAAATAGGTGCTTTAGCATTGCTAGTTTACTAGGTATTTGGCTTAGAAACATATAGGTCAACACTAAGTATTCAATGTGAGTCATAGAGGATGAATGTGGCATCCTCAGTTCTGTCACTGAATGACAGAACGAGACCCCGATGATAAAGTGTCGTACCCAAAACGGACCGTCATAGGGTGCGTTCCGACGCCCACAACACCCCACTATCCAATTTTCTCAAAGTGTCCACCGATGGACACATGCGATGGACTGTCGTTCCCACGATGGTCCATCCTGCACAACAGTTTTGGCTTTCAGAGACCCTATTTCTCAGGGTTTCCAACTTTTTCTAACTGTCCTCTGTTGGACATCTAAGAGGAACCGTCATACCCGCGATGGTACATCCCGTTCTGGTTGTCAAAGACCCTATTTCTAAGGGTCTCCCACTTTTTCTAAGTGTCCTCTGACAGATATCTACGACGGACAATCATACCCGCGATGGTCCATCTTGCACAACCGTTCTGGTTGTCAGAGACCCTATTCCTCAGGGTCTCCAACTTTTTCTAAGTAACCTCTTACGGACATCTACGACGGATCGCCATACCCGCGAAGGTACGTCCTTCACAAGCGTTCTGGTTGTCAAAGACCCTATTCCTAAGGGTCTCCAACTTTTTTAAGTGTCCTCTGACTGATATCTACGACGGACCATTATACCCTCGACGATCTACACAAAACGTCATTACAGTCAGAGACCCCTCTACTAAAGGTCTCCATACTTTTTCTAAGTGCTCACGACAGACATCGATGATAGACAGTCATTATCACGATGGTCCGTCCTGCTTAAACGTCATAATTGTCAGAGACTTTCCTTCAGGGGTCTCCATATAAACATAGTTTTAAGTAAGACTTGACGGACCCTATGACGGTCCGTCGTCCTCACGACTAGCCGTCACCTGGTTCATTGCGTTTCACTATTACTATATAAATGTTGTTACAACTTTGCTCTTATATTAATTTTGTGTCATTTTTACTTGTCTTGTTTGCTCCTTCTAGTACTAATATTGATTCCTTACAGGTACTATCTCTAATGGCACCAAAACAAGATCGAGCTTATGCACGTGGGAATTCAAAGTCTGTCGCCCCGTCTTCCCTCCTTGTCATAGGATCTGATCATGAGCATGATCCTGAGTATGTTCCCCCAAGCACTACCACTCAATCACGAGCTGCGCAGGCAACCAGAGCTATGCCCAAAAAAGGTGGCATCCAGCGTAGTCACTCCCTCCCTGTCTCATGAGGAGCGCACAATGACCGGCACACATTCTGGGTCAACTACACATGAAGAAGGAGTGTCAAGTTCCTTAGGAGTTTCGTGGTGAGAGGAAGCCTCCGGGTCTGCAGAGGTCCCTGCACCCGCCACGGTTGCACAATCTTCCTCCTCTGATGAGGTTGGCACTCCTGATTCTACTCCAGGCTCACCGACTAGTGCTCTCACCTGGTGTGTCGACAGGCAATATCAAGTGTAATCAGACGCAAATTTTTTGAATGATAAAGGCATCATGACACGGACCCTTACATTGGAGAGGCGGGTCCTTACGGGAAGTCTCCCAACAATGCCAGAGATCCACAGTCTCTTCACCTGACACCCACTAGAGTGGAAAACTGGTGCTTTTGGCCGCTACAGTGAGAAGATGGTTCGAGAGTTCTACGCCTCTTATATGGTACTCTCCGATCACAGATAGAAAGACGGGCTGCCCCCACCAAACAAGCTCCACTTAAGCATGTCCGAGTACGCGGCATACAAGTTAATATCTCACTACCAGCCATCCGCCGGTATCTTTACAACGAGGATGTTGATGCCAATAGGACCCCTCTCACCGCCTAGTTCGACTACCAGTGAAAAATTGTAAAAGATAGCCAATTCTTGCGTGAGCCATCGCTAAGAGAGACCACGAAGAGGTGGATGTATCTAAACTTGTTTACTGATGGAGAAGTTTCCGACTGGGTGATGAAGCGGTAGGGACCCATCAAGAAGTCTAACTTGACCTTCACGGCTAAGTTCTTATGGTTGATTGTCTGCCACTGCCTTTCCCCCACGACTGCTGATAATATCGTCACATGGGATCGCGTAGTTCTGATTGCGCCGAATATAGCCGGGTTTGAAGTGGACTTCGCTTCGCTTCTACAGTCGGTCATGCACGAGAGGGCTTTCAAGGTCACAACTACTTACCTGTTTCCATGCATGATATTTTCCTTATGCAGGTCCATAGGTGTGCCCATCTAGCATGTTTATCAGCTAAGATTCTGTTGGGCACTGTTGATATCGGCCTCATCAGGCACGAGGCCAATGAGTTAGCTCCACACAAAGGGCACCGTCCAAAGTTGCCTCCATTTGGTGAGAATCTGGCTGATACGGTAGTACATGCTCGAATGGCTACGCGGTCTGGTTCCGAAACCGCTAAAACTACCCTGGTCGAGTTTATACCGGGTAGTAGCACTGCCCCTAGCTCCTCTTGCTCAGCCCCTTTCCCCGCTCTGTTCCCACTTTCTACGGTCCAGAAACTAGAGGCAAATATGGCTACACTTTTGCATCACATCCAACCTTGGATGCTAATGTCTATTGCTGAGGCACAAGAGCGCTTGGAGTGTAAAGTGGTCCAGCACACATAGAGGAAGATCGCTAAGGTTCAGCAGCGCTTGGATGCTTTTGAGTTGCGGGTGCTAGACCGGACAATCCGTAAGGTGGAAGTGTCGACCCTTCAGGCTGCGGTTGAGAGTCTGCGAGCGGACATTGATATGATCCTAGAGGCTAGGGTGCCTGAGTTTGAGGCCCCTTTTGCAGAGCCCACTGAGGACGTAGTGATGGCGGCCTTATTCGCCAATTGTGAGATTCTACCACCTCCTCCTCGAGAGAATGCCAAGATACGCAAGGGTCGAGAGGAGAATGAGGCTAGATCATTGAAGAAGGAACGCCGTGAGATGTAGGCTGCGAGGAGAGCCTCGCTTGCTGATAATGAGGCACGTCGGATCAGGGCTGTAGAGTCAGCTGCTAGGGCATCTAGCTCCAGAGATGTGGCGATAGTAGGAGGCAATAATGATTGTGTTGTTGCTGATGAGGACACTACTGAGGCTTTCTAGACTACACAAGTAGTGGGTTCCGGGGAACCGGACCCACCAGCCTGCTGATCCTCGACGCTTTACGCCCTAGGTTTTCTTCACTTACCACTCTCGTATTTCAATTTTTTTATGCATTGGGGACAATTGCATATATTTTTGTTAGGAGTTGGGTAAATTGAAAGAGAGTGCTAGGGTGAAGCATGAGTAGCCTAATTCACGGTCCTCTTTTGGGGTTTTCTTGCTTATGTTCTTTTTCCCCAAGAGACTGATTATTTTTATTGTTGAACCGACATATCTATATCTTTTGCACATCGTTGAACTCTAAATCATGATGGCTAAAATGATATCCTAATGTATTGAAAATGATGCGCATATAGGCTAATAATTGATTAAATGTGTGGCGGCTCTAAACATGACATAGAGATTTACACCACTGCCTGACCCTTAGTCTAAATTCGAAACTAGGTGTCTGATAATCGGGTAGAGTATTGACATGTCAAGTGAGTTTGAGGAAGATTTAAAAAGTAAATATTTGTACTGAGGCCTAGAACTTGCCTGGCGTTAGTCCTCTGCGAAACGTAAGTTTGTATTAGACAATTAGGAAAGGATCATAGCCCTTTTTTTCAATATAGCAAATGTTTAGCCTAAATAAAAAAATCGAAGGAAAAATAATTTTTTTTTTTTTTTTTTATCTTGATCCAAGGATATGTAAGCTTTAAACTAGACCTTTTCTTTTTCACCCAACTGATCTTTTTAGGAATTAATTTGTTGGCCTTAGTCCCCCTGGACTGTGCAACCTCAGCTTATGCCAAAAAGCAGTTAAGTTGAGGGTGGCTAATGCAATAAACAAATTTTCAGGACCGACCCAAACTTTGGTATGTGAACTTTGACTCATGGAAAATCCATGAGTTGAGGGTGGCTATTAGAGGTATGCTCAGGAAAAAAACAAAAGTGGGGTTGAAAGAACACAATAAAGGACTACCACAAAAAAAAAACAGTGAGAAGAAAAAAATACAAGAAATTAAAAGAAGAGAGTCACTCTGACACAAGAAGAAAGAAGGGGGAAATAGCAGGTGAAAGGGAATATGGAGGAAATGGCCGAAAATAAAATGATAACAAGTGGTTATGTTTAGACGATATGTCAAAGGAGGGCCAAAAAGTCACTAAAGTTACCTAAATAACCCTTACTACTTGAGCCATGTTACAAGCTAAGAACGGTCCTATCGTGATCCTAAGAGTTGTTGATAACTCAAGTAATGAAAATAAGGGCAATCTTATGGCAATATGTATGAATGAGTATGGAATTTATTCTGACAGTGTTATTGAAAATAATCCTACACTCAAACTTAAATCATTGTGTGAAAAATGAAGGATGTTATTTTAAGATGAGGACACTAGTTGCAAATACCGGAAAATAGTAGAACCTCGGTGAATGAAATTGGGGAAAAGAGGATAAGGTGTAGAGTTGCGCAATTTGTGGTGTTGTGGTGAGTCTGTGTCATGGTCTGATTCAATCGTAAGTCAAGCCTAATAGTGAGAACATGCATAAACATAATAAGACTGATTGGGATTGACTAGCCAATGAATTTCGAAAGCCTAAAACTGGATACTATTGTACACATATTTTGTAGTTGAGTAATAGTGCGTCGCTTGAGGACAACTAATGAATTTAAGTTGAGGATTGTTGAATAGACATGGTTTCATGGTATTTTCAATGCTTTTTCCTTAAGTTTTGTGTTTGTGTCAAAATCCTTTTGGATAAATTTTATGTATTTCTCTTTATTGTAGGAAATTTGTCTAACAGATAAACACGGATGTTTTGCGCAAGAAATGCAGAAAAAAGTTTACCACCTAGGAGCTTTTCAGTAATTGAGACACTTCTTCTAGAATTGATTGTTGGTGCGTTTGTTTCATTAATCAAGTGAATTGGTTTTATCTTTCTCATTAAAGTAAGTGCATAAATCTTGTATTACATATATGAATATTGTGATTTGACTATGGAAAACTAAAACTTCAATAACTGAGGGTTGTTCGGAACATGGGCGAAATAAGAGGTAAAACCTACCTAAAATCAAATCCCTAAACAGTTCTTTGTATGTATTGAGAATCTTTTCGTTTAAAGTCTTTAACGATGTGGTCATAGTTTGAACCGCCATTAATGCATACTTGTCGAAACCAGGAGGTAGTTAATAGGAAAACAGATTATTAACATATGTTTAGTGTTTTCTACTAATACGCTAGTGTTTATTGGTATGAGGTATTAACATAGTCAATATCGGAATACAATGCTTAATATGCGGTTAAAAGTAAGGGTAAGGATAGCAACACACTAGCAGGACCAAGGTGCGGAGTGAACATTTTCTAGATGTCGGACCAAGGATTTAGAAATACATGACTTATCACTTTCATGAAGGATACAAGGAAAAAAATTGTATGTTTAGAATTATCAAGTTAGGAAACCTGTGGGGAACACTTAAACCTAGGTACTTGATTAATTGTAAACTCCAAGAGTTGATGTTAGTTGTTACTTTAATTTAGTTATTTATTTTCATTAAGTTAGAAATTAAAAAAAAAAACCTTTTGTTGTCTTTTGTTTTCTAAGGAAATCATTGACTAAATAATAGTAATAATTGATTAATGTTATGTCTGAACTATTTTCCTCGTGGGGACGATACCAACCTCATTAGTTGGTTTCTTTACTTGATACGACCTCTTTACTTCTAATTTGAGAAGTAAGTTATATCCTATCATCATCTAACGATAAATCTTTAGAATTTAAAAAATAAGGAGTTTTATGCAAAGTTCTCTAATTTTGAGTTTTGTCTAAAGTCTGTTGCTTTTATAGGCCACATGTTTCTGGCGATCGTATTAGTATTGATACCCAAAAGACAGAAGAAATTCAGAGTTGGCCTATTCCCACATCTCCAACAGATATAATGAGTTTCTTGGGTTTTGCTCGCTATTATAAAAGGTTTGTTTAGGGGTTTTTGTCTGTCTCATCTTCCTTGACTAAGTTGACTCAGAAGATAGTTAAATTTCAATAGTCTGAAGCTTGTGATAAAAGCTTTCAGGAATTGAAAAAGAGGTTGAATATTGCCCCGGTGTTGATATTACTAGAGTTTACTCAAGGTTTTGTTGTGTATTGGGATGCATCAAGAGTTGGATTGGGATTTGTTTTAATGTAGAATGTCAAGGTTATTGATTATGCCTCCAGACAGTTGAAAGTTCATCAGAAGAATTATCCAACCATGTCTGAGAGTTGGCTGTTGTGGTATTTTCCTTTAATATATTGTGTAACTACTTGTACGACATTCATGTTGATATATTCACATATTACAAGATCCTACAATATTTGTTCACCCAGAAAGAGCTAAATCTCAGAGAAAAAAGGTAATTAGAACTAATCAAGGATTATGACATAAGTATTCTTTACCACCTAGAAAAGGCTAATGTGGTTGCTAATACTTTATGTATGTTATCCATGGGGAGTACCACCCATGTTAAGAAAGTAAAGAGGGAGTTAACCAAAGACGTGCATAGACTTGCATGCCTAGGAGTAATACTTATTGATTCCACAAATGAGGAATTGTGGTAACTAATGGGGTTGAATCATCACTAGTCTCATAGGTGAAACAAAAGCATGATCAAGAACCCATATTGCTTGATTTGAAGGAGAATGTTCATAAGCAAAGAGTATTGTATTTTGAACAAAAGGGAGATGTTGTGCTGAAGTATCAAGGTAAATTGTATGTACCTAGAGTGGATGGAATCCAAGAGAGGATCATACGGGTTCCACCATGATGTATCGCGATTTGACAAAGGTATATTGGTGGGAAGGTATGAACAAAGACATTACTGAGTTTGTTGCCAAGTGTTCGAATTTCTAGCAAGTGAAGTGGAACACCAAAGGCCTGGAGGGTTGACTCAGAATATAGAACTTCTGGGAGATGATTTAATATGGACTTTATGGCGCCGTTGAAATAGCTCTATATGAAGCTCTTTATGAGTGAAGATTTAGATTTCCAATTGGGTGGTTCGAAGTCGGTGAAGCAGGGTTGATAAGACCAAATATATCTCACCAAGCCATGGAGAAGATGAAGGTAATTCAAGAGAGATTGAAGACGACAAAGATTCATTTGAAGTCCTACACAAATGTGAGAAGAAGGCCATTGGAGTTTGAAATGGGTGAGTGGGTATATATTAAAGTTTCACTTATGAAGGGTGTTATGAGGTTTGGTACGAAATTGAAACTTAGTCCCCGATATATTGTCCCTTTATAAAATATCCAAAAGAATTGGCATTGTACCTTATTAGTTGAAGCTACCACAAGAGTTAGCATCGGTTCTTCCGATATTTCATATCTCTATGTTGAAGAACTGCATGTGTTGATCTTCTTTATGTTAAAAAATGGAAAATGTGTGAGGGATTAAGGATAAGAATTATCCATGAAGAAGGGTTCCGGTTAAGATTTAATCGACAGTTTGAATGTGGAAATAAAGTGTGTGGTGGGTTGTGTGGAGGTCGCGTCAGTCACGATCCTTTAGAGAAATTAATTTGTTGAAAAAGCAAATTGGCAAGCTGAAGAGGATGTGAAGAAGAGATATCCACATCTCTTTGAATCCGGAGAGAATGCGGATCAAGGGACTAACTCTCTTCTTATAATGCGGATCAAGGGACTAACTCTCGTCTTAGTACTTTATAAACTATGAGTAAGCATGACCGTTATTTGTATTAAGATTGTTGAGTGTTAAACTTAATGTTACCATTCTTAAAATAGTGAAAGAAATCTCATTCGCGGATGAATGTTCCAAAGATGAGATATTGTCACATCTCGTAAGTAGTATTAGCCAAGAATAAGTTAAGAAATTAAAATTGATCACTTTTTTACAAAAACAGGAAAATATGGAAAATTTCCTAGGTTTGAAAAACTTAATTTTTTGTCATTTTCAACGTCCATAACTTATAGCTCAGGATGAGTTAGGTCTATTTTATATGGTTGAAAGCCCTTGAAAATATATTTCAACAGCGCCGACTTTGAAAGATTTCCATATAATATGAGGGAGATACGTCTTTCGAAAGTTGGTCTATTGAAGTGACGAATGTCCAATTTCATATTTTAGTAAGGTCAAACTTGATTTTTCACCCGTCTATTTCCTAAATCATTTTACGGGTTTATTTGGGGTTAAAATAAGTTGTAACTCTGAATAGAAAGGTCATTTATGCTTAGGGCTTGGAGAAGATAAAAGAGAAGAAGGACTAAGGGAGAAAGATCAAGAATTCATCAAGAATACCAAGATATCCGAGGGGAATTCATCGGGGGTTATCCCTATAAGGTATGTGAGATATTTCTCTATTGGGTTAGTTCACTCGCGCACCAACTTGTTTAATTCAGCAAATTTTGCGTAGTTTGAATGATGAAAAGTGAAGTTCTTGAAGAACATTGTTGAAATCTTGTTGATTGAGTTGTTACATGTCTTTAGTTGATTGAATTGTCTTTCCAGGTTTTTTTCGAGTCTAATATATTGGGTGTTGAGGTTATTACTGATCCTAAGTGATTGGGGAAAGATCCATGGAAGTTTAGAAGGTTTTGAAATGAAAAGTGGAGAACAAAAGTCAAAACTCCTGTCTGACAGGCCCTGGGGCGCCGCGCCTACCAGAGCCTATGAGGAAAAGCTCTGTACAACAATCCATGGCACCCCGAGCAATCCTGAGCCCCTTTGGGAAGCCTTTGTGCGCCAGGTTCTAGCGCTCCACGCATCTCAGAGCTCCAGGGACGCCTTGAGACCCCATTCTTTCCCCCAACATTTCCCACTAGTTCCTAAGTGATTTACCCACATTCTTAGTTTATTCCAACACTATAAGTTACATATAAACATTACGAAATCATCCATAAATATGAGAATGAACCTTGAATCCATAATCAATTCAAGTAAAGTTAATATCAAAGTCAAAGAAGTTAAGATTCAAGTCCAAAAGTTAAGAATCAAATCAAAATATATTCTCAAAAGTTTTTACGAGTCTTAAAAAAAAATTTAACTTTGTTTTAAGGCTCAAGATACAAGTTGAGCAAAGAGTAATGAGTTGAGTAAAATTATCAAAAGTTATAACGGAACTTAGTATTCCCTAAGATTTAAGTTACAGGTTGTGCAAAGAAAGTAAAGAGTTCTGTTCATTTCGTAAAAATTATAAGGGAACTAAGTATTCCCTAAGAGTTACAAACATTCTCACATTTTGAGCAACAAAGGAAGCTAGACTTCCAACAGAGCCTTTGGCTAGTTTTAGTAAAACGGAAACTGTGATTTCCAAGAGCGCTTTTTAAAGTTTAGTTTGAGCAAATTACATCAAACTAGAGAAGAGTTGTTTACATATGATCTTAGTATTTTGGGATTAGTATTGAGCACCAATATACGGACGCGAGTTCATATTAACTCAAGCACCTATAAACCATGTAGCCAACATGGACAAATAAAGGGTCATAGTTTTTCAATAATTCCTTAGATATTTTAAGCATAGACTAGTGGATAAAATTTTTTTAGCTTAGGTTCTATATTGGTGGAAAGTTATAGGACAATCATTTTGCAAGGTGAGATAAGACGTTATACCATCGCTTAGGCTCATCATGATGGTTCTCTGTTGGAGAATCTCCCACAAAACTCTATTACTTTCATATACAAGTAAAGTTGAGTTTGGTGTTGCATTTGCTTTAATGAACTAAGTAGTTTTACTATTTTCCCAAGATTTATACATGTCACATGTGCTTTAATTGCCTTATATATACACATTAAGTTGATTATTAATGAGTTGAGCATAGACAAGGTTAGTTCATCTTTCTCTTTACAAGCTTTAAGTTGTTATTTAGCATTCCAACTCGCTCACTCGTACATTCAATGCACTGATACCAGTTGGACTGCAGCGTCTTATGATGCACTCAGCATCATCCAGTGCCTCATTGATCCAATTGAGCATTCTTAGTCAGTGGTGAGCCTCCATACTTTTGGAGGACGCTTTTATACGCTTTCTAGTATTTCTTTAATGGGATGTTGTGAGGTCTTTCCCAACATCAATCTTAGTATTGTAAAGGTTTCATAAACAATCGGATAGTTAGTTTTGAGTCTCTTATTTCTGTGTTTTAGATTTCTTTTTTATGAGACTTAAGTGCTAGTTTGACCAACTTATTATTTCTTTAGATTATATTATGATATTATTTTACTTGAGTTAAGTCTTCCGCTGAGTTGACTAAACCAGACCAAGGGTTCTCTCAAGACCAACATGTTTATTAGGTGCCGGCCATGTCCAGGGCGTAGGCTCGGGGCATGACATAATCAATAGGACGTAGTGTAGTTAGGATCCTCCAGAACGATGGGACCTATTATAACAAAGACCAACCTGAATAACGGGACATAGTATAGCAAGGACCCTCATGAACAATGGGACGTATTATAGCATAGACCCTCCCAAACAATGGGCCGTATTGTAGCAAGGACCCTCAAGAAGAATGGGACATTGTGTTACAACGAACCTCCTAAACAACGGTATGTAGTATAGCAAGGACCTTCCTTAACGATGGTACCTACTGTATCAAGGACCTTCATGAACAATAGAACGTAGTGTAGCAAGGAACTTTTTAAAAAAAGGGATGTAGTATAGCAACTACCCTCTTGAATAATGGGACATAGTATAGTAGGACCCTCCTCACAATGGAATTTAGATTAAAAGAACCATCCTAAATAATCCGATTAGTAGGACCCTCCTATATAATGGTATTAAATTATTTTCTCCTATGATAAACACTTCCTAGACGAAGACCGTTATTGTTCATTTTTCTCCTAAGATAAAAACATCCTAGTCTTAGACTGTTATTTTTCATTTTTATCCTACGATAAACATTTCCTAATCTGAAAATGTTATTTTTCATATTTAACCTAGGAAAACCACTTCCTAATTTGTGACGTTATTTAGTTTCCTCACAGGATAAAGACTTCCTAGTCTATGACTGTTATTTTTCATTTTAGTTCGAGGATAAACACTTTCTACTCTGAAACATTAGTTTTATTTTCTTCTAGGATAAGCACTTTCTGGTCTGAAACGTTATTTCTGATTTAAAACTAGCATAAACACTCCCTGGTCTGAGGCAGTTATTTTTATTTTCTCCTACGATGAACACTTCCTAGTGTGAGATGTTGGTTTTATCATCTCCTAGAAGAAACACTTTCTTGTAGGATACGTTCTTTATTTTTCTCCTAACATAAACACTTCCTAGTCAAAATTGTTATTTTTTATTTTAATCTTAAGATAAACATTTCCTAGTCTTAAACCATTATTTTTATTTTCTCCTAGGATAATCAGTTCCTAGTTTTAGACGTTATTTTTCATTTTTACCTATCATAACCACTTCATAGTCAAAGACGTTGTTTCGTATTTTCACCTAGGATAAACACTTCTAGTCAGAGACGTTAGTTTTATTTTCCCCTCCGATACACACTTCCTAGCTTGAGATTTTTATTTTTTAAATTACTTTTAGGATTAGCACTTCCTAATTTGAGACCATTATTTTTATTTTCTACTACGATAAACACTTCCTAGTCTAAGTTTATTTATTTATTCACATCTACTAACAACTGACCATTTTCCAATGAAACTGCGGCTAAATTTTTTTGTTTCTTTTATTTGTGATGGCTTTTAGGTTTGTTCAAGTAATACATTGGACTCTTTTCATAATGATCAATACCCATGATAGGTAGAATCTAATTTTTAATTGCATGTAGCAACCTGTCTACCTGACACCATCTGCTATTAAGCTACTTATTAACAAAACATACAGTCATTCAAGAACCTTTTAACTTTTTCATTATCAAGAGTGTCAAAAGCTCACTCTAAGTTGCAAGTTAAGCCTATATTAAAGATTAAGATACCCATCCAAAAATCAAAGTGATATCTGAAAGTCATGACTCAAGTGAAGACTCAAGACACACGACATACATAGGAGATTTAACTTTTATTTTCCTTTGGACTATTATGTTTCATTTTTTTAATTCTTGCTTTTCTTTATTCTTTTTTTGGAACTTCCGTATTTTTTGCCTTTTAACTTGTGTACCCAACTTAGGTATTTGGAATTCTATGTCTAATTTATTTTGTGGTTGGGGAGGTGGGACAAAAATTATTTATTTAAGCATTAAAAATTATTCGAATAAAAATGTTTTAGGCTCAAAATGGGAGTTCTATGGATAACATTTCATTCGGAAGGCTTGAAAGACACAATAAGATCAAAGAAAGTCTATAATATTTTCCCCAGTAAAATATTGCTAAAAATTCCATTTCAACAAACATTGGGGTAACATCCGTATCAATAAAGTCATGCCATTAAACTTTATATAAATATAACCACAAAATACACATGAAACATAAGTTCAAATTAGTTTTAGCCTTAATTTTAAACAAAACAGATTCTCAAGTAGTACATAAATATATCAAGAGGTACCAAAAGAAATCTATAGGTCCCAACACAGTTGGTTTGTTTGCCAAATTGTTTAACACTTAATTATTTTTTCTTATGCACACTGATAAGTATGTTTGCACCAACCAAGTCAAATTTTTCAAAATAAAAATATCTTTTTTTTTGCCGTAGTTTTTGTGATGAGGATTTAAAGTTTTTTTCTTGGTTGGACCGAACCTCAAAATAAGGTTGCCTATTATCTTGTCGAATCAAGAATCAGGACGAACGTGTTCACAAAAATTTAAAATACAACATTATTTTAATAAAAATACTTCTGTTTCTTAATTAATTTTAAATAAGGATCACCTAACCTAGGAGGGTTGTTTACGTATATTGTCAAGATAAGAATCAGGTGTGCGTAGTTCATTCATATTAAATAGTTAGAAAAATAAGTTTGAGATATTAAAACTTAATTTTGGTTTTTGAAAAATGCAATTTTTCAAAGAATTATGAAGTGAAAGATTATAAAGTTTTTTATTAACTGTACAAATTTTTTGTAATTTTTATTAAATAGTAAAAAATCTTTTATTCCATTTTTTTAAGAAAAAGGTACGATAACTTATAGAAGATGAACTATTATTACAATTTCTTCCTTTTGCTTATTTTGTAATAATTGAAAGATACATTTTCTCTCATTCGACTAATAACAATTGAATGGATAAACATTACAAGACTTTCTGAATAAATGCATTTTCATATAACACGAAAAATGATATAAGTGGTCAAGTAAAACAGGGATACTTATCTAAGATGGACTCAACTATTGTTTCAAAACTCTGTAAGTGAATTACAAATGATCAAAATAAGTGGTCATCTAAGGAAAAAAATGTCTAGATATGTTTCAGTTTTAATAGGTTCAAACCTAAATGAGATAGGTATCTAGGCTTACCCGAGTGGAAAACTCGACCCAGGGAAGGGCAAGTCATTGGTAGCAGCTTCCCCTAGGTCAAAAGAATTCCTTACCCAACTTTCTAGTTTGCAGACTAAAAAATGAGTCATTTCCTTTTGATTAAGGATTAAATAAAAAGGTGACTTGGAACAACAACTCAATTCGAAGTTGTGACTCTCATAAATAACTTAATCCCTTAATAAATTAAGTTAGATAAATTGGAAAACCCTTCCGCTGGGCAAAAAAAGGGTGGGACAATAAAAAAATTATATCTTCCTCGACATCCCAAATAGCACCCTCAACAAATTGATCCCTCCAAAACAGCTTCACAGAAGGTACTTCGTTACTTCTCAACTTCTTGACTTGTTGGTCTAAATTTGCAACCTTAACATCCTCATAAGAAAGATTATCCTTAATTCCCAAACCTTCTAATGGAACTATGGAAGTATTATAACCAATACTTTTTGTTAATACAGATACATGGAAACCTAGATGCATTAATGCTAACCCATCTCAGAAATCTAGCTCATAAGCAACCTTACAAATACATTTGAAAATCGTATATGGGCCTGCATATCGGGGTCTAAGATTTTCTTTCTTACAAACCCTCATTAGACCTTTCATGGGTGAAATTTTCAAGTAAACACAATCATGAACATCCAATTCAAGATTCCTTTTCCGTACGTTGACATATGACTTTTGCGGACTTTGAGTCATTTTGAATATTCGTTTAATAAGTCAAACTTACTATATTGTCTCATGTACAAACTCGGGAGCTATTAAACTTTTCATCCACCTGAAACCATCCTATAGTAGATCTACACCCACCATATAATTCATCCAATTGAGCCATAACAATACTCGAGTGATAGCTATTTTTATAAGCAAACTTAAACATAGGAAAATGGTCATCCCAATTACCCTTATAATCAATCAAACAAGACCTTAACATGTATTCCAAAATTCTGATAGTATGCTTTCCTTTCCCATCGTTTTAAGGATGATATATCATACTATGATTAACACAAGTACCAAGACCTTTTTTGAAAGACTTCCAAAATTGAGAAGTGATTGGGTACAATGATAAAAGATAATGAACTAAGGCACTCCATGAAACATTACAATTTCTTACAAGTACAACTTGGCATAGTCTTTCACCGAGTTATAAACCTTGACAGGATGAAAATGAGACGATTTGTTCATTCGATCTATTATAACCAAAATAGAGTCATGTTGTTGTCACTGTGTGCGAGGAAAACCAACAACAAAGTCCATAATCAAATATTCACACTTCCCAGTAGGGATGCTAATTTCTTTGGATAAACCTCCCAGTTTCTGATGCTCAACCTTCACTTGTTGATAATTAAAAAAATAATACATCAATCCCCCAATATCCTTTTTCATCCGATTGCACCAATAGAGCTTCTGCAAATCATAGTAAATCTTATTGGCTCCCATGTGAATGGAATATTACGAACAATGAGCTTCTGACAGTATTAGTTCCCTCAAGTTTACAATAATAGGAACGCAAAAACGACCTTGATATCCAAGCACTCCATTAGATCAAGCACTACTTAGGTGAAGATTTAGATATTTCTAATAAGATATGTTCCCTTAAGTTTCATTATCTTTCTTAAAAATTGCTTCTTCATATGTCTACAAAAATTGGATCAATACCTTTCTAGACTTTCACATCCACCACATAAGATGATTTCAATACATTGTGAACCATAACACCACTCTTGGTGAAGTCCACTAATCGACCATCCGATCAGGATAATCTATGAACATCTTGAGCTAACTCTTTCATGTATTCTTCAATATGAGCAACAATTCTCATGGATAATCAATTAAGCTTATACTCCACCACACTTTCCTTGTTGTGGTAATATATAACACTCATCTATAATCTTTCAGTAGCTCATGACACCTTCTGAGGTGAAGATTTAAATCATTCTTACTAAACACATAGTGCAAACTATTGTTGTTGATAAACATATCTAGATGAACACTATATAATAATGCCTCCAAATTATTAAGGTAAAAATAAGTGCTCCTAAATCAAGGTCATGGGTACATTCATTCGTCTCATGAATCTTAAATTTGCCTTGAGGCATTAACAATAACTTTTCCATTTTGCCTAAGCACACACACTAGCCCAATTCTAGAGGTATGGATTGAAAGTAAGTTATAACACCTATGAAACTAGTAGGCTTAACTAGAGCTTGACGTTAAGTTTAGAGAAGTACACGTACCTCCCCTTACCTTAAAAATTCATGTATTTGTGTTAGAACGCAAAGGTATAAAACCCAAGGACCAGCCATGGGTCCTTGAGGAAAAGCCCCTAAAGAACTTCCTGGTTGTGACTCACAAAGGGCAATAACGCCTCTTGGGTCAACCCACTCTTTGCGGGTAGGAATACAAAGACAAAACCTCCCAAAACAGGCTACGAAACCCCAACCTATGCTTCACTAGCATGGGCCGTAGGTCCTACCACGGTCTGTAGGTGAGGGGGTCGTGGGTTATTCCTTAAATAAATTTTTACGAGTTAGTTGAGAGGTACTTTGGTGTTTTCTTTTTTAAGTTAATGTTAAGTGACATTGTTTTAAACATAATTAAACTAACTATATAAGGTTTTTAAGTCCCTAAACTATATCTTCTAATTGATAACTACCTACTCCCCGAATCAAAATAAATTTTCCCCAAAATCTTGTTTCTAGAATCCAAGGAAAAAGAAGAAGAAAATTTAACTATGTCCTGAAAAGGAGCCTTTTTCACACGAATTTGTTGGATGTATTCACATTAGGTATGGTCGTGATTTATCCATGGAGATCTTAATTTATCGATTTTCAAATTAAAAATTTAATTCCGTAAAAGCTAGGGTTGTAACTCCAAGTAATGAATTCTTTCTAAAAACAATTTTATTAATTTAACTAATGTATATTATGGTTGACTGTTGATTATTGTAGTTTTTATGATAAAAATCTTCGATGAATTCATGAATTTCTCATATGCCCAAATTATAACCTTATGGTGTGGGTGAATTGTGTAAGATGAATAATATGATATTGTACTTGTAGTGATTTGTTATTGAATCATATGGTTATCTATGTTTAATGTAGTAACTCTAGATGTGGTTTATTTAATGTGATCCTTGATCCAAGAGGGGTAAAACATGACAATTATGCCTAATTGTTGGCTTCATGTGTGATACGCTCAAATTTACTTCTCAAATAAGAAGTAAAGCGGTCGTGTCAAGTAAATAACCCAACTAGTGAGGTTGGGGTCGTTACACGAGGAAAATGGAAATAGTCTATACTAATTGAAACCTATTCTTACTATTGTTTGGTCAATGACTTCTGAAAAAGTAAAAACATAAAAAGGGGGTTTACATTTCTCTGAGTGAAAATAAATACCAGAACTTGAAAGACAATTAACAGCTTTGACAGTTGGATTGTAATCAAGTAATCAAAGTAACTAGGGTTTACGTGTTCCCCCATGTCATTAACTTGATAATTCTACTATAAAATTCTTTCCTGAGTATTGAATTCAAAGTGAATAAAGTTTATGTATTTCAAATCCTTAGTCCGGCATCTAGAAAATGCTAAGTACGCACCTTGGTCCGGCTACGGGTGTTGCTATCTAACCCGTTTATCTTACCTATATAAGCATCGTATTCGAACTTTGACTAAGTTTACTCATACCAATAAATTATAGCCTATTAGATAGTATCACTAAATCTATGTTAATAATTCTTTTCCTATTATCTACCTCCTTTGTCCGGCAAAGTAGCATGAGGGGCGTGCTAACGCTTTCCATCCGTTAAAAAGGAACTTCTAAGCGATAGAATTATTATACTATGGAAAGACACGGATTCTAGAATTGTTATTTTAGTAGGGTTATCTCATATTTGCCTTTTTTATGGTTCCCACAATCCTAGTTATGGAGTTTAGTTGACTCATGGCCATAAACACAATATTAAAATACATTAACTAAGAGTTTCATATACTAACTCAATGAGAAAGAGTAAAATCAAAAAGTTTTGCTTGATTAATCACAAAAAATAACTTGCAAGAATTTCCAAATCTAACACTAATACACAACGTCTAATAATATAATGCTAACAATACAGAGTCCAACATCAAAACACGTTTTTGAACTACTTATAAAATAAAAAAAACTAATTAAAAAGGACTCGTTTGCTGGAAATCTGCCAAAACCGGTGGGTCGACGGACCTAAAACGGATAGCGTGGTCACGACGGACTGTCTTGGTCACGACGGAGCGTCTTGGATCTGTAGCCCATGACTTGTGCAATTCTTCTGCTGCTCTCTCACACCCTACGGCAAGTAACGGACCGTCATAGGCACAACGATCCGTCGAGGGTTTCTTCGTTCAAAACACTTCAACTCTTGGAATCAGGTACTTGGGATGTACTTCTCTGAACTTCATGACGAACCGAAGGACGGGACGTCAAAGCTTCATAAACCCCACACTTGGTCGGACTTCCCCCATCTTCCTTCAGAAGGCGTCACTACGCTGTCACCACGGACCGTCACAGGCAGACCGGAACGTTCATAAGGCTGCTGTAGGTGGTCTCTTCTGATTTCTTCTCTCAAATCTCTGCATTCAGCTTTGGACAGATTTCCTACAAAAACAAAGAGAAACTTATTAAAAATTATCACAACAAAGGCTTTTGGACACACTAAAACTTAAGGAAAAAAATTATTAAGATACCGTGAAACCACGGTATATCACACCCTCACTTAAATTAATTGTTTGTCCTCACAGCAACGCACTATGACTCATACACAAATCTTTGATACAATAGTATCCATGGTTTATCCTTTGCAATCATTTGTTTCTCAATCACGATTAATTCCTCAAAATCGATGCACGATATCACTCTTACGCTTGAATTTTGTGGGATCAGAACATGACACAGGACCCACCATGCAATAAAATCTATCCGCTGCAATTTCTCTCAAAGGTGCTAACAATTTCGGTTATGAACTACTGTCTCAACTTTAAAAAAAATCCTCATTTTTACACAATGATTTTAGTTTGAGTAATAAGGATTATTTTTCAACAATCACTCTCAGAAACAAAAGTCACACTATTCTAACCTCTTGCCATAGCTTGCCCTTATTTCATGCTTAAGTTCGCTATACCAACCTTAGGATCACGTAGGACTTTTTTACTAGTAACCTAGGCTCAGGGTCAGGTAGGGGTATATTTAGGTATAATTTAGTGACTTTTTGCCCTCCTTGACATATCGGCTCTAAACCTCCACTTTCTATATTTATCTCGCCCAGTTTCTCATATTTCTTCACCTTGTATTTTCTCTTCTTTCTTCATTTGTGTAAGTGACTCTCTTCTTTTCGGCTTTGTATTTCTGTGTATTTTTCTTTTTCTTTACTTTTCTTTAACGAATTCTTGAGTTAACTTTACTTTGTTCTTTCTCTCTCTTGGTTCTTTCAACCCCACTTCCAGAGAATTTTCTAATATAGACACCTCAACTCATGGCTTGCATGAGTCAGGTACACAATACCAAACTGGGTCAGGGCAATTAATGTAGGTTGTTTCACTGATTAGCCCCACCCTCAACTTATGCTTTTGGCATAAACTGAGGTGCACATGGTCAAGGAGGGACTAGGGCCAACACATTGTTCCAGAAAAGATCAGTTGGGGTGAAAAAGAAAGGTCTAATTTTAAGCTTCCGAGTATTGGATCAAAGAAGGATAAATTTCATTGGTTTCTTTTATTTATGATGACTGGGCATATATGAAACCGGTCCGATGATCCTTCCTAAGTGGCTATTACAATCTTACTTTTAGCTGATAACCAGGCAAGTTCTAGCTGGAGTACCAAATAGTGGATATTCAAATTTTCTCACACTCACATTGAAAATCTCATAATATACCAGATTATCATTACCCCTAGTTCGAATTTAAGACTTAGGGTAATGCAATGTGTTAAATTATTCAAGCTTAGAGCCACACACTTATCAGTTACTAGGCCTAATCATGATTATTTTTCCAGTTATCAGGATATAATCTTAGCCATCATGCTTGAGAATTAAACTATTAACAAAAGATATAAACGGGCCGGTTGTTAAGAGAAAAAAATTATCAGTTTTGGGGGGAAAAAGAACAAGGCAAGAAAACCCCATAACGGGATAGTGATTGGGCTACTCAAACCTTCCCATTTTTTTTATATTCTTACGTTCCATTTTACCCCACCCCCAACAAAAAAAAAACATGCCATTGTCCCCAATGCCATAAAAAATTCTAAACTACTCGAGTGGTAGGCGTGAAGTAGAACTGTGGCGCCAAAGCACCGTCGATCAACAACCGGATGGTGGGTTCGGTGTCATGAAACCCACGTCCTCTGCAATATGGGACACCCTCAGTGGTGTCCTCAGCAACAACTTGCACCATCAGTAGTGCCTACTGCTATCTCAACAGTGGGAGCTAGACGCCCAGCCGCTAAATTGATGCTTCATTTGGTGCGCCTACCTCTCAGCAAGTGAGGCTATCTTCGAGAACTCTATATCTTGGGGACGCTCCTTCTTCGTGCTCGCGCCTCGTCCCATCTCGACATACGCCTCTTGGCACTCTCTAGAGGGGGCAGGTGGGGGAATTTCTGCAGTAGCAAAAAGGGCCGCGAACAATGTGTCCTCAGCAGGCTCGACAAAAGGTTGAATTCGGACTCCGGAACCTAGCATCAAGATGCGTCGTTTTTGCACGGAGACTGTCGGACGTCCAGGCCTTAATATTCGACCACATCCACGGAGGGGCTGGTCGGCTAGCACCTAACTCAAAAGTGTCCAAACGCTGGTTTTATAACCAAGCGATCTTCCGGTTACGCCTCTGTAACTGGACCATTTCCTCTCTAGGCGTTATTCTGATCAGTAATAGACTTCTGCCATCCACGGCTGGTATGGTAGCAGAAGGGGTGCCATTTCCGCCTCTAGTTTTTTGACCTAGCAAGTGGGACCAGTGACGGTAGATGGTGTGTGCGAGAGAGGAGCTTGGGCGTGCTACTACACGAGATAGAGTCAGATCGGGGTAGTGTTAGTGGACGGCCACCTATGTGGAGTGCGGGCCTGGCTACTGATCAGACAAGACCTCGCAAGTGGGGGAAGCTACTGACGGGGCCCTTACGTGGAGCCAAATCATTGGCCTCGTATCTGATGAGGTCGACTGTCAAATAGTGCCTGCGGGGTCTTAAAGCTGATCTACGTCCATATGGGCACACCTGGGGACCTGCAGAGAGAAAAGATCATGCACGGGAAAGGGTAGTTGTAGTGACCTTGATGCCCTCTGTGCATGACTGCCGATAGAAGCCATGCGAAGTCCACATCTACCGACCTATAATCGCCGCAATCAAACAAAGCTCGATCCCAGGTAACGATTATATTTGGAAGATGTGGGGGAAAGCAGAGTAATGGACAAGCAGCCAAAAAAAATTCGCCGGGAAAGTGAGGTTTGGCCTCTTGATTGCCCCATTCGGCAAGTCACCCACTCGTCACCCTCTCCACTAGTGCAACAGGGTGCAGGGCCATACACCACTTGGTGGTCTCTCTCAGTGATGGCTCGCGCAGGAACCTAGCCATCTTTAACTATATGCCAGCGGTAGTCAAAACACTTTTGGAAGTGAGTGGAGGGTTCCGAAGTAGCATCAAAAACATCGCAGTGAAGAAAACCGGCGGATGGCAGGCAGTGAGATGTCAACATGTACGCCCCGTACTCGGACCTGCTCCGTTGGGCCTGCTTTAGGGGAGAGCCTCTATCTATCTGTGATCAGGAGGTCGCTAGTCGGATGGCGTAGAATCCGGACCATTTCTCCAAGTAAACAAAACGGAGGCATCGTTCCAATGGTGAGTGTTAGAGTCATCACTCCTTATCAGTAAGGAACATTGCGTCGGAGTCGACTTGAAATTGATCATTAAACCATTGGTTGGGGTAGTCACTAGGCTGGGGTGGGTACCGGAAGTGGTGGCCTGATGTAGATTCTGAAACTGTCAGCATCATCCGCGAGGCGAACGCTACGGCGGTGGCGGGTGCGGGAACTCAGCAGAGCCGGAGGCTTAATAGACCATGATTGACTCCTATGGAAGCCAGACGATCCTTATTCATTTGTGCTGGACCCAGAGGGGTTTTACGGTAAGTGTGCGCCCTCATGAGGACGGGCGAAGGAAGTACTACGAGGAAGCCACCTTTTTGGGTGTGGATCTTGGAGCAGTGCATCATAGGAAGGTGTGGAAGTGACGGGGGCAACATACTCAGCGTCACGCTCATCATCAGAGACGCAATGACCATGCGGGTAGACAGCCGGTGACAGACTTTGATCGCACGCGTGCGTGGATTCGGTCTTTCTTGGGTTGCCATAGTAGATATACATTAAAGGATCAATATAGTATGAGTAGTGGAAAACAAGACAAGCAAAAACCATACGAAATAAACATCGGAAATAGAATGTCATTGTATAACAAGTGACACACGACGGCCTGGGGACGGACGTCGTGACTATGACGGACCGTCATGAGGTCGTCGTGTTTTACTTGGACTATATTTCATATAGAGAAACCCTGAAGGAGAGTCTAATGACTAGCAGACGGTATGTGCAGGATGGGACCCGTCACAGATACGACGTCGCGTAGGTGTCCGTCGTAGTAGGACACTAAAATAATATGGAGACCCTTAGAAGAGGGGTCCCTCGCGTTATGACGGTCGTGCAGGACGGACAGTCGTGGGTTATTGACAGTCCGTACATGTGTCCCGGACACTTAGAAAAAGTGAGAGACCCCTTAGAAATATGGTCTCTGACACAAAACGGTTGGGAGGACGAACATCGTGAGTATTTACGGTCCGTCACAGGTGTCTGTGAAGGACACTTAGAAAAAAGTGAGAGACCCTTAGGGGGGGGGAAACAGGGTCTCTAAAAACCAGAACGGTTGTGCAGGACGGACCGTCGTGGGTATGAGGTCTGGCACATGTGTCCATGAAGGCCATTAGAAAAAAGTTGAGAGTACCATTAGCAACAGGGTCTCTGAAACCAGAACGGTTGTTGCAGGACGGACCGTCGTTGGGTATGACGGTCAAATCACATGGTTGTCCGTTGAAGGACCCTTGGAAAAAGTGAGAGACCCTTTAGAAATAGGGTCTCTGACAAACCAGAATGGTGTGTAGGACGGACCGCCGTGGGTATGACGGTTCGTCACATGTTGTCCGTTAAGGACGGGTGATAGGCTTTGGAACGGACCCTAGAAGGTCCGTGTGGGTACGACGGTCTGTGTCGGGGTATCGTTCGCTATATCAGTGATAGAACTTGGGGTACCCCATGCTTCCCCGATGGAACCACATCTAAACTTGTAGTGTTTTGGAACTACATTGGTCTAACAACTACCTACGAAAGTAGCAAGTCAAAAAGCATCTATGTCTAGGGTTTGTATGGTAAACATGGTGGTATCGAACACTGTTAACCTAGATAGATAGAATCATATAAAAGAAACAACATATGAACTAATAACTAAGCTAATATAAACTAATAACAACAATGCATGAGAATGAATAGAAATTAGAGACACATACCTTAGAATTGGAGAAAGCCAAGTACTCGGTGGTAAGGCAGACACCCACAGCAGTAGCTCCGACTAGTAGATGATAACTTCTAGAGCTTTAAAGAATTTTGGGGGAACAATGATCGAGGGAGAGAATGTGGAAGTTGAAAAGAGAGGGAAATGGGAGATAAAATGAAGGAATGGGGGTGAAATGAGGGGTTGGGGAGTTTAAATGGTGAAAGTTTATATTAAACTCCAACCGGGTCGGGTCAGGTATGCCTCATTAATCACGCGATGATTCCCCGACGATGGTCCATCGCAGTTGTGACAACCCGTCGTGTGTGACCTAGTTTGAAACTAACCAAAAAAAAACGTATCTGGCACGACAGATGCATACGACGGTCCGTCGCGGGCGCAACGGTCCGTCGATGTATCCGTCAGTGACTGCGGCAAAGTAATTTTCTGAAGAATTTCCTGATAATGTGCCTACAAATTTAAAAATCCATTAGTAGAAAAATTCTACCATTTCTTCAAAAAACGACAAGTATTGGGTTGCCTCCAACAAGCGCCTGATTATGTCGCGGACACTGGGAATTGATTACTCAGGACTTCATCAAGATGATGCCCTCAATTACTTCATTCGCCGATTCAGCATGCCCAAAATAGATTTTATGCGTGTCCATTCACCTTTAACCCGCACCCCTCCTTAGTTTCCCAAAACTCAACTGCTCCCGGAGGGAATCGTAGTGGGTAAACAAAGTAAGGACCAGTCAATGTGGACTTGCAGATTATTTGTCCCGGAAAGAAGCACAAATGGAATTGAATATAAAGCACCAATCCCGGACATAACCTCTCGTTATTTCATTTTGTTGTCATGGTACTTCTTCATATTTTCCTTTGTATAGGGCTGAGCGTTCATAGGGTCAGGCAAAATCATTTAAGTTCATTTTCAAACCCATTAAAACCGTTGCTCTGCAGCTTCGCACTCCAATTATGTTTAACTTCTTCATAGCCAACATGGCTTTATGCTCTAACTCAACAGAAGATGACAAAGCTTTCCCATATACAAGTTTGTATGGACGAACTACCTATGGGAGTATTCTATGCTGACCAGTATGGCCCAAGCGTCATCATCAAGCCTCATTGACCAATCGTTTCTACTAGCGTTCATGTGTTGGACACAATATCTGTTTGATCTCCCGATTTTTCGACACTTCAATGGCCCACTATTTTGAGGGTGGTAAGGAGTGCGCCACATTTATGGAGAACCCCGTATTTCTCCAATAACCCCTTGAACAATCTGTTGCGAAAGTGGAGCCCCCACAATATAATGGCCTTGGGGTGGCCAAAAACGAGAGAATATTCTTTTCATGAATGAAGTGACATTTGTTCTCCCTTCATTGTTGGCAAGGGCTATGGCTTCGACCCGATTTAAATACCTAATCAATTTTAATAGATGTACCTTAATCAATGAGAACTCACAAAAAGGGCCCATTAAGCAATACCCCAAACCTCAAATAATTAATCACAGAAATGGGGGTTACAGGGAGAATCTTGCTTTCTGAAATTTACGCCATCTCGTTTGCATCTGTACATGCTCTTAGTAAACCAATGAGCATCCTTGATGATGAGTTTGGCAATAGTAACCACATTTACTATCTTTGAGAGGTTCGGATACCACTATGATGTCACCAAACGGGTGAGGAAATGGAATGCCTCACACACTTCAACATCTCACGTTTATGGCAAACAACGCCGAATAAGGCCCGTCGCACAACTCCTATACAAGTATGGTCCATCAACAAAAGAACTTCTTCACATCGTACATGAACTTTTTATTTTTGATTGAAAGGGACAAGTCTAGTGGAACGATATCACTAGCAGATGTTCGCAAAATCTGTGAACCATGGGCATCAAGTCTTGGAAGCAGCCAATACAGTTCTCGGGGAAAGTTCATCAATGCAGTGTATCCCCTAACTATCTCATAGCTTCATCCTCTAGAGAGGAAAGTGATCAGACAACTTGATATTCAGTTCCTTTCTATCCATCGCCTTCAAAGTCAAATTCTTGTAGAAGTAAACCCAATGAATCAGCCTAGGTTTCGCATCCTTCTTCGCCATCAATAATCTCAAGGCGGAGTGGTCATTATGCACTATACTCTAGTACTAGCAATAGGAGCGAAATTTCTCAAAGAAAAACTACTTGCAAGGCGTCTTGCTCAGTCACTTGTTGTAGTTCTTCTGAGATTCTGTTAGGGCTTTAAGAGCATAGTAAATGGGGTAAGGATTGTGTTTTTTCTCTGTCCCAATACCTACACCAAGAGGCCCATCCCCTAGCATCGTACATCACCTCAAATGGGTTGTTCCAATCCGGGAAATAAGAAAGGCGCAGACACCAATTTTTTTTTAGCCACCGAAATGCTTAAGACAGGATTCATCAAAACCAAATTTACATCTTTCTCCATTAGTTTGCACAATGGGGGTTTTTGGTGCAATCTTGAAAAGTCTTTGATGAATCATCCGTTAAAAAACCTGTTATGCTCAGAAAGGCTTTGAACACCTTTCACCCGAAGATCGGGTGGGGGAACACTCTCTAATTACTCAACTTTTAGCTATGATCAACATCTATGTTCCTTTTCTGAAATGGGAAGACCAAAACACAATACCCTATTCACCATGTGAAAGGACACGTTTCCAGTTTAGTATAACGTGAAGTCTTCACATTCTCTTAAGGACCTCATATAAGTTGGTCCAAAACAGCTCGAATGATCACAAGCACGAATAATCTCAAAAAAACTTCTATAGTAGCCTCCACTATGTCAAAAATATCGAACTCATACATCTCTGAAATGTTGCGGGTGAATTGGGCACAAACCCAAACGAATTCTTCTGAACGCAAAGGGTCCATTATGACAAGTGAAAGTGGTTTTCTCTGATTTCTAGTGCCAATAGAAAAATCGGATTATACCCCGAATATCCATCAAGAATACAGTTACCACCCTTTTCGGGCAAGGTCTTATATTCCAAAATCTGATCCGATGGAAGGCATAGGAAATGGTTCTTCAGTCCAGGAGTTAGATTTACGGTAATTCCATACACACCCTTCCATCCAGTAACCGGTTCTTATTGGAACAGTTCTTTTTTCATTGGGGACCACAGCTTCCCCTTTCTTAGGTACACAATTGAACCGGAATACCCAACTTACTATGGGCGACTTGGGTAGATTAATCGGGCATCCAACCACTTAATGAGTTCCTCTCTAACGACCTCTTGCTGAAGGATTTAGCGTCTATGGTGCGCCAATACTCGGCTTATGATCAGGCATATATGAGTTGGATTTTATGGAGATCAAACTCCTAGGAGGGATCCTAATAATGTCCGAAATAGTCCACCCCATAGCTCTTTGACCTTTAGTACATTCACAAACTCGACTTGTTCACCCCAGGATTCTGAGGCAATGATTACGACAAAGTGTCACCATTTCTAAAATTCATACCTGAGATGAGGTGGGAGAGCTTTTAGTTCAATTTGGAGCTCCTCTATGATGGTTAGCGGGTGGGGACTCGCGATGCTAATATTCAGCTCCAATTCTCAGTTTAAACTGAACACAGCACCTCGGTCAAGAGATCTGGAGTAATGGCACTCATACTCTTCAATGCAATCGCTTATCCAAGTTCATGCTCACGCCTCTAATGCTTCTACAACTAGATGTTCTTCTTATTTGTGTATCAGATGTCTCACCCATGTTGTAGGATATAGCAGAGCTGATTGAGCTCACCATCTTCCTCATGGACCTCACAAATATTAAAGGTAAAACTTCATTCAGGTTTCAACCGAAAATTTCAATCCTGACCCCTTTTCCATGTCTACCACAAGGCTCTTCCCATAGCAAGGAATGGCCTCCCAAGAATAATGGGTACTTCAAAAATCGACTTCGCATAAAGAACCACAAAGATTGCTGGAAATATGAATGGACTCCACTTTTACTAGGCACAAGTGGAGTATCCCTATAGGCCGTTGGTACTGTTTGAAGCCATCAGTAGCCGCACTCGCGTGGGCTTTGGGTCACCCAAACCCAACTTCTTGTAAAATGAGAGGGGCATGGAAATTTATTTCTTGCCCCCAGATCAACATAATGCTTTCGCAAAATGTAATAGCCCGATTGTACAAGGATAGTGAACGCACCGGATTTCTATTCTTTTGGACCAGGATCTTGTAGCCAATAGCACTACAATGCTTGCATTCTCTCATCATCTCAAACGTTGACCGATCTTTCTTTGTGAACCAGATATTGCATAAAAAACTTGGCGTAACGGGCATAGATTCCAATAAATCTTCTACCACAAGGGACATTGATAGAAAGTTGCTTACACTTGTTATTAAAAAGCCAATATTGCCCATCCTCGGGTCTTTTTCAAAAAAAAAAAATCTTTGGGGAAATGGGGGCGGTTTTGGCCTAGGTATAGGAGTTATTTTTTTAGGCACTTCAGCATCTTTGCAGTGTTATCCCTAATTCGCCACCAAAATCTACCACTTTAATATAGTATCTTTTGTCACCTTTTTCTCATTAGATGGCATAGGTGGGGTCAATGGTTTTGTTGCGACCATGAGTATAATTGCTATACAATGTCATCATTTTTTAGATTTGGAAGTGTGCTAGGCAAGAGTGCCCGTTTTTTTTGTCGTGTGTTCACATTGCAATAATTGGGCCAATTGTAATCTCAAAGTTGCTTAATCGATATGGCATGTGTATTCAACTTTTGACCTATACCCGCTAAATCATGCCTCAACTCTTTAGTGTTATCATAACTAGCATCGAACTCCCATCATTTTATCGAACATATCCTCACCTCGCGACATTTACTTTACCTCCCACAATCATAGGAGTAACTTCATGATTTTGAGAAGTAAGCATAGGGTCCATTCCTGTCGTTTCTATTAACATAGTACCCCTTGTTGAAAGTGTTTGTCGCCGGATGTTTGTTTCCATCTCGGGACATAATGAACCCCGGTGATTGTAGTTGTACTAGTTACCATAGTTACGACCTGGTTCCCTTTGACCTTGGCACATATTCTCCTATAGAGCCTTGGGAACTTGGTCGGAATCCCCCCCATCGTTCATTACTGAATAGGAATCCGCCTCAGAATAAACACTCCTCATTTTTGTGGCGGTGTGTTTCGACAAGTAGTAGTTGACTGCATTTATCTTTTATGCACCCTCAGTGACATGTTTTAGACCAACCCAAGATCGGTTCTCATCTGAGCTATTTCTTTCCGAATCTCATCTGTGCTTGGGTTGTGAGTGGACTGCACTGCGAAGGTGGTTTTCTCCCGGTATCAGACTTCCTAGTACTCCAAGGTTTGTTATTGGGAGATCTTTTTCTAATTTTTCAGGCAATCTCAGAATAAGGGGCATTCTCATTAAGATCACCTGCTTGCATTAGTGTTTCACAACACATTTTTTTTTCTTTATGGTATCTTTGTCCCTGATCGAAGTATCCTCAGTGACTCATCATCTATACGGTGTGATTTGGAATACTTTTCAGAATGAGTGATCTATCCAAGATCTACCTAAACTACTCTCATGGTAGTGCCACAAAGTGTCACTCCTGTCTTGTGGTTTAGTTCTGGAGACCGGATAGTAGCGTGTAAGGGAAATATCCCTTGAGTGGTTTCCAAGTGAAGAGTGAGTTGTATGGACGTAGCTCAGTAACCTATATAGCAGCTCTCCCGTCAGTGAGAGTGGAAAACACTCTGAGACCTATAGATTCTAGATCAAATCCGGCCTCTACCAAACTTTTACACATTCCCGTACCTGAGCTTATGTGGCATGTGGATCTTAGAAGTAGCCTAAAACAAACCTCGGCAGTGAGGCATTTGCACAGGCTACTAGTTACCCCCAAAGATGTTGGGCCTGTGGGTAGAGGGGGCAATACAAGTGTCCCATCCGGACTTGTTATGTTCTCATCCCTCATGTAGTATGCTTGGGGCGGGAGCGGGATGTTGTCCCTCTCTTGCTAGGTGTTCACCGGAGCATCGGGTAAAATCTGACATGACATAAACCGGAGCTGGGCTGTTCGGTCGTATCATAATTATTTATTCCCAAGTTTCGATTCATATTGGGGCATGTACGCTCTCGTGCTCATGATCGTAGGGCGGAAACAAGGGTTCTCCTTTTCGCGTGTATTTGGCCCCATACAAGGAGGATGTTCTGGAAAAAAAAATCAAAAAACAATAAAACAATTTAAAAATTCATGAAAATTATCAACCAAACTCTAGTAATAAGTCAAGTTTACACTACAAAGCTATTTTCCCCGGCAGCTGGCACCAAAATTTGATATGTCAACTTACTTCTTCAAAATAAGAAGTTCTAAAGCGGTCGTGTCAAGTAAAATAATCCAACTAGTGAGGTCGAGGTTGGAGCGTTCCCACAAGGAAAAATAGTCTAGAAGTAAACTTCAACATGTTATTACTAGTGTTTGGTCAATAATCCTATAGAAAGGAAAAACATAAAAAGGGGGGGCGTTTCTATTCTAAATAATGAAAATAAATAACCAAACTTGAAAGAGAACTTAACAATTTTTACAGATTAGAATTTAATCAATTAACAAAGTACTAGGGTTACGTGTTCCCCACAGGCTCATAACTTGATAATTTAACTCTAACAAATTCTTACAAAGTAGTATCTGCATGCAAATGATATTTATGTATTTTAAATCCTTGGTCCGGCATCTAAAAATCTCCATTGCAGCTTGGTATTGCTACGTGTGTTGCTATCCTACCTTTCCTTAACCTAATATTAAGCATCTATGCGATATTGACTAAGTTATTACCTCGTACCAATCAATACTAACTATTAGATAGTATACACTAAATCTATGTTAATAATTCTTTTCCTGATTATCTACCTTATTGGTCGGCAAGTAGGCATTAAGGCGAGTTCTTAATGTGGCCCATCCGTTAAAAAAGGCTTCTAAGGAAAGACATGATTAATACATGCAAGACACTTTTAGAAGTGTTATTTAGTAAGGGTTTGTCTCAGTATTTTCCTATGGTTCCCACAAACCCTAGTTATGGTAGTTAGTTACTCATGGGCCATAAACACAATATTCAAATATATTAATTACGAGTTAGTACATACTTCAATTAGAAAGAGTAAAATCCAAAAGTTCTTGATTAATCACAAAAAAATCACTTGCAAGATCTCCAAATCTAACAATAATACACAGAGTCTAATAATATGATGTCTAACAATACGGAGTCCAACCTCAAAAATGATGTTTTTCGAACTATTTATAAAAAATAAAATACCTAATTAAACAAGGACTATGTTTGCTGGAAATCTGCCAAAACGCGGCTGGGTCGACGGACCTTCGTGGACTCCGTCGTCCCATACTTGTGCAATTTCTTCTGCTGCTCTCTTCACCACCCTCGAAGGAAAGTATAACGGAGTGTCATAGGCACAACGGTCCGTCGAGGGTCTTCGTTTCAAAAAACTTCAACTCTTGTAATCTAGGTACTGGATTACTTCTCTGAACTTCATGACAAACCTACAGGACGGACCGTCAAAGCCACGACGGACCGTCACAAGCTTCGTAACCCCACACTTGGTCAGACTTCCCCATCTTCCTTCAGCAGCTTCACTATGCTTTCACCTACGGACCGTCATAAGCTCCGTAGGTGGTCTCTTCTGCATTTCTTCGCTCAAAATTGCCACATTCAGCTTTGGACAGATTTCCTACAAAACAAAGAGAAACTTATATAAAAATTAGCACAAAAAAGGCTTTTGGACACACTAAACTTAAGGAAAAATATTAATTATACCATCAAACAATGGTATATCAATGTGCATATGCATTATGGACATGATTATATTCTACTTGATGTAGGAATTCATAGTCCATTATCATAAACACAAAATGAACATGATTTAAAAGGTTTTCACACAATTTAATGATTACATGAAATAAATGCTATTTTAAACTATTAAATCTAAGAGTTGTCTCATAAACCATTATGGATTGAGTGTCAAGGCAGGCACCAATAGTAATGAACTTAAATCAAGACTAAATATGTTAGTGTGGGAATTAATGCGTACCAATCAATGGATATTGAATATGAGATGGAACTTTCTACCATAGTTGAGTCAGTGTACCCAAAACATGAGACTTATGCAATTGAGACCTCTTACCATAGTTAATTTTGGGTTTGTAGTAGCAATCTTCATATCACATAACAATGTTCACCATAGGTTACTTAACTAGCGGATCCACCTTAAAGCTAATACATTTTAGTTCTACCATAGGCAAGTAGGACACCTCTTTTAGGTATGGGTCATGACACTAGAATCCATGGTAGGATCACATGGTATACTTTGTTTAAGGATAATTCCCACCATGACAAGGATATAAACAAGAACATGAATTATGTATTATTGTTACTCAATAAGCTTTAGTTTGCTTGGGTAGGATTATGGGAACTTATTCATGCATTGCATAAGTATTCTTTGAGGGTACAAAAGTTATGGTTCTCTTATGATTTCAGAATTTATTTAATAAACATTTTTATGAATTATACTCGTACATTATCTTCTAGATGATGTTTTAACTTACAAATACCACACATTCAACTAAGTTGTCCCTTTTAACATGTTTTGACAATTCTATGCATAGTTATAATACTTAATTCATTTTAGTACTAACCCCTATCTCTTGTACATTTTCACAAAGCGTAGGGTACGGATTTTTAGGTGAACATTTTGTTCAAGATTGGATTTTACTATTCTCCTAGTTTTGGTGAGTCCTCATTGTTTGAGGACGGATGTTGGTCTTCTAGTTTCCTTTATGGTACTCTCTTTTGAGAATTATGTTTTAACGGTTGTGATCTTATTGATACTTCAATTCTAATGTATGGATAGTAGAGACAATTATAGACTTCTTTGGTTTTACGAAAAAAAATTTAAGACTCAAAATGTGCGTTTACTCTCTATTGTTTTTCACTTATGATATGCTAAGTTACTTACATGGTGCCTTTTGCATTCCTGTGTTCCATGATATGTATGGGGGGGCACCCTTGGTTCGTGATAAACTTGATAACCAAGAAAAAAAGTTAGAATGATTCAAGGTTGGTGCCTCATAATCTATTTTAATTTGAGTATTATTCATGAGTATGAAGAGCGCCACCTTTGATTAATAGGAGGCTATAAGATGTTTAGGAAATTTCACTTCTTTCTTTGCTCTCAAGTCGTGCCTTAGAGTTTAACTGTATAAAATTCCTTCACCTGATCTTTCTCAAGTGTCTTCATGAAATTAATACATATAGGGATGAAGAGGAGAATATGAATCAAAGAGCTCCTCATAAAGGTAATCAAGCTCTGATTTATCATGTGTTTGTTAATGTGTTCCACACAGAATTTAGATTTACTATCCAAATGTTTACCAAATCCATGAGGTCTCAAGCTCATATCGTGAACACTTAAGCCTAAGCTCTAACGGCTCAAGAGAATAGAGAAGTTAGGTTGCATCTTAACCCTAATATAAATTTTTTCTTCTAGATTGAGGGATTTTTCAAGAATGAACTCTTATATTTTTCTTGGTTCCAAAGTGAGAGAGGATCCTCAAGAATATTTTAAATAGGGGTTTACAAATTGAAGAGAGTGGCTCAAGTATGGTATACTCAATGGAAGAACAAAAGGCTAGTAGGAGCGGATCAAATAGATTGGGAAGTATTCAAATCGGCGTTCCTTGATAGGTTTTTTTCCCAAGATTTTAGGGAAATTGAGGTGAAATAATTTTTTAACCTTCATCAAGGAGGTATGGGTGTTCAAGAATATTCCCTAAAACTTACTCAATTGTAAAAATATACTCTAATTTTTGTGCCGGACCCAAGAGATATGATAAGTAGGATTTGATGGGGGTGTCTAGATTTGTGAGGAAATAACTTTGCTCAGTAATGCTTCATGATAATATGGATTCATACATCTCATGGTGTATTGTATACAACTGGAGGAAGATAAACTAAAAGACATGAATAGAGAGGTGAAAAGAATTAGAACCGGTGATGAGAATTTTTCCAATGCATTGTCTGATGGACAAGGTCGAACAAAGTTCAAACAAAGTTTTCCAATCAAGGATCCTCTAGTGCTCCGATGATCTACAAGGATAGTGTGATAAACCATAAGGAGGAAATAATGGTACGTCTTCTTGGACTAGCCTGCTTGTGTCAAATATAGAAAGAGGGGTAATGGTAAGTGCCTGGTTAGTAATCGTGGGTGTTATGGTTGTGGGAAGGTTGGACACAAAATGAGAGATTGTCCAATGCTCAAGGTTAAGATAAAGGAAGATAAACAAGCACCTCCAAGAGGTTCCCACTCAAATGCTCAAAAGCAAAACTACTATTATGCTCTACAATCCTGAGGTGACCAAGAAAGTTCCCAAGTTTTGGTGAAGGGTATGTTAAAAGTCTTTTCTATTGGTGTATATTCCTTGTTAAATCCTGGTGCTACATTGTCCTTCTTTATAGATTTTGTGGTCATGAAATTTTAAATAATTCCAAAAGTATTAGTAGACCCTTTTTTTTTGTCTACCCTGATTGATAACTCAGTGGTGGAAAAAAGACTCTGTAGAAGTTTTCGTATTTATTTATCTCATAAAGTTAATTTAGTGGATTTGGTAGAGTGATACATGCTAGATTTTGATGTTACTTTAGATATTGATTGGTTGCAAGCATGTTATGGCTCTATAGGTTGTAGCACTCATGTGGTTTAAATTTCAATTTTCAAATGAAATAATTTTAGGTCAATATGTGTCTTAACTCAAAGCAAGGGAAATCATCTCCAAAGAGTGTATTTATTATCTTGTTATAGTGATGATATAGTCTGAAATCCCTTATTTAGAGTCGGTTTTAGTAGAAAATGAGTTCCCGGAAGTTTTCCCTGATAAATAGCTTGATATTTCTCCCGAGTGGAAAATAGATTTTTGCATAGATATTTTACCAAATACGCAAACTCTCTCCACTCCACCTCAATGAATAGCTCTGTTTGAGTCAAAAAAGTTAAAAGAGAAACTAAAGCATTTATTGGATAAGGGATTCATCCGACGGAGTATCTCTGTTAGGGTGCTCTGACATTGTTTGATTGATAGAAGGATGAGTCTCTTAGAATGTCCATTGATTATCATCAATTAAACAAAGTTATCAATAAGAATAATTATCCTCTTTCGAGAATATGACTTGTTTGATCAACTTCAAAAGGCTTGTTATTTCCCCCAAAATTAATCTTCATTTGGGTTTTAACCAACTAAGGGTTAGAGGGGTTGATATTCCTAAGACAACCTTTAGAACCTGGTATGGTCACAATGAATTTGTGGTTATGTCATTAGGGTTGATAAATACTCCAGTGACATTAACGGATTTAATGAATGGGGTGTTTAGATAATGACTTGATCTGTTTGTGATTGTGTCTATCGATGATATTTTGATCTACTAAAGGAGTGAGAAAAAACTTATGGACTATTTGAGGATTGTGTTACAATTACTTAAATACTAACAACTATTTGGGATTTTTAATAAGTTTGAGTTTTATTTAAGGTCCGTAGATTTTGTCGGTCATATTGTGTCGAGTAAAGGTATTGAGGTAGATCATAAGGAGAAGGATATGGTCATGAGTTGGACCAGACCTCTAAAATCCTTCTGACATTAGAAGATTTTTGGGTTTAGACGATAACTATAGGAGGTTTGTTGAGGGTTTTTCATCCATTGCTCTCCTTTGAAAACTTTGACGCAAAAGAAGGCTAAAAAATCTTCCAAGAGTTAAAAGAGAGACTCACTACCACTCCAGTGTTGACCTTATCCAATAGTGTGAAGGGTTTTGTTGTTTATTCTGGTGTCTCTATAGTTTTTTTGGGATGTGTCCTCATGCAAAATATTAAAGTGACTACATGTACTTTAAGATAATTTAAAAAACATGAGAAGCACTATCCAAGTCATAATCTTGAATTAATAGCGATAGTATTTTTCTTGAAAATATGGAGACATTACTTATATGGGGTCCATGTGGATGTATTCACTGATTAAAAAAGTCTTCAATATGTGTTTATCCAAAAAGACTTGAATATCCGACAAAAAAGGTGGTTAGAACTTTTGAAGGATTATCAAAGGAGTTTTTTTTACCACCCTGGCAAAGCCGATGTGGTAGTGGATAAACTTACTAAATTATCAATGGGTAGTGTTGCTCATGATAAAAACCAAAAGAAAGAGTTGGTTCGTGATATGTATTGGTTGGCTCGGGTAGGTTTTCAACTAGTGTATTCCCCTAAGGGTGGTGTCATGGTCTATAATGGTTCTAAAGAGTCCTTTCTCATTGATGTGTAGTACAAATAATCTATTGAATCGATATTTATGGAGATGAAAGAGTCGGTACTCAAGAAGTCAGTAGAGGCTTTCTCCTAAAGGGTAGATCGAGTGTTTAGGTACAAAAGTAGATTATATGTGTATGTTGATGGGTAGGGGGAGACAATTATAGAAGAGCCTCATGGTTCTAGGTATTATAATCATCCATGAGCCACCAAAATGTACCGTGATCTACGGGAAGTATATTGGTTGAATCGCATGAAAACAGATATAGCTGGATTCGTAGACAAATGTCCTAAGTGTCAAAAAATCAAGTTGACCATCAAAGGTCGAGAGGATTTTTTCATGATATAACAATTCCCTCTTGGAAGTAAGAAGATGTGAGTATAAATTTTACTATGGGTTTACCTCGTAACATAGTTCTATTTGGGTTATTGTTCCTTGAAAGAAAAATTCGACCCACTATAATCCTGTCAAGGTTTCTCTTTTGGTGAAATATTATGATAATTTGTACATACAAAAAATAGTAAAGTATCATGGAGTTAATCTACCTATCATTTCAAATCAGGGTACTCAATTTACGTATAACATTTGGAAGTCATTCACAAAAGTGCTTGTCACTAATACGAAGCTTAGTTCCGCTTTTCACCTTTAAACGGTGGAGGACATGTTAGAGGTGTGTGTCATATATTTCAAAGGTATTTGGGATGACCACTTTCCATTGATAGACTTTGCCCACAATAATAGTCGCCACACAAGTATCAGTATGTCTCCTTTTAAACCCTTGTATGGTAGGAGATATAAGTCTCCCTTTTGGTTGTTTGAGATAGGTAACATTGCTCTTATTGATCCCGAATCAAAATATGATGGCCATTAAGAAAGTTTGTGTCATTAAAAAGAGGTTTAGGACTGCTCAAAGTAGACGAAATTCTTATTCCAATGTGACAAGAAAACACTTAACATTTGAAGTTAGTGATTGGGTCTATTTTAAAATCTCACCCCTAAAGAGTGTGGTGAGGTTTGGCAATAAAGTGAAACTTAGTCCCCGGTATATGAGCCCATATAAAAATTTGAAGAGGTATTAGTATGTTTTCCTATGAGCTATATTTTGCAAATGAATTTTCCACGATTCACCCAGTATTTCATGTTTCTATGCTTAAAAAGTTATTGGGGATCCGACATCCATTATTCCCCTAGAAGGGTTTGGAATTAATCAAAGCTTTCTTATGAAGAGGTTTCCGTAGAGATTCTTGACTGGTAAGTCAATAGATTAAGAAACAAAGAGGTAGCCTTAGTGAAGATTTTATGGAGAAATCATTCAGTTGGGGTGCCACTTCGGAGGCTGAGGATAATATGAAGTCCCTATATCCTCATCTCTTTCCTTGTACTCCTATTCAAGCTTGAGGTAATTCGTTCCTCTTGAGTTTAATTGTTTTGGAAATAATGTGTTGTATGAGATTTCCATGCTTTCATTACGTTATGACTATTCTTGATAAAATTCATATTTAGAGAGATAATTAACTTTCTTGATTTATGTTCCTCATCTTGTTGTGCATTCAGTATGAGATGCCTATTTGACTTCATGAGATGAGTTGATGGACATGATCTTGTATGCTTTTGAGAGTAATTTCATATTGGCTATATGATGTTTTGATTGAGCATTATTTTAGTTGGAAAAAGTAATTCGCCTATGAGTATAAGAAATATTGAGTTTCACGCATATTGGGTTGTTAGATGTAGCTCCCACTCCCTTGTATGCGTTGATTATGTTTTCTGATGGAGTTGACGTTTCCTCCTTTGAATTATGCATTATTTTGATGTTTCATGCATGATGGGCTGCTAGTCTTGAGTCCTTATGTCTGTATGGTGTCTACATCATCATTTGAGGATGAATGTTTCGGGGGGAGGGGGGAGAGATATAATGTAACACCTCCAAAACAAGTAGGCTTAGGTAGAGCTTGATGTTGGGTTTAGATTCATATATGTACCTTCCCATACAATAAAAATTCATATTTAAACCCAAAAGGGCTGCCTGGCAGTAACCTACAAAAGGTATCCACCCCTCGTGGGTCAACCCGCACTCTGTGGGTAGCATCTGTAGACCATGACTTCAAAACAAGCTGTAGAACCCCGACCCAAACTTTACCACCATGGGTCGTGTGTCATGCTTGAAATCAATTTTTAGGAGTTAGTCGAGGGGTACTTTGAGATGTTCCTTTAAATTAATTCTAATTTCCGTCATTTTACCCTTAATAAAGCTAACTATATAAGGTTATTATGTCCTAAACTATGTTCTAAATCATCACTACAAACTTCCCAAATAAAAAACCAATTTTCCCCAAAATTTTCTCTATAGAACTCTGAAGAAAGAGAACAAGAAAATCAAACTGGGGATTGAAGAATGAGGCTTTGTCACACAATTTTTTTGGATTTTTTCATCTATTGCATGATATTCCTTCATCCATGGATAGCTTTAATTTATGGAGCCCTTAAATTCTCAGTATTCAAAGTAGAAATTCCCTAAAAGCTTGGGTTTTCAGTCAAAATCATAGATTCTTTCTAAAAATGTTTTTAGTTATTTGATTACATTATATTTAGATTGAATCGTTGATGCTGTAATTGTGGGAATTAATCCTTAGCACCTAGTGGATATTTTTATATGAAATGAAACATTCTATCATAGTTGAGTACGGGTTCCCAAACCATGTGTAACATGAGATAGAGACCTTTTACCACAGTTTAGTCTACGTTTCTTGTAGTTATATCTTTAACCCATAACTTTGTGCCCTCATAGGTTAACTTTCTAAGGGATACACCGAAAAGCAACTATATGTTAGTTCTACCTTTTGCAAGTAGGACACCTCATTTTGGTGTGGGGTATTACATTGGATTTAATGTTAAGCTCACATGGTCTATATTTGTTAAGGATAAATCCCACCATGATAAGGATATAAATAAGAACATGAATAACGAATGATGGTCACTCAAATAAGCTTTTCTTAGGTCGGGTAGGTTTATGAGATCTTATTCTTTCATTACACAATGTTTTGATGGTACAAATTGTATGGTTCTCTTATGATGTGAAAATTTATGTAATGAACATTCTTATGACTTATATTGTTATATTATCTTCTAAATTATCTTTTAACTTACAAAATGCATGCATTCAGCTAAATTGTAACTTTTACCATATTTTGTTTATTTATTGCATGACTATCATACTTGGTGCATTATTGTACTAACTCATATTTCTTCTACATTTTCCATAGAGTGTTGGGCATGTAGTTTGAGGTGATAATTTGGTTCAAGCTTGAATTCGACTATTCTCCTTGCTTTTGGTGAGTCCTTATGGTATGAGGACGAGTGATGATTTTCTAGTTTTCTTTTCTTGTACTCTCATTTGAGAATTATGTTTTTAAGGGTTGTGACCCTATTGATACTTCAATTGTAATAGATGGCTAATAGAGACAAGCCTAGACTTTCATTTCTCTTTTATGAAGAATGTATTAAGACTTGAAGTGTGCTTTTTACTCTCTATTGTTCTATACCTATGTTATCACATGCTAAGTGGCTTACATAGTTCCTTTCGGGGTCCTATGTGTCATATTACGTCTAGGGGGAACCCTTGGGTCGTTACATAAGTGAATCATTCATTTATTGGAAACACTTCTCACAGGCTTCATACCATATGAACTTTGCCTTCTTTTGAGTCAAAGCGGTAAAAGGAGAGGCAACCGATGAGAATCCCTCAAAAAACCTATAGTAACCAACTGAACCCAAGAAACTTCAAATATCCCAAGGGGTTAGTGGTCTAGGCCAACTCTTGGCCGTATTCTTCTTCATCGGATCTATCCAGATACCCTTTTTTAAATCAATATGACCAAGAAAAGTTATGGACCATAACAAAAACTCCTATTTGCTAAACTTGTGAAGAAGTTGTTGATCCTTAAGAATTTCCTACACAATCCTCAAATTCTCAGTATACTCACTATCCTATGTCGAATATATCAATGTATCATGAGTGAATAAAATCAAAAAAATGTCAAGGTATTGTCTAAACACCCTTTTCATCAAATACATAAATGATGTCAGAGAAACAGTCAACCTAAACAATATTACCCAAAACTCATAATGATTACATTGCGTTCTAAAAGTTATTTTTGAATATCATTTTCATTCACTCTCAATTTTTCATATGCCAATCAAAGATCAATCTTAGAAACGTAACTCACTCCTTGACGTTATTCATACAATTCATATATCCTTGGAAGAGGATATTCTTTCTTAGTAGTCACCTCTTTCAATTGTTGATAGTGTATACACATTCAAAGTGAAACATCTTTCTTCTTAACAAATAAAACTGGAGCACCCCATAGAGAGATACCCGTTGAGATGAAACCCTTATCCAATAAGTCTTTCAATTGTTCCTTTAATTCCTTAAATTCTACCAGAGCATTCAATAAGCATGAATAGAAATAGGTTGCCTATCTATATGACGGTCAATACCAAAATCTATGTTCTATTTTGGAGGAATACTGGGTAAATCATCTGGGAACACTTCAGGATACTCATTATCAACAGGGACTTATTTAACTAGATTGTATATACAACCCTTAGAAATCATGCTTCTAGATTTAAGAAAAGCTATAGAGTGACTTGGGCATAGAAGTTTCCCCATTCCACTCTAGCATAGGTTCATTAGGAAATTGAAATATGAGTACATATGTTCTACAATCAATAGAATTATAACAATAGTGCAGTCACTCTATACCAAGAATAACATCAAAATCTACCGTGATAGGCTCTACCTAATCAACAAGAGTAACTCTATGTCATAAGGAAACGACTTTATATGGACCCTCTTACCCACAGTAGAATCACAAACAAGAGTAGAGATTAAAAAAACATCTAACAACACTTCAGGGAGCACATAAAATCTCATAGCCATATCTGGTGTCACAAAAATAAGGTAGAACTAGGATCAAGTAAAGCATAAAAATCATGTTGAAAGAATTTCAACATACAAATAACCACAGCCGGATAACCGTCTTGTTCACCACGAGCCTGAAATGCATAGAACCTATTTTAATTAGGAGCATTAGTACTTGAACAACTTACACCCAATGAAATGTAGGGTTTAGTCCTACGACGAGTATCTTCCTCATTCTTAGCAACTAAAGGAAACTCCTTAGCTTGTGATCCATCTTAAAATAACCAAAAGAAGCATTGGAACACGATATACATTCGCCCATATGCTTTCTTCCAGACTTACCATAATCCGACAATAAAGTGCCACTACAATATTTTTTAGTCTTAGGGTTATACAACCTCTCTTTGTTCAACTTTTGATCATTAGAGGAACCTTGTCCGAGAAACCTTTGTCGGGGCATGTGATTACCATGTCCATCATACCCAGCATAAGGGAAATTACCACCAGTTAAAGAACTCTTGTTCTCCCTAGACCTTTCCATACGTTTCTCCTCTTTTATATTTTGGCCATGAGTCGTGAGATGAGAAATGTTCATGTCATTGACAAGCATAGTCGTACGACACTCTTCGACTACCAAATCAGGCACACCCAAAATGAACTTGCTCATCCTTGCCCTAGAGTTGGCAACTATAGAAGAAGCATACTTTTATAATGGAATACATCTCAAAGCATATTATTTAATATTCATGTTTACTTGTAAACTATTAATGAACTCAAACACTTTTTCCTCTCTCATATGAAGAGGAAATAAATTACTAGGAAAAGCAAATTTAAACGTTTCCCATTATAGGGGACTCACATCTATCGATCTTGCTTCTTCTCATTAGTTAATCAAAATTTGAGCAACCCCCTTAAGTTTGATAAGTAGTCAATCCCACCTAATCCATCGCAGTCACTTCATAATACACAAAAACTTGTAAACCTTCAGTAATAAAATCTAAGGATCTTTCTTAATCTTTGAACAATAAATTACGGAGGATTCATCCTAGTATAGTCCCTCACACTAGATGCCACCGTACACACATCTGGGTTCACGGGGTTCATAACCTCCCTATTGTCTTGGGTCGTAATTCCTTGAGACAACACTTCAAAAGTATTCCTAAACTCCACATCAGTCACCTGCTCAGCCAAAGGGTCTACCGAAGCTTTAGGATCAATTCCTTAATCAATCACTTCTCCCTTGGTCATTTTAGAAAAATCCCTTTTAGTATTTTTCTATTGTAGCCCATTGAGTAAGAATTAGGAGAGATACCTTTTAGAGTTTAAACTCTATCGCACGACTAAGAATAGTGTAGTTTCCTAAACATCTTGTAGCCTTTTATTAATGTGGCGCGCTTCACACTCTTGAAAAAAAATCTACTAGACGTGGGTTTTGGACATCCTAGACCCATTATAAACCTTGTTCTTTGATAAAAAGTTTGTCATGATCCATGAATACACTCTAGATGTAACATGGAACACAAGACCCCGAGCCCCATATAAGAAACTTATCTTTTATAGTCAAGATAATAAAAAATGATAAAATTTAAAACCATCTTCATCACAATCAAAGTTATATAAAACAAAGTAGAAGTCTTATACATTTTTTTTAAAACCATCGAATACAAAAAGTCAATGGAATACCACCCATAAAATATTGTTCATATCATAAAATTAATGAACATAAGGAAATGATAGTCAAATCCTCGAATTCTATGGGGACTCATCAATCTTCATGTCTTGTATCTATTAAGTTCCTATCCACAAGGATGAGAGTCAGGAATGTCGGACCCTAGATTTGGGTAAGAAATGTAGAAAAGAGTATGTGTTAGTACAAGAAAGTACTAAATATGATAGCTTACATAAATATAAGGGTAGACAATATAATCCATAAGCATAATCAATGCACATAATATATGTAATATAAATATATAAGGAATACTTATCAAGTATTCTTAACGCATACATAACAAAGATATGGGTAATCATTCACTATTCTTACTCATCATAGGAGGCAACCTTAGCTATCATCTAAGTTCATAACCTATCACTCTCATTTTTAACGTATCTTTTATAGACATGGAGAATCACCTCCTTGCCTTCCAATAAAGGATACTGGGTAGTTATCTTTTGATTTACCATGATTTTATGGTTCTTTTAATACATTTTTTAACTTAAGATATGTTTGTGTCTAGGGCCATTTTTTGTATTGGTTTTTATGTGTTTTTCTTATTTTTGCAAGAAATAAGTTCAGATGCGGAGAATTGAAGACCCAATTGATAGAAGTGCATAAAAAGGCATCTATGGAGTCAACCTATGGACCGTAGGTCAAGTTACGCCTTGTAAATGATAGTCGTAGATGGGCAGGAAAGGCATTGTTGAAGATTAGGGAATTCCTGAAAAAATGGGGAACCACGATTGCAACTTATATACAATAAATTGATCTACAGACCATACAATTGCTCCATCAAATGATTTAGAGAATTTTTTCCAAAACCTCATGCTTAAAATTCTAACTGTGGAGCTACGGAGAGGAGTTACGAAACGTAGATAGACTTATGGTCCGTACTATTGGATCATCTAATGTGAAAGAAATGTTGAAGATTTTGATTCTTTAAAAATTTCCAAAGTTCTGACCCACGAAAGGGACCTATGAACCGTATATTGCCTTACTGATCATAGGGCACAATCGTAGATTGAAGACGCATCCTAAAAATTTATTTCCTCATTTCATTTCCTTTTAAGTTAGGACTTATTTTTCTATATATATGGCATGTAAACCTCATTTTTTAGCTTATACATCATTGTTCTCATTTATCTTTTTCCTTTGGGAAGTAATATTGAAAACTTAGGCAAATATTAATTTCTAAACCACATTTTAAAGATTTTGGCTTTGCAATTCAAGTTGAAATTATGGGTTTCTTCTTATTACATAAGTTCATGAGTTCTTCCTCACACGTTAGAATCTTCCTTATTGCTACTTGCCAGACCAAGGAGGTAGTTAATAAGAAAAGAATTATGAACATAGATTTAGTGTGACACTATCTAGTAGTCTAATGTGAATTGTTGTGAGGGTGAAAACTAAAGCATACATTGATGTGACGCATATTATGAAGTAAAAGTAAGCGCTACTAAATTATACAGAAGTAGTCAGACCAAGGTGCAAGGTGAAATTCTTTAGATGTTAGACCAAGGATTTAAATATACCTAACTTATCACTTTGCATGTAATATACTAGGAAAGGATTGCTATTACTTGGATTACTGCGTTATGAGCTTATTTGGAACACTTTTTCCCTAGTTACTTTCTAATCTTCATAAAAACTAAAGATTGAATCTTTCTCATTGAAAACTTATGCAATTTCTCAAATTTGTTTCATAAATTCCCCCTTTAATTACTTTTTTTGGAAATACATTGGCTAAAACAAATGTTATCCTTATTTAAGTTTAAGTCTAAACCATTTTCCTTATTAGATCGACCCCGACCTACAAGTTGGGTTCTTTACTTGATAAAGATCGCTTATACTTCTTTAGGGAGATATAATTTGAGAGTATCAAATTTTGGCGTCGTTACGGAGAACTTGGATTTTAGATTATCTAAACTATATTATTTAACGTTAGTCAAATATTTCCTTGTTTTAATTTTTATTTATTTTTTGTCTCTCATGTTCTGACTCTAGTGTATGCCAAGTACACGTAGTAAGGGAGAACCACTTACTCCCTATGATCTAGAGCTAAATTAAACATTGTGAAGAATGAATAATGAAGCAATACTCTTTAACCCTATTGGATGAAGAATAGCTGATTGTGCTAGGTTATAGGCTCTGATGGCCGTGAATGAGAATAAACAAACTCAAGCCAATAACAAACTAGGAGATGCATTGGGGATGCAGGATTCACTAGGGCCACGACACCATAACAACTACAAGATCAACTTTAAGTGATTCAGATGGACCTATTATTCTACCTTCTCTACCATAGGGTCATACATTTGTGATGACTAGTATCTTGACGCAGATGCTTACGTTGAGAGGTTTATTTGCAGGTTTGGCATCAAAAAACCCCCTAATGCTAACATAGCCAAGATTAGGGTGGTTTGAAAAGATTTTGTACGTCGGTCGGGCTTGGACATGAATACTATGGGATTGCGAGTATTCATACTATCATTGACCAATGATGAGGGTGTTTGGTTAATGAGTTTCCTTATAACTCAATCTTTACATGGGAGCAATTGACGAATGTGTTCTTAGATAAATTATTTCCAGTGGCGAAGAAGCTGAACAAAATGGATAAGCTAAACAACTATGTGTCACTACTTGGAGATTTTGTGAGTAGTTCTTGAGACCGGTTCATTGCATAATTAAAAAGTGTTCTAAATCACCCCATTGATGATCAGTAACTCAAAGAATAGTTTTATCATGGGCAAGATGACAACAGTAAGGCATTACTTGATACTATTGTTGAGGGTTCGTATGGTGAATGTATTTTTGAGCTGGTTGTAGAGAAACTGGAGAAGATATTTTGGAACAACAAAACTTGGAACACTAGAAAGTCAAATATCGGGAAAAACACATTTGTAGTTCAAGACACAGCTAACCAATCAATAAATGATATTCGTTAGAAGATGGCGTACAAGACAAAAAAATTAGGGTTGGTATTGAAGCATGTGAGTTGGGGTACTGAGAAGTTAAATGTTGTGAACTGTTTGACTTGAAACCCAACACCGGCTGAGGAGTGTTACTATAAAGAGGATGCTTATGTAATGAATGATCAAACAGGAGGTTTCTGACTAAATGAAAAAGGTTCCAAAAAAGATAATTGCCACAAAGGTCAAGAAACCAAGGTTGGAAATATGGAAACTACAACCAAGAGAGTATATATGTTCGATATGTGAACTACAATCGCGACAACAACTACAACCGAAACAACTATGGAAATAGAAATGATCGGGTTGGACCTTATGTTCCTTCTCAAAATCGGTAATCTGCTTCTAGTAAATCTTGTGGTAACATGTCATGTATTGAGGATATGACACAAATGATAATTAGAAGGTTCGATGCGACAGATGAAAATGTGAAGGAGATGCGGAATGACATTGTCTAGTATTGTTCAAAGAGTTGGTGCCCACACATTGTTAGTAAATTATCTTGACATAACTCAATTATCTACCACAATGAACCCACGCCAACCTACAACTCTTCCAAGCAACATCATCTAGAATCCAAAAAAATGATGGGCATTGTATTGCCGTCACTTCTCGCGGGGATAAGCAAACTATGGATCCACCTATGCTTTCTAGGGTGGAAACTGAGACAAGTAGAGATGATGATGTGGTTGAGATTAATTGATATACTGAAAATGTGACAAAGAAAGAGGTGGTGGTAGTCGAGAAAGTTGTTCGCATACCTATACCTAGGTTTCCCTTCCTACAAAGGTTGGTGAAGATGAACGAAGAACGAAAATACCACAAATTTATTACTATGTTGAAGTAGTTTTCCATAAATTTTTTTGTTGATCGATGCTTTGAAGAAAGTGTTTGGGTATGCAAAGTTTATGAATGAATGGTGACAAATAACAAGTCCGTGAGTTTCAAAGTTGATAATGGGTAAAAACATTGTAGTGTTATTGCTACAAGGTCATTTGTGCAGAAGGAGGAGGATCCTAGTACCTTAACTATCCCATATACCATTATGTTATTGCACTTTGCTAAGACATTCTGTGATGATGATGCTAGCATCAATCTCATGTCGTTGTCCGTATATAAAAAGTTGTGATTCAAAAATCAAAAACCATCAATGATGCGATTTTTTATGGTCAATAAAACTTTGAAGAGTCCCATTAGTGTACTTCATGATGCTCTAGTAAAAGTTGAGTCATTAATTTTTCAAGAAGATTTTCTTATTCTTAATTTTGAGGGTTACTTTGAGATTTCCATCATTCTTGGGAGACCGTTATTTCCCACCGGGCATGTTGTAGTTGATATGGAGAAAGGGAGGATGAAACTATGACTAAATAATCAAGAAGGAACTTTCTGTATTTGTATGTCCATGAAAAAGAGTGGTGAGATCCAATCGATATCTCTCATAACATATAGAGTTTAGGGTGCATCTGAGGTGCAGATTGAAGAGAGACTTGGTGTTGAGGCATTAAAAGTAGACATGATAAATTTGAGACTGATTGCATAGAATAGTATGATGAGTTTTTTTCTACACTTGATATGTGTGAATATCGTTCCAAGACAAAGAAGTTGGAGTTAGATATGAAGAATTGTGAGTCTCCACCCGTGAGAGCATTTGTATAGGAGGCCCCTAAATTTTAGATCATGGCTCTACCACCACATTTGAGGTATGTATTCTTGGGTAGATATGAGACTCTACCAATCATCATAGCGGTAGAACTAAATGGGTGACAAGTAAAGTGTTTGGTATCGCTGTTGAAGAGGTTCAAGTAAGTTATTGGGTGGACTATTGCGGATGTTAATGGATCCATCCCGTTATTTTTTCTCACAAAATCAAACTCATACTTGATCACAAGCCTACTATCGAGTACTAGAGAACACTAAATCTGCTTATGCAAGAGGTAGTTGAAAAGGAGATCATTAAGTGGTTGGTTGATGGAGTTATTAGTCCTATTGCAAATAGTAGTTTGGTGTGTCTATTTCGATGTGTGCCTAATAAGGGTGGTATTACTTTCGTTTCTAATGATAGAAACATTTTTTCCCGATGCGGCCTGTGACCTAACTGAGTCTTCATGGACTACCGAAAGTTTAACGCTTACACTGAGAAGGACAACTTTAATATGCCATTCTTAGACCAGATTTTAAATAGACTAGTGGGTAAGGTTTGGTATTGTTTTCTTGATGGTTATTCAGGTTACAATCAAATCACTATAGCCCCGAAAGACCAATAGAGGATAGCCTTCCCTTGACCTTACAAGACCTTTTGACCTCAGACGCATGTCATTTGGGTTGTGGAATGCTTTGGCAATTTTCTAGTGTTGTATGATATAGATGTTCTTTGATATGGTGGAGGACACTTTTGAGGTGTTCATGGATGATTTCTCATAGGCATGTGACTCGTTGGTTCGGTGTTTGGACAATTTAGCTGAGGTACTTAAAATGTGTGAAGATTGTAATTTGATGTTAAATTAGGACAAGTGTCCCTTTATGGTATCTGAAGATATAGTGTTGGGTCATCGAATCTCTGAGAAAGGTATTAAGGTTGATAGATCTAAAGTTGAGGTAATATAAAAGATTCTCCCATCTATCTCTATTAAAGTTGTGTGGAGTTTTATTGGGCACGCTGTATTTTATAGGAGGTTCATGAAATATTTCTAAAACATTGCACACCCGTTGTGCAAACTGCTTGAAAAGGAGAGTAAGTTTTACTTTGATGATGCCTTTTTGAGAGCATTTGGAGAGTTAAATAACAACCTAGTCTCTGATCCCATCATTATTGCACAAGATTGGGGGAGAATGTTTGAGGTCATGTGTGACACAAGTTGGAGCAGCGCTTGGTGTAGTATTAACGCAAAGGCATGAAAAGATTCTTCACACAATTTAGTATGCAAAAAAAAGCCCTAACTCAGCCCAAAAGAATTACACGATGATCAATAAAGAGTTTCTTGCAGTGGTGTTTGCATTCGATAAATTTTGATGTTCCTTGCTTGGTAATGAGGTCATAGTGCATCTTGACCATTCTGCATTCAGGTACTTGTTGTCTAAGAAGGATGAAAAACCCCTATTGATTAGATGGATGTTGTTGTTTCATGAATTTTATTTTGTGGCGAAATATAGAAGAGGTAGAGAAAATTAAGTTTCCAATGACTCGTCTATATTGGAGGATGAAGCTTTGATCGAGCTTGGAGAGAGGGCTGGAACTAATGAGGATTTTCTAGATGAACATCTATTGGAGGGCTCTCAAGATTTGATTCCTTTGTTTTTTGACAATGCTAAATATTTTGCAAGTGATTTGGTGCCTCCAATTTTTTCTCAGCTAGCGCATACATAAGTTTATGCTGCCATAAAAGAAGTTTCTTTTTTTGGATGAGCCCTTACTTTTGGAATTTGTGTTGGTATGATTATTCATCGTTGTTGCCCAAGGTTGACATGTTGAGTGTACTTAAGGCGTGTGATTCATTTCCTGTTAGTATACCCATAGTGGTATTCGGACTGCGCATAACATCTTGCAGTGTGGATACTGGCCTACCATCCACTAAGATGCTCATAACTTTTCCAAGTCTTGCGACAGTTGCCCAAGAGAGTGTGGGATTTCAAAGAGGCAAAAGCCTCCTATGAATCCGATATTGGTGATTGAGTTGTTTTATGTATGGGGTATTGATTTTATGGGTCCATTTGTGAGTTCACATTGGATGAAATATATTTTTTTTTTTCGATTGGAATAAGTCTATAAATTTAACGACCTGTTTTAGAAGTCGTTTTGAGTCAGCCAAGTTATTTTCTGGACTGGATTGGCAGAGGCAACGGATGCCACGACGGACGTCACGGTCACGACGGACCGTCGTGTGAGTCTCGTCCCTTACACTTAGAAATTCTGAATTGGGTGTTGGAAAATCGACTCTCTGAACGCCACGACTAAATGGGCAGGTACGGACCGTCTAAGGCATGAGGCCCGTCATCAGACTTTTTTTACAAAAAACAGTGTCTGACCCCTGCGACGGACATCATGACGGACCGTCCGCATACACGAGGCCCTTCACGGCTGTGTACATCCCAATCGTGTCAGATTTGATTAATTAATTTAGGCGTTTTTGGACTATTTCTGCTTTAATTATAAAGTAATGGGGTTTAATGTTATAATCTAAATCTTGAAAGGTCAAAGAGGTACCTTAAGTTAATTCGTGGATTATAGTTGCCATCGTTTAAAACTTAATTAATGATAATTAGGGTAAAAGAAAGAGGGTTTTGAGACAACAGAAAAGGCACACAAGATGAAGAGAGGATCGAACGAGAAAAGGGAGGCGACTCGAAACGGAAGGAAGGGAAAAGCAGCAGAGGCTTGTGGAAATTCTTGCTTGATCACTAGTCTTCCGGTGGAGGTAGGTTATGGTTTTTTAACACATTCGTAGTAAAACTGCTATAGCGAATTACATGTTTGGTAGTATTATAGGAGTCTTTCATTTATGCTTATTGTGTGGGTAATGGTCACTGATGTTGATCTTTTTATATATATTGATTGTGTATGACACAGCAGGATTGAAGCTATTGAATCTCCAAATCTTGATACAACCTAATATCTTGTTTACTGAAATGATCCTTGATATAAAATAAGGCTTTATTAACTAAAGTGAATGAGATGATCGCCTGTGGCAAAATAATGCTTGATGACTTATAGAATGAGATTAGTGGATCGGAGTGTCACGTAAACCGACCTAGAATTAGTGGACGGGTGGTCACGAACCAACACGTAGATTAGGGATCGGCGTGTACTACCGCCACATAGAATTAGTGTGACGTGTGTCACGAAACTGACACTAGATGTAGTGGATCGGAGGTCCCGTACGACACATATAATTAGTGAGACGGTGTTCCACGAACCGACACGTAGATGTAGGGGATCGGAGTGTCACGTACCGCACATCGAATTAGTGGTACGGTGTCATGAACCGACAGTAGTGTAGGGTATCGGTTCACGTAACCGACACATAGATTAGTGGGACGGGTGTCACGAACCGACACGTAGATGGTAGGGATCGGAGTGTCACCTTACCGACAACATTAAAGTTCCGGGGACGAGTGTCCCGTTCCGCCACCTAGTAGTTGAGGGATCGTAGTGTCCACTTTCCTACACATAGAGAAGGATCGGAGTGTCACTACCGACACAAGGATGAATAAGATAATGAATCTTGAAAGATGATACTATACTCAATCTAAATAAACATGAATTCCCAAACGAGTATGGATGGAGGCTTGAGTCCTCACAAATAGTTCGGTGATGCTAACTAATTGATGTTTTGGTACTTGTTGCTATCACTGTTAATGAATAGTAGTTGATTTATGATGTTATCTGAGATATATTTCTTTCTATTTTGATTGGCCTATGATACCTACTCAGTAAAACTTGTGTTGTAACTGACCAACGACGTTTTATGTTTTCTTCTTTTTTATTTTGTGGATGCACAAACTGCCCGTCGGTCTTCAAGTCAACCGCAATTTCTAAAGCCAGTCTTCCGTCACACCCGGATCCTTCAGGGTGAGCTAATGCGTCTAGCTTGGACTGGATCTCCTTCCTAATGTCTTGATGCTTAAGTTCCGGCATAGCACTAGCGTTTGGTTATTAGCTTTTTAGAATACTCTTGAGTTCTAATTTGATCATAGATTTCTTGTGGTGATTACTATCCAGATTTGGGGAGAATAATATATGTTGAATTTTAGGAAGTTTATTGAATTGGTTTTTTAATTAATGAGTTTAAGTCTTTCCGCATTACTTTCTATTGATATTACACTTGAAATTTTAAGGTTTAGATTGGTTGGTTCGGTCACAAACTAGGAGGGTAAGTGTGGTCCAGTCCCGCGACCGTTTTGGGTCGTGACAAACTTGGTATCACATGCATTAGGTTCGTTGGTCTCATCACAACAAGAGACAGGTCTAGTAGAGTCTTAATGAACGTAGTGGACACCTTTACTTTTCTTTGAGAGGCGATAAGACTTTAGGAAAACTTGCATTTCTTTCTTTCCTTCTTTTTCCGTGCTATACTTGATCCAATTGGTATCTAGTGTATACAAATGGTATCTACCATCTTCACTCTATTTCGCAGATGGTTAAACTAGAGCAACGACTACTCCAACATCAACATCAGCAAGACAAGATGCATCTCTGAGACAACGCCACTCTTCTGTGGCGTAGCTCGAAGTGGAACAGTGCAGAGGCCGCGGTAGAGGTCTGGGGAGGCCGTCCCTAGAGGGAGATGATGAGCACCTTCCCATCTGGTGCATGGCGGTGACTGCCTCCACCACTTGAAAGGAAGTAGGATAAGGGGAGGATGGGGAAATAACAAGTACAGAATGAGGAAGAAATGCCACCCCAACCTACCCCAGAGATGATCGAATCAAGGTTCTCGCTTATCTTAGTGGGGTTGTCGATCAGGGTCAGGCACCTCCAATGTTTCTTTCCTTGCACACACCCTCCAGTTTCAAGAGGTACAACATCAACTACTATGGCTCCCCCGCATGATCCTCATTGGAAATAGGCACCGTTTCCCTTCCTTCTCCGCGTTGACTCCTTACTACTGGCCTATAATGACAATGATAGCATGACTTTTCAGTAAGTTCCTTGAAATTGTAACCCTCCATTCTTCAGGGTGCCGAATCTGAGGAGCTACGATTTTTCTGGTTGACTGTCATGAGCCTACTACACAATATGGGTATAGTAGAACGGTTTGGTGTTGAGTCGTGAGTTACCGGAGTTTCAAGGAACGCCAAAATCGGTGGGCGGTTCACATGTTGAGTGTCAACAACAGAGGCACCACCTATGACTTGGGCCTCATTCTCTAGCTTGTTTTGAGAAGTCTATCCCCCGACTTTGAGGGATGGAAAAGGGATGAGTTCTTAAGCTAGAGCAAGGTGAGGATGTCGGTCATGCATATGAGGCCTACGTTTCGTGCACTATTCCAGATATGCCAACACAACTTTTGTTTCAGTCTACCCGACAAAGCGGATCGCCGTTTGTGAAGGGGTTGAGATCAGAGTTGCCGAATTTTTCAGCTTAAACAAGTTATGCGCCACAGCGAAATCTTTTTCAAGAGTTATAAGACTTCGTAGTAGAGTGGAGGATGAAGCCAGACGAATTCACCATGCATCGACATCAAGAAGTTTTCGAAAGGGGGTTAGTTTAATGGGTCTTACTCTAGAGGACGGGTCCGGGGTTACTCAGTTCGACCCATTCAGTTTTCACTACAGTCACTGTAGTTTGGGGGTCCACCTCAGACCGGTGCAAACATTTCCTCTGAGGAGACCATGGCGTGAATCTAGAGAGTGTAGGGATTTGTGAGACTGGACATATTAAGGAGAATTGTCCAAACAGAGTAATATACCCCATTCTAGAGGTAAGAGGTGGTCATGGCAGAGGCCGTTATTCTGGAGGCGTGGTGGCCGAGTTAAGGTGGGCACCACAACGGCCGGGGGTTATGGGCAAACGTGATCCACTACATCACAACATGGAATGAAAAAGGACAACACAACGAAGGGCGCCTTGTTCTGCTTTCCCTGGTGAGATCGGAGGCCGGAGGACTCTGATGTCGTCATCACAGGTACTCTTCTTCTGGTTGTGAATTGCGTGGCTCTGTATTATTTGATCCTGGATCACAGTTTCTTATGTATCTTCCTCTTTGCTAATGGTCTAAATTTACCATTGTGAATACTTGAATTACGCCTATTCGTTTTCTACTCGTTGTGTGAGTCTTGTAGTTTGAAAAAGGTATATAGGTCTTGTTTGGTGAATTTTGTGGGAGCAAACACTTATGTCGATTTGGGTTCTCTTCGAAATGGTTGATTTGGTGAAATTCTGGTATGACTTGCTTTCCTCCGCAAATTTGCGATCTTGGATTATAATGCTAACACGTTGACCGTTATCCAGCCTGGAACAGATCCGTTAGTGTGGTAGGGTGACTACACTTCAATCCGGTGCGTATCATCCTCCTTTCTTCTGTTAAGAAAATGGTTAGTAAAGGTGTTTAGTTTAAGCTTTCTTGGCACATCCAAGGTGACGCAACACAAGTACCGTTCATTGAGTCGGTTTTGGTGGTCCGTGAGTTTCTTGATGTGTTTTTCCCGCAATCTTCCTGGTATGCCCCCAGATAGGGATTTGACTTCTGTATTGAGCTTGAACCGGGTACTCGCCCCCCATTTCAATACCCCCTTTATAGAATGGCTTTCCTCGAGTTAAGAGGTTAAAAGCCCAACTTCAAGAGGTGTTGAACCAAGGCTTCATTAGACCCAAGTCATCTCCATGGGGTGCTCCGGTTTTGTTTTGTGAGAAGAATGATGGATTTTCGGATTTCATAGACTACCGCAGTTGAACACGGTACCATAAAGAAACAGTATCCTCTTCCTCCTCGCATTGATGACGTGTTCGATCAGTTACACGTGTCCTTGTTCCTTCTCTAAGATTCGACTTTGGCTCCGGTTATCATCAATTGAAATACGGGCAACGGATGGGCCAAGAACCTGCTTTTAGAGAACCAGGTATGGGGCATTCAACGACTTTGTAGTGATGTCTTTTGGTCTTACTAATTGCCCCTGCTTGCGGTTCAGTGAGTTTGAAGGAACGGATTTTTAAGCCTATTTTTTGCTCTCTTGTGTGATCGTAATTTATTGATGATTACTGATATACCTCTAAATGTGTTTTAGATATGCCCTTGCAATGCGTGCATAGAATTGGGTGGCCATTGGGGATAGCTTTCTTAACCCCTTAGCGAGTTTTCATACAATCATAGCTTCACTCTATTTTTACATGGCTCCATTTGAGCAAACTGTATGGTATGACATGTATGTCCCCATTGGTTGGATTTTGATGCGTCGAGGTAGGACTTGGGGTACTGATCCAAAAGGGGTGAAGAAGAATCAGGAGATTTGAGGGATTCGATATATAAAGTGAGTCCATTCAATAAAAGCTTCTAGCGTCGCAAAGTAGGCAAAGAAGATATTCATATCGAAGGTGAGGGACTTAGATTTCATGGAGGGTGAAAAACACGAGTCTTGTTAAAGTTTCGCCAAATGAAAGGGTTGATCGGTTTGGTAAAGAGGACAGGTATTGTAAGGTATCTTGGTCCATTTGACGTCTGAAGCGAGTAGGGGAGGTGGCTTATGAATTAGCTTTGGCCCTCCATCACTCTCTCTCCGGAGTACATCCGTATTCCTGTGTCGCTGTGAAAGGATACCATGTATGGAAAACTACAACATTATCCGTTGGGATTCAGTTTTTTGCTTGATAGATTTGTCTTATGACGAAGAGCCGATTGCTATTTTAGATAGAGAAGTTTAGCAAGTTGAGGTCAGGGACCATTGCAGCCATCAAGGTGGCAATTGATGGAAGAATCGACCAGGTTGAAAGACCTACTTGGGAGAAGGATGCAGATATGGCAAGAAAGATACCCACATCGGTTTACAGACTAGGTACTTCCTTTCAACTCTTGTTTTCCTCTTCTCTGATCGTTCGAGGGACGAACAATGGGTAACTTGGTATCTATGTAACGACCTGTTTTTAGTCCCATTTTTGAGCAGCAGATTTTATTTATGGAAACTGGCATAGGCAACGGATGCCACGCACGGACCGTCACGGCACGCGGACCATCGTGGAGGTCTCGTCCATGACACGTAGAAAGTCTGAAATTGGGTATTGAATAATCGACTCTCTGAACGCCCGCCGAAAGGAAGGACGGACCGTCTCAGGCCAGACGGCCCGTCACAAGAGACTTTTACAAAAAGCAGGTTCTGGACCTTGCGACGGACGCAGGACGGACGTCGCATGCACGACAGCCCGTCACGGGCTGCTTAATCCCAGGCGGGTTCCGGATTTCTGATTAATTATTTAGGGGAGTTTTGGGGGGGGGGGGGGGGGACTATTTCCTGCTTTAATTAAAAGTCATGGGTTATGTTAATGAAGTTTAAATACTTGAAGGTTAAAAGAGGTAAAACCTTAAGTTAATTCGTGGATTATTAGTGTCATCTTTTAAAACTTAATTATTGATATTGGTAAAATAAAGAGGGTTTCAATAAGAAAAAGAAAATGAACAGCAAGAGAGAGAGAGATCGAACGAGAGAAAGTAGGAGAATCGAACGCGAAGAGGAAAACACACAGCTTGGTGAAAATTTCTTGCTTGATCACTAGTTCTTCGGTGGAGGTTAGGTATGGTTTTTAACACTACAAAAAAATTTTGTTGTTTTTTGTTTTCCCCCCCCCCCCGTAGTAACCTCTTATAGCGATGATATGTGGTGGGTTAGTTTATAGAGTCTTCTTTATGCTTAATTGGTTGTATGCTGAGGTGATTTTTATATATATATGATTGGATTTGAACAAGGCATGAAAGGAAGCTTATTTGAATCCCCCAAATCTTGATAAAAACTTAATCTTTTGTTAATGATGATGCCCTTATATAAAAGAGGCTTGATGACTAAAGTGATGAGATGATGACGCCTTGGTATAAGAAGGCTTTGATGAATTATAGTCAATGAATTAGTGGATCGGAGTGTCAGTACAGACACATAGAATTAGTGGGACGGTGTCACGAACCGCCACGTAATATGTAGGGGGATCGTAGTGTCACGGACCGACCCATCAGAAATTAGGTAGGACGGGTGTCACGAACCGACCTTAGGTAGGGGATCGGAAGTGTCACTTACCGACACATAGAAATTAGTGGGACGGGTGTCACGCGAACCGACACGTAATTTAAAGGGATCAGAGTGTCCACGTACCAACACTATAATTAGTTTGCACGGGTGTCACACGAACCCGACACGTAGATGTTAGGGGACCTGAGTGTCCCACGTACCGACACATAGAATTAGTGGACGGGTGTCACGAACCGACAGTAGATGTAGGGGATCAGAGTGTCACGTACCGACACATGGAAATTAGGGGATCGAGGTCATGTTCCGACAATAGTAGTCAGGGGATCGGAAGTGTCACGTTCTGACACATAGTAGTAGCGGATCGGAGTGTCATTTACCGCACACAAGAGGATACAGATAATGATCTTGAAAGATGATAATATACTCAATCTAAAGACATGGTATCGCAAACGATTATGGTATGGAGGCTTGAGTCCCACAATATGTTTTGGTGTGCTATAATGAGTTTTGTACTTGTTTGGCTAATCAATGTTCAGAATATTATTTGATTTTAGATGTTATCTGAGATATCTTGCTTTCTATTTTGAGTTGGCCGATGATACCTTACTAGTCCTTGTGGTTTACTGACCCCGGGGCTACTTTATGTTTTCTTTTCCTTTTGTTATTTGTGGAGTGCAGCAACCTGCCGTGTCTTGCAACTCAACCGCAATTCTATCCAGTCTTCGTCACACGGGTAGGGGGCCGAATCTTCCGGGAGCTAATGCGTCTAGCTTGGACTGGATCTCCTTCCCTTCATGTCTTGATGCGCTGTAAGTTCCGGATAGACTAGCTTTTGTTTTTTAGCTTTTTTTAGAATACTCTTAATTTAGTAATTTGAATCATATATGTTCTTTGGTGATTACTTCCATATGTTTTGGGATAATTAGATGGGTTCAATTTTCCTCAGAAGTTCTTGGACTGGTTTTTTATTATGAGTTTAAGTCTTCCCATTACTTTCTATTAATTTACATTGAATGTTACGTTAGATTGTTGGTTCGCTCACATAGGAGGGTAAAGTGTGGGTGCCATCGCGGACGCTTTGGGTCGTACAATAACTGGTAGAGTGCAATTTCACTCCCCAACAATGAAGGAAAAAGGGTCACCGCATTCTTGAAAAAATATATATTCTCCAAATTTGGTACCCCAAGGGCAATTATCAGTGATGGAGGTTCTCACTTTTGCAATAAGTTGTTTAAAGCGCTACTTGAGTAATATGGTGTCCTCCACAATGTAGTCCCTCCTTACCACCCAAAAACTTGTGGGCAAGTTGAGGTGTCCAACAGAGAGATCAAAAAGATTTTGGCATACATTGTGAATGCCAATAAGACAGATTAGTCGAAGAATCTTGATGATGATCCATGTGCCTATCGCAATGTGATAAAAAATCCTATAAGTATGTCTCTATTCCAACTTATACATGGGAAGTCTTTCCATTTTCTAGTAGAGCTCGAGCATAAGGCTATGTGGGCAAGGAAGAAGTTGAATCTTGATTGGGGCGCTGCGTCAAATCTAAGAATGAATGACTTGAATATGCTTGATAATTTTTGCCTTAAAGCAAATGAATGTGCAACCTTGTATAAATAGAATATGAAGAAGTACCATGATCAAAGGATTAAAAAGAGATATTTTTTTGGGGGGGACCTGTGCTTATTTCCAACTCTAGGTTGTTCTTGCTTTTGAGAAAGCTCAATTTCAAGTGGAACGGGCCATTCTTACTCAAACAAATGTTTCAACTAGAGCAATGGAGCTTAAAAAAAGTGAGGGAACAAGGTGCAAGGTAAACTGGAAAATCATCCAGCTTTATCTAGGAAATGCGAAGAGTGTGGAAGAAGTGATTGATGCCTACTATCTTGATGAAGTCTTAGTAAATAAAAGACATGTGTTGTTCCGCGACGTTAAATCAAGTTCTGATCTGGAGGCAAGCCAAGGTATAAAATCTAGCCAATGATAGGTTTCTGCTATCTTATTAGTAGTTTTCTTTGTTTTTTTATTCTATGTTCTCAATTAAATAGGTGCTTTAATTTTGTGTTGACTAAATATAACATAGGGTCCGTGTCTAAAAAGTGTCAAAAAATTTAAAAATAATGGTCGAATGGTTGCTACATGAGCAAGTGCACAATTAAAAATCTGAAGAAAAAGGTCAGATGTAGAGGTATACAGACCCCATCGTCGGTCTATGGTTCAATCTACAGACCGTAAATGGTGTCCGTAGATCCCAGGTAAGTGTCTAAATTTTTCAAAGTGTGAAGGTGATCTACAGTCTCAATCTACAAATCATAGACCGACCTACGAACCGTAAGCGGGGTCTCGTACATCGAATCCCTAGTTTGCCTAAACCGACACGGGTTGCGTCAATTAAAAAACCCTTATTTTTAAATCATTTCCCACTTCTTCAAATCTCCCTCTAATCATTTATTCCCTTCCATAATCATTAAAATCACTCCTTTTTACCATCAATACATTATAATCCCCCCTAAATTCATCCCTAACATTCCCAAATTCTCTTATTTACCCCACAACCCTCTTATATCCCGTTTTGAAACTCTGGTGTTTGAGTTTGGTAACACTTGTGATTAGTTCTTGTACTGCAATCTTAGTGTCATCACACAATATTCCCACTCCTCATTACTTGTAAGGTAATAGACTTTCCCCTCACTTCAAATTTTGATTCATAGATTGATTTTAGAAAGTCGGGAGTCATGTCTTGACCTTTGGTAGTTATATGCATGTAAATGCATGCTAATTTTTATGTAAGAATGCCCATGGGATGATGGTCAGTAATTGTGTGTAGTTATGGCATGAAAACATTGCAAAAATAGTCTATACGTAAGTTTCAATTAAGGTTACGAGTAATGCATGATATAATTGGAAAAACTAAGTGAATTGAAACCCTTAGAATGACAAAGTACCATAAGTTATGTTGTTGTTCACGAATAGACTAGGATATTATTGAAAATGGTTACCGTTTGGGCTCCAAATGAGACATGTTTGAAACCTGGTACAGACCCTATCTACGAGACCCCGTCTACAAAACCGTAAGTTAATCTACGGACTGTAGATCAGTTTCGTAGATGAAGGCACTTGGAAAATTTCACTATTTATAAAACTATGCAGGTGGAGTAATTTTCATAGATCAATCATTTTGCACATCCATAGTTTCAATTAGAGGCCAACATTTTGCACCTCTGATCTACAGAATGGTTCTACGGACCATAGCTGAAACTATGTGTAACGACCCTCAAAATGAAATAGGATGACCAAGATCCTCAGATGATTTTAATGAGTTAATTACTTGTTATTAAGGTGAATAACATCTTGTATTAATTTTTTTGAATATAATTGAGGTTAAACATCAAAAGAAGACAAAGACGTAGGGAAACTAGTCTTTTGTCTACTATCGTATCCTTGTATGTTTACCTTGTTTTAAAGTGTTGTTTGGAGTTTAAAATGATATTAGGGGACCCTATTATCTATAAAGTAATATTTAGTCTCAAAACGCCAGGGTACGACTCCGCATGGACAGCCCTATGGGTCCTTCAAGAGAAATAATTGTTTGCCAAGAAGCAGCCAAACTGCCTTATTGAAGATCACAATTGACGCCCCATCAAAATGGGGTGTTGATCCACACTTAGTTTTGGGATATTATTCCCCAAATGAGGTATTCTATGACAAGAACGTCGGAGCATAGGACTACCCATCATCTAGTTGATGCCCCATCAATACTGGTCGTCACTGGCACCTGCAGTTTTCGCTATGTTTCAGCTAGCCAAGGGGTAAAATTGGTAAATTAACCCCATATTATAATTAAAGGGTGGACGTTTATTTTACCTATTATAGATACTTCAATTTAGTTAAAACACCTAAACCTAGAATTAGAATTCATTCTTCAAATTAAACCATTCTCTCAAATAAGATTCTCCCTAGAACTCCATTGGAGACCAAGCCAGGGGATAGGTTTCAAACCGATTTATTCTCCAAGTTTGATGGTTATTCAATATACAAGGTATGGTAAATCTTTATCCTTGTATAAACTTTCATTCAACGAGTTCTATCAATGTTTTTCCAAAGAGTTTCTACGATAAAATATTGTGAATTCCAATCTAAACATGGGTTCATTGTTAAATGGTTTTCAAAGACATTGTACTAAAAAATTTATGTTTCATCAAGGTTTTTAAGATGATTTAACATTTAATTCGTTGAAGAACCCATGATCTCTACTCTCTCAATTTAGCCTATAAAGTGGGTTTTCGAATCTTGGTTGTGTATCAATTGAATTATGCTTAGATTGTTTTTTATTGATGAATACTATTAATATCTTTAGATATTATTAGTAAAGATATTAATAGTAAATTGTCGAGGATTTATCTATAATTTATAATCACTTGGAAATTAGTAAGTTGACGTAACTTCTAGTCTATAGTATTGAAATTGATGTTGTTTGGTTTGGTCCACTTATGGTGACGGTGTTTACTTTTTTATATCTATGCAATAATGTCCTTGATGGAATTAGATGTAAAGTTAATTTTTATTATTTTGATCATGAGTGTGAAGGTGTTCCATGAAGATTATGTATTTATTCCTCAATGTTAGTATCATGATTAAGGTGTATTGATAATGTGAAGTAAAATGTGAATGGTGATGATGTTAGGGTAAGATATGCATGCTTGATTGTGATAGATACTATTGCAGATGACCCCTATCTATATAAACCTACATGAATATGTGCTTTTACACATGTTAGTAGTTTTTTATTCAAATGTTGAATGTGCTCGTGTCTCCTACGATGAAATGTAGGAGTGTGGTCTATAGTCTCTAAATGCTCTGTATGTAATTTGTTCATGACATGGGGATATTGTAAATGTGTTGTGATCAAACAAAGAATTTTTTTCCCAAGAAGAATATTTTTGATATTATTTGATCATAAGGACCAATATGCACGCACTCTGTATGTAATTCGTTCTTAGTGCATATACACTAAGAAAACCCATTTAGAAGTCATAAGTGCAAGTCAAGACATGAATTATTCTTATGCATCTGAATTGCACTTATGACTTCTAAATGGGTTTTCTTAGTATATGTGGACGTATTGGACTTCATGTGTACATTGCTTAAATACGCTTGTGGAGGGGTTGTGAGGGTGGTTTACCTATGATATAAACTAAATGGGTTATGACTAAGACGTAATGAATGAAAGAGTTCTTATGTGATCATTAATGAAGTATGTTGGTCTTATATCTAATGGTAAATGAACATGTTGTAACTTGTTGAATGTGATGTGCCTAGTCTAGGGTGGCTTCCTAGGGCACTTGGTGTGAGTAGTATTATGAGATGCTACCTGTCAATTGCACTAGTGTGAATTAGGGTTGTCCTAGGTGATGGTTCTTATGTGAATGTTATATTTCATGATATTCTATGTCCTTATGAAGGTATATTCTTGAATTGATGAAGGTTGTCTGAATGTTCACTCTTGGTGACCTTAAGGTGATGAATTGGTATGAGTGGTGGAATGGGACACTATTTATGTATTGCACTAAATATTACTTAAGGGTTTCTTTAGGCAAATGAGTTAAGGTAAAAGGGAAAAGTAATGTATTGGAGATATTAATGGTGTCTTATTGTGATAAATTACTTTTTGTTGTTGTGAATTATAACCTTGTCTATTATGATGCATGTGAACTATGTGGTACTTATTGTATCAAATGCTTATGAGGTTTCTCTAAGATACCTGATTTATGGTTCTAACTAAATGTCCTCCTTTAAAGCATGTTTTTGCATGATTACCATACTTAGTGCATCCATATACTAACAACATTCTTCTTCATCTTTTTACACAAATTGTAAGGGGTGATGGCACCTTTCCTAGAATGAAGAGCTTGGATTTCTATTCCCAAGTTTGAGTGTGTCCTTAAAGATTCAAGGACCATATGTCAAGAGTTCTTCTTAAGTTCACGTACTAGATAGTATTTGCTTTTGTATTATAAGGCATGTGTCCCTATTGTGTTGTAGTCGTGTTTTAAGATGAATACATCGAGACTTAGTACTTCCATTTTATTTTAAGAAGGTTTTAAATGCGATTACTTTTTTTATCTTGTGTTATACTATGAAAAAAAATTAATTCTACGCTAATTTTATGATAATGGGATGAATAAATGCTAAGGGTTTGTGTAAGACCTTTGAGAGGTCAAATACGTTGTGTTACTACTAGGAGATACTTTCCATTCGTGAAAAACTTAGTATCACAGCGTAAGGGTATGAAATGGTCTTAGGATTCAAAATCTCATGAGCCATGTCTAGTAAAGTCTTGTTTATCGGTGTGAGTCATGACACATCTATGAGCAAGTGGCTATAGGGCGATACAAGTTTCATTTTCTTTATACTCTTATGTCGTGCCATAGAGCATACCTGTATATGATTTCTTTATTATTCCCTTGTCTGGTGGTCTTCTAAATGTGATTTCTTGGAAGATATGATGTTTCAAGGCTTGAGGGATAAAAAAATTGAGTTTGATATTTATTATGGCTTTGTGACAATAAGGGAATAGGTGAAGGAAGATTTTAAAGTTGTATAATGGTGTAGTTCAAGTATGATAAAAGTTTTTATGGTTGAATGAAGTCTTTGTTGGGATAGTGAGTTGTCTTATGGGTATGTGTAGTGACAGTATAAAGTTATGGTGTAAACCTGAGGAGTTTTGGAGGAATGTGGTAAATAGTGTGTGTTGAAAGTTGCTCTGTTGTATGAGTAATGTTTCATGCTTATCCTTATGTTGATTGGATATCTTCTGTAGGCTTACTCCCAACAAGGAAAATAAGGGAATTTATTCCTTGAGTTGGGATAATGTTTTTCTCTAAGGTTGACCTAGAAGGTTGCATTTACCCCTTAGTTCATGGGAAGGACAAGAGAATAGATGTTGACCGATTCTAAAGAGGTTAGTTGTCTTTTAATATTGATCTCAAGTATGGTCATTTGAAGAGAGTTCTTAGAAAACACCTAGTCAAGTTTAGTTGGGAAAAATTTACCAAGGGTGATGATAAGGGCATCATATGGCAAAGAGTTGATTGAGATCACCCCAAGTGGGGGATAATGTACCTAGATGGTAAGGTTTTAAGTTCCCTTAATATTGCTACATTGATCTTCCTTGAACTTCTCCATGTTGTGAATCACTTAGAGTGATTGATATGAAGTTGAGTGACTAAGATACTCATTTATTGATTACTTGAAATCCTCACCTAATAGAGTGTAATGAAAATTGAGTGAGAAATGGTTCCTCATTTAGAATGGAATGAGGTGATGTTTAAAAGAGTTTGTCTAAAGATCAAATCCCATGACGGGGATGTTGTGCATGATTAGTAATGTTAGTAATTTAAAGTCCTCCTGGGTGATGAAGGTTGGTCTTATATTGGTTTACCCTAAGTGGGGGATGAGGAATTTAGTGTAAGGATGTGATATCCCTATATTTCCTTCTAATCTTACTCAAGCTTGAGACCAAAAGTTCCTAGTAGCTTGTTTATGTCTTGAAGTCTTGCATATGAATATAAATTGCATGTTCTCCATATGTTCTGCATGTCCTAGATGACACTATGTTATGTATTGTTTGAATGATTTTTTTTTGCATAAAATGGATTTTTGATAAACTTCATGTTTATCATGTTGTTATGCATCTTAAAATGGTGAATATGTATTTTACTTCATAAGATGGTTCAACGAACATACTTTATTTCACTTTTGATATAAGGGTATTTTGGGGTCCACCCTTGACATGTTGAGATTTCTTTAAATGAGAAAAGATAAATTCCCTTTTAAGGTACGTGACTATGTAATTTGGAACTGTTAATATAGGCTTACTCTTCATAAGTGATAGTATATCTAGAAAATATCAATAATATGTGCCTATGAGTTGAAATACTTTAATTAAATGATGCATGTTTATGAAAACTAGTGTATGCTACCATTGAAATTTTGTGAAATAACTTCTTAATGTTGTGATGTGTTTGGTATGATCGATCTTTTTAAGTATAGAAGGAAAGGAGTATGAAATGCCTTGGTTAGAAGTTGACAATTTCTCCTTAAAATGAATTTACCTTTGTGAAATGCTTGCATATTAGCTTTGTGATGTCATGTATGTCTTTGATGGTATTATGTGTACATGATAGGATTCTAGTTGACCTACATTACACATGATTTATGTGCATTTTGGTATGGGTTACTTATTTTCCTCATGAGTGATAATGTTGGTCATGCCTATTTATGATGCAAAGGTTTTTGCATAGTGGGCCTTGATGAGGTTAAGAGTGAAGGTCATGTCTTGATTAGGAGAAGGTACTTTCCCCTATGAACATGATAAATGTTTATGTGTTTGATGCACTCTGAGTTATAGAGATAGTTTCTACTTGCTTGCATTGTATTGAGTTCTTAATGATATGAAGTTTGTGTTAACTTGTAAATTTGGTGCATTGATTATTATGTTGTATATTTTGAGTTACTAGTAGGTCATTAAGTCCTTGGAAGCGTTTTATGTGTAATTTGAGGATAATGTTTCCAAATGGGTGATATTGTACTGACCCTCAAAGTAAAATAGGACGCAAAAAGATACTCACATGAGTTTTATCAGTTTTTAACTTATTAATAAGGTGAGTAACAACTTGTAATAGTTGGTTTGAAGAGGTTCGAGTTCAAACATCAAAGGACGACCAAGATGTCTAGATGCAAGTATTTTTGGTGCTAGTGTGTCCTTTTATGTTTGACTTGTTTTGAAGTGTTGTTTGGATTCTAAAATGATAGTATGGAACCCTAGTATTTATATGGCAATGTTTAAGGTTGAAACGTCCTGGTACGAATCCCAAGGATCTCCCTAAGGGTCCTTGAGGAGGACCAAAATGTTTGCCAAGAATCTGCCAAAACAGCCTCACAGACGATCACAATTGATGCCCCATCAAAAAGGGTGGTAGATCCACACAAATGCATGGGATATTAGCCCAAAAATTAGGTATTCTCTGACAAGAACGACGGATCACATGACATTTCGTCATCCAGTTGACGCCCCGTAAATAGTGATCATCAATGGCATCTACAGTTTCTACAATGTCTCGGCCAACCAAGGTGTAAATTCACCCCAAGTTCTAATTAAAGGGTGGACGGTTATTTTACCTATTTTTTGGATATTTTAAGTTTCTTAAAATACCTAAACATAGAATTAGAATTCATTCTTCAAATTAAACCCTTCTCTCTCAAATAAGATTCTCTCTGGAACTCCATATTTGAACAAGTTCAAGATCAAGCTAGGGGATGGGTTTCCAACCGATTTCTTCTCCAAATTTTATGGGTCTTCAATATATAGGTTATGATAACTCTTTATCCTTGGATAACCTTCCATTAAAGGAGTTCTATCAATGATTTTCCAAAGAGTATCTATGATCAAATTTCCAATCTAAACATGGGTTCATAGTCAAATGGTTTTCAAAGATACTGTAAGATGATTTTAAATTTAATTCCTTGAAGAATCCATGATCTCCCTAATCTCACAATTTAGTCTATCAAGTGGTTTTGTGATCTTGTTTGGATGTTAATTGAATTATGCTTAGGTGGTGACTTATTGTTGAATACTATTACCATATTTAAATATTGATTGTGAATTTTTGAGCATTGATCTATGATTGATCATGGATTGGAGAATTGGTAAGTTGACCTAACTTATAGTCTATATCATTAGAATTAATGTTATATGGTTTGGTCCATTTATGGTTGCGGTGTTTACTTTTTGTCTATCTATACATGATGTAGTCATGGCCTTGAGGGCAATAGATTTAAAGTGAATTGTTATTGACATGATCATAAGTATGAAGGTGTTCCATGAAGTTTATGTTTGTATTCCTCAATATTGGTATCATGATTAAGGTGTATTGATAATGTGAAGTATAATGTGAATGGTGATGATGTGAAGGTATGGTATGTTCGACACGCTTGATTGTGATAGATACTATTGTAGAACGAACCCTACCTATATAACCATATGTGAATGTGTGATTTTATACATGTTTGGAGTTGTCTATTCAAATGTTGAATGTGCTCGTGCCTCCTATGATGAAATGTGTGTATGGTCTATAGTCCCTAAATTCACTATATGTGGTCTGTTCATGACTTCAGTATATTTTAAATATGTTGTAATCATTTCAAGGAAGTTTTCCTCAGTAACAATGTTGTTCTTATTATGTGATCATGAGGACGAATATATATATACACACACTCCATGCGTAACTATGCGTATGATATGTTTATGGTGTCAATTGAAAGGATAATTCTCATATGCACCTTTATATCTTATCATGCATTAAAAGTATGTAACTAATGAAGTATGAATGTGTGTTGTCTAAGGTGTTTATGTGAAAGGATTTCTCATATATATACACAAACATGAATGTATGAATGAAGGACGTTGAGGATAGTTTAGTTAATGAGAGTCTCTTGAAAGGTGTCCTCAATTGTGCTCTAAACAAGACTATGTTATGAATATGTTCTGATTGTGTGAAAGGAAATTCTCACATAATGTAGGTTCTATGTTGAAAGGTCATTCATGTCTTAGTAATCTTTGAGCTATATGATAGATGAGGGACTAAATTCCTAAAGCCTACTTTATAAACTATTGATAATTAAAGGCTTAAAGATATTAAAGAGGGAGTACAAGCTTAGCACCCAGTGGATATTTACAATGAGGAAAAGAACCCTCCGCTAATGCAATAGGTTGGGTCATCTAAGTAATACTTATGAGATGTGAGCCTCTCAGCTAAGGCAATAAGTCGGGTTTGTAGAAGAAATCTCATTATCCCATAACTACATACTCTTGTGGGCTCTAGTTAGTGGATCCACGTAGATATATATTATGTAGTTTCTACCTTGGCAAGTAGAACACCTTTTTTGGTATGAAATTATATCACACCGAATTCAGTGTAGCTCACACGATTTATGTTGATTATGATAATGTCTCTCGAAAGTAGAAATGAACTAAGATAACAATATGAACTATAGTGATGGTTCCTTGAAGAGTTACTTAGTGTAGGTAGGACTTTGAGCCCTACTTATGCATTCCACAAGTGGACATTAAAGGGAGGTTATGATTAGGTTATTTTATGAATTACACTTATGTCTTGTAAATGGGTTTTCATAGTATATGTGGAGGTATGGGACTCCATGTGTACATTGCATAAGTAAGATTGTGAAGGCGTACCTATGATATGAACTAAATGGGTTATGACTAAGATGTAATGAATGAAAGAGTTCTTATGTGATCAATAATGAAGTATGTTGGTCTCATGTCAAATTATAAATGAACATGTTATAACTTGTTAAATGTGATATGCCAAGTCTAAGGTAGGTTCCTAGGATCTCTTGTGTGAGTAATATTATGGGATGCTATTTTACATTGCACTAGTGTGAATTAGGGTTGCTCTAGGTGATGGTTCTTATGTGACTGTTATATTTCATGATATGATATGTCCTTATGAACGTATGTTCTTGAATTGATGAAGGTTGTATGAATGTTCACTCTTGGTGACCTTAAGGTGATGAATTGGTATGAGTGGTGGAATGGGACACTATTCATGCATTGCACTAAATATTACTTAAGGGTTGAATTAGGCAAAAGAATTAAGGTAAAAGGGAAAGGTAATTTATTGGAGATATTAAAGGTGTCTCATTGTGATAAATTACTTTGTGTTGTTGTAAATTATAACCTTGTCTATTATGATGTATGTGAACTATGTGGTGCTTATTGTATAAAATGATCATGAGGTTTCTCTAAGATACATGATTTATGGTTTGGAACTAAATGTCCTCCTTTAAAGCATGTTTTGCATGATTACCATACTTATGCATTCTTATACTAACACTATTCTTCATCATTTTTTCACACATTGTAGGTGGTAGCACCTTTCCTAAAATGAAGAGCTTGGATTTCTATTCCCAAGTTCGAGTGTGTCCTTAAAGATTAAAGGACCATATGTCAAAAGTTCTCCTTAAGTTCATGTACTAGATAGCAGTTGCTTTTGTATTATAAGGCATGTGTCCCTATTGTGTTGTAGTCGTGTTTTAAGATGACTACATCGAGACTTAGTACTTCCATTTTATGTTAAGAAGGTTTTAAATGAGATGACTTTTTTGTCCTATGTTATACTATGAAAAAGTTTTTAATTCCGTGATAAATTTATGATAATGCGATGAATCATGTTAAGGGTTTGTATAAGATCTTTGAGAGGTCAAGTACGTCGCGTTACTTTTGGGGGGTACTTCCTGGTCATGAAAATACATCTTAGATGGCCATTGTAGCATAATGTCTGAATTTTTTAATTTTTTTTCGTTCGTTCTTAGTTCAAAAATTATTTTGAGTATAAGTGTGGTTTGTTTTTGGACTAGCAATGCCTCACCAGGTACCATGGCGTCCAAGAAGCATATAATCGACCCAAAGATGGTGTAACAACCAGGAAGCACCCCCTAGATGTTACAAGGTGTACTTCACCTTTCGGAGGTCTTGTACAAGCCTGTTATTTATCATTCATAACATAGGTATGAAAAGTAGTAAGCAACAAAAATTTTCACAACTTAATAAAAAAGAAACTCTTTTACCTAAGTAAAAAGTCTCATCATCAAAACTTAGACACATCTTAAAATCATAGGGTCATAGCCCTTCACATTGAAAGAGAACATACTAAGTCTTATACAAGTCTTCAAAAGAAGGAAACTTAAAGAAACATAGTCTATGTCTGCGAGCATATGAGCACATTCTAATCTTGAGAGAATCAACTTCCCAAGCTTTGCCATCTAAGAAACCTTCCCTTGCCTTCCACCTATGCTTTGGAATATAGAAGATTATGGGGTTGTTACAAACATTGTACTTGGTATGGCATTATGTGAAAACATTCAAAAAGGACATTTTAGTTGAAACATACTTTCATGCTATTTTAATAAAACCTTCATGAATCAAGTTACAAAGCAGCATACAATTCATCATTTAGAATACAAGGTAAAACTTCCATAACTTCAACATATATACTCATTTATCAAGAAATCCATTTATCATTTTGACCTTCATATCCAAAGTTATCCTAAGACTCACCTAGGTAAGACATGAAGAGACCGCCCATACAATCTATTCAATACGCACCTAAGAAAACCTTAAGACTGCCAAATATAAGCATACTTCATTTAATTTAACAAGTCAACATTCATCACTAAAGATAATAGAATAAACATAAATGTAATTAGGAACTTCACATAAAAACAATCGTCCAAGACAACCCCCAAATTACACTTAGTGCAATGAGAAACTAGCCTCCCATACTAGTACTTCAACTTAGTGCTCCTTAGAAATCACCTAACACTAGAAACATCACATTCATCATTTACATAACCTTCATCATACAAGACATAATATCAACATTCTTCTTTAACATTAGACACAAAGTCAACTTACTTCATTAACATCATATAGTAACCCATTCATTCATTTTCATGTAAGGACACACCAAGACTCTCTCCAAATGTCTACTTGTGCAATGGATAGATAGTGTCCCATTACCCTAAGAAGTACAACCTTAACCCATTCATTCATTTTCATGTAAGGACACAGCAAGACTCTCTCCAAATGTCTACTTGTGCAATGGATAGATAGTGTCCCATTACCCTAAGAAGTACAACCTTAAGAAGACTTAGATAATTTACATTCATTTTTAGGGGCTAGCTTTAAACGACATACACTTACATCCCAGAGGGGCTATAATTGGAGATACTATTCTTTTTGGTACAGAAGTTCGTATAAAAATGCGAAATGCCCTACCTTTGAAGAGCCCCCCTTCCATCAATAGGTACTCCCAAGACATCGACCACACGCCCCAGCATAGCCTTTCCCACAGGAACATCCACAATAGATCCAGTGCGCTTGATAAGATCTCCTTCTTTAATAGCAGTATCACTACCAAAGACAACAATCCCTGTATTCTCATTCTCAAGATTCAAGGCTATTCCTTTCACACCACTGGCAAATTCAACCATTTCCCTAGCTTGAATATCGTATAAGAGCTAAACATAGAATCCCGGTATTAACCCTTACCAGATGAGGGATCCCCACTTGCCTAAGTTATGGTCATACTCTTAGCCTTTACATTGATATCAAATAGCTATGCCTATGTGGGCACATACGTAAGGTATAATAATATTGTTTATAAGTAACTCATCTCTACTCACGAAGAGAACACATCTCAAGAGGTATATTGGATACAATATCTCTACACACACTATCCACCCCTTCTTCACATTCTCTCGATGCTAAGGATAAGTCCTCATGGAGTTTTAGACATTCCTTCATTCATTAGATATAGGTTAACAGATTATACCAAGTACTACATCTCTACTCACGAAAAGTACTAAACTCTAGAGTTTACTTTCGAATACTATGTCTCAACTCATGAAGAGTATCCAACGTCCAACGTTTCTTTGTAAAGCTCTTGAGAATAGTAAGGTTGCTACTAAACACTTCATCTATACTCACGAAGAGTGTTAACCCCAAAATTTTCCCTTTTCATTCACTAGAGTTCGTACAAATGGTAGGGTTGGTATTAGACACTTCATCTCTACTCACGAATAGCGTGTACCCTAGAATCCCCTATTTTCATTCATTAATTCATTCAAAGTTTGTGTGAGTAAATGTGAGAATAATATTCACATAAACACTATATTCATAACATTAACTTCTAAACTTGATCATACAACATTTATCATACTTCAAACACTATCATGCTTCGCAATCACATTATAGCTCATTTAGACATAACATCTTTAAGATACACATTTTCAACTTTCAAAGATATATCATGCACATAAATTATAACATATATTTACTATACATTTAATGCCTTAATGGCCATACTCACAATACACATATATATTCATTTACTTCAAGTAAACACCGCCACCAAAGGTGGACCATTCCACTAAAGAATACATTCAAGAAGAACTAAACCATATAAACCAACTTACCCTTCATCCGAGACTTAGCCACCTTTTCTCAATACTTCACAAGATCATAATAACAAATCATAATAAAGCAATAGGTAACCCACAATAAAACATAAGAAACACAACTCTAACATTATCTAATAATATATACTAAACCCACTCCATAAGTCAAAAGTTGAGAATTCACATATTCATGGGTACATTGAGTTTTTAACCTTAAAATCATCACTTTATATTAACTACATACATCAAAAAATTTCATGCACAGACCCATTCTTAAAATTCAAAAATAGAACAATTTGGAATTTAAAACCCTTTTTGAAAATCTTTTGAATGGGCACCTTGAATGAAAGAAAAATCAAGGATGAACTACCATACCTTAATATTAAGAATTCCCATGAATTTTGGTGAATAAATCACCCAAAACCCTCAATCCTAGCCCTTCCTTGAGTTCAAGCTTCAATGGGGTTTTGAGATAGTTTTTCTTGAGGGAGGGTTTTGCTTTTTGAAAATGAAGACTAACATAAGTTCTAGAAGTATAAACTAACTTAAAATACCTAAAACTCCTTAAAAAATCGTCCATACACTTAAAAAAAACTTGGGGTGAATTTACTAAAACATTTAGAGCTTGGCCGCAGTTGTACAACTTTTGCTGACAAAACCATGCCCCTTCAAATGATGGACCGTCATTCAAGAGACGCCCCTTTGATTTGGTCCGTAATTTTATTTAGAGACCAATTTTCATGCAGGACTTGCAGGGTCAATCTACGCCCAAGGTGGAAGGGTCGTCGTTTGATGGACTGGTCGTCCCTTGTGGCCGTCATTTCACACTTCCTGAAAGCATCATGTCTTTGAGATGGGTGCCTCTTCTAGGGCCCCTTGTGAGTCCTAGGTGGATTCATACCCATACATTCCACCCCTAAAAAATTCCATGTACGTCTTAGAATCCTCTCCTATATATTTAGACACAAAACAACTCAAGTAACATGCAAAGACACACTAGAACACATTCAAGCGCATAGACGCCTAGTTGTCCAACGTCTTGGTCATCCTTAAATGCACCTTTGTCTACCGGGAATACACTGAGAAGGAGATCACTGACGTACCCACCGTCTCCTGAAGCCTCACCCTAATAGGTGTGTCATCCTCATTAGACTATTTCTCATTAGACACCTCAGAGGTGGCATAGGGTTTCCTTGCTTGATGAGGCCACCAGTTCAGTATTTGTGTCTATTCAACATAATATCGACTGTACTCTAGAAGAAGAGGAACCAAATATATTGTGGTTGAGGAGTAGTGGCAGACCTATCGGGATGCCAAATTATTAAATGAGAAAGAAAGGATGAGTTTTCTTATCACTAAGCAGCGCAGAGTCCTCAAGGGGAGCTTACACACATTACCCAACATTCAGAAATATTCAATGATAGAAGGGATAGAATATTCCATGATAGATCACAAGAATTATTGAGACTGTCTTAAAATGGTTGTATCAAAAGAGTTCTAGAGAGATTTGGTTCAGCAAGAATAGTTCCTTTTTTTAAAAAAAATAGACAAATTAAATATCAATTGAATCCCTAATAATATGTTCAGGAAACGAAATACTGTGGCTGCAATTTTCTAATTTTTATTATTGGAATTTGTTATTATGTTCAAACTTGCACAACCGTATATTAAGTCTTTGGTTTGTTTGGAATGCTATGAAGAGTAACAATGCCATCCCTGGAATTGGAGCACTGAACCTGCAAAGAAGTTTGGGGATGTCGCGTTATGGAAGCCACATTCAAGGGACATTAGGGCTGCGAGAATTTATTATGGCCAGAGACTTTGGGGGTGGTCGTCGAGGCAGCCGACTTATGCAGCTTGATAGCCGCTGAAGAGAGTTTATGTCTGATAATGATATGCATGTCATGTATCTTCTGTCTGGTAAAAGAAGAGAATACGTGGGCCTCCTACTTGTGACAACATATGGAAATGGTGGAAAGTGCTTGTACTGTGGGGCAAGGAAAAAATGGGGGTTTGGTAAGCAAGAAAACGGGTTGGACGTTAATACGTAGAACGAGTCGCATATTGCAATTGTGTGGTGAACGGGGTACAGAGAGCTTGACAACCAACTAGAATGGTGTTCGTGGAGAGCTCGGGAGCTCAAAGAGTTGATCTTGATTCGACGATGAAGTGATACATGGATGAAGGGTTATACTCTACTCAAGTTTTTGTGTTTGCGCATATACAGGAGGACACTTATTTCCATAATGGGTAACCGTTTGTTGGAGAATCACAAGAGGAGGCCCTCGAGAGACAGTGGGGTGATCGAATGGTTACATGTTGTTTAATGATGGGTACGGGGGGGGGAACCTAGTTACGATAAAGTGCTAATGTATAGCCTATGAAGTAAATATTTAGCTTACAATTATGTACAGGACCTACCTAACGGTCTCTTTTGAGTTTGGGGTTATATTGTGGTATGTATGAATTGAATTTATAGAAGAGATCTATGTGTGTAGGCGGCAACTAATCGTATTATTTAACATGTTATACAGAGATCGTTATGGGACAATTGGTAGAATTAAGAATTATTATTATTATTTTATTATTATTATTTCTTACTTATGTACCATGTTTACTTGTAACCTACGGTATTACCATATACGTGACTGTTATGTTAATGCAGTGAATAGATCTCGGGTGTGCCGTTGAGATTGGGGGGGGTTCTTGATGTGTTGTATGACAGATTAAATCTTAACGCTCCATAAATTGGTCGTCCCTCCACCCATTAACGGACAGATCACATATTGCGCTATTATAATTCCCAGTCGTTACGGTTGGTAGACATAAGTTGATGGCAAGGAGGTAAAAACAAGTTGACAACTAGCGCTTGACTCTTATACGTCATCTCGGCTATGGGTAAATGGTGTGGTTTTTCGAAGGATCCTTGAGCCTATGTTATAGGAGGGGTAAGGTGGATGTGTGGTGGGGTCAGGGTTCGGGTATTGGTGTGTTTCACTTTAGCAAGGAACAACTCACTTTCCTGATCTTGCTTAATGCAGAATCTAATTCCGCGCTCGTTGAGGTCTCATTGCGCTGGGGGGGACCGGCTCGACTATGGTCAAGTGTTGGATGGGGGAGGGGTCGCGTAGGTGGCGTGTGTCCCGTGGGCTGGGGTTTGCGAGAGCAAGCGGGGTGCACACTTATGGGAGGCTTAGCCACTTACACGAGTGCGGCGGGTTGTTAGCGGAGCAGGGTGGTGGGCACCCAAACGTCTGTGGTGTGTAGTGGGAGCGAGTTGTGAGGGAAAGCAAGGACCAGAAGTGTGGTGCGACATTTGGTGTTGTGGGGTTGGGGGGGGGGGGGGGTTCCCCGTTGGCTGCGTGTGTTTTCAGTTGGGGATTGTGGACCTTTGAGGGCAATGTTTAACGAGGTTTGCATGGTCAAGGTAGAGGTGGATAGAGTGGATAACCCGACACCGGCATTTTCTCAAGCATCATTTACGGAAAAACACAAAGATTTGTTAAATCTTGATTTGTACTTGGACTATGAGGAGAGGTGGGTTTTCACGAAACTGGATGGTTTTGTATTTAGAAAGAATGGCTTTATGCATTTGGGATGTGTGGGAAGGTGGGTTAACAGCCATGTGCGAAATAATTTTTCCCTATGGATTCAAAATTCTTTGAGTTACTGATGATTTTAGTGAGTAGACAGATTTTGCGATAGTCACTTTAGTTTGTGGAATTAGCTTTGAGGCCAATTGGTGGGATCCATTTATTCAAATTGCTTGATATAGATGTTGTTAGTTCCGGAATGTCATTGTGAAAACTTGTTTGACTAGATTGTGTTGATTTTGACATCGTCCGAAAGGTAAAAGTACAAGTATTGGATTGATTAAGTCAAGTAAAATTTTAAATCTTGTTATGTCTTGTAAAATCTTAAACTCTCTTTCTTATATTGGAGGAGGGTAATGTGAATGACGTGATGACTTAATTGATCAAATTGAATACCCTTAACAACAAAAATGGGCTTTGTAAAAAAGGCAACATGTTGCTAATGGAGTATTGTGCATCGTGAATTTGCTTGAGTGTTGTATTGATTCGGATTTATGTGATTACTTCGATAAACTAAATTAAAATGTCTTTTAGCGGTAATACATATACAAATTAACAAAGAGTGTTAAACCCTTTACCAACAATAGTTATTTGTCATTGGATTTAATGTCACTAAATACTTTAGGGACATATATAAGGAGTGCTAATTTATGATAAAAGTACAGATTAGTGGCAATTAAGCTATTGTAATTTATCAATTATAACTCAAGATTAATATTGATGTTGTGATAGTATGATTGTAGATATGCATTGCTTGCAAATATCATCTCTTTATTAATGTGTGCACATGCTTATTTTCATTGTATCTAAAATACTACGATGAGATCTATTGTGATTGATGTTTTTGTCATTATCAGTGAGTGCTATTGATGCCGAGGTCATTACCAGTGAGTGATACTGATTCTGAGGTTATTATCGACTAGTGATATTGATGTCGAAGTTATTATTGGCGAGTGTTATTGATGTCAAAGTTATTATCGGTAAGTAATATTGATGCCAAAATTATTATTGGTGAGTATTATTGATGCCAATGTTATTATCAGTGAGTGATATTGATGACGAGTTCATTGCTTATGAGTGCTCTTAAAGACGAGGTGATAACCGGTGAGTGTTGTTGATGCCGAGGTCAGTGGTGACAAGTGTTATTGATGTCGAGATCATTTTTAGCAGATACATGGACTATAGTTGTTCCTCATAAGTCCCCATTGATATTTTTGATGGTTAAACTTAATTATTGTGATTGATTACTTGACACTTGTGATTGATAAACGTGATACTTGAGATTGATGAACTTGACTTTGATACTTGCGGTTGATGATCATGATACTTGTGATTCATGAAATTGACTATTATGAATGTTGAACTATGACTATAGAACCTTTGGAGTTGTTTATTATAAGCTATTGAGTTTGGTTGATTCCTATACATTTTGTATTTGTACCAGTTTGATTGGGATGAAACAAGTTTTCATGTTCTAGTTATTTTTACCTTGTTTTTGTGGGTTTCTTGTTGAGTACCGTGATTTTTTCTACTCAGTCCTTGCTTCTATACTTGCTTAGATTTCAAGTCTGGATTTGTGTGCTTACTCTTCTTCAGTTTTTGTCTGAGGCTTTCTGTGGATACTGGAGAGGTAATTGTTTGTTATCTCAATGGACCTTCTTGTTCCTTATGTTTTGTTCTATTTGAGAGAGAAATACATTGAGACTTGTATTTATCTTTCAAGCTCTATTTTTATACTAGTGGCTTGTAAACATGACAACCATATTTTAGGGGTATTGAGAATGACTAAATTTTCTGCTCTTATGTTATTATAATTTACTTCTACATTTTCTTTGTATTGTTTGATTTTAGGATGACTTTTCTTGGTGGAATTAGACAAGTGTCATCACGTCCATTTTGAGTTGTAACATTTATGAGGATGTTTTAGTCCTAAAAATTTTGGGAAATTATCTAAATGATCTTAAAATATCCTAGTATGGTTAGAAATTTATTTTTCATCGTTCAAAACCCTCTTCTCCTATCCCCAAAATTCAGCTCTCAAGAACATCAAGAAAAATTTCAAGACTAGGTTCATTTTCAAAGATTCTCCATCAAGCTTCGTCACTAAGGTATGTAGTGCTACAATGAGGATCACATTTCATCCTCAATTCAAATGAATTTAATTTATAGTTAAGATTTATAAACCCACTTTTAGATTCACCATTTTCTGTGATCAAATTTCATGGTTTCTTGAATTATTTACTCATGATTGTGGATATTTACAATTGTATATCCTTTTATGTTTAGCAAGGTTTTTCAGTGTCATTTTTATTAGCTCTTGACTGTAACACCTTAGATTCAAAAGGTAGAATGTAAGCTTTTTCAGAAAATCTTGTGCCAGTCCAACAGAGCCACCAACGGTCCGTCGTCTAACACATAAAGTGGATTGGCCAATAACGCTTTTTGAAATGTCAAGTTTCAGTAATTTTTCAATGTCTCACCAGGATTGTCTGTTGTTCAATATACGAGTCGTAGGTGAGTCCAAGACTTAGACAAAATTCTAGGGTTAAAGTTGAGACCCACGGCCAGTCGTTGTGACCACAACCCATGGGTGGGTCCTATCGTTTGAATTCCAAATACAGTAGTCTATGAACTCATCGACGCCAACGAAATGGTCCATGAGTTGTTTGACGGACTGTAGGTCGGGGCCTTCGATGAGCTCGACAGTTTTTTATATCTTTTGGGTCTTTTCCTAATTATTCTAGAGTAATACTATCCCTTTATACCCCTCATCTAAAGCCCTATATAAGTATTTTTACCCCCAAATTTCCCCAATTGAAATCATTCCCTAAAATTCCTAAAACAAGAACAAATCTTCCTCTCAAATATTTGTCTCTCTAGAGGTTGAAGAAGAATGTTAGGATTTGAAAGTCAAGTCATCAATTCCACCATTAAAGTCAAGCTTTTGACATTGAGGTATGATAGTTTTCATCCATGGAGCGCTTTCTTCCATGGAGTTCCTAATTTCTCCGATTCACAGAGCTAGAATCCCCCAATTGAGTTAGGGTTTTCTTTCATATCATGGTTCCTTTAAATGTATAGTTACTTAATCGATTTATAGACTTTTATGCATGCATTGATAGATCACACGGTCTTATATGTTAGTTAAGACTACTTCCCACAAGCAATCTATGATGAACTAAGGTTACTTTAAGAAGTATCTCACATATGTTTTAAAATGATGTCTACTTAAATTGACCATGTTTTCATGATATATATATCTTTAAACGCCTTTTCAATTTTTTTGTGTATGACTGTCATACTCGTTATGTATTTGTACTAATCATATTCTTGCCAACATTTTAAAAAAAAATATAGGGTTCGACCTAGCAGAATCTCAGTTCTGTTTCTAGGCATCTCATATAGAAGATTGAAAATTGGTGAGTCCTCATCACCTGAGACGAGCTTTATTTCCCTTTTGTCTTTACTTTCAGGTTTTGAACTTCATGAACAAGCTATGCCATGATAAATCTTATTTACTAGATGGATTTGTGACGATGTTTAGACTTTCATTTTTTCCTATAAAATCTTTTGTATGATTGGAAATGTCGTTCAAATCTCTTATATTCTATATGTTGTATGATGAATGCTAAGTGGCTTGTATGATAACTCTTGGACCTATACGCCATGTTATCCCTAGGGACTACCTTGGGTCGTGAAATTGACACGATTATCTATGATTCTTTAAGCTTATATTTAAAATCATGATTTTAGAACATTTATTTTATTCTGAAAGCTATTTTGAGAATCTACAAATTGTTCATGTTTTAGAAAAATTTCTCACGATTTGAAAGATATGTTTTAGAAATAAATTTTAGCATATGATTAGAAAAAGAAAGATTTGAGCATAGTTCATTCTACACCAAATCTGTGTTTAGAAACGATTTGTGGCAAAGACCTCGTGATAATATTCTAGAGAATGGGAACAATATTTTGTATGATCTATATGGATGATATTTTATTGGAATAATGTTTATATTTAGTGAATGAGGGTTATAGATACCTCCAATTATAAAATTACATTTTATCAATTTTTTCAATTGACCTTATGGCCATGTATCATGTATCATCTATAAATTGCTCAATTGAAATTCTAGTTGAGTTTTTTTTTGGTACCCTAGCTTGTATGAAGTGTGGGTTGTTAAATTAATGGTGCTCTCTTGTTTAGTAATGCGTAACAATCTTCTATGCATAGTATAGATATTGTTTATATATCTAATTACATAAACAAGATACATTCTTCCTTCAAAATTATATGAAGGAGATACATTTTTTCTTAATGTATATATAATGTATAATAGTGTATAAGCATGTATATATAATTTATAATTATGCCAAAAAAGTGTATACACCAAAAGGGGTTCAATTTGATCCTTTGCCCTAAACTTTACAAATTAGTCCTCAAGAAGTGTTAAATATATATCTAAAAAAAAGGGCACAACATGACATCCCATTATACTAATTGGCAACATATAGCCTTTTTTTATTTTCTTGACAAAAAACGAGTTTTAAAAAATAAATTTTGCAATTAGTAGCCCACGTATTGAGTTTTTTTAAAAAAAAAATAAATAACTAGTGAAATCATCCGCTCTTCGCGTGGCTATTTAAATTATTTATATGTAATATTTATGTGGATTAATTACTTGAATGAATCACTTTTAAAAAATAACTTATTTTAAATGGAATAAGGGTCAAAATTGCCTCTGAATTATGCGAAATAGATCACGTATACCCTCCATTATATTTTGGGATAAAAATACCCCCATATTATCCTAGGAGACCACAAATACCCTCAAGAGTTACACCCACTTTTTTTGGTGACATGGCATGCCACATGAGACTAATCACTCCACTTAATCGTTTCCAACTAAAATTCACTTCAAAAGAACTTGATCTTTAGTGGCAAAAAAATTTCCGCAAAATTTGTCACTAAAGGTTATGAGTGACTTTAAGTGACAACTAATAGTAAAACCTATTTTTTAAAAAATAAAATATGACAATTAATTTTTGATTGCAACCTAATTTTCTAAAATAAATAACTTACAATTTAAATGAAAAACAGCCAATATTAGTTTGAAAAATCATGAAAATTGCTTTTTCGATTCACATCTCCTATGTATCATCATCTTGTACATTTTATACATTAACATATAACATAAAATAAATCACATACATTGTCTTAAATCCTCTTAATCTATATCATTTTTTTTCTAAAAATAATGAAGAAAAAAACACAAAACTAAAATTTAATGTTAAAAACTTTTAGTGACGATTTTTTGGACTTCTGTGGCGACTATTGTCGCCGCTGAAGGTCTAGTTCTTTTGTAATGAATCCTAATTGGCAATGCTTAGGCAGAAGGATTAGTCCCACATGGCTTGCCGGGTCAATTAAAATATGGGGTTTTAACTCTTGAAGGTATATGTGGTCTCTTAGGTAACAGTAGGGGCAATTTTGATCCCAAAATATAAAAAAAGGTATAAGTGGTCTATTTCACATAGTTCTGGGCAATTTTAACCATATTCCGTATTTTAAATATATTATTTAATTATTACCGTTTATAGCAATATATAGCAATACTATATATTATATTAGATTTTCCTCTCTCTTGCCTCTTTCTTTTTTTTCTCTCTTAGATTTGTAATTTTTATTGCTCATTCTCTCTCTTTCTCTCTTTTTTCTTTATGTCGTTGTTCTCCCTTGTTTCCTTTTTGTTGTTGTTTCTTTCTTGCTTTCTTTTTATTGCTTTTTTCTTTCTTCTCTTTTCTTTTTGTGGCTTTTCTCCCTTTTTTTCTCTCTCTACTTTCTTTCGTAGAGTAGTCAATGATTCATGTAATTAATAAAATTTGTATCATAATTAATTAAATAAATAAATAATCAAATCGTAACAAATGAAGTGACATAATAAATTACAAAATGAATTAAACTTGAAATAAAAATGTATTATACACATATTAAAATTGAATTAGAAGAAAATTATACATGAATGCAAAATGTAGCAAACGAAAGAGCAATTTATGATCTGTAAACTGAATGAATTTGTATAAGTAATGAATTTAACAAGTAATTCAATCATAACAGTCAACCAATAAATTGCAAAATGAATTAGAATTATAGTATTTATAAGCGTATTGCACAACTATTAAAGTTCCATTGGAAGAGACAACTTATCATGAATAAAAAAATGCAAGTAATAAAAAACTAGTCAATGATCTATATAATAAATTAAACTTGTATCAATAATGAATTAAACAACTAATTCAATAGTAACAAATAAATTAAAAAGTTGCAAAATAAATTAAATTGCATTAAAATATTTCTACAGTTATAAACATATTTCTGTTGTAATGAATGTTTAATTATGTGATGTTCTTTCAGGATATGGTTAGGAATTTTACTTGGGGACAAAATTAGGTTTCCCTAAAAATAAAGAATTTTTCTTCATTGTAAAGAATATATATGAATCTTGAATATACATCAAGATGAATAAAAAGTATTTTCTCTTTCTCCCTACTTTAGCTTTTTTCCCAAGTTGAGATTCATACGTACATTAATCTGCCGGTATGCATATTAGAAGACCCACTTTTATGAAGTTAAAATCAGTCAGGTAAATTAAAATAATTGCTTTAGTGCATGTAAAATAGTGATCCTTATATTATTATATTGTTTTTAGATATTTATTTCTAGTGAAGAAAGTTTGGGGATATTTCGAATGTACATGTTAGTTTATGCTTTAATCCTAAATTTGTTGGAGTAAACACGAGCCACCTCTATCCGTTATTGTGTTTTTGGATCTGTTGAAATATAAAATTCCATCTTTTGGGTAAAAGACTAATTTAGCATAATCAAAATGCTAATTAAATTTAATATGCATATTCAACTATTTGATGTCATATTTATATATTTAAGTATGAGAACCATTATGTTTCTCTTTTTATTAAAATTTAATTTGTGAAAATTCCTCTCTGTTTAATTTGTGACTATCAATGGTCATGGACTACATGGGTCAACAAAATTGAATTACTACATCTATTTATATATATTACTTGTATTATTTTCTTTGCCTAAGCTATGCTATGATTTATCATCTACAAATATATTCTTTATATCTTTGTTTGTTACACTATTTTTTGTAACTATTATTTTTTAAAGGCTTGAGGATTTCATTATGTTTTGGTTTATTATGTCATCATTGAGGGTAAGACATGAATTCACCGCACTAAGTGGGTTAAGACATCGAGTTAAAGTCTCGTTGAATCATGATAATAAGAAATTTTGTTCAAACCTCACTGATTTATGACCAAAGGCGTCTTTCCATGGGTAAGACATTGAGTTAAGTCCTAATGCACTATAGTAATGATATGATGATAACTAACATAAAGTTTTATATTGTTGACTGAAAGTCATGAAATTTTACTCAATTTGTTTGATCCATTCTCTTATGTAAATGTGATAATCGTGCATATTATGTCTGAAAGAAGACAAGTGATTGAATAATGCACATGATTATGGAATGAGGTAATAAAGTCATCATAATTTAATATGCTCACATGTTTGTGTTCTATTCATGAAAAATGACAAATTTTCATAAATGCTAAACATAGAGATCCATTCTCTAAAGTGAATGAGGTGTAAGTCATCATACTAGGCGTGAAAATGATCGCGAACTTTAGGCGTGGATGTGGTATCACCAAGAATGTCTCTGAGCAGACATGTGTTATATAAAAGTTTCATGATTTATCTTCTGACTTGTGTTGGACAGAACTAATGCAATTAAGACACATTTTATAGTAAATCAGAAGTAGAAAAGTTTCATGCTTTATCTTGTGACTTGTATTGCACAAGAACTAATGCAATTGAGGCACATTATATGGTACATCAGAAGTTTACTAATATCAATATCTCACATCGTGTGGGATATCTTGAACTTATAGTGATGAGACAAGTTATAGAAGATTCAAATAGATATTCATTAAAGAACCTGAAGATTCTTTTCAATGATAAATTTTTTTTTATTGCTTGTTAGCAAGACAAGTTAATTGTGAGGCCATCACAAATGAAAGTTGAGATTGAATCTCTTCTGTTTTAAGAACGTAGCACATGGAGGATTATTTGGTGTGGACTATTCACCTACTGCAGGATTTGTTTAGACATACTAATTCCTCATAATGTTTTCTTCTAGATGGTCTCATGTATGCTTATTGTTATGTCACAACTTGATGTTTGCAAAAATATTGATAAAAATAATACGATTACAGACACAATTTTCGGATCATCAAAGTAGTTAATTCAGTGATCGGATCACGACTCACCTCTTGAAAGAGTAGAGTAATTGAGAAGAAATAAATCTGAAAATTACTTCCAGAGTAATAAAATTGAAATTTACTCATGTAATAGTAAATTAGAAATTTACTTAAACAAAGGCACATGACATAGTAAACTTGGAGTATACAAGTACTAATAATTTTATTAGTTGGCATGAATAATTTGTTCATTCAAAAAATATGCATACTGAGTAATAGAAGAACTAGAAGATTCTTCAAGAATTCTTTTTGTTGTTTGTTCTTATGATAAGTTGATTGGATCAACTAACATTGGACCGAAATGAGGGAGCCGGTCAGAGTTCGTGTCAGAAAATGAGCTAGACATGGGTGAATTATAAGCGTGAGGTGCGCACTTATCACCTGAGGTGGCCTGTTGATTTGATAACTAAATGAATAATTTCCATTCGTTTACCATGCATTTAACAGTCGCAAATTTTTATGCAAGATAAATTGAGTAACAAGCACAACTTTTTCAGAATATAAATTCAGATATTTCATCTGGATAAGGTGATATAATTCACGATAATATGACATTTTGTATTAGATAGTGAAAATCATTGTTTATGAAAATAAACTTCGTGTGTTGATCTGAAATACTGATACACAACAAAACTAATTGCATGCATCAGACGATATAGTATGTCAAAATTTGTGTTCTTTCATTAAGTTACTACAAGGACCAAATATTTCGCATATATTATTTTTGATATGTATAGAAATAAAGAATATACAATGATGCATAAATATAAAGTCTCCAAAAGATTGAGATATATGTTAGTTTGTCTTACATAAGAGGGAGATAAGAAGTAACACAAGAGTTGTAAATACTCCTATTGAATGTTCCCTAAGGATAGAGTCTACGACATATATAAAGCATGATAGATTAATCAATTCTCAATACAATAATCCTACAAAAAGAGGGAGGATCAAATATCGAAATAATCACAATAAGGAGACGATGTGCTCTTGAAGAGCTTATGACATAACACTTCATGAAACCTCATGAGAGGGTTATGTACCTAGAAAAAATGAAGTTATGAGATCTCATTAAGTTATTTCATATTGTGATTCGGTACAAAATGATATATCGTTGACGGTATGTTTGATGCAATAATGCGTAATATTTTAAAAGATTATGATGATGACTATATCTACATAGAAATAGTGAAACGTGGAATGATACTTCTTGGTAATCTTAAAGCTTATTTGACTTGAAATCTAGACATCAAAAGATGTCATATATTTAATACTAAATATCGGTATTTGACAAAATTGATATGAAAATATCTAATGGATTCAAAGTCTAAAGAATATACAAGTTTTAGAAAAACTTGTTTATAATCATCATAAGGATTGAATAGATTCTAAATGCATAAAACATATATAAATATTGTAATGCAAGTTGATGACTAGAATTGAGACTCTTGAAGAGTTTTCTAAAGGAAATAGATTATTTGCTTACAGAAATTGAAGTAAGGAACTTGCAGAAATCTTTGATCTTGAAGGAAAGATTCATAAAAGAAGATAAAAGGAAGCATTTTCGTCAAAGTTTTTCTACACTCATGAGCTCCCAAGAGTGGTGATATCAAATGCCACTATTTTTTTTGCCAAAGTAATACTATGTTGATTCATTCACTGTGTGTCAAGTCTTTATGAACTATCACTTTCAGCAAGAAGATGATCACAAAGCTGAAAAAATATGAAGAATTCAAGTCTCTGGAATGATGGCCTCATTAACGGGGAGTGAATACGTGATGTACGTCTTTTTCCTCACACTGAAAGATTTTTGTTCCATTGGTTTTCATTGTAACATTTTTAATGAGGCATGCATAATGCGTATAGATATGTTTAAACTCTTTTCGTTCCTCGAATTTTGTCCCCATTCGTTTTTCTAGTAAGGTTTTTGACGAGGCATATAATCTAACAGATATATAGGGGGAGTGTATAAACATATTTGTTGTATAGTGGAATGCTAATTATGTGGAGTACTTTTGGATAGGTTAGAATCCAATTGGGGAACAATTTAGGTTTTTCCCTATAAATAAAGGGGTTTTCCTTCATTGTAAAGAATATCTATGAATCCTGATTATTCTTCAAGATAAATAAGAAGCATTTTCTTTTCTCCCTATAGTTTTCTTCTAAACTTATATAGTTTCATAACAATTACACAATATTAAAGTGAATTAGAAGAGAGATTAAGAAGGAATGTAACACAATGAAAGACAAGACAACTTTCTATAAACTGAATAAAACTCATATTATTCATGAATAAAATTTAAATTATATGTATCATATAAATTATTTTTGCTTTTATAGCTGCAAATGAGCAATGTTGCAATATGCATTATAAATGTATTGTGCATGTCTTATAATTGTGGTTGTTATTTTGTGTTACCTCATTATTCTTTTTATTAGGTAAGAAAGGAGTGAAGTGTGAACACGTATTATAAATATATTATTCATGATAAAACATGATTATAATTGGTCCTATAATACTTTTGTTTTGAGCACTAAGAGATGTAAGTCATGTTTTGCATATGTATTAAAAATGGAGATGCATGTTATTATCAACTGATGTAAAGTGTGTTACCACCTAAATTATTTTAGACTGATATCATTAAAAGGGGTGGAGGCTTGCAATATGTATTATAAATTAAGATGTCTGTTGATATTTTAAACAATAATAAAAATACCTACTATACAACTTTATACAACCGTGATATAACATTCAGTTAACTTCTCTTTTCGAACTTCATCTATATTTTTTTAAATTAATTCAAACTAACCAACCCTTCTTAAATTCAGGAGTATAAACTCTAACGCTATTTTTTATATTATTTGTGGAAATACCTATCTCACCATCACAAAACCCAAAACCACAGTCAATGATTTGTAGACTGCAAAAGCTTGTATCAATAATTAACTAGACAAGTAATCTAATCGTAACAAATGAAGAGACATGATAAACTGCCAAATAAATTAAAGTTGAATCAAAAATGTATTACACTCACATTAAAGTTGAATTAGAAACGAATCAAACATGAATGCAAAATGTAGCAAATGAAAGAGCACTATGTGATTTGTAAATGAATAAAACTTGTACTAATAATGAATTAAACAAGTAATTCAATCACAACAAATCAATTAATAAACTCCAAAATAAATTAATTAGAATTAAAAGTGCATTACACAAATTTTAAAATTGAATTTGAAGAGAGAATTATGCATGGATAAAAATAATGTAACTAATAAACACTTGACAATGATCCATAGAGTGAATTAAATTTATATTAATAATGAATTAAACAAGTAATCTAATAGTAACAAATAATAAACTACAATATGAGTTAAATTATCATTAAAAGTATATTACATAATAATATAATTGAATTAAAGGAGAAAATTAACAATGAAAAACGTAGCTAACGAAAGACAAGAAAATAATTTATAGATTGAATTAAATTTGTATTAATCATGAATGAATTATATCTTATAAGTGTCTTATATATAACTTTGATATGTATCTCTAAGAACATAAGTGATGTTTGCAATATGTATTTTGCCTATGTTATAAATGTATTACATGATTTTTACTTAAGTTATTTCCGTTTTATCACTATAAAAAGAGTGGAGGTTGTTAATATGTATTAAAATAATATGTACTGACCTCAATACATTTTAAAATACAATTAAGAAACATATCTAATACTACACTTAATACATTATTATATATTCCATTAACTTCACTATTTTTTTTAGTCTTCCAATCAATCTAATATTTCCCTCCTAAATCACTCATAAACGGTTAACCAAATCCTATTAAAATTGAGATTTAACTTCAACACATCATTTTCATTACTATCTGAGGACTCACCAAAAATAACATCAGGAGACAGAATATGTTAAGGGCAGCAGTCCCGCGGTAGTGGTTGGGTTGAGAACCGATCTTGTAAACCTACCATACCCAAACTAATCACAAACTTCATAAAATTCAAATAATTAATTCAAATGGAAGTCTTTAAATTACCATCAATGGTGACTCTTTTTTCTATAATTTTTAAAGGATTTTGAACTTATTGCCTTGTAAAAACGTGATTTTGTATAAAAATTTTTTTTTTTTTTCTATTTTTTTTTATTCTGATCTTTTGTATTCCTCTTTTTCATCTTGTTTTTGGATAAAATAGGACATATGGGCCAAAACCCGATTTGAACTGATTAGTTTAGATGAAAAGTCAAACGAAGAATGAAGAATAAAGGGAATAGAGAAGATAAATAACGCCAAATAAAGATACAAGGAATTAGAAGAGTAAAAAAAAGATGAATAAGCAGAAGAGTAAAAAGAAGAAGAGGAAAAAGGGTTGAGAAAGAGGTGAAGACTGTACAATTTTCTAATACCAAAATAATGTTATATTTATTTAGAAAAATTATGTTGTCACAAATGGTAAAATATTTTTATAATATAGCATATTTATATAATTTATCCTATTTATAGTTATGTTTGTATAGAATATATAAAATAATTTCGAATAATTTCTCTTCCTTTGATATTGTAAATGGTTTTTTTTTTTTTTTTTTTTTTTTTTTTTGTTTGTTTTTTTTTTTTCACTACTTTTTTTTTTTAAGACTAGAAAGAATAAATTGTTTTTTTAAAAAAAATATTTTTTAGTGCAAACTACTCATATGTATATAGTAGAGTAAAATATTCACCGTGGTGGAGTAAATGAAATAAGAGATATGTTGAAATTAGCAATATATTGTATTATGTTGAAAATATTTAATATGTTTATAACATTTCGGAAAATTACCTGTCTAGTGAATAGTCCCATAGACTTTTAAGAAGCGTATTGGGGTGTACATAGGCATCCCAGATGCCTATTATTGAAAAAATATTGGGCAAAGTAATAGAAAATTTGCTAGGAGTTTAGCATATTTTTTATATACTACCCAAATAGCAAAAATTGGGCATATTAGAAAATAATGACTTAAAGGGTGGTTTAGTAGCCGTATTTCTAAACATTATCGACCTTGTTTAACAAATTTACCTTAGTGATACCCTAAGCGAAAACATATATTTTCTAGTATTTGCACACAAAGTATTAGCCCTCGAGTCAGCCTAGTACCCATACACAGGATGCATTTAAATGATCAGGTAAATTAAACGTGCTCAGGACAAGTAGAAATCCGTGGAACAACAAGTAAACATTCCAAATGAACCATCAATACTAGTTAGTTTAGGAAAGTAAACCAACCCATGTGCAAGCACATGTACAAGACATGTGAAAAGCTTCCAAAGGAGGATCACCCTAACCGAATCAGTTCGGGTAGTTAGTGGGAAAATGTGCACAAGTGCAACTCCATGTGGGCCTACCTCCCTACCAATCTAAGAACTCTACCTAATTCCCCTTAAATTAACTAAATAACCTATGACTAACCGAATTGCTCTCATTAGTGCACTCGACAACCTATACCTAACCTAGGATTGTCTTAAAAGTTAGTTAATCGGTCCTGACAACTTAGGGGTACTTTAGTATTACTTAGTTTACCTAATTAATTAATTTAGGCAAAAGATTAATTCATTTAAAAGGAAACAAAATAAAAAAGGAATTTTCGTGATTTCGGGTTAAGACAAGAAAGGCACTAACGTATTACCTACCTAGGGCCTGGTCCCCCCCCCCCCCAAAAAGATTTACTAGACCTAACGAGTTATGTAAGATATTAAGTATCATATTTACTTATTAATTAATTTATCAACTTAATTATTACTTTGAAGGGGCAAACCAAAAAATGCACACAAGCCATATCCAGATTTCGGCTCAAAACAAGAAAAGGGCAACTTAGTCACCTACCTAGGGGATTCAAAGGATTTTTATGGTTTATAAACGACTTAAGTGGAAATTTAGTAATTACCCTAGTTACTTAAGTAATTAAATTAGTAAATTTACAATTATTAAATTAAATTGGTCAAACAAAAATTTCGTACACTTAACCTAGTACAAACTAAAAACTCCTAGTACTTAACCCTAGGGATGGTCCAAAAGGGTTAATTTTTTTTCTTCCAATGATTTAGGGAACCTTTCAATTAGTTACCCTAGTACATTAAATTAACGTGAAATTATCCATTTATTAATTAATTTAACAGGGGCAAAATTAAATCCTTAGGAATAATTTTCAGATTTGAACAAGTAATTGTATGTTTCTATTTCTAGTCATCTAGGAGGGGTCCTTTTTTCGTAATTATTTAATATATTTATTTATTAACTTCTTAAACCTACATTTACTAAGAAAATATCCGTCTTAAACCGAAAATAACTTTCCCCCAAAAACTCAATTGACAAAAAGGGCTCAAACCATCAAGCACGAACGCAAAAAAGCAGAAAATTTATCAATTTCCTAGGGCGATTTCAAGGTTCGTTCAAGGTTGGTATCGTAAGATAAATTTCCCTACATAGGCTTGATTCTATCCGGTACTTCGTTCTCCAATAGAACTTTCTTTCCACGATTCAAAGATCTTGAAACTTGGGTTTGTTTTTCCATGTTTTCGTAACTCTTTTTCCCTGTATCCTTTTCGATTCCAAAGTTGAATAGGTTAGAGATCAGGTTAGTTGATATGTTGGTGCTGCCTGATTTTTGTGTACTGTTTTGAGTTATGAAGTCGATAAACTATGAATTTTTGTATCCATATAAAGTTAAGTGCTACAACGTGAATCATGAATCGATGATATGTTGAGTTATCCCGTAATTGTTTTAAGTGTTGATGTGTTTGGCCTGCATTTGCAATTATTGTGTTATTGTAGTTATGAAAGTTGTTAAATTTATCAAATACTACTAAGATCGTCCAATATGTCTTAAAAACGTTCCCTAACTGCCTACACCAAGATTGATTAAAGAATGATAGATGTTAATATTTATGAACTGTTATGTATTAAATGTAGTACGATTTGTTGTGTTCGATACCAACCTACTGTAATGTGACGTGTTGATGATATTTGGTGTTCGTTAAATAGCATATTATGTGTTCCGAGATGTTTAAAAACGTTATGCCTACAGTTTTATGTTATAATGTTGGCTAAAAGCTCTCCATGAAATCAAAGTTGAGTGATTGTTTTGGTCTTTTGCAATACCAATGGCTAACAATACATTGTGCCAAATGGATGCATCAAATGGCTAAATACTATGTTAAATAATTAAAATATTGGCTATGCACAATCAAGATCTAATGCAAGCATGAAAAATGTAAATTGGTCTCTGCCCACAGCAAAGATGGTTATGTTATCTTACCCCAATGTTTATGCCAAATACTAATCATATGCCAATCTGTATATTAAGAGTATCAATATAATTAAGAAGCACATCTAAATTACTCAATGAATCTATAACCAAGTGCATCGCCCATCTATTGGGACAACTCCAACATGCTCTAAAAGATGACTAAACAGATTTGTGAAACATCATGAAAGAAGTGCGCGTACTCTATAACGAGTGAACAAATGCAGCTACTCACTAAAGGTAAAGAAGTAAAAGGAGGTGATACATAATTAAAGGGTCTAAATTACGTTAAGTGTGACCCAGAGATTGGTAGTTCAGTGGAATGTGAACACATTCTACTACACCTAAGCTACTATGTTAAAAGAATACTCACGATGAAGGTGTTAGAATGTTGTGAGACTAGTCATATTAACACCTAAGGAATGATATGTAAGGACATTCACATTTCATCAATGTAAGTAAGGAGGATATGTAAGGACTTCCTTGAACCTCCCCATTTCTCAATGTAAATCGCAATGATGATAGTAAAGAAAGACAATTCACATTCAATCATGTAACAGTCATGATTTAATGTAAGAGACAATTCACATTCATCAATGTAAAGTAGGATGACAAGTCTTAAAGAGTAATAATCTCCATCTAAGAACCAAGCCTCCATAATGCTTGAGTCAACACTTGACAAGATAAAGACGAATGAACATTCATCACTTATGAGGTTAGTAATTATGTTGATCTAATGATGCTAATGAAATGGTGACAACATGATAAGAGGCTAATGTGAAAGATGTTAGTAATATCAAGTGCCGCGTAACTATACGTTATCAAAACGTACTCACTTATGAGACAGGTTTAAAGTGAATGAAAACATCTCTATACATTCCTAATGAAGTATTGAAGTTAATGCACACTTAATACTAGATGATGAGATGAGAAATCATCTCATGAGCTATGATGTATCATGCTATAAGCTAGATCCACGATGTATGAGTTGAAGTAAGAACTTGATATGAGCCCCAATAGGCTAGCTATGAAGCGATGAATGCCTTTATTCGGGAAGGGCGGAGTTTCATGTACTCTCATGAGATTAACTGTCGGCAATGCTGGGTAGGAATCCTTATACTCTTAGTATTTGCACCTATTACTGTCACTATAGGGATCTATCAGGGTTCAACTCCCTATATCCTTTAGAATGTCGGTCACTTGACCGGTGATTCCCCTTCTTTTCGGTGTGGGGCAGATAGTGGACTTCATGATGCCACATGATCTAATCTGTTACGGTTAACGTTTTCCAAAGAATAATGAAGGGCCAGCCTCAAAGTATGAAGATAAGGAAATGAACGATACTGCAAGTGTTGTGCAAGACAATCAGGAGGTGAATCTGATTCAAGTAATGAAATTAGGTCAGTCTTGGTCATTAGACTCATGATCCGCGATAGATATTCTTAATCTATCAATCTAGGTATAGTTTGGGTGTTTATATAAATAGCCAAAAATGAATGATATGAAAAAGTGAAGTAACTAATTAAAATAGCCGAGCTCTACGTTTGTCCTTGAGGTCCCATAATCTTGGGGCCCTCACTTTAGATGTCTTCTTTGTTTTCTTGAGTCCATATATTGGGCCCTCACTTGAGATTCTTATGCTACATCAATGATCCAAGTGTCGTGTATATAAAAGGATAATATATAAAATACGAAGTATGAAATCATGAATGATAATCGATAATGCCTGGAAAGGTATAATAGATAGTGTAAAGATGACTCTCCCTATAAGATAGGGACAATGCATTCTTAGTCCTTGGATTACTTATATCGATTCAGTGTGGTATAAGACTACAATGAAATCATTTGAACTTGTAACTTAAAGACATAGGAAGAAATAATTATGGAACTACCCAAAAGAAGAAGAAGAAAAAACTGAAAATAATCTAAGTGTCCAAAGAGGACTTTCGCCTAATAGGATAAACAAATCTCAGAATCTTCACCTGGGTTGTTTTAATTAAAATTATTTTGATGAGACTAATTTATTTTAATCATATAGAAATAGTCTTCGCTTTAAATGCATTAAAATACATCATATTCATACCACAATTCACAACGAACGGATTTTGGGAATGTCTAGGACTAGGCTTTCCAAACATAGCATTTATGTAGTAAGAGCTTTCTTTGATCATGCATAGCCTTATGTTATGGTGTAGTATAAATCCATACTTAGTACTAAGTGTTTTTTTTGTTACTACCCTAACTATTACTATTTATATATGCACTGTAAGGGACAGATGATGAACTCGTTGCAACGGTTTTCGGACATCAGCTTTCTCCAACTATGGGTAGGGTCCTCTTGATTTCAAGTATTCTACTTTTGCGTCTAGCCTTGTTTTAAGAAACAATCTAGTAGATTTGTCCCTATCGTTTGCTTTCGTTCTTTCATCTCGAAGGATGTGTAAATACGGTCTGTTTGACAAACGTATTTATGATATATTCTTATTCTATTTCAATTGATTCCTATGTAGATAGTTGTGTTATATGTATGTTGACTTCGTATATGATGAATTATGAAATAACTATATGAAGTCTATTTATACTTCATCACGTTTAAAAGTTTCAAATTTTGGTTTCGCTAAAAATAATCTATAAATGGAAAAACAATAAGAGGCTTGTCTGCGACCTCTAAGGCTGTGTCACGACGCCGGTTGTGAATTTCGGATTCCCTGATTTCAGTCATGACTATGCTTTTAATTTCCTCTATCTTTTGTACAAGTAACGAATTTTCTAAACAAACTCTGAGAAAAAAAATTATTTTTGATTGTTGCCTTTGTTATTCATTTTTTATAGTAATTTTTAAACATTAATTAAAATATTTATAAGATTTATGAAAAAAATAAAAAATAAAAAAGTTATAAAATATATTTAATATTAGAATTTACAAGTTAGATGAAGAGACATGAGTTATAAATAATTCAAATGTAATTTTATTATACATTAAATGTATTAACACTTATACATAAATTATTTGTAAAATAAATAAATGAAAAGGGATAAAAATATAAAAAAAATGAACAAAATAATAATATTAATGATATGACTGGTGACTGCATAAAAATTATAAATACATTTCAAACAAAAAAGAGTGGTGACAAAAAGATGTTACATGCGCAAAAAAAAATATGGCATCGTGAACTAATATTTTATTTTTCAATTACTTTTTTGCAAGCATAATAAAAATGGAACACCTAATCGTTATAATTTTTTTTGTTTAAATAGGATAATTATATTAATTGTGATGCATAACAAAGAAAAAGTAGAATAGTAAATGATCAAATGAATAGCATTGATAATACATTTAGCTAAATTATTTATACAATAGTAACTAAGTTACTAATACAAGTCAAAGTAAAAAATAAATCTCTAATTATATTTCATTTTTCACCTTATATCATCTTCATTTGCAAGTAGATCCGCTAACATATTTAGCTCCATATGTCAAACTCTATATCATATGCAATCAATTGAACAAAAAAATGATTAAATAAAATATCATATACTAATTAAAAATAATTATATCAAAAGAAGGAAACAAATTTAATTTATATGTAATATATTTGTATTTTATTTTTTCAAATGTACTAACAATACTACATAATAATTATTTCTTGAAATCTAACAAATATTATGATTAAACTATATTATATCCGGAAAAGTAATTATTAGGAAGAAAAACATAATACTTATACCACATCATTAAGAATTACAAAGACATTTTTTTTAACATACTTACTTGATGAATGATACAAACATAAATAAAATAATACCAAAACATGTCTAAGTACATAAAAATAAAAATAAAGACTTGAGAATAAAATATTTCATACCTTCGTCTACTTCTTTTTGTTACATGTTAGTTAACTCACAAACAAATATAATGAAGAAGATAAATGATAATTTTGTATGTGAATCTTCGAATTTATATAGACAAAATTGAGGAAATAGAAAAAATAAGAACTTGAAAATGAAATATTTATTAATTTCGTGTATTTTTTTGGTTAAATTTTAGTTTCATTCATAAAGTAAATATGAATTTATATTGAAAACAATAGAGGAAATAAAAAAATAAAAACACTGAAATGAACTATTTCTTTATACCCTTCATGTCTTTCTTTTGGTACACCAACCAATAGGATGAAGAAGAGAGGATAGTATGGAATGTAACTAATATGGAGTTATCAGGCAAAATAGAGGACTGTCACAACACAATCTAAATTCAAAAATTTAAGTTGAAGGTTATGAACATAAAAATTATGAAAGTTATGAATATTATTAAAATAAAAAATAAAGAGGGGTAAGTCATGGGATATAAATCCTCTTTAATAAATTAAAAGTAAAAGATAAAAATACTTCAAATATAAAAAAAAATGTTACCAATTCATGATTAGATGTGACACAAACAAATAAAAAAAAGGATGTGGAAGGTTTCTGTTTTAAATGTTCTCCATTAATAAAATATTTATCTGTAATAAATTAAATAATTAATTTTTACAATACAATAATTAATTTTAATTAAAAAGGCCAAAAAAGAAAAAAAAAAGATATATTATGTTTCTTCTTTATTATAAATGAGATAACCAAATAAAAAAAGAATGTGAAGAGTTTTTATTGTAAATGTTTCTTCATTAATAAAGTATTTATTTGTAGAAAATTTAATAATCTATTTTATAATCCAATAATATTTCTAAAAAATCCCAAAAGACAGAAAAAATACAAATGGTATGTCCTAGAGATTGCCACATCACCTTATCTATATTTTTCATATATATATAATATATATATAATATATTATGGATAGATGGATAGTATGGATGGATAGATAGATATATAGATAGATAGACTAGATATATAGATAGATCGCTAGATTCGATAGTGGAAATCGAAAAAATTGTTTTTCCTAAATCGTTTCCGGGCATAAAATGACCTCCCCTCAATATTGTCAGTTCTTTTCGGATACACTATATGTGTGAAGTAAAGAGCAATTTGACCATCACACAACAATTTTGTTGGTTTATGATGTTTTAGACTAATTTCGGTCAAAATATAATGTATCCACATAATCTCACACGTAGACTGTGACATAGATCTATACTCAGATTCGACACAAAATCGAGATATAACACTTTGCTTCTTACTCCTTCACGAAATTAGGTTCTCTCTAACAAAGACACAATACCTATTATCAATTTTCTATCAATCTTGGATCTGATATAGTCAATATCTGCAAAGCACTCAATAAGAGTATAACTGTGATTGTTATACAATATACAAAGTCCAAGAGCTCATTTTAAGTAACATAGAATTTGTTCCAAAGCTTCCCAATGTTTGGTTGTAGGAACAAACATGAATTGACTAACAACACTTAACGCAAAAGCAATGTCTGAACGAGTCACAGTAAGATAGTTTAACTTCCCAACTAACCTTCTGTATTTTTATGGATCGCCAAAAGGATCATTGTCACCTTTCAAAAGATTCACATTGGGAAACATTGGAGTACAACAAGGTTTGACTGTCAATTTTCGTGTCTCTAAGTAAGTCAAGAGTATACTTTCTCTAAGACACAAAAAATTCCCTTGTTTATTATATTTACTCTTCAATTGGACAAAATCATTTAAATGAGACCTAGGGACTAGAAAAGATTTGAAGGAAGAGATCCCCACATAATCACTAAATGACAATGTCATCAACATATACAACAAGGAGAATAATGACAGTTGTTGATTGTCGGTAGAAGACAGAGTGATCACATTTGTTCATTTTTAACCCAATATCTTGAACTACCTCACTAAATTTACCAAACCAAGCCCGAGGACTTTACTTCACCCCATACAAAGACTTCTTCAAATGACATACTTTTTCATACTCCCTTGAGCAATAAAATCTAGTGGTTGATCTATATACACTTCCTCTTGAAGATCACCATGTATAAACACATTTTTGATATCCAACTGATACAAAGGCCAATTTTTAGAAGCAACTAGATAAATGAACAAGCGAATAAAAGTGAATTTGGCAACTGGGGAGAATGTTTCAGAATACTCTACTCGATATGTATGAGTTTCTTATATGTTGATCTTTTGCTATGTTTCTGAAGTAATATTTAGGAGGTTTCATGTGTTACAAACTATCTTTAGAAGACTCGCTGTTCATATCAAATTGTAACTTATTTGCGTCTTCTTCCTTTGTCACAATTTGAGGTTTGTTGAATTTTTGTTAGTTCCTTTAGTTTGTTTGACTGGATTGAAATTTTCTTAATTCATTGATTTGATTCGAGTGATTCATCGATTGGAGTTTTATTTCTGTCCAATTGAGACAGAGACTTGGTTTGGATAATTGTAGCTTTGGACATTTTTTTATCAATTTATTTTGATATTGAAAGTTAGGGAAATGACTGCTTGATATCTGATAAAATGATTTTGGTTTTCATTGAAGAATTTTTTTAATTCACTTAATGTTTTTACTGAGTCAACTAAAACATATCTTATAACTTCTTCAAATTAATGGGTCATTGATTGAGGTGTCACAATTCACATGACAAGTAATCCTAATAATTTTTCTAGCTTTAAACCACGAAAAGAACCATCTCCAGTTATTGTAGCTGATAGATCAACTTGTAATAATGTTTGATATGGGACTATTAAACCAACCTCCTTTATTACCCTATTTACCCTATCCCTATTTACCCTATCATCTTTACTTAGTCAACCAAACTTGTCTTTCTATTTTATTTATGTAAGAAAAGTTATTAGAGATCTTAATTGTTATATTTTGCTCTTTCCCGATCGTTGTTTGATTCGTGATCTTAAGAAAAATCAGGTTATTGGTAAAGGACATGTAGTTGATGATATCTATATCATTGATGAATGGGAGCCTCAATCTGTTGTATTCTCTAGTGTCGTGTCTCCATTTGAATCACATTGTCCACTAGGACATCCTTCTCTACCTCTATTAAAGAAGCTCTGTCCTCAGTTCCTTAATATTCCTTTATTGGAATGTGAATCTTGTTGATTTTCAAAACATCATCGCAGCTCATGAAGACCAAGGGTACGAACAGGATGAGTCGGCTATTGAGTTAGTTTGTTCTAATGTTTGGGGACAGCGTCTTGTCGTTTCCAAAACAAGGCATAAGCTTTTGTGGATAACTTTTCTCGGATGACTTGGATTTATTTATGAAGAGCCATTCTTAAGCGTTTACTCACTTTTGTGCTTTCTATGTTAAAGTTAAGACTTAATGCTTCGGTACGGATTTTAAGAATTGAAAATGCCAAAGTATTATGTTAGAGTTTTTTCAAACATACATGAAACAACATGGTATTCTCCACCAATCTTCATGTGTTAATTCACCCCCTCAGAATAGAGTTGCTGAGAGAAACAATAGACAATCCTTACATTGTTCTTTTTCTAAACACGTCACTATTTCTTGTTGAGCCCAAGATATTTCGGAGCACATGTTTTGTTCGAGATGTTCGACAATTTGATACCAATTTAGATACCAAGATATTGAAGTGTGTTTTTTAGTCTATTCTCGCCTTCAAAAAGAGTATTGATGTTAGTATACTCAACTTGGGAAATATCTTATGTCAAGTGATGTGGTATTTTTAGAGACCACCATTCTTTTATGCGCATCCCAATTCTACAAGCCAGGAGGAGGAAAATGAGTGGTTGGTGTTTCAAGTCACCTAGTGTTTCGACAAAACAATCTGATTTTGTTTCTTTAAATTCTAATTCTTCTGTGGATCATGACTCACCCGTTGTACGTTCTCTTCATTCTCTACATGCACTAGAAAGACCACTGATTTTTAAAGTTTACTCTACTAAGCGAGAGACCCCTGATTCTTGTCATGCACCAATTTTGTCATCATCTGACCCTCCTTTGTCTACTCCTACAAAAAAATCTTGATCTTTTTATTTTCCCTTCGCAAGGTACACGCGCCTGCAAATATACTTATTCCATTGCTATTTTTGTATCCTATGAATACTTATCCTCTACTTCTAGATCTTTGATTGATTCTGTATACTCTGTCTCTGTACCCGAAACAGTGAAGGAGGATTTGAATCATCCCAGATGATCTAATGCAATGCTTGATGAAATACATGCCTTAGAGAAGAACCACACGTGGGATTGGTGGATTTACCTAAGGAAAAGAAACCAGTGGGATGTAAATGGGTCTTCACAGTTAAAGTAATTCAGATGGTTCCATAGCAAGACTAAAGGTTATACTTGTGGCTAAAGGGTATGCCCAGACATATGGAGTAGAGTATTCTTGAACATTCTCCCTTGTTTGCCAAACTCACTTCTATTCGCTTGTTCATTTCTCCAGCTACTTCTGAGAATTTTCCTTTGTATCAGTTGGATATCAAAAATGTTTTTATATATGGTGATCTTCAAGAGGAAGTGTATATAGAGAAACCACCAGATTGTATTACTCAGGGGAGTATGAGAAAGTCTGTCATTGGAAGAAGTCTTTGTATGGAGTGAAGCAAAGTCCTCGGGCTTGGTTTGGTAAATTTAGTGATGTAGTTCAGGATATTGGGTTAAAAATGAGTAATTTTTATCACTTTGTCTTCTACCGACAATAACTTGCATTATTCTCCTTGTTGTATATGTTGATGACATTGTCATTACAGGAAGTCATTATGTGGGTATATCTTACCTCAAGTCTTTCCTACACACTAGGTTTTGGCCAATTGAAGAGTAAATAGAAGAAAAAAGGTAATTTTTTTGTGTCTTAGAGAAAGTATACTCTTGACTTACTTAGAGACACGCGAAAATTGGCAGTCAAACCTTGTTGTACTCCAATCGTTCCCAATGTGAATCTTTTGAAAGATGAGAATGATACTTTTGATGATCCATAAAATACTGAAGGTTAGTTCGGAAGTTAAACTATCTTACTGTGACTCATCTAGCTATTGCTTTTGCCTTAAGTGTTGTTAGTCAGTTCATATTTGTGCCTGCAGCCAAACATTGGGAAGCTTTGGAACAAATTCTATGTTACATAAAATGAGCTCCTAGACTTGGTATATATCATAACAATCAGAGTCATACTCATATTGAGTGCTCTGCAGATACTGACTATGTCAGATTCAAGATTGATAGGAAATCGATAACAGGTTATTGTGTCTTTGTTGAAAGGAACTTAGTTTCATGGAGGAGTAAGAAGCAAAGTGTTGTATCTCGATCTTGTGTCGAATCTGAGTATAGATATGTGACACAGTCTACGTTTGAGATTATTTGGATACATTATCTTTTAACGAAAATTGGTCTAAAAAAGCATTATACACCATTAAAATTGTTGTGTGATAGTCAAGTTGCTCTTTATATTGCCACAATTATAGTGTATCATAAAGAACTAATCATATTGAGGTTGATTGTCATTTTATTCGTGAAAAGATTCAGGAAAATTTGATTTCCACTGGCCACGTGAAGACACGAAAGCAACAAGCTGATTTGTTCACAAAAGCATTGACTAGAACTCAAGTAGATTATCTTTGTAACAAGCTGGTCTTGATCAATATCTAATATCCATTTTAAGGTGGAGCTTTACAGAATCACTATGGATTTAAGTAACATAGAATTTGTTCCAAAGATTCACAATGTTTGGTTGTAGGCACAAACATGAACTAACTAACAACACTTAACGCAAAAGCATTATTTGGACGAGTCATAGTAAGATAGTTTAACTTCCCAACTAACCTTCAGTATTTTTATGGATCATCAAAAGGATCACTATCAGCTTTCAAAAGATTCACACTGGTAACCATTGGAGTACAACAAGGTTTGACTGCCAATTTTCGTGCGTCTCGAAGTAAGTCAAGAGTATACTTTCTCTAAGACACAAAAAAATCCCTTCTTGCTTCAATTTACTCTTCAATTGGACAAAATCATTTAAATGAAACCTAGTGTGTAGGAAAGAATTAAGGGAAGAGATCCCCACATAATAACTTCATGTAATGACAATGTCATCAACTTAAACAACAAGGAAATAATGCTAGTTGTTGATTGTCGGTAGAAGACACAATGATCACATTTGCTCATTTTCAACCCAATATTCTGAACAGCCTTAATAAATTTACAAAACCAAGCCCGGGGACTTTGCTTCACGCCATACAAAGACTTCTTCAAATGACAGACTTTTTCATACTCCCATGAGCAACAAAATCTGGTGGAAGCTCTATATACACTTCCTCTTGAAGATCACCATGTATAATAAAATATTTGATATCCAACTCATGCAAAGGCCAATTCTCAGAAGCGTCTGGAGAAATGAACAAGCGAATAGAAGTGATCTTGGCAACCGGGGAGAATGTTTAAGAATACTCTACTCCATATGTCTGAGCATACCCTTTAGACACTAGTCTAACATTTAGCCTTACTATGGAACCATCTGAATTAACTTTTACTATGAAGACCCATTTACATCCCACTAGTTTCTTTTCCTTAGGCAAATCCACCAAATCCCACGTATGGTTCTCTTCTAAGGCATGTATTTCATCAAGCATTGAATTAAACCATCAGGGATGATTCAAAGCCTCCTTCGCGGTTTCGGGTACAGAGACAGAGTATACAAAAACAATCAAAGATTTAGAAGAAGAGGATAACTGATCATAGGATATAAATTAGCAATGGAATATATAGATTTGCATGTGCGTGTACCTTTGTGAAGGGAAAATAGGGAGATCAAGGACTTTTGTAGGATTAGATAAAAAGGGGTCAGATGATTACAAAATTGGTGCATGACAAGAATCAGTGGTCTCTCGCCTCCTAGAGTAAACTTGAACAATTGGTGGTCTTGCTAGTGCATATAGACAAGGTACAATGGGTGAATCATGATCCATAGAAGAATTAGGATTTGGAGAAACAAAATTGGTTTTTTTTTTGTTGAAACAGTGATGACTTGAAACACTAACAACTCATTTTCCTCCTCTTGTCTTGTAGAATTGGAATGCGCATAAAAGAATTGTGTTCTCTGAAAGTACCACATCACTTGACACAAGATATTTCCCAAGTCGAGTAGAATAACATCAATACCCTTTTTTAAGGTGAGAATAGCCTAAAAACACACTTCAATACCTTGGGTTTTAACTTGGTATCAAATGGTCGAACATCTTGAACATAACATGTGCTTCCAAATATCTTGGACTCAACAGGAAATAGTGACGTGTTTGGAAAAAGAACAGTGTAAGGCTTGTTACCAACAAGCACAGTAGATGGCATGCGATTATTTTAAAACATGATGTGGAGACCACATCTTCCAAAAATTGTTTAGGAACCTTCATTTGGAACAAAAGTGTCCGAGTTGTCTTAAGTAGATAGATGCCTATTGTTTCTCTCAGCAACTCTATTTTGAGGGGGTGCATCAATATATGAAGATTGGTGGAGAATACCATGTTTTTTCATGTATGTATGAAAAAACTCTGACATATATTCTTTGTCATTTTCACTTTTTAAAATTCGTACCAAAGCATTGAACTAAGTCTTAACTTCAATATAGAAAGCACAAAAAGTGAGTAAACACTTTAGAATGACTCTTCTTAAATAAATCCAGGTCATCCATGTAAAATTATCCACAAAAGTGACAAAAACTTATGCCTAGTTTTTGAAGCGACAAGACGCGATCCCCAAACATCAGAATGAACTAACTCAAAAGCCGACTCTTCCTGTTTGTTAACCCTTGGGCTTAATGAGTTGCGATGATGTTTTGAAAATTGACATTAGTTACATTCCAATAAAGGAATATTATTGAACTGAGGACATAGGTTCTTTAACAGAGGTAGAGAAGGATGTCCTAGTGGACAATGTGCTTCAAATAGAGACACGGCACTAGAGCATACAAAAAATCAAGCCTCCCATTCATCAATGATATAGATATCATCAACTACATTTCCTTTACCAATAACTTGATTTTTCTTAAGATCTCAAAACAAACAACGATCGGGAAATAACGAAATATAACAATTGAGATCTATGATAACTTTGCTTACATAAATTAAATTAAAAGCCAACTTTGGTAGACTAAGTACGTATGATAGGGTTATAAAGGAGGTTGGTTTAATAGTCCCATATCCAACACTATTACAAGTTGAATAATCAGCTAGAGTAACTGGAGATGGTGCTTTGTGTGGTCGAAAGTTACAAAAATTATTAGGATTACTTGTCATATGAATTGTGACACCTGAATCAATGACCCATTAATTTGAAGAAGTTATAATATATGTTTTAGTTGACCCTGTAAAAACGTCTACTGAATTTAAAAATTTCTTCAGCGAAAGGCAAAATCATTTTATCAGATATTGAACAAGCAGTTATTTCCCAAACTTACAATATCAAAATAAATTGATAAAAAATTATCCAAAGCTACAATTATCAAAACCAAGTGTCTGTCCCTATTGGACAGAAATAAAACTCCAATCAAGTGAATCACTCAAAACAAATCAATGAATTAAGAAAATCTAAAACCAGTCAAACAAACTCAAGGAACTAACAAAAATTCAACAAATCTCAAATTGTAACAAAGGAAGAAGACCCAAATAAGTTACAATTTGATCTGAACAGGGAGTCCACCAAAGATAGTGTATAACACATGAAACCTCCTAAATATTACTTCAGAAACATAGAAATAGAAAAACATATAAGAAACTCAAACCTGACCAACAAAGTATCAACATAATCTAGTGGTAAGATCTTTTTATTTTATTCAAAAAAGTATTTCCCTTCGCCAAATGTGGTTATATGATCTAAATCACCACAAGGAAATAAAAAAATATCAAGGCGACCACCTCCAAAAGCAAGGCAACTACAAGAAAAGTTGTCAATTTCTCGGTGGAGTTGCTTACCGAATAGGGGCGAATCAGAAGCTTGTCTCGGATACCATATAACTTATAAGATAGGAAGATAACTTGAATAACTTGTCTTATTAATTAATGAATACAATAGTATAAATACATATGAAGACTAAGTTAACTCTGGTAAATACATGTCCAAATCCCTATGATTTAGCTAAGCTAATATATACACAATCATATAGAATTCTGTAGTGATTTTGTAACGATATATATATATATATATATGCCACGCCCCGAGCCTACACCTGGGTGAGACAAGCACTCGAAGACCATTGTTGGTACCAAGAAAATCCTTGGCCTTATTACTTACTTAGGGAAAGAATTAAACTCAACAAAGATAAGTTCATGTAGTAAACAGGATTGTTATAAAAGAATATTCAACTGACCAATTAAAGTAAATTCATGTCTGAACATGGAATAATGACAATGAAAACACTAAGAGCTAACATATGATTGTTTATGAAGCCTCTAAAACATTTGATATTGATATTGGGACAACACCCACAACATCTTAATGAAGTAAAACTATAAAGCAAATAAAGTAGTCCTCTAAAATGCAAAAAGGCTCACCAACAGAAATTGGAGTGCTTAACTACATCAATGATGTGCTGGATGTCAATCCTTGTTACCTGAATCTGCATCATAATACGATGTAGGCCCACTGACATCAGTACATTAAATGTACGAGTATGTGAGTTGGAATGATAAAACAATATATGCTTGGAAGAGTTTCTGAAAGAAACACTTACCTTTGCTCTTCTCAACTCATTAATACTTAATTGAACTCATTTTATTATAAAGTAGTTTAAAACAAGTGCAATATAAAGAAAAAGGAAAATTGTTTAAAACATGATGTCAACTCATTATCATAATATCATAAAAGAGATACCATGCTTCCTATGAAAGTCTACTTGTGCAATGCATGAATGAAATCTCATACCCCCATTCATACTAAGGAGAACCCCTTGCGGAACCATGCAATCAATACTTTGGGAGTTTTTCTAATCGACAATAATCAGATAAGAACTATAATGATGACACAACATTTTGCCTCACACTGCCAGGGTCGTCTGATACATTTCAATTACTATAGAACTTGAACTTCTTAGTGGATCCACTAGTCTATGCTAAAAATAACTAAAGGAATCACCTAAAAAGTATGATCATTTTCTTTCCATGGTGGCTACTTGGTTTATGGGGGCTTATAGTTGTTTGAACTCTTCCTTATAACAGTGCTCAATACTACTCCCAAAAATGATATATTATATTAACTCTTTATGTTTAAAAACATACTTCTTCTATGTTTGATATTATTGCTCAAAACTTTACTCAAATGCTATACGGGAAATCTTAGTTTAATGTCTTACTTAATTGTAAAAGTACTTACTTTTTATTAGAAACTAGCTCAAAGGATTTTTTGGAAATTAGAGCTTCCTCTTTAGTGAAAAACAGGTTCAAAGAATATTTTGGAAATCAAAGTTTCCTCTTTACTGAAAAAAACAAGCTCAATGACTCTTTTTGAAATCAAAGCTTCCTTTCTGGTTCAAATGTGAAAACATTTTAAACCCGTTGGGAATACTTATGCCCCATATACTACTTTGAAGAATTTAAGTCCAAATATGAACTCTTTTACTCTTAACTCATCTTGAACTTTAAGTCTTAAAATAAAGTTAAAAACATTTGCAAAAGACTTCTTGAAAAGACTCTACGAACTTCCTAGACATGGCTCTTGACTTTCCTTGAATTTGAAGTTATGGATTAAAGGTTATAATTCATGTTTCTGGATGATTTCTATATGTTTAGAATTCATTTAGAGTAGTTAGTAGCTAGAATCATTAGTAACTTTTCATACACTTTAAAAGGATTAAATGGATTGAACAACAAAAACTAGGTTAAAAACGACGATCTGGGAACACCCGGGGTGCATCTCGCCAAACCCCAAGTTAAGAGTACCCATTTGGGCGCACTACATGAGCGCCTCCCCAAGACCTCTGGCGCAGGTGGGGCGCACCGCTCGTGATCCTCCCTAGGTGTGCTTCGCAAATTTTTCCTCTCGTTTTCTGACCTTAAATCGTTTTAATTTGATTCCTTTTCTAAAATTCACTTGATTCATGCACCCATATCATATACACAAGGATCTAACCCAATGAAATCAAGAAAAACACTTTTACATCAAGAAAATCTTAAATCTCGACTCATATTGAATAACTAAATCAATTCAAGAACAACTATCAAGAACATTCAAATTCCAATCTTTTTAGAACAAATTCACGCTGAATCAAACATGCTTGGCATGTGGATGAACAAACTCAACGTTATGAAAAGCTCACATACCTTTTCAGGGATCAACCTTGATGAAATCAAGAAGCTAAAATTTCGACGATTTTGATGAATCTTTGAACGCCCTTCTCATTTCTCCTTCTTTCTCCTCTTCTTTCCACTTCTCTCAAATCCCTAACTCTTTTTGTAAAAGTGTAAACTGATCTTATTCATCTTGGACCCTAATTAATTACTTCAGACGAAATAAATTATAAGGTAGGGAAAAGACCAAACTACCTCTTAAAAATCCAGAATGAACTTCCTTATTCAAATAGTCCAACTTTCAAAGGGAATTAACTATGTCATACGAAATCCAAATCGCGCAAACTTGGCCGAGTTGGAATGATAATTCCGAAAGATTTCCAACCATTTCTCTAAGTGCCCTAACTCATCCTAAGCTATAAATTATAGTCATTTGAAGTTTTAAAAACTCATTTTTTTCTAACTTAAGTAAATTTCTAGATTTTTAATTAATTCCAAAGATGACTATTTCGAGTTCTTAGCTTCTTCCTACATCATTTTGAATTGCAAGATATTAAAATAACTACCCCTTGGGAACATTCATCCTCGAATGATATTACTTCTACTAGTTAAGGGTGGTAACGTCAAGTTCAAACATCCAACAATCAAATACGAAATCCAACATGCACTCATAATTTAAACACTACTAAGAAGAGAATTAGTACATTGGTCTATATTTTCTCCGAATTCAAAGAGATGTGGATATCTCTTCTTCATATCTTCTTCAGCGTCCCAAGTAGCTTCTTCGACAAATTGGTTTCTCCAAAGGACTTTGACTGACGCAATCTCCTTTTTTTTCAATTTGCGAACTTGGCAATCTAGGATCTGAACTAGAATTTCCTCATAAGCTAAGCTATCCTTAATCTCAATATTTTCAGTTGTTATAATCAATGAAGGATCGCCCATGCACTTTTTCAACACGGATATGTGAATTACCAGACGAACTGTTGCTAACTCTGGTGGTAGTTCCAACTCAAAAGCTACATTGTTAATCCTCTAGGATATTCTATAATGTCTAATATATCGGGGACTAAGTTTCACCTTCTTAACAAATCTCATAACAACCTTTATGGCTGAAACTTTCAAGTAAATCCAATAATCTACTTCAAACTTTAACGCTCTTTTCCTAACAACAGTGTAGGATTTTTGACGAATTTGCATCATTTTTATTCTCTCTTAAATCACTTTAATCTTCTCGATAGCTTGATGAACTAAATTTGGTCCTATCAACCCAGCTTCACTAACTTCAAACCATCCAATAGGAGATCTTCATCTTCTCCCATAAAGTTCTTTACAGGGAGCCATTTGAATGCTAGAGTGATAACTATTGTTGTAAGCCAATCAATTAGAGGTAGGTGATTATCTCAATTACCTTTGAAATCAATCACACATTGCCTTAACATATCCTCTAAGGTCTGAATAGTGCGCTCTACTTGCCCATCTTTTTGACGATGAAAGGTTGTACTTAAGTTCACCGTTGAATCCAAGCCTTTCTGATGGAGACCAAAATTCCATGATATCTTAACACCTCTTGAAGATACAACTTAGCATAATCTTCTACCAAATAGGTGATGAGTCCTCAAATTGGACTTATCTAGGGCCTAATTTTAATGCAAATAGTATGTCGATTGTTTATTTTAACTCGATATATGATAAAAACTCCTAAATTCTAGGTATTTGAGGACTTGGTGGGAGCATGGAAACTTAGGCACAAAACGGATGAAAAGAGTTGAAGATGCAAAGGTACGCATTGCCAAACACTTGGCAATCCGTCGTATAACGAAGCTCTCTCTTCTGTTACAATAAGTGAGCCCTGAAGAAAGTGGATCAAAAGGCAATGAAAAGGAGCAATCGGCGCTTTGCCAATCAGGTCTGCTAAATCAGAAGATTTCTGCCCATCGATCGAGAACACATAAACAAAGAAGGCAACGTGCAAGCGACGATGAACTAAACAAAAGGTGATTTGCTGAATCATGAATAAAAACACCGAAAAGATTCTCCAGCATAATTTTGAAGTCTATAAATATTGAACTCTTTTATTATTTAGATATAGAAATTTTGAGAGTGAAACAATTACACTTGATATTTTGTTCTTAATTTTTGTCTCGTGTTTGGAGAGGGTATTTGTGGAAGCTTGAAGAAAGAAGATCTTCTTAAATTTAAGAAGTGGGTCTTCTTCATTTACCTTCCTTTTCTACTTTTGCGTTTTAATCTCTTATACCCACTTGATTCCTTTATCATTTTAAGTATATTTGATTATTACATTATGTGGCTAAAAAAACCCCATTCTTGGGGTGTGATTCAGAAATTATGGGTTGATAAATTTTTTGGGTCTTGCTTGCATGTAGCTTATATTGCATTTTAAGGTGATTTCACATAGTGGTTGTTGTTTAATCTAATGGGTTTGTATTTTCAAATACAAAACCATCCAAGCGTTTTCCAATTGCTCGAGAGAGAGTTCGTGAAACTAATACTACTAGACTGATCTCCTAAGAAGTGGGTCGACATGAGGTTCGGCTTAAGAAGGTGAGCCCTAGTCCCACATCCAAGCACTCCCGTCGAAAGAGCGAGTGTGGATAAGGCGTAGGCTAGACAATTTAGATGAGTGGGTGACTAAGAAGAACCCATTTGATATGGGGTAAGTTGCCAGAGAGAGAACTTACTTTCACCAAAAGCTTAGCCTAGTCATCGTTATCTCGCGAAATTACTTATCGAAAGCATGTACCCATCATTTTTATCTTCACATATAGTGATCACACCCCAAGAACTCTCTCCCATACATGTATCTCATTTATTTTATTGCATTCTGCTACTCATGAAAAAAACCCTATTTGATATTTGGAACTTAGGTGTCACAAATTAAATTTTTTTTGTTTTAATATTCGAAAATGTCTTAAGCTATCACTATTTAAAACAGAATTCTAAGTAGCTACTATTTTCACTATCACTTCCTTGGGACACGACCCTGACCCTTGGTTAGGTTACTAAACTAGATTCGATTCGTTACTCAAACTGTAGGCTAGTGCCTTGATCACGAGCATAAAATCATCGAAGAATTTAAATGGCACCACTGCAGGGAAGTGGTGTCACGTGAAGATGTAGTTATTTAAAGTTTTTAGTTCTTTGTAGTGTAGTTTCCACTGATTTGACATTTAGTTTTTTTGTTTGTTGTTTAAGATCCCCAAAAAGCATGAGTGCTAGTGTTAGTAATAGGATGGAATGGCCTATATTGGAGGTAATGATAGGTAGAGATACAATCCTGACCTTCAAACAAATAGAAGGTTAAAGTATTCACAAATATTTGATCGAATTTAAAGGGATAATCACTCAATATCTGAATCATGGCCTTCCTGACATGATACTTACTGATTGCTTCTCCCAAGGTCTCATCCCCAGAATCAAGAGGCTTGTTGATAATCTTATTCCATGTGTCTAGCTAAGAAAGCATACACAACAGCAGCAGAGCTGCTCGGAAACATAGATAAGATGAACTTAAAGGTGGAACATGACTTCACGTTTTCCGCACTGATAACCCAGATGGATGAGATAGAAAAAAGGATAACAAAGTTAAATTCCAATGCAAGAGAAAATATAAGTACATCCCTCCTCACGAGTAAAAAAATCTCAAAGATCATGAGCCACATGCATTGAGGAATCTCTTTCAACCATTCTCCTAAAAGTCACTAAATAGGATGAAGCACTGGAGGAAATGAAATGAGACATTGAAGGGATGAAACGGGTGATTTGGTCTCATTCCAGAGTTGTCCAAGTGCTTGAAAATATTATGGTCCAAGGGTCGTTACTGCTCCACTTGCAAGGAAGTAGAGAACCACATAGTGGTGGTGTAGTAAACTACCAAAATGGGGTATAACAAAGCAACTTGTGTCATGCCACGACGTTCAATAAGGATTTTTGGGAGATAAGCCAAAACCCTTTAATTACTTTCCATTATATTTATAAAATAATAGTGTGTGGATTGTGCAGCCGAAGGAAAGGAAGTAAGTGGAAAGTTGCAAGGTGACAAAAATAGGTCCTTTTGGGAGAACGCCAACGGGTTCGGCGTAACTAATCATTCCCCACCGTTTGACTCAATTCATCTCAGAGGTTGAGTCTATAAAACTTAATGGAGTGAAATTTTTTGTCAGCGACTCGCCAACCCAGTGAGCGATCTCGACAAAGACTGTCGATGCAACTTATGCAAGAGTCTGGGGGTCCTGTTATATTTGGCGATAAAATAGATACTCGGCACTTCGCCGAGTCATTAATCAAGATAAGTTAATATAGCCGACTGAGTAGAAAATGGACGGTCACAAGAACCATGCTTAAAAGTCTTATTTCAAATATTTCCCTTCACTTCGTCCCTTTTACAAACTCACACTCACACTTTAGTAGTTCTATTTCTTGTATTTTAAAAGTATTTAGAGTGTCAGATTGTGTTCGGATTTGGATTGCATTGCTCCCTAGCACGTCATTATAAACTAATTCAACACCAAAGGTTAGTAATCAAACCCCTCAATTATTTTATCGAAATTTGTACTTATTTAGATAATGATTAGTAGTGTCAAATATTTGCTAAGTCTCTATGTTGATGGAATAGAATATATTGTTGATCATTACTCGATATTTCCTGTATAGTTGGTAAAATCTCTCTCGTCTGTGCTTTGAGTCGAATTGTTTTTTGTTGGGATTGAGTAAATTTCTACGGGTCTTTGTTTAAACTGGTGCTGGAGTGCTTTAAATCGCTTATAAGGGGTTGTGGGGTTGAATTTGAAAGAATGGAGTGAAAATAGGCATGTTGAGTTGTTTGGCGAGCTGAGTGCAGGAAAGGAGTCATATAGAACGTTGAGTTGTTTGACGAGCTGAGTGAAATTTGATATGTTTTGAGTTCATGTTCTTGATTCCACATCTTTAATTTTGTTTTGCGTTGGATAAGGATTAGAAATTTTTTGAATTTTTATATTTATATAGCTTATCAATTTTTAAAAAAATATATATATATATGTGTCTTTTGCATTCTCCTTTTCTAATATTACTACTAGTTGTTTTGCATGTTTGATAGAATACTATTTTGATTCAGTTAATAGACTAGTAATCGATAGATTGATCACTACAAATTTATTTTGGTTTATACATTGTATTGTATGTCTAAAGAGAGAAAATTATTAAATGATCTATTTCTATTACTTGCATCAGTAAGAAACCTAAAGCTGAAGAGTAAGGTGACAGTTTATCATGATCACTTTAGAAAAATTGAAGTGCATTTTAATTTGGTACGTGCACTCGTTGCTGCTGACAAGGGATTCATCGAAGAAATTGGTTTCAAACCAAATCGAATTACTGATTTATTCAAATTTCTTCAAGAATTTTTTTTCAGGAAACGAACCGTTTGGGCTAGCATTGAGTTGTTTGATGAAGAAGATTGATTTGAATAAACTTTTTTTAAAAAAAAAAACTTTTATGCATAATTCACTTTATACAAATTTTTCTAGGTATTTCTGGTACTAATTATCTATCATCTTATCAATTTATTATAAACTATTATATGTTAATGCAGTAACACGTAGACTCTATAAAATTATCTATTTTTCTATTAATTGCAGGATTGGATATATGAGACTTTTTTTCATCTTGAAAAGTATGTTGCAAAGTCTTTAGATTCTCCTTTGTAGATTCGTTGTTTACTTAGATCGAGCGATAACATAACCGGAGACACATAACGGAAGGCAACACATTCCTCGTTTAATTAGATGTAGCAATAACTTTTTTTGCATTAGATATTTGAGATGCTTGAGACATTATAGTTATTTAAAATTGAATAAAAATGAAGTCAATAAAATGAGAGAGTTAAAAAAATATTACCTTCATTTTTATATAAAAAAGAATGTCAAAAAGTCTTTAGATTCTTCTTTACACATTCATCATTTATTTCGGTAGAAAGACAACATAACAAAAGACAACTTATTTGTAATTTACTTAAATGGAACAATAATTATTTTACACGGATATTTGAGGTGCTTGAGGCATTGTAGTTATTTTAAATTGAATATAAAATAAAGTCAATAAAATGAGGGGAATTAAATAAAGATTGTCTTCTTTTTTAAATTAAAAAAAAAGTTGGTTATTACATTGTAATTTGAGTTGTACTTTACTACCATTACAAAACGTGAATTTTTAAATTTGTTAGTATTGTGTATCAATAAATACAATCAATTATTTCTCATGTGACTGATAGATGATGGATTGTATAGATTGGCACTTCATCGTTTATAAGGTATATACGGCTTGAAGCAATGGTAAAAAAAATAGTATATTTAAAACTTTCTATATAAATTAGATTTATTGACGACCATAACTGAATTCACTATAAATTTTAAAGTACATGCTTTATCTATAGTATATTCTATGAGTTTATAGCTCTTACTAGCTAGCATATTATCGAAAAAAAGATATAATTAATTAATAAAAAAAAGTTTTTTAAATTTTACACAGCTATATGTGCTTGAACAAGTCATATAAGAGTCTACGTTAATTTTGAGCGATGATTGAGGATGGATAGTTGTTATACGGTGAACATCCTCAAAATAATATATAATAAAGTACAAATATGTTTTGTGTGAGGATTTCATTTTCTCAACCACAACTCATCATCATACATCTTTGATTGTTATCTTCAATTTATATGCACTCTTATATGACTATATGACTTGTTTAAACTCACTAAATTGTATGAATTTTAATAAAAAAAATTAATTAGTTAATAATTCTCTTTTTAAAATTCTACTAGTTTTAGTCTATACATATGTATCCTAATCTAGTAACTTTTTTATAGATGAAAGTCTTAGGATAGAATTGAATATAAGAAGTCGAGTACCAAACTAAGCATAGTCTAGCCTATATTGATACCTTAATCCATAAGAAACTTACTAGATTAGGATACACATGTATAAACTCTAACTAGTAGAATTTTAAAAGAGAATAATAAATTAATAAAAAAAAGTAATTATTGAAATTTATACAATCAAATGAGTTTATACAAGTCATATGATCAAAGAAAAGTCCTCATAAATTGGGCATATAATTAGAGGTGTATGACAATGAATTGTGGTTGAGCAAATAAAATCCTCATAATATACTTGTGTTTGATCAAAATAAGAGTCCTCATAAAAGATGTCGATTGTATTACCACAACTCTTCCTCATCCCCAATTTATGTGGACTGTTACATGATCATATGACTTGTTTAAATTAGTTTAACTGAATAAATTTCAAAAATATAATCTATTGTTAAATTAATCATTTTATTTTTTCAAATATACACTGGTTATGGTCTATATATAAGTATCATATTCTAGTAGGTGCAATATCGATCATTGTTTGACATAGTTATAAATCAGAATATATCTAACTAATGTCAGCATATAAATCGCCTTGGTTAGACATACACCATATACATAGAGATGTATCGAATGTTTAAAGGGTCTATATATTTTGACAACCAGTAAAGATTTAGATATTAAAATATTAAAAAGGTCAGAAAAATTATACTTAAATTATTTCTTATAGATTGTTTGATTTGGTGCACTAAAATAGCATGCATGAAACAATACAAATGCATTAAAATACACAGCTTGATATCATGATAATTTTTTAGAGCACTTTCGTAAATCATTCTAAAGTACTCATTAAAATCTATGATTTATGAGTACCATAAATTTTTATATATTAATATTACACAAGTAGTGAACTTGATGATAAACGTTAATATATAGTGTACAAGTTGTATCTCATCTTTTGATTGTATTTATATCAGATCAGGAGTAATTTTAATAATAGCTGACATTAAATTGACCAAAATGCTGAGGTCCAAAAAAATAGTAGCTTGAAATCTCCAGTATCTTGATTAAAAAGACAAATTCAATTAGGCTGATTTAAGATTTGTTGTTGTTCATACATGTGATTCTCTTGCAAATTGAACATTTGTTCCTTCTCTTGCTCATGAAATCCTTACTGACGCCCTTGACACATTCTCTTCTTATTCTTCCAAGCTTGGTATCGACAAGAGGTGGAAGAATCTCCACATTATGCAATTCTTATGGCACACAACATTCCGACTCGAGGTACAACAAGTTAACTCACTCACCTCAAATTACGTTTGCAATCATAACGTCATATGACACATTGCAACATAACACAATCAGCATTGTCGTCTTACTAAAAGATTTTCAATTCTAGCTTTTGGGAGTCTCCTCCCATCAGCAACAACAAATTCATCTACTGTCATTATAGACTATAAAAATAGATACTAGACTACAATATCAATTTTTTAATGATCGATGTGATACGAAATTTGTACAAAACGTGACTGAATGAGATCGAATTCATAATTGAGTTCCTGCAATGATAAACACATCTATAATGCTTCTAAACTGTTTAGATGTATCTACTAATGATTTATCAAGTTATTATGGAAGATTTCTCAATCTTCTAAAATGATGAAAAAATAATTTTAAAGCTTAATTTTTAAAAGAATGGAGTAAAAATGAAAACAATGAGTTGGATGATGATGATTTTACTTATGAAATGAATAATATGACCGAAAAATTCATCGGAATTGACAAAATCAGCAGCAAAAACAAGTTGTTTGTTGGAGAGTTTTTCTTTTTCAAATATAATTTTAAAAAAATAAAATACGCATATTATTCCATATTTGTCGGGAAAAAAAAGGGGACCAAAGTTTATATATTAAAACTTAGTAGATGCTTTTGTATGTCCCAAGTAGAGCACATGGGTGAAGTCATATTTAGTAGTTATACCACTAATTTTTCAAGACCTGTCACTTAAGGTCACATTAAGTCTTGAGAGTGGTTATTTTGCCAACTCTCCTAAGAAAGTACCAAGAACAAAGTAAATGTAATTATTGTACCATTCAATTCGTAGATTATACAATTAACTTAATTTTCCATCTTGGTTACGTTCTACTGAGTATTGACAAATCAAATTCTTAACGATTTATTTCATTCAACCTTTTTACAATAATCTTTTTGTGAATTATGTGATTAGATGTTAGAGAAATACTGTTAAAATTAATGAAACTCTTTCTTTGAACTAATAAAGATGGCAAAAAATGGTAAATTTTGTAAGTTATGTTGGCTTCATATTATATTTAACACTTTTGGGGGGAAATTGAACACATTTTATAATATATTAAGGACTATTTCAATCACCTAGAAAAAATTAAGGACCAAAATGAAGCAACCTCTACACATCAAAGAGCATTTTGATCGTTTTCTCCACAATTATTGTGTCATATAAATTTGAAAAATGGAGAGAAAAGGTTCTTGGCGGCTAGGGGAAGAAGGTACAAAAATAACATTGAAAGAAATTTAGCTTCCTAAAAATCATTGTTAACATATGTTGGTTAGTCTATTTATAAATAAATTATAGGACTATATAAGATATGAACTGTTTTGAAATGTACATTTGTAAGAACCCCCTTCTCTTTGCTAGTAGTAGCTTCACTATTTAGACTAGGGTTATTTCTGCAACGGTTGAGTTGATCTTCCAAGGGATTCTACCAAGCAAACAGCATAAAAATTCAAGAAACTGTGAAATCAAGCCATGCCATTGCATTTCCAGAGATTGTAGACAAGTTACACTTCCACTGCCATTCCTATATCCAACGTCTCCTAATTCTACTATGCATAAAAAACAAAAAAAAACAAAAAAACACATTAATATTATCACTGCTTTACAGCTTCTATCATGCATGTGGATCATGAAGTGCAACAAAATTTGGTATATGATGGTGGGAGGACTAAAAATGGCCATGACATCATTGTTATTTTATCATGTAAGCTCCCCTTGTCTCATATATAGAAGACCTCTCTACCTGTGGCATCTTCTTGCAGTCCAGAACAGGTGGAGCATTATTCTGAAATGTCCTTTCTAGCTTTGGCTCGATTGTCTTTTTCAAACTCGACTTCTTTTGAAGATCAACTGCAGAGCATTGTGTTCACTACAAACCTAGCTCACTAAAACGTCACCTTCCAACACCCGAAGTACCTACAAGTGCAATTAGAACAACAAGAAGTGTGTATATACATAAGGATCATATTATAGTTTTCAGATGAATTATATTCTGAGGTGTTGCTAACATAATGTCATTAAGTTTGACCTTGAAAGTAACATGAGCTTTGCTTGTTGATGATAAGCAATTAAAAATGACATGGTTATATGCCAGTTCGTACTACTCTAGTGATATAAGCAATGTTTTCCTTCTTATAGAGCAGACCAGAAACAAGAGTGTTAGATGATGAATCAAACAATAGAGTACCGGCAAGCACCGGCTCTAACCTCCTATGATTATAGAGCCATGAGGAACTTCTTGAGTTTTAATAACTTTACTCAAGAATGATCTCTTATTGAAACAAAGCTGAAACACCAGTCATGAAGAATCTATTAACATTAGGTCCTTTCTGATTCTTTTGTTTTTTGGGGTGGGGGTAGACAATTTTGTCTTCTCGTATTACTATATATCTCTAGAGTCAAAAATATTATATGAAGAACTAATGAACTTCAATTACATGCTGCTGTTTACTGTTGAGGTCTATCAAGCGAAGCTTTTGCAATTGATCGATAGTTTGGACCAGAGTCATTATAGTCAGAGCATATAATTAGCTTCCAGAACTAGAAACTATGGTAGCAAAAATAGGCAGTTTCCTCACAAGTTCAAATTTTTAGACAGCTACATTCAGTATATATCTCTACCTGAGACATCCTCGGCCTTGAATTAGGGTCCCGGCGAATGCATAATGAAGCACAATGTAACATGCCACGAACCTCCTGCTCCAAGCAGCAGTTCACTAGACATGGGTCGATGAGTTCAGAGATGGCACTCTTTCGAAGCAGAGGACGTGCCTGCTCCATTCGGATTATAAGGATAAACTATTAGTACTCTTAAACCATTAAAACATGGGTATACCCAGACACTAATGTGCCAGTAAAACACAAGGAAAACTTAAAGAACTCATACCCATTCACTGAGGGACTGCTGGCCCTTTGGGCGGTTAATGTCTATAGCTTTTCTTCCAGTGACAAGTTCCAATAGTACTATACCAAATGAGTATGCATCAGCTTTTTCAGTTATTTGACCACTTTGAGCATATTCCGGTGCCAAGTACCTGAACAAGAAAAAGTTGCACCAATTAATAGGCCGAAAGATAGTGTGCCGGGACAACTGTGTAAGGTTTCATGTACAGTTATTTACCCAAACGTTCCAATTACTCTGGTATCAACTCCTAAGTTTCCTTCAGGTTGCCACCTAGCCAGCCCAAAGTCTCCAACCTATATCACAATGAAAAAGTGAAGAGGGGGGCTTAAAATAGTAAAAGAAAGAAAAGAATATTAGAACCAAGAAACAAGTAGAAGTTTGTTTTGTGACCAGATTTAGAGAACAAATACTCTACTACATTTTAAAGACAATTACAGAAGATATTTCAGAAAACTGTTTTTCCCTTCCATCATGTAGAACACAGATTTACAAAAATCAACTAAAGCTTGTGTTCTTTTAAAGTAAATAAAGAAGGCCAAAACATGACAAGCAATAATGCAAATAGAGAAACTAAAGTGTAAAAGAGCAATACACACCAATGGCTCAAAATCATGAGTTAGGAGGATATTATTTGGCCGCATGTCACGATGAACAATACAACCTACTCTGCACTCCTCATGCAGGTATCTCAGTCCTCGAGCAGCTCCCACAGCAATCTTTTGACGTGCTGACCAATTTAATGGATGTCCATTACGTCCTGTGCATTGACAACTTGGTTATGAACATATAATTATGGGTTGCACAGTTTTTGACAGGTTCCGAAGCTTTCAAAAAACTTCGGTGTTCTCTACATGCTCTACACATGACCAAAAGAAGTTCTCATAACAATCGTCCATATAAAGTGAGTTCGTAAGGTGAAAAAACACTTTATGACTAGAAGTGGAACCTCACACTCAAAATTATAAAATTAGAAAAAAAAAAATAAAGAAGAAAATAACAGTTTCAGTTTCCACTCACTTAAATCATTTCAATATCATATAGATCAAGAACTGGATATGGGGTTTAATGAGTATTGAGATATAAAAACATATGACTAGAGAAATTGGTACCATAAAGGTGAGAATCTAAAGAGCCATTGCAGATGTACTCATAAACTAGTAACCTTCTTCCATCTTCCACACAGAAGCCTATCAGCATCACGACATTTCGATGTTGAGCACAGCTCAGGACCTCCACTTCAGAGCAAAATTCAAGGTCTCCCTGTGAACTAGCTGATTTGTATTGCTTGACTGCTATGACTTGGCCATCTGGTAGGTGTCCACGATGTACAGAACCATACCCACCCTCAGCCAAAAAGTTAGCTTGTGAAAATCGACTGGTAGCGTGTTCGAGCTCAGAATAAGTGAACCACCGAGGTGGTTTTCCAAATAAAGGTGCCTTGTGTTGACATATTGAACAAAGTGGAGGAGGATCAGCGGGAGAACTTTTGTTTAATAACATCATTTTTCTCATATTACTGTTTATTTCCACATCATGTCCTTCTTTCTTTGAGCAAACTTTAGGCTCTCGATCAAGTCCAAATAATTTCTCTGGGAAAGCATCATGCTTTAACTTTAGCAGTGCGCCTTTGGATCTTGGTGAGTCTCTCTTTAAGTAATGTGAGAAATCCTTAGCTGCAACAAGAATGTCTTGCATCCATTGCTGGGAACATATGCTTGTTGTAGGTGAACTCAGTTTTTCACTATCAGTATCAGAATCGGATTCATCTGAATAATGATTGCTTTTGTGTGAAAAGGTCTTCTTCGTATCCCAATTGACCTCAGAGAAGAAAAGAGGAGAAGTCCCTATGTCTAGACTGGAAATTGAGGATGTCCCAGCATCAGTTGTGGTGAACGATGAATGCTCTGGACTACTTGCTGGAGTCACATTCGGCACCCGAATCTCATTCCAGTGATCATCAGACTTTTCACCTAAATTTTTCGAAGATGCTTGTGACGTACGGGAGACTTCAGTTTCAGTGTTGGGGGATCCAAGGAAATTCAAACGAAGCACTTTTGGTTGAGAGTTTTTCATCTGAACAATATTGCATTCCAGTTGCTCCATACAGATTCTAGCCTCTTTTTTCATTCTCCTGGACATGAGTACATGCATTTAGCAACAAAAGAACACCTACATTTTAATCAGATGCAAGAAACAAAGTTTTTATATGAAAACATGAAATAAGATGTACACCGTATTACTTATCCAATACCACCCATCGAGTCTGAACTCTCCTAGCTTCAGCAGCCACTACTCCAGACTGTGATCCAGAAATGACTTTGACCTTAACCTTCATCTGTGAAATAGAACAGAATGATGTGGTAATCCTATGTTTGTGAGGGAACTAAGATTTCAGAATTAGATAGATGACTTACTTTATTTGGATCATAAATATCATGAAGTTGAAGCAACATTTGAGTACACGATTCTGAAATGAAATCCTTTTGATCTAAAGTCGTTCCAGACAGTGATCGCCAGTTGCTAGCCGTGCAATCACTGTTAAATCTACGTAAACTCCAAAGCCTTATACCTGAAAGCGTAGTAACCAGTTCTGAACTACTTTTAACATATTCCTCTGTAGCAAATGAAAGTAATAATGATGACCAAGAGTAAGAAAAACTAGAATCACATGAGTAGTAAATATCCTAATTCTTTCAAAGGCCAAGTTAAACAGCGCAACGACATGAATCGAGGCTTGAACTGGTAATAGCTCTAGAAATTCTGGAAGAAGCCGCCTTATTCATTATCAACAAAATGAGCACAAGTACAAAAAACATACCTAATAAAATCCCACTAATTGGGGTCTGGAAAGGGTAGATTATACGCAGACCATTTTCCAAAAAGATGAGCAGAAATGAAGGAAACAAAAACAGGGTAATCCTCTAAATTGCACAATCAACAGCAACATACCCAGTGAAGTGTTACCACTACCTCTCGTCGGGGTAGAGAGGCTGTTTCCGGAAAAAGGAGCATAAATGAAGGATACGAAAAACTGGGTAATCCTCTAAATTAGACAATCAATAATAGCAAACTTCTCCTGCAGTAATTGAAGGAAATAAAATGAAACATAAAAGGAGAAAGCCCTTAGTAGTATGTTAGGGCAGAAAAAGAATTTACTTGAGGTATGATTAGGAATGAGAACCAGCAACTTAACAGAATCTCCAGGTTGAACCACATGAGTTAATGCCCAAATAAAAGCACTTCTTGAAATATCTCTTGAAGCTTTCACAGCAACAACCACAACTCTCTTTCCCACATCCTTCATCTCAGATAAATTCAACTTGTTTGATTGTTTCTCAGAAACCCATTCAGTTTATGTTGCAAATAAAAAATTCCCAAATCCAAAATCAAGAATTGGACGGATTTAACTGAAAGTAAGAATAAAATGTGCAAAGTGTGACCCAGAAACAGAAAGTGAGGTGTCATGATTTTCTGGTGTTAAGTAAAAAGGGTAAAAGCAGACAAATCCAATAGTCAGCAAAGCCAGCAAACTTCGATAATAATTGGGATCAATCAAACAAGGGTGCGGTGCCCAACAAAAATCGAAACGATAATCAAGGACAAAGACAGTGAAAGATAAACAAACTTTGAATAACAGTTCGTTTTCCAGTGACCCCACAACATTCCTATCTACTCTTCTTCCTTTTTATACGTTGATAGCTTTCTATTACTGTATGTACTAATGGAATCAACCTAACTACACTCTAAGAATATAACCTCTCCTTTGCCCACATTCTCAAGTGGAAAGTTAACCTTCAAAAACATTGAGTTTCTCAATTTTGCTATTTTTGGACTTGAAATTAGTGGCAACATTCAGTTTGGATATTTTGATTTTTGGTTCTGTAAAAGCCTAACTCAATTCCATTTAAAATAAATTTATTTTTTTTATTTTATTTAGTTATTTGGTTATGTCAATAATTAAGGGGAAATTATACATAATAGCAAATTAATAACCTAAAATAAATGGAATAGCTAGGGTTTGGAATTTAATTGGTGCCCATAGCAAACGTAGCTAAAATTTGTCAGCAGTCTCCTCCCACTCCCCAAAATCTTCTCTCGACGCGCGCCACTCTCCATTCTCCTCGCCTCTCTCGCTTTTATACACAGCAAGTGTATAATTCTGTTTCTGTTTTGTAGAACGATAGAAACTTTGTAATATCACTGCAAAACTATATCTTCGTGTTTAACAATTAATTATACAATTTTACAAACATATTGTACTCCTCAAATATTACAGAGAAAAAGGTCAACGAATTATACAATTGTGAAATATACAATTGCAGTGAAATACCATTTTTCCTCTATCTTTATACAACAGAATTGTATTATTGTGTTTCTATTTTTTTGTATAAACGAGAGAAAAACATACATCTTCTTGCTATACACGTAATTCGCAGCGAATAGACATGATTGTACAATTTATTAATGCATTATCAATTCAGTGAAATAGGAATAGCATATTATACAATTGCAGCAAAATAGGCTAGCGACTTATCTAATTTAGGCCAGCGACATAACACTTGTATATGTATAGCGAATTATATAGTTTTATGTTTGCTATGGAAAGCAATTATGCAAAGTTTGCTATGGCATACAAATATGATTTTTTTGTTTGCTATATGTGAAAGTAGCCAAATAATTAATAGCATAATAGTAATATTTAATCCTTTAAATATACTTTATAATAATACTATACTTAAAAATATACTTATTATAGATGTTCAAACATAGACTATAAACGTAAATATCATGAAAAATAATAACTAATCTCTCTTTCTCTATTCTCTCTCTCTCTCGCTCTCTCTCGCTATATATTATATATATATAATATATATATATATTATATTAATATATAGAATCTTTATAATACCATTATACTTATAAGATAAACTTATTATAGATGTTTCAAACATAAAATATAAATGTAAATATCACTGAAAAATAATAAAACTCTCTCTCTCTGCTCTCTCTCTTATCTCTCTCTCTCTCTCTCTAATATATATATATATAGATATATCTATATATATATATATAGTTTTTTCGGTTTTATTTTGTAAAATTTGAAACAAAATCACACCCATCAACCAACCAAAAAAAACAAACAAACAAAAGTAATTAATTCATCCAACCTCAATTCCTGAAAAAAAGACCAAAATATACAATCTAAATAAAAATTCAGTTTGATTTGATTTAGTTATTCGATTTAATTCAAATAGCGCACACCCCTAGTTGAAATTGTGTTTGTGGATTCTCCCCTGTCGAATGGTAGTGGTCCATTATTTAGTTGACACACTCCTTAAAAGAGCAATAACTAATATTTCATTTGTTCCATTTTATATGACATCATTTCTTTTTTGGTCAATCCCAAAATGAATGTCAGATTTTCTTATATGGTTAGTATTTAAAGTTATAATTTATCTTTTACCCTTATTGGTGCTACTTAATTTTCTAATACATTTATGAGCAGAGAGAAAAGTGAGTTACTTTTTTGAAAGATAATTTGATAAATATTTTAAAGTCTTCATTATTTCTTAAACTCCATGTCAGATCAAATGTTGTCACATAAAATGGGAGGGAGGAAGTAGAGATGATATTACTATATTATTCTTTGACTTCATTAAATTTAATATTTTGAAAAATATTTTAGAAAATAAACAATATTCAATAGCAATGATAAAATAGACACAAAAGATAAATTATCTCAACTTTATAAATTGGACAACTATTATTAGACATCTATTTTTAATATTTATTGGACGGATGAAGTATTACTTTAATCCGAAAAGCTTTGATGTTTTGGTAAGCAAAAGTCTAAAATGTGTTTTTGGATATGAAAATATTTTTAAAATAAAATTTTAAAATCTAATCTAAAATTTATAATCAAATTGATATTTATAAATACATTTTTTAAATCTGATTCAAAATTAATCGTCAAAGATAAGGAACTAGGGGCAACACAAGCCCCATTAATTTGGTTCACTCTTAATTTGTTCAAACTTTAAATAAATAAAAAGAGGCTAAAATATATCCAAAATATTAAAAGTAGCTCATAAATGTCTTCCTTTAACTTTAGGGTCTACAAATATTCCTAATGTTTTTTAGGCTCAAATCTACCCAACAACTAATGGATCAAGTTGATATATTTTGGACTTTAATAATTGTATAGCACGTTATAAGTTTGGCACGACCCCTTTTTGAATTATTCTTCCTCACTAGAAGAAATTGATTTCAAGTAATGACTTTTGAAATTTAAAATTAGGTTCTGTAATGTACAAACCCTCAATTGAGATTTATAAGTCATCAAAGAAGCAAAGCCTCTTAATATACGATTTTGGACAATCTTATGTAAAACAATCTGAGGAGCAATATAACAAAGAAAATATGTATAGTTCTCAATAGATTATAATACATAGAGAGCAAGTATAAAATCTATAACATAAGATATTTAGAAGTTTTTCTACCTACAAGTGTTATTTATGGAGAGCAAAGATGCTAATGTTATTAAAGAATGTAGAATGTTCATGTGAGTTTAGGAACTAAGGACATGTACACTACAATTTGATCCACCCCAATCTTCATTAGAGAATCCCATAAGATTAAGAGATGATTGAGGAGAGATTCAAAAGTCATATTGAGTCGTACCGGCTAAGTAGATATAGAGCGTGTTTGGTATGAAGGAAAACATTTTGTAGAAAATGTTTTCCAATTTTCTCATGTTTGGTTGGGGCAAAAGTTTTGGAATTTTTTTTCCAAATCAACTCATTTTCCTCAAAATTAAGGAAAATGACTTCCCTTCAAAAATTAAGGAAAACATTTTCAAAAAGCTCTCCTCCAATTTCAATTACATTTTTTTTGGAAAACATATTTTAAAAAATATTTTCATTTCACAAATTTATTTTTTCACCCGATCCCCGAGGCTACCTCCCCCTAACCCCTTCCCAAAAATTATTTTGGCTTTTTAAAAATATTTTCCAACTTTAAAAAATTTTATTTTTAAACTCCTCCCTCCACCCATGGCCCAGCCCCCCTACCCAAACCATAACCAAGCCCCCAACCCCAACCCTAACGCCCAAAACAATAATTTGCTTTTTAAAAAATACATCACTTCAAATTTTATTGTTCACTCCTACCTCCCCCTCCCCCTGCCCCCCCACCAACCACCACCACCCAAAAACTATTATTTTTAAAAAATATTTTTCCAAATTCATAAATTATTTTCTACGTCTTAAAAATACAATATGTTTCCTCAAAACATTTTTCATTCATAAATCAAACACTAAAAATCATTTCCTGAAAATATTTTCTACTCACCAACCAAACATGAGAAAATAAGTTCAAAATCTACTTGTTTTCTAGGAAAACATTTTCCATGGAAAACATTTTCCTTCATACCAAACACACCCATAGAAGGCACTCATTTTACAACACTCCAATGATTATCCACTCTGATTCACTATGAATTGACAAAGAAGATTAATGAGCAAGGTCTTATCATGTGAGAGTTAAGCACTAGAAAGCGCCAAACTTTTGAAGAAAGGAGATGTTAAGTCTATTAAGTAGTTAGTCAAAGTTATAAGTTAGTTAGCTAAGTTTGTTAGAAAGCTAACTCATCTACTCTATATAAATACATCTAATATGTGTCGAAGGATTAAGCAATTCAATAAGAATCAAGACTCATATGAGCTTATAATCTTTTTCTTCTCTCTAATCTTTCTTCCTCCTTTCTTCTTCTTCAAAGTATTATACAATTAATCAATGGTGAACTGATCAAGTTCATGGTCCTCAACTCGGCTATATATATGGGATAAAATGGTTATTAGGCATATAAATATGCCTAAGATCACCACCCACACTTATAACTTTGTTCGTCCTCGAACACTTTCACAACGTATGACATACTACACCTGCTACGACACCTAAAACTTCCACTTCGGCTCAACACTACAACAACAATAACGACAACAATTAAACACCATTATGCATTCCTAAGGATTGCTCTCGCAAAACAATCTAATCTCAACAACAAACTCCTCTATACAACAGATTTGTGCACATCCATTGAACCCACTGATATAATACTTTCAGATCTCATCAAACATATGCCCTCACTACAATTGAACACCCACATTCACTTCACATTGATAATTTCACAAAAGAACGGGTGCAGAAAATAAGTTACGCTCACACTCTCAAAAGAATTCACTTGCTACAACCAACGAACCATAAGCTTACCCTTAGTGTACTACTCTACAATGTTTGAGGATACGGAAGTTCAATATCAATTAGGTCTTTTAAGGATTGTAATGCAGACTAGGGGATAGGTAAGAAACATTTTGGGAATGTGAGTAGTGACTGTTTTCCCAAGCGTTTTAGTCTCAACACTACAATTTTGAGTGTTCATCTAATAATCCCATCTTATGCTCTTTTCCTTATAACCATTGGTCCCCACCATTTTTATTTTCTTTTAATCCTAGACATCAGTATATGTCTAAAACTTTTCATATATATTCTCTTTCATTTTTCTAAATATTTTTTTGCTTTTTTTTAATAAAAAAAAAAAGCACCAGAACTTCTATTGGGGTGAAATCTTCTGCTTCCTTATTTATTGTTCACACAAAACACTTAGGATCTTTTGGATCAAATTTATAGGCCAAAAAAAGAATGATATAAGCCTTCACAACATCTACCAAAAAGTGGTGTATTGAACTGCGCGGGATTTGGAGGTCAAAATGGGGAGTGTTGTGTTTTTGCTTAGGAGGACGGTGTTGTTGGTTAGAGTGGGAGGGGGGGGTTTCGTTGATTGGCTTGGGTAAGGGGTTGTTAGTGTTGTGGTGTCTGTACCCCTTCCTTTTACCTTCTCTCGCGTTGTCTCACCTCGTTTGTCTCTCGCTTTTCTTAGTGGGGCGAGGAAAGCAAAACAGGCTACCAAAAAAATTGCCTATATCACGTCTCACATTCCTTATCCCTATTATTTTTCGTTAGCAACACACCGTGAAAGTTCTAGACCTTATCAGTAGCAAGGAATGCACAATCCTACACATTTGCCCACAATGTCAACTCGAACCTGAAATATATACTTTTTCCTCAATTACTGACATACATCAACTTTATTTCAAGCACAACCACACCAAAGGAGTCATATAAATGAGCCTAGACGTCTTAGCATATAGTTACCCATGTTCACAACTGTTAGTCTATTCCACCACAATTATGTCAACTCAGCCAAAAAGCAACAACCCTAAAGACTTAATTCACGAAACCAGCCATTAAGACTGTCGTCATCCATCTATATAGAGTGGATTAACTCAATTATGACATCAATTTGATTCTAAGAAAACAAAATCTTCTTATTTTTTATATACTGTTCAATGGGACTGTCCTTGGCTAAAGAACCGAAAACCACTACCAAGTAACCCAAACAAAAATAACATAGAAAACAACTACATCAACAAAGTAATAACTATGTACAAAAATATATTCCCCTCCCCAAACTTAAGATTTGACATTGTCCCTAGTGATACATGATTCAAAAATAAAGAGAAAAGGTTAGGTGGGCTTCCTTGACTAAGCATCCATGTCGGCGTCACTGCCGGTGTCTCGAGGGATCACAAGTCTCCCTCCTCAGCATCATAATCGGACTCACTATCCGATGCAATTCTTCTCTTGTCCTTATTTGTTAGGACATTATCCCAAACTGACTCAAAAAATTCAAGTACCGGTCCTAGCATCGCCATTGCATGTTCATTTAAAGGGTACTTTGATGCTAGCTCGTCCAACTAATCCTGAGAGGAAGCTCGACCAACATTTTTATGATCCAACATTTCTAGACCATACATACGCGTTGGGATTATGTTATCCCTCCTATTGCGCTCCGCTATGGTGAGTGTTGGTCCATGCACAGTTTTTGGCCCTTTTGTTTTGGTGACGTAGAGAGGTGTGTGAAGAGGGGCTCCATGTAATTCATTGTCTCCTTTGGGACGCCAGCCTGCCTGCATTATCGAGTGATTAATCCACTAAAACCATACATTCTCTCTCGGAGAAATCTTGCCTTCCGCATGGTCAACTTCACATTGCTCCTATGTTCATAGATAACCCTATCATCAGCGCATACACTAAGAAGACTCGGTCACATGTCACCTCAGTAAAGTGAAGCCTCGGTATCAAACATTTCATGACAATCTTCAACCACACCCTGTCCTCTCTATTCATGTAGGCATAGCGATAGGACTGATGATAGCCACGATGCCCATGCCGAATCCATTTTGTTGTGGATTGAGCCCCACAGGAAGTATGCCTAATCACTTGATATGGGGGGCTGATATTGATCCCCATGAGAACATCGTAAGGGGCATCAACAGTCTCTAATAGTTGGTTCAGCACTGTCGGGGCCAAAGGAACTTCCACACCCCTCACTGTAACATAATGAGAACGGGCATCCATTTTCCAGTTTGCATAAAGTTCCTGAACGATGCTGACATTGCACTCGGAAGGGTCCTGGAAGACTAAGCCCATATGTATCTCAAGCAAACGATGCCTAATGTTGGGAAAGTACGTCTCCAAATTCTCATCCTCAAGCACCACATTGGAGAAGTATTTGGATTCCGTGTGGGACTTTTACCACTTCCTGCCTTTTCGGATGACTGCGTTAGCCCCACCCTCTAAGTTTCTCCCCTTGGGACTGAGGGTGCCAGGGGAATTGTGGTGCAGTCTTAATTCTCTTTCGGCTTCTAGACACCACCGCCTTTCCTGGCCTTTGTGAACTAGAAATGGCAACCTACAAACAGACATGCGACATATCAATCACGGAGATTCAACAATGGAAGAGCACCCCACACTTACGTTTGAGCCTACTTCCTAAAAACAAGGTATTCTGACTTCCCCACGTTGTTTAGAACATAGTACCCACAACATTCACCCCTATTCAAACATCCAAACCCAAACCCAAACCCTAGTGGTTTTACTCAAGAATTCAAACAACAACTCAAAACAAATAGCTTAAGCACTTCAATCAACCCCCCACATTAACGCACATGAAGTTTCAGCACCCTATTCGTAAACCCACAAAAATCAAAAGTGTAAGACAACATCATTGACAATGAGCAATTAAGGTTTCCACATATGTAATAAAAAATTTAGGTTCAAAATTGTTGAACATTCAACCTATTTAGTCTATTCTAAAAAATAAATCACTCAAACTCATCCCCATCAAAGTCAACAACCACAACACCAAGAATCTTCTTTAATTTTTGTCACAAAAAGAGAAGAGGAGGATAAAAGCATACCTTGAGTATTAAAAAGAAGTAGGAATTGAGGATTTGAAGGAAAATCTTCAATCTAAGCGACACGTAGTTGATTGATGGAAAGGGAAGGGTTGTAATGGGGACAAAAATCACAGGTTTGGGAGAAAATGAAGTAAAACTGTCGATTTTAGGGGTTACAAGGGGATAGGGTTGAGTTTTTGCCTAAATAATCGGGTAAAACCTGAATTTCTAATTACCTAGTCTGTAAAAATTACCACGTCCGTGATGCGGAGCTGCTGCGGACTAGCCTTACGAATTTTTGCTCGACGCACAGAAGAAGTTTTAAAGCGGGGGAGCTTGTCCGCAACGCGCTTAGATTGCCAACTCCCCTAGAAAATCCTCTTGTGAAATTGATTTCGCAGAAATTAGTCCGCAATACGAAGCTATCGCAGACTCGCCTTTGACGTTTTTCCCTCGAAGGTCTGTGCACCACCACTTGTGGAAACATGTCTGCGACACACTTAGGTCACGTACACCCCTAGTTGTCCCTTAATTCCTGCAACAAAATATTACACACACACATAACACAAACACACACACATAGAGACATACTCACACACACACACACGACACATACAGACACAGACACACACACATTTATATATATATATATATACTCCCCCCATTTCAAAAAGTTTTTCCTAGTTTGACTTGGAACAGAGTTTAAGAAAGGAAAGAAGATTTTTTAATCTTGTGATTCTAAATTAAAGTTATGTTAAATGCACCAAAATACCCTTTATCTTGTGGTCTTAAACATGTCATGTGGAATGTTAAAGTTAAAGTGTTGCCAAAAAAGGAAAGGGGTCATTTTTTTTAAACAAACTAAAAAGGAGGGAGTATATGTTATGAAAAATGAAATAACCCATAACTAAAAGTACACTAAACTACCCTATTAAAACAAAATACAATGCAAAAAGTTTTGAAAATACCCCGTCTCGAGTTGCCTACCGAGTAGAGCCTGATTTAATATCGTGGCACGATTAAGCTTCCCGTCATTCATTGCTAAACTCCAAAGTTTTGACATCTCGATTAATCTCTTGCCCAAAATAATATTTCATCATTTGCCCATTCACGATGAATGTGGATTTTTTTCCTTCATTCCATAACTCCACAACGCCATGGTCGGTCATACGTACTACTTCAAATGATCCACTCCATTTTGACTTCAACTTGCCTAGAAACAACCTTAATCGGGAGTTGAACAACAATACCATTTACCCGGGCTCAAAAAGTCAAGACGCAATGTGTTTGTCATGCTATTGTTTAGTCTTCTCGTTGTAGAGCTTGGAATTTTCATAGGCATGGAGCCGGAATTCTTCCAACTCATGTATCTTATCAATTCTTTTCTTTCCAGCTAATTCAGGATCCAGGTTCAACTTCTTCACTGCCTGGTAACTGGGAGGTGGCACGCTTTACCAAACACCAAGTGATAAAGAAAATTACTGATTGGTGTTTTGTAAGCGGTCCTATACGCCCATAGCACATCATCAAGCTTCAATGCCCAATCCTTTTGTTGGGCATTCACCATTTTTTGTAGAATCTACTTCTCTTCCCGATTGGACACCTCTACCTGACCACTGGTTTGAGGGTGGTATGTCGTCACTACCTTGTGCCTTACTTGGCTAAAATTTTCTTCACTATTTGATTTATGAAGTGTGTTCCTCTATCACTGATGATTGATCTCAAAGTGCCAAAACAGGTGAAAATATGCTTCTTGAGGAACTTTAGCACCACCTTAGCATCATTCGTCAGCAATGCCATTGCCTAGACCCACTTTAACACATAATCAACAGTCACAAGTATATATTGATTCCCATTTGATAGCGAGAATGGCCCCATGAAGTCGATCCTCAAAACGTCAAATATTTCAACCTTCATAATGTTATGTAAAGGCATCTCATGTCGCCTAGAAATAGACCTCATTCTTTGCCATTGATCACAACTTTTCACATAACTTTCACCATCTCTATACAAGGTAGGCAAGAAAAAACTTGATTGAAGCACCTTATGTGAGGTGAGATCACCACCGTGATGACCTCAATATGCAAATGAGTGGCAACTATCCATCACTTGTCTCATCTCAGAATCAGGCAATTATCTTCTCATCATTTTGTCTGGCCCTTGCTTTAACAAACATGACTGATCCCATATGTAGAACCGAGCATCGTAGATAAGCTTCTTCCTTGATGTGAGGTTTAACCTAGTGAAAACAAACCGCTAACCAAATAATTCACGATGTCAGCATACCATGGTAGATCAGTCACCTCTAATGCCATTAGTTTCTCATCAGGAAATTCCTCCCTAATCTTCCTTTGCTCTCCCACATGTGACGAACTCCTAACCTGGACAAGTAGTCTTGAATCTGGTTCGCAGAACCTTTTCGATCTTTGATCTCAATGTCGAACTCTTGCAATAATAAAATCCATCTTATCAACTGGTTTTTGCATCTTTATTGTTGAACAAGTACCTGTAGATGCATGGTCAATATAAATAACAACTTTCATTCCTACCAGATAAGATCTGAACTTTTCAAAAGCATAGAACAAGGCTAGCATTTCTTTTTCGGTCAAAGTGTAATTGGCTTGGGATGCATCCAGTGTTTTGCTTGCATAGTATATTGAGTGGAACACCTTCTTTTTAATGTCCCAGCACTGCTCCCACAACCACATCACTTGTATCACACGTTAACTGAAAAGGGAGCTCCCAATTTGGAGAAATTAAGATCGGGGCTTCTATGAGCTTGTTCTTCGAGACCGCGTAAGCTTGAATGCAATTCTCATCGAATACAAATTTCATCTCCTTCTCCAAAAGACTACACATGGGCCTAACAATCTTGGAAAAGTCTTTGATGAATCTCCTATAGAACCCAACATGACCCAGAAAACTTTGCATGCCTTTAACAGAAATAGGAGGGGAAAGCTTTTCAATAACCTCCACTTTGGCACGATCAACTTCCATCCCTCTCTTTGACACCTTATGTCCTAGAATATTCCCTTCCTTTACTAGAAAGTGATATTATTCCCAGTTTAGGAAAAGATTAGTTTCTTCACAACTAGTCAACACACTGTCCAAATTCTCCAAGCACATATCAAAAGAATCCCTAAAAACTGAGAAATCATTCATGAATATCTCAACAAAATCTTCAACCATATCATGAAAAATATCCATCATGCATCGTTGGAAAGTAGCCAAGGCATTTAATAACCCAAAAGGTATCTTTTTGAAAGCATATGTACCATACGGGCAAGTGAAAGTGGTTTTCTCTTGATCCTTTGGTGCAATCACAATTTGGTTGTACCGTAAATAGTCATTAAGAAAACAATAATATTATTCCCCAGCCAACCGGTCCAACATCTGATCAATAAAAGGGACCGGGTAATGGTCCTTCCTGGTGGCTTTATTCAATTTCCTGTGATCCATGCATATTCTCCATTATGTGACTATCATGGTTGGGATCAACTCATTTTTTTCATTAGTGATCACCGTCATGTCTCCCTTTTTAGGTACACATTGTACTGGACTAACCCAATTGTTGTCCGAAATTGGGTAGACAATACCCGCATCTAACAATTTGATTACCTCGTTGCGCACCACATCTCTCATCATTGGGTTCAGCCTGCACTGAGGTTGCACATTTCACTTGTGCCCCTTCTCCATGAATATCCTATGCATACATGAAGCGGGGTTGATGCCATGTATGTCAACCATTTGCTAGCCTATCATATTTTTCCTCTTCCTCAATATTTTCAATGATGTTTCAACCTGTATTTCAGACAAGGCAGCAGAAAGGATTACATGTAAAGATTCACTTGCACCTAAGAACGCATACCCGAGATGAGAAGAGATAGCCTTTAGTTCTAACTTTGGTGCTTCCTCAATCGAATATTTTGGAGGTGGTCCCAAGACTTTATTTAATGGTTTTACAAACTTGCAAAGCATACTCATATTCGTAACATCGAGGACATTATCTATCTATTGGGCTTCAGCAACTCGCTCAATGTCTTGCCCGATCAACACTTTTTCTATAGGGTCCTTGACTTCGACAAATTTGGTCGTTATTTCATCTTTAGTGATTGTGATTATCGGTAACTCCTCGTATATAGACGACAACTTCATTGCTTTATAAACATCAAACACCTCGACCTTATCATGACCTCTCATTGTTAGCTTGCCGATTAACACATAAATTAATGCTCCTCTTGTTGCTAGGAATGGTCGTCCCTAAATAAATGGGACATCTGGATTAGAGTTTCCATTTGAACCAATACATATTCGATGACACCATCTAAACTTGAAATTGAATGATCAGCTAGTTGCAACATAATGGTGGTGGGTTTGGGCCTTCCAAGCCCCAATTTGAGGAACATGGACGTATGCATCAAATTGATACTTGCACCCAAATTACATCAGCCCCTTGCATCCACACATTTGCCAATTTTCATTTGTACAGTGAAACTCCACGATCCGTCAATTTGGTTGGGAGCTTATTCTGGATTCGAGAACTGCACTCATCAGTGAGTGCCACTGTTGCATACTCAGCCAATCGACTCTTATTGTCCACCACATATTTCACATATTTGGCATACTTAGAAATGTCCTGCAACACATCAATAAAAGGGAAGATAACATGAACATGCTTGACTAATTCGATGAACTTACTAAAACATTCCTCCTCCTTTAACTTTTTAAATTTCTGTGGAAAAAATAGAGGTGGTTTTGCTTTTTGTTCCAACTCTTCCAATGGACACCCACTTCGAGTGCTCACAACATTTACTTGATTTGAGTTTGGGTCGGTATTTCCCTGTAAGACCCTTTGTGGTCTGGAGTTTTGGGCACTAGAAAACTGCCCAAACTATTTCTCCAAATTTTGTATTGCCAATTGATTGTTTCGAACATCTGCCACAAATTTAGATTGATCCACCATGATTTTTTTGAACATGTCTTCCACACTCATATCCCTTTACTTGGCGACCTGCTGATTACCACAATTTTGTTGATTTCCAAGGCTTTGTTTATGGTACTGTTGCCCACTACTCTATGGTCTTTATTGATTATGTCCTTGTTATTGGTTCTGATTTCCACCCCATGAAAAGTTTGGGTGATTTCTCCAGCTTGAGTTGTAGGTACTTCCATAGCCTTTGCAAGACCCCCCAAAATGAGTTAGGGTGTTTAGAGACTCACTTGTTCCTATAATCTTGTTAACATGTTAATTAAGTGTTTCAAAGTATTCCCTGATTATGTGAAGTCATTTGGAAGTCAAACGTCAAGGGACGACCAAGACGTTTGATGACTAGTCACCTAAGGGGCTTTTATATTCTTATGTGTGTGTCATGAGCTTATGAGGTCCTTATATGAGTAATAATGATGTTTATATTCAGTGTGTTGAGATTCATTAAGTTTAGATTTCAAATGTCCAAGAACGTCCAAGATGTTTGAAAGTTTGCCCCAAGACGTTCCTGTGTATCTTGAGTGTGTCTTGCATGTTTGGATATGTTTTACGTCTTCATTTTGGGTGAAACTTGCATCGAAGTAATTCAACATGTTAAGGTGTATATTCACATCGAAAAAGTCCGGGTAGGACTTCCCAAGGGCCCCGCAAGAGTCCCTCAAGAAGGACCCAAAGGCTGTCGAGTGGCAGTGTCAATCGACTGAGTCAAACGAAGCCTCGTCAGTTGAATGATGCCCCGTCGATGAGGAGGCGTCGATGGACACTTATTCTGGAGAAGGCTTAGCCAAAGAACATACTAAGACCCAAACTATAGAAGCAACAGATGGTCCGTCGATGGGCCAATATGGCATCGATGGTTGGTCGTCGATGTAGGATTCAGTTACTTCCATGCACGCTTCCTAATCATGGGGTGAATGGGAAATTCACCCATATGCTAAACTGACCCTAGGAGGTTTATTTACCTATTTTCGGGTATGTTAGGTTGGTTAAAAACGTGAATATCCCATACCCAATCGTCAATTCAAGATCAAAACCTCCCTTTCCTAAAATATCCTCTCTAGAAACCTCCATTGAAGGTGAAGTTCAAGGTCATCTTGTATATGGGATTTCCATGGGTTCTTCACCAATTTTTAGTGGATTCTTCACCATCCTTTTCAATGTTTTTAAAGAAGTTCCATGATCAAATCTCTTCTTCTTCAATCTAGCCATAGGTTCTTTCTCAAGTTGACTTCAAAAGCATAATATTAATATATTGATGATTATCTACTGATTTGGATATGATTTTAATAAAATTGCATGATGAACCCATGCTCTCTCACAAAATCGATTTTAACATATGTATGGTTTATGATCTTGATCTCATGTATATCAAATTGTGATTCAATTATGTTAATATGCTTATACCTACTGTTCAGTATGTGCATTGATGATGAATTGTTGAGGAGTAATCCATGAGGGTCAAGTTTGAAGGTTTTTAATTCGGCTAGTCTATGATGTAGTTATTTGTAATCTTGACGTTAGGATGGTTGTTATGTGACTTGATTATGGTGAACTGTCTTAGCTACTGCCTACATGTGTGATGTGATGATAATTAGGTATAATTGATCCAATATGAATAGATAACAATTGAATTGGTAAGGATTGATTGTAGGTTCTTCTCACCTACACTTGATAATGAATTATGTAGATGATGTGATCTCATTCCTAGGGTAGATGAACGCCATAATTAGCTATGATGTTCTACTTTTAGCCTACGTCCCTAAATGTATATTTTGAAAAAATATGATTGATGATTCAAGAATAGGGAATTGGTTTTGATGATCTATAACTCTATACTTTCTAGTATATATGTGATGTATTATTGGTTTGTAGTCTGATCTGTAACGACTTGTACCTGAATTTTATTTCATGATTAAGGTACATTTAGTTACTTCCTTATACATGTATTGTTGATGAAAAAGGTGTATTGATCAATGTTGATCAAAAGGTTGATGAATTGGTAAAGTCTACTTCCTTATGGTGGCGGTGTTTATTTTATTATCATTATATATATGTGTTGACTATGGACTTTAAGACAAATTGATGAATATATGAGTGTGTGGTTATGATGATCACACTATGTGTAATTTGTGCCTAGTCTTCTATTTTAGTTGTTAATCTAGGTTATGTAACTAGTGTTATAAGCATGTAAATGGTTATGTTAAGATCATGTGTAGGTGTTGCCATTATCTAACGTTAGGAGTCTTAAAGTGTAATATGAAGTTAGCTTGCCTCCTATGCTAAATTGTGTTGGATGGTATATGCTTGGTTGTGCATTGTTGTATTAAGAGGGTGGTTGACTCAATGTGTTGTTGATAGTCATTATGAGATCATGTTGACATATGTACACACACACTCACATATTATTCATTCTTACAGTCTAATGAAAGGTTGTTCTCATATTCAATAAATGTCTACTACTATGCATGTAAGGTAAATGTATGTGAATTATGTTATGTATTCCTTAACTAGGATGACTTGTTAGGTGTACTAGCATTGGCAAGGGTATGGGACCGTGTATATGATTGCAATGAGTACCTTGATAGGATAGTTCCTAGGTTTGGTTTCTATGTACATGAAAATGAATGTATGGGCATGTTATGAATATGTCTTATATGCTATAATGTGAAGTATATAGTATAATGAAGTATGATTATACCTAGTGTCTAAATGTGTTTACATGAAAGGATTGCTCATATAGTTTCACTTGTACACTTATGCATGAATGAGATGAAGTATAATCATGTGTGGTTTTAATGTGTTATGTGAAAGGATTTCTCATATATATGTATACACACACACATCAATGATGATCTAGTCAATAGAGGGGAACTTGAAAGGTGTTATCAAGGTACCCTAAACTAGATGGTACTTTACATATGCTATGTCCATCCGAAAGGGTTCTCACATGATTTAGGTTGATGAACTCTCATCTATGACCTATGAGCTAATCATATGTGTAGATTACTCTCCTAAAGACTACATTTCAAAGTAATGTTAATAAAGTCTTTTAATAAAAAGGGAACTTAGCTTAGCACCAAGTGAACTTGATAATGAGAGGTGTTGACTTCCCTGGAAACGAATTCACCCTTTTGTTTCTCATAATGTGTTGACTTCCCTTGAGGAACATTCACCTAGGTTCCACAAGGAGGTTTACTTTCCTTGAGGAAGATTCACCATGGTTCTCATGAGATGATGCTCAAATTAATGAGCATGTAGAGGGTTATGTATATCTCTTAGTTCCATAACTATGCTTGCCACATAGGATCTAGCAAGTGACTTCGCTAGTATGCTACCATGTGTTAGTCTTCTACCTTGTCTAGGTAAGAACACCTTCCATTGGTGTAAGGCTCTACAACACCAAATTCTATGTTTAGCACCCATGGTCTTAGTGTCGGTTAAGGATATAGTTTCTCTAAAGTGAAATGGACAATGAAAGTAAAGTAAGGACTCTAACTAGGTGGGGGTATGGACTTCACATATGCATTGCACAAGTGGCTCTCGAGGGAAGTCCTAAGACGATATTCTAATGTATGTGTCTATGTCTATGTTCCTTATGCATGACTTTGTAGTATTTGTCTACTTGTTGTGATGAAATTCATGGTATGAGCCTATATGAAGTGGTCTTGTTGTATATGCATAATATTGGTCTTAATGACTACATGGTGAAGGTTTGTTGACATGAATGAAGTTTTCTTCACTTGCAATGTTAACTTATGGACTGGATGTTAAGGCTTGTGGTCTCATGATAGGTTTACTAAGTATGTGTGAGGTTATGAGGCTTCACATGTACATTGCACTAGTAGACTTAAATTGTGATTGTGACTAAGGTTTCATAAGTTTCTATTTGAAGTGACATTAGTATGTGTGCAAAGTGAATAGAGTTCACTGTAATGTCTTAAGTTCTTGGCCTAAATGTGTCTATGATGTATTATAACTCTATGATGGTATGTGTTGGCTTGTATAGGTTATATGTATGGTTTCCTTGTGGCCCTAAGGTGATGTATTGCACCAAGTATCACTAGAGGGTTACTTGGGAGGTTAAGGAGTTAAAGGAAAGATGTTCACTGTAAAAGGGAAGTCACTTACTCACTGTAAATAGAAATAACTCACTGTAAAAAGTGAAGCCCACATGTGCTTAATTTATGTGTGATTTTATTGATGTTTGGCGCTTTGACTCGGTCTTAGGAAAGTATGTTAATGATATAATGCTATTGTATAAAGGTTTTATGAAGATTTTCATCACAAAGGCATGAAGTTGATTTCAGAAATGTCCCTTTAAATGCATGTTTTTTTTGCATGGTTGTCATACTCATGCATTCTTGTAGTAAATCCATTCTTCTCTACTTTTTCACAACGTGTATGTTATATATGCCTCAAAAAGGAGTCTCTAATTAATTTCGGGATTGTTATGTGATTACAACTCAAGGAGGCATCTTTAAGTCCAGGATCTCCTACATTATGGGTTACTGTAAAGTGTAAGTATTATTGTACTTATGTAGTATTTTGTAAGGGGGTGTTCCTAAGGTACTTTTTATTTTGATGATTGCAAAGATACTAGAGTCTTAATAATGTACTTTAACGTATGTATATATATAATGAATAAAGTTTCTAGCATATGATGTGCTATGAAAAGTTTTAAGTTTTTCACTAATTTTCCTATGACAATGCGATGAATGATAACTATGGGCTTGTATAAGACCTTCGAGAGGTCAAGTACGCCATGTTACTTCTAGGGGGTTCTCCCCAGTCGTGACAGTCTTCTGTACGACCGGTTTCAATCCTTCGCCATTCCACTCAGGGTTTACCTTGTGAAATTCGATTAAGCAATGTAAACAACTCTATATGTCTTTTCCAAAGCTTGTCCACCTGCAGCAGAATCAAATAAAATTTTTGTGTTTGGTTCCAACCCCTAAATGAAGGTGTGGACCAACACTTTGTTAGCTTGATGATGATGTGGGAAACTCAATAATAGAGACTCTAACCTATCCCATGCTTGATAAAAAATTTCCTCTACTTTTTGCAGGAAGCTTAATATGTCGCTTCTTAACTTCCCTGTTTTACCGGATGGGAAGAACTGTATCAACAATTTTCAAGTAAGATCATCCCAAGTTGTTATGGAATTTGCGGGTTCAGAAATTAACCATCCTTTTGCTTCCCCAAGCATAGAAAAGAGAAATAATGTGAGTCACACATAGTTAGAGTTCACTCCACGCTGGAGTGTATGTGTGTGTCACGACTGGAATCTTGACCCCAGACGAGACGCCCGGCGTCGTTCACTCTCATTGGCGCAAACAAGCTACTTACGTCATTCTTACTTTAAACTAGGTTTATTTTAGCGAAAATTTGAAATTTTGATTTCCTTAATCTACATAGTAAAAACATTCTTATATTCCGTAATCGTCATCAGCAACCAGCTATATTTAAGAGATAGCACTGAAAGAAATAATTCATTAAATGTTAATTTTTTGTATATCGGCCAATATAGCACCCATACAAAGTCTGAACCAAAACGGAAAGAAACGCTAGGTGAAACATGCTCACTAGCTCAACTCTAAACTACGCTAGAATGGTACACAGTAGCATCCTCGAAGCATGAGGACCTGCCAAACTCTGGATAATGTCCACGGCCGAATAGCTTGCAATCACGAACCTTCGGCTCTACCGCCCACCTGTGCCGCACCTAAAAGTAAATGTTTTTATGGAATTCGGACACCACTTGTACTAAGTATGGGTATTGCAAACACATACCAGGGAAATGCATGAAAAGATACTCTTTCCGAACAACAATGATTTTTGGAAGTCAAGTCAGTGACTTGCCAAATTGACGATTGGGAAAGTTATGCATGAGAGTTACATTCATCATGATAGTTATCGTATGGCACACACACATAATATCCTTCATATAACACATCACATTCCAAAAAAAACCACATAGCTCTTTCATATTTTTTCCTTCATTGCCATGAGACCTTGTTTATCTATAGACTTGACCGTAAGACTTTCCAAAAGGAGGGCTCAAATATGGGCCACTCAACGAGGTAGCCTTCTTTGCACACACAGAGTCTGCTTTCATACGTATTTCATTTCATTCATTCATAGCCAGTGCGAACACGCAGCTATACCTAGGATTAGTTCAAGACTTCCATTGGTGTTTTTTTTGTTTTTTTGTTTTTTTTGCTGTTCAATGATCAGAATACCTAATGTCAATTACCTTAATCTAGCTCACCTCTGATTATCTCATCCTAACACCCTTCGTATCATTCTTTCTTTATAGATTCATTTGGAGGCTGACCTATTCATGTCATTGGGACTTTAACATTTAACCGACATAGATCATTTGAGCATCATGAAATCCGTGTCTCCCCCACACCGAAAAGAGGTGATCACCGCCCAATCGATTCAATAACATGCTACGTATATGGGAATTTAAACCCGCCAGATCCCTATAGTGGCAATATAGGTTCAAAGATAGGAGATGATGGAACCCCTTACCAGCAAGCCGGACCGTCTCATCTCATGAGAGTTAGTGACCTCCCACCTTCCCGAAAGAAGGCATCACCGCTCATAACTAGCCTATCGGTGCTCGGTAATAAAGTTCCATTACATTCACTCATACTCATGGAATTTGGCTTCTAGTATGATGAACCATAGCTCCAAAGATGATTTTCTCATCTCATCATTAGTATTAAGTGTTTTAAAATTCAATATTTTCATTAGAGTGTTCCATGAACTGGTCTCTTCATTATCTTACACTCTCATTGGTGAGTACGTATTGGTAACATTTCTTAGGCTCTTTGAGATGACTCTCATCATATATATAATCCTCACGTCCTGATTGTCCCCACCCACGTTCTTCAATTATTAGGCACCTTTTGTTTTTCATAGTTACTCACCTCTTATTACGTGAATGTTTCATTTCTTCATTTTATAGTTCATCCTCATCATATGCAATGCACTTGGCCCATTTAGCCTATCTTACACTCGTATTTAATCTCCTAAGGTTCATCATTTATTACGTACAGCCTTTAGGTTTCACTTATTTTTGAACGTATGTTAGACTTATGTGTCTATACATACAAGCCATGGGGTTTTATTCATAGTTCGCTAAGTGATTCTTACTTTCCTAAGATTATGTATTACAAGACTTATGTATCTTGTATATATGTCAAGATCTTGATTTTTGATCGAAGTAGACATTATTCTTGAATATTTTAGTCACGTATGACTTATGTATCAATACGGAGGTTTGGGCACGGGAACCCAATTCTTGAATCACTTGGATATCGTTTATATATATATTTTTCATGATTTTATTTTTAATATTCATAACATTAGAACTCTTAATTAAATCTCAACATCTTCATGAAATGATTTATTTTCTATTTTAATTAAAATTCCAACTTAAATCTCAACATTTACATGAAAGAAATAAATTTTCTATTTTAAATAGAATTCTAAATTAAATTCCAACATTTACATGAAAGAATTAATATTCTATTTATTTAAGAATCTAATTTACATCAACATATTCAAATGAAGGGATAAAGTTTCTATTTAATTTTTACTATTAATTAACCGAAAGGTTGGGGGTTCGAGCCCCAACAACCCCTTAACTTTTTAATTTTATTAAGTTCACTACAATGGGGAGGTTGTGGGTTCGAACCCCCACAGCCTCCCTTATTTTTGTTTCAATTTCGCTGAGGGGGGCTGTGAGGTGGTGGGTTCGAACCCCCACAGCCCCTCTATTCTTAATATTTTTTTTTTCTTTTAAAAACTCTTCCCTTCGTGTACTGGGAGGTCGTGGGTTCGAATACCACGCCACCCCTTTAATTTTTCTTTTCTTTTCGCGAGGGAGGAGTGGTCGCGAGTTCGATTTCCTCCAGCCCTATTTTTTTTTTTTCGCGCGTAGCTGGGGGTCGCGAGTTCGATCCCCCCAGCCCCCTCTTCTTTCCCTTTTCTTTTTTTTTTCGCGGAAGGAGGGGCTAGGTTGATCCCAACCCGCCCATTTTTTATGTTAAAGCCTGCTGCAAGAGGTCCTGGGTCGATCCCTGCCAGCCTCAAAACCCTTTTTTTTATTTCTTTTACGTCCAAGAAATTTCCAGATTCTTTTATACCTATTTCTAAGTTCTGGAAATTTATTCCAATCCACGATTTTTTCTGCACTTTTTTCAAATCAATTTTCACTTTGTTTCTTGGGAAGATTTCATGGTTTCATTCATGTCCACTATAATTCATCATAATAAAATATCACATTGTACACATTACATACATAAAATCGATAAATGCACAACTTATCACCCCCAAACATGCCTAAACACTGCCCTATACACGCATATACATCACTTTTTCGTCATATTTTGATGTCATTATCGTAATTTCCCGCACATAACACATTCGTATTTAATTTAAACACATAAATCATGCACAAATCTGAGCGGCACAACGATACCCATCCTACAAATTTGTTAGGGATCAAGGGCAAGGAAATACAAGGGGAAACAACCTTAAGTTTCAGAGTATAAATACGCCGAAAGAAAGTCCTCTTGGATAACGAATTCCTGGAGAAAACTCATACCTTAATCGATTGTTCAACTTTGATGTTGCGGCCTACTGAAACTCCTCCAACCACTCCCATTCACTCATGTACACCTCAACTACACTCGACAACCTCTCTTAGCTGACGTTTTGATTACTTTTCTTTTACTTAAAATTTTGTGAGTTCTTCAAGAGTTCTTCAATCGTGAAGAACTGTTGATATTTGTCAGAAATAATGTGAGGAAGATGGAGAAGTGAGAGACGAGAGTTAAGAAGCGTGTAGAGAGAGATAACTATAGGATTAGGAGAAGTACTCATGATTCGTCCAATAAAATTTTAAAATAAATAACTACTAATCTTTTTTTATTTATTTATTTATTCATTTAAAATGTGAAAGGACCATTATTCCCTAATACCTATTTATCTTATTTACTTTAATATCTATATATATTATAATATCTCCTATCTCTATATCTATATCTTTTAGTAGTATAGATATCTTTTTGGATCGTTACAATTATCCATCCCCCCCTTAGGTGAACTTCGTCCCCAAATGACACTACCATTATTACAACATAATGCCACATCCATAATCATACCTTATTGCTATGTACAATCAGAGCCAGAACACCAAATCGAAGAGATAAAGAACTATAAGCCTTACGGAGTAGGAAGTCTATAAAACCTCATACTCGTGCATACAAACCACGCACAGTCAAATTACATGAAAATCTAATTAAGGCTACTCACCTGTGACTTCACCAGAAGTGTCTTCCTCTGCATAGCCCTTAGACTTGAATGCGAAGAATCTTGCCTCCTTGGGAGCCTCGTCACTTGACCATTGACTGACTCTCTCCTTCCCCTTGTTCTTGACTTCTCCTATCGGACAATCCTTCAACATGACACGGTTTGCCACAACATAACAAGCATTAGTGCCCCATAAAACATTCTCCTCCATGTGTTTGCCACACTTCCTGCAAAGGTGGTCTCTCATGAGGTTATCTACTACTTCATTTTTCTCTTCACTCTTAGCCTCTGAATTTTCTATCATGACGAATGACGACCCCTTGGAATGAACTTGACTCCCCTTGGTGGGAGAGTCCCTTCTTAAACCAAACCTGGGCTTCTCCCTGATTTCAATACTACTCTTCCTTGAAATTCTCATCACTTGCCTTGACATTGTTTCCCCTACCCTAGTTGTTTTCCTCCTCTTTCTGCTTTCCTCCACTTCTGGAGACATGGACCATAGTCTGGAAGGGGGTCTCATGGTTGTCATGCAGGGCATAGATTCCCTACACTCCTCTTCGAGATCTTCCAGCAATTCCTTTCTGTCAAGAATCTCACTCATCTCGTCTCTGTTGTTAGATCACATAGAAAGGGCATAGCCTTTATAGTTTCACAAACTGTCTAGGTGGTGGATACTCTCTGACCGTCTAGATCCTTGTTTAAGGTTGATGAACCCTCAACTTGGCCTCCTTCATCTCGCTAGGGAAAAACCTTTCCAAAATGTTTGTCCTTGAAACAGCTCCCACGTGACTGGCACTTCTCACTAGAACACGGCTATCTTGCCAATTTTGCACCAAGTCTGTGCAACATCTTTAGCTAGTTAGGATGCCCGCTTCAGCCTTCTCAATATCATTGGCCCATCAGTGGCCCCCATGGACACCAAGATTTTATGGCAACTCGTCTATAAATTCCTGAGGGGGATTTCAGAAGTCTTAGCCCCCTGTGAAATTGGAGGATTCATCCTCGTGAAATCTCGGGCAGTCTGTCAGCCATGCTGCGAACCGGTGGGTTTGTTCCTCCCTCTGAACATTCTCTCTCGGTTGATTGGCAGTCCATAAGCTTTAGCCTTGCAATCGTGATGGGCCCTGTGCCATCTGGGCTAGAGATGGCCCTCACCTCAGCATCAGTCAATCTAGTTTGGGTTAACTATAGCATGCAACTCCTTCAACATCAGCTGGAGCCTGGGTAGTTTTTGATTACCCTGAGCTGCTGCTCGCTCCCCTCTTCACTCGCCGTTCCTTCATACCCTTAGTTTCTCCTCCATGGTTCATTCTCTGAAAACACAAGATTCATGTCAGAACACGTTCATAACCCAACCCCAATAATTCAGACAACTCATGAAAAGCACGATAAGATTCAGAAGAAGGGAAATTTTTTCTAACGCATCATGCAGTCTCTAATCCAGGATAGTTGGTGCCACTTCACTTACCATGCTTAGAAACTACTTCTCAATGTTGGTTGATGTGAAATCATTATTCTATATTCTATCTAGGAATTTAAACCTAGCAGCGCCTGATAACCAACTTTGTCACGATTGAATTAGAACCCAAGACGGAGACGTGCGTTGACCTCTCAAGGGTCGCAACAAGCCTACTTAACTTCATTCTTCTTACAAATGGTGATTTTAGCGAAAATTTTGAAATTTTTGATTTCCCTTATCATACTATTAAAACAGGCTTTAATATTTCGTAATCGTTCCCTCATCAACCATCTATATTTAAGAGATAAGCAACTGAAAGAAATAATTCATTAATGTTATGTATATCGGTGCCAAAATAGCACCAATAGCAAAGTCTAACCAAAACACAACATGAAAGAACGCTAGTGGAACATGCTCCACTAGCTCAACTCTAAAACTATAGAACTACGCTAGAATGTCAAATCAGTATCATCCTGGAAGCATCCTCGAATCATGAGGCCCTACCAACTCCAAACTCCTGATGAATGTCGACGACTCCGAATAGCTGCAATCACGAACTCTGGGGTGGGGAACCTGTCGCTCTAAAAACTACTACCTACTACCACCTCACCCACGCTTTTCCTGCACCTAAAGTAAAATTTTGTGATGAATTATACACACTTGTACTAAGTATGATGTATAATGCAAACATCACACCATGGACTTCTGAGAAAGAATACTCTTTCCTACCACCATGATTTTTGGGAAGTCAAGTCCTTGGAGGACTTCTGCCAATGAGATTGGGAAAGTTATGCCATGTAGAGTGACATGCATCATTATAGTTATCGTATGCAACAACACATCATATCTTCATATACACATAACATATAACACTAGCTCCTTTCATATTTTCATTCATATGCCATGAGACGTTTTTACATAGACTTGACCTGAGACTTTCCAAAATGAGGGCTCCAACAGAGGGGAACCGTCAACTAGGACTAGGGAGCCTTCTTTATTATCAAAAACATAGAGTCTGTTTCAATACGGATTCATTTTTCAATTTCATTCATAGGCCATTGCGAACACCAACAACCAATCTATACCTAGGATGTATTCAAGTACTTTCATTGGTTTTGCTGTTCACTGATCAAGGAATCACCTAATGTCCATACTAGAATCTAGCTTCACCTCTTGATTTATTTATCTTATCCTCAAAACACACCTTCGGTATCATTCGTTCTTTATAATGATCATTTTAGGCTGACCTCTTCATGTTCATTCATATTGGGAATTTAATTTAAAACCTGACATAGATCCTGTGCGCTACATGAAATTCCAGTGTCTCCCCCAACAAAAACAGCAGTTGACCGAAAAAAGGTGGAACCACCGGCCAAAAGCATTCAATAACATGCTAGCTATATGGGAAATTTTAACCCCAGCCAATATCCTATATATTGGCAATATCGTTCAAATACTCTAGGAGATGTTGTTGGAGACCATACTTCGGCAAGAAGCCGGACAGTCTCCTCCATAGAGTTACCGTGAACTCCGCCCTTCCGCGAAAGAAGGCATCACCTCAAAGCATTCACCCCGCGCATAACTAGCCTACGGTTCTCGGTATAGAAGTTCCATTACATTCAAACTCATACCTTCATGGAAGTTGGCTTCTAGTAGGAAAGGGACACCATATCTCAATGATTATTCTCATCTCTCATTAGTATAAAGTGTTTTAAACTCAAGATTTCATTAGAGTGTCTAGAGACTGGTTCTCTTCATTATCTTACACTCTCATTGGTGAGTAAAGTATTGGTACATTTAACTTTGGTTACTGCTCATTTGATATTGCTCTCATCATATACATAGCCTCACGTCATGATGTCCCACGTACTTCATTATTAAGCTCCGTTTGTTTTTCATAGTTACTCACCTCTTATTACGTGAATGTTCAATTTTTCATTTATAGTTCATCTCATCATATGCCAATGCACTTGGCCATTTAGCGTATCTTACGTCTACACTCATATTTAATCCTCCTAAGGTTCATTCATTCATTACGTACACCTTAGGTTCACTATTTTTGAACTTAGGTTTAGACTTATGTGTCTATACATACAAGCCATGGGGTTTTTTATTCACATAGTTCGCTAAGTGATTATCTTTCCAATATGTATTACAAGACTTATGTATCTTGTATATATGGTCAAGATCTTGAATTTTGATCAACTTAGATGGACTATTCTTTGAATATTTAGTCACCGTTATGACCTTATGTATCAATCTAATCGGAGTTTTGGGACGAACCCAATTCTGAATCACTTGGATATCATTTATATAGATTTTTTTTAATAATATTTTAATATTTTTAATATTCGATAACATTAGAACTCTTAATTAAATCTCAACATCTTCATGAAATGATTTATTTTCTATTTTAATTAAAATTCACGCAACTTAAATCTCAACATTTCCAGAAAGAAATAAATTTTCTATTTTAATAGAATGCTAACTTAAATTCCATACATTACAATGAAAAATTATATTCCTATTTTTATTTAGAATTCTAATTTAAATACAATATTCACTGAAGGGATAAAATTTCTATTTTATTTTTTTTTACTTTAATTTTTACTATTAATTAACCGAAAGGTTGGGGGTTGAGCCCCAAAAACCCCTTTAACTTTTTAATTTAATTACGTTTCAGTACAATGGGGAGGTTGTTGTGCGTTCGAGACCCTTCGAACCCACCCCCCGCCCCTCCCTTCTGATTTTTGTTTCAATTTATGATTTCCGCTGAGGAGGGGGGGGGGGTAGGGTGTCATTGGTTTGTGGATGTGTGATGTCTTTTATGTTTTTCTTGATTCTCGACCCCCCCCCCTCCTCCCTTCTCTTCTTAATTGTTTTTCTTTTAAGAAACCCTTACCGTTACCTTCCCTCCCTTCGTGTACTGGATGTCGTGGGGTTCGAATCCCACGCCTCTCCTTTTAATTTTTCTTTTTCTTTTCCGCGAGGGAGGAGTGGTCCGCGAGTTTCGATTCCCTCTAGCCCTATTTTTTTTTTGCGCTGTATCTGGGGTCGCGAGTTCGATCCCCCAGAACCCCCTCTTCTTTCCCTTTTTCTTTTTTTTCTTGCTTTCCTTTTCTTTTTTTTTTTTCGCGGAAGGCATGGGCGAGGTTTCGATCCCCCCCTGCCCCTTTTTTTACTTAAAGCCTGCTGGGCAAATCGAGCGTATTCCTTTTTTTCTATCCCTTCACCTCCCTTCCAAAACCTTTTTTTTTATTTCTTTTTTATTTCTTTGACTCCAACAAAATTTCCAGATTCTTTTAAAGCCTAGTTCCTAAGTTTCTGGAAATTTATTTCATTGATTTCACGATTTTTCTGCAATCTTTTTTTCACAACTTTTTTCACAATTTCACATTAGTTTCTTTGGGAGAATTTCAATGGGGCATATGTTTCAATTCATCTATGATTCATCATAATAACTATCCACATTGTACACCCATTAACAAAACACCTTATTACACCCATAAAATACACGATAAATTTGCATAACTTATAACACCCCAAACTAGTGCCTAAAACACTGCCCTATCTATACAACGCTTATACAACATTAACACCTTTTTAACTTTTTCGGCATAGTTTGGATGTTCATTATCGAATTTCCTTCCTTCCCGCACATAAACATTCGGATTTAATTTAAACACATAAATCATGCACAAATCTAGCACACAACTACCCAGCCCTACATTTGTTAGGGATCTAAGGGCACAAGGAAGTACGAAGGGGAAACACCGGACCTTAGTTTCAAGAGTATAAGAAACGCCGAAAGAAAGTACTCTTGGAGAAAGAATTCCATGAGAGAAACCCATAACCTTAATCGATGTTCAAACTTTGATGTTTGCTGCTGCCGGCCCGGAAAACAACCCTCCAAACCACTTTCCCATTCACTTCATCACCGTACACCGTCACTCTACCTCACTCTTTCCACTTCAACGTACACCTCAACTCCTCGAAGAACCCCAACCGCTCTTAGCCTTGACGTTTTTGATTACTTTGTCTTTCTTTCAAAAGTTTTTGTGAGTTCTCTTCAAAGCGTGAGAATACTGTTTTTATATTGGCAGAAATATTGAGGAAGATGTAGAACATGAGAGAGAGAGTTTAAGAAGCGTGAGAGAGAGAGAACTATTAGGAGTAGGGACTATTCTGAATTAGTCAAATAAAATTTTAAAATAATAAATACAAATCTGTTTTTAGTTTATTTATTTCATTTATTTTATTTTTTCTCATTTAAAATGTAAAGGACCATTGGCCCTTTAAATAATTCCTATTTTATTTATTCTTATTTACGTATATATATATATATATATATATCTATATATATATCTAATATATAAGATACTATTATCTATTGGAAAAAATTTTTTTTTTGTTTCGTTACAAAGTTTGACTGATCTTGGAGGAAGTTCTATAGAATGCACTCGTGGATCCTCGTGAGATAGACGTGTGAACCCCCCCAACCCCCCCCCAACAACATTGAAAAAAAATGACACACCCGAACCCAACACCCCGCAACAACAACCATCCCTAACCTAACCTCACCCACTACAAACCCCGTTTTTTACCCCACCCCCCCTTTTTCAACCAATACTCCCAACCACCCTGCGCCCCCCACACCCTTTTCCCGCCCCCCCCCCCAATTCACCCCCCTTTTTCCCGGGCTCCCCACCCCTGCCCGCGTACACCCCACCCCCCCCCGCCAAAAACAAACCCAACGAACCCCCAAACCCTCGCCACCTCCCCCCTTTACCCCCCGCCCTTTTACCCTCCCCCCAAAAACTAAACCCACCCCCATAACCCCCCCCCCCCCCCTCCCAAAAGACCCCAAAACCAACCCCCCCCCTCCCCATGTTTTGTGTGCAATAATTGCCCATGTTGTCTTCAATTTCAACCTCCACCACAGTGCGGGCTTCTGAATACTTGAAGTAACATTGGTGGTATGTGGGATTGCCACATCCCTTACTTTTATTTCTGCCACATCACTGGTAGATCTTGGTCTTCCATCTCTTGTGGGTTTTCAGGTTCCCTAACCACACGAGGACCGGAATGGTTTGCCTTCTACGATAATGAACGAATCCCTACGATTCAGATTGAGGCTCTACCAAACCCTGGTCGTTTTCCAGTGCGAGAACCTAATACAACCTACACAAATGACGAGCGAAGATCAAGTTGTCAACACTTGTAGAAATAATTTAGACACTCAGATATTAGATATCTTTCGGTTCAAAAGTCCCCAGCAGCGGCGCCAAAAACTTGTTGCGTCCAAAATCGCACGCAAGTAGTCCCAGTACCCATATTCCAAGAGTTCAAGTGTTTTGAAACGGAGACCCTCGACGGACCGTTGTGCCTGTGACAGAATCCTTCATACCTGCCGTCGAGGGTAATTAAGAGTGCAGGCAGAAGATATTCATCAAGTATGGGACGACGGAGTCCATGACGGTCCTGTCGTGACCACGACGATCTGTCGCGATGTCGCGTCGATCAGCCGCGGTTTGACAGATTTCCAAGCAAATAGAGTCCTTGTTTAATTAGGTTGTTTTTATTTTTTTTATAAATAGTTTGACAACCCTTGTTTTTGAGGTTAGACCTGGATTAATTAGGAGACTCTGGTTTAGGCCCTTGATTATTGGTAGATTCTTGAATTATTTGTGAAGATTCTTTGAATTTATTGTTGGTGATTTTTTGTTGTTAATTAAGTCGAACTTTCGGATTTTAACTCTTATAATTAAGTCAGTAACATGAATTCTTATACCAGATATTGAATATTGTTATTATGACTATGGGGTAACTAAACTCCATAACTAGGTTATGGAACCATAGCAAATATATTGTTTAAAACTAAGTAAAAAACACTTCCAGAATAGTGTCTTGCATGTTTGATAATTCTTTCGCTTAGAAGTCTTTTCGGCAGAAATCACTCTCTGGTCAATAATGCGACGGACCGTCATTCCCACGCGTTTGTCTTGCCACCGTTCTGTTGTCCAAGAGACCCTCTTCTACGGTTCTCTATCAACGGTTTTCCTAGTGTCCCCAACGGACATCCCGACGGACCGTCATACTCTCGACGTCCCGTCCTGCATACGTCATGACGGTCAGAGACCCTCCTCCTGAGGGTCCCATTTTTTTTAAGTGTCCCACGAAGGACATCGATGACGACCGTCATACACACTGTCCGTGGGCCATATTGTTCAGCGCTTTTCGCCCCAGTTTTGCTTCACCTACCACTCCTATATTCACATTTTTTTTAGAATGGGGATAATTGCATGTCTTTGTTGGGGGGGGTAAATTGAAGTGAGTGCTAGGGTGAAAGTTTTAAGTCGCCCAATTCGACTATCCTCTTTGGGGTTTTTCTTGCTGGTCTTTTGTTTCCCCAAGAGACTGATTAATTTTTCTGTTGAACCTGCATGTCTATATCTTTGTGCATATTTAATTCTGAGGCATGATGGCTAAAATGATATCCTGATAAAATGAAAATGATGCATGACTAGGCATAGTTTGATAACTGTGGTGGGGATCTAAGCATGACATAGATGTACACCACTGCATGACCCGAAGTCTAAAATTCGAACTACGTGTCTGATAATCTGGGAGAGTGATGAGATGTCAGAGTGGTGATAATGATTTGCAATAGTCCACTATTTGTCCTGATCTAGAACTTGTCCTGGTTGAATAGTCAACTATTTTACTGAGCTAGAACTTGCCTGGTTAGTCGCTACAAGTAAGTTGTAATAGACAATTAGGAAAGGATCATATGCCTTATGCAAGATAGCCCATTTTAGACTAAATAAAAGAAAACATACAAAGAAAATTTATCCTTCTGATCCAAATGATTTAGCTTAAATTAGACTTTCTTTCTTCACGCCAACTGATCTTTTCTGGGATAAAAGTGTATGGCTACCACTGGTCCCTCCTTGGCATTCACCTCCGCTTATGCCAAAAGCATAAGTTGAGGGTGGCTATGAAGTAAACACCCCTTTTTATGGCTCGGACCCACTTTGGGTCTTTTGTGTATCTTTGACTCATTGCAAAACAATGAGTTGATGGTGGCTATTATGAGAATTGCTCTGGAAGTGGGGTGAAAGAGCAAGAGAGATAGAAAGAAACAAAAGTAACGTGTACTCAAGAATTAGTTGAAAGAAAAGAACAGAAAAGAAAAAGATACAATAAAATCCAATCAAGAAAGAAGAGAGTCACTTCCACAAATGAAGAAAGAGGAAAATAGCAAGTGAAAGAATATTGAGAACGGACGGATACAATTTATAGAAAATAGGTAAGTTTATGCTGATATGTCAAGGACGGCAAAAAGCACTAAAGTTACATAAATATACCCTACCTGACCCTAGCCTATGTTACAAGCTAGAAAGTCCTATCGTGATCCCTAAGGGTTGTAAGCGACTTTAAAGAGCAACTGAAAATACGGGCAAGCTTATGGCAATATGTATGAATGAGTGTGAATTTGTCTGAGAGTGAGTGTTGAAAAGTAATTCTTAACTCAAACTGAAAATTATTGTGTGAAAATGAGGATTTTGTTTTAAAGTGAGGACACTAGTTGCAATACCGGAATATTGGACCTCGATGAGAATTGAGAGAGGATAGGTGTTAGTGCTGGTGAGTTGTGTGATGCTTCCTGATCCCACATAAATTCCGCCTAATAGTGATATCATGCATAAATATGAATGAGACTTAATCTGGATTGATAGCCCAAATGATTGCCAATATAAAACATGATACTATTTACCAAAGATTTTGTATTGAGTCATATGAGTCGCTTGAGGACAACAACAGAATTTAAGGTTGACGGGTGTTCATAACCCCGTGGTTTCACGCAATATTAATACTTATTCCGTAAGTTCAGTGGTCCCAAGCCTTTTTTGGTGCTAATTTTTATATAAGTTTTTCTCCTTATTTGCAGAATCTATCCAAGATGAATGCGGAGGTTTGTTGAGCGAAGAAATTCAAGAAGAGACGCACCTACTGAGCTTGTGACAGTCTGTAGTTGGCGCGTTATTGTGCATCTGCTGAAGGAAGATGGGAAGTTTTGAATCCAACGTGTGGGGTTTACAGAAAGCGTGACGAAACCGTCATGTCCCGACGGTCCATCCTGCAGGTTTCGTCTGATGTTCAAGAATAGTGCCGAGAAACCCATATCCAAGAGTTCAAGTGTTTTGGAATGGAGACCCTCGCCGTACCGTTTGTGCCCTGTGACGATCCGTCTACTGCTTTCGAGAGTAATGAGAGAGCAGTAGAAAAATTTCATCACGTATGGGACACGGAGTCCTGACGGTCACGTGACCACGACTCGCGATGTCCGTCGATCCACCGTTTTTGACATATGTCTACAAATCGAGTCTTGTTTTATTAGGTTTTTATTTTTTATAATAGTTCAAAAGCTCGTTTTTTGAGGTCGACCCTGGATTATTAGGAGACTGGTGGATTATTTGGTTAGGCCCTTGATTATGTTAGATTCTTTGATTATTTTGGAGATTCTTTTAATTGATGTTGTTTGGTGATTTTTGTTGATAATCAGCGAACTTTCCGATTTTACTCTTTAATCATTGAATAAGTACATGAATTCCTTTAACCATATATTTGAATATTGGTGATTATGACTATGGGTAACTAAACTCCATAATAGGGTTTTGGGAACCATAGGCAAATAATGAGTTAAAACCTAACTAAATAACACTTCTAGAATAGGGTCTTGCATGTCCCAACATTTTGGGATAATTCTTTCGCCTTAGATTAATTTTTAAAGGATGGCCAACGTTTTTTTTTTTTCGCCTTAATGCTACTTCATATACCAAGGAGGTAGATAATCGAAAAAGAATTAATCAACATAGATTTTAGTGTATACTAATCTAATAGGCTAGTATTTGATTGGGTACGAGGATAACTTAGTAAAATATCAAATACTAATCTTAATATGAGGTAAAGTAAGGGTTTGTATAGCAACACACGTATCCGGACCAATTTGCGGAGTGCAAATTTTTCTAAGATGCCCGGACCAAGGCATTTAGAAATACCTAACTTATCACTTTGCATGCAATCTTAGGAAAGAATTTTTTATAGTTAGACTTCTCAAGTTATGAACCTGTGGGGAACCTTAAACCCTAGTTACTTTGATTAATTGCATTAAACTACATATCGAAATGTTAGTTGTCTCTTTTATTTCGCTGTTATCTTCATTTATTTAGTAATATAAAACCCCCCCCCCCCCCCCCCCTTTTTTTTATCACTTTTTGCTTTCCATGAAGTAATTGACTGAACAATAGTAGTAATAAATTGAAGGTAAGTCTAAACTATTTTCCTCGTGGGAACGATCCTAACCTCACTAGTTGGGTTATTTACTTGACACAACCACTTTACTTCTTATTTGAGAAGTAAGTTTGAGCGTATCAAAGAATTGAAAGAAAGATTTGATAAAATCAATGGTGCAAGAACTTTCAATCTCTACAAAGAAATTACATCTTTAACTTAGGGAACATCATCTGTTTCAATCTATTTTACCAAACTTAAAGGTTTATGGAATGAGCTTGAGGCTCTTGTTCCTCTTCTCAGGTGTTACTTTGAAAAATCCAGAGATCTCTTGGTTTATCTGCAAAGACAAAAGTTGTATTAGTTCATAATGGGACTAAATGATACATATTATCATACAAGAAGCCAAATACTCCTAATGACACATTTGACTTTTGAAAATCAAGCATATGTCATGATCCTAAATGATGAAGGGCAAAAGGAAATTACTAGTTTTTTTGTTGGTCTACTTGGAAATGGATCAAAATTTCACTATGCTTCGTCACAATATGAAGCTTCAATATTGTACTCAAAAAGCAGGTGTAGGTTTTCAAAGATTTAAAAAGATTATAATGTGCAATGTGACTTCTGTAAATTGAAGGGTCATGTTAAGAAAAACTGCTACGAGTTAATCGGCTATCAAGTTAAAAAAAATAAAAAAGGCAAACACAAGTGGAAAAGGAGGAGCTTATCATGTTCAGGTTGAGCAAGATCCTACAATTATTCAAGGACAAGAAAGTCAGGTTATAAAAAAATGTGACTAGTCTCTATCAGAAACAGGAGTATGATTCAAGGTGTCAGATGGCTGAAGGAATGCAAGTACAACCTAAATCCTATCTGTTTTCTGAAGAGAAATATGAACAAATACTCCAGATGTTGAACAATAATAATTGTGCTCCAGAAAATGTAATGTGGCAAGATATCTAAATAATGCACGTAAAACCTGTGAAATATGCATAAGAGTGTTTGTCTAGTTTATGATAATAATAAGAACTGGATTCTAGACACTGGAGCAACAAATCACATGGTATATGATGTTCACATGCTAGATAGATCCTCAGTTATTGCAGATGTCAATCCTAAAAAGGTTTATCTTCTTAATGGAGACATCTTGCTTGTTACACATATATGACTTAATTTAATTTCAAGTAGAAGTATACTAAAAGTGTGTTCCTTCTACCACAGTTTGAATACAACTTAATGTCTGTATTTAAAGTCACCCAAGCCACGAGGGAACTAAATTCTGGATTTTTTTTAATTTTGACTTTTGTATTTTTCAAGATCTCTCAAGGTTAAAGGTGATGGAGATTGGTATACTGAAGGATGAACTCTATCTACTTAATCAAAAACCTAAGCAACCTACTCATGAAGCCAAGGTAGTTGTTAACACTACTCATTCGACTGATAATGAATCAGATTTGAACTTGTGTCATAAGATATTGGGGCATGTGTCTACTACTATGCTCAATTAACTACTAAATAGCAAAATAGAAACTATAGCTAGAGTACTACATAAGTGTTTTGTATGTCCTAGTGCAAACCAACCTAGATTTCCTTTTTCAGCTAGTACTATAAAATTTGTAAGTAGTTTTGATATAATTCATTGGGTTCCTTTGATACGCTCAAACTTACTTCTCAAATAGAAGCCAACGGTCTATCCAAGTAAAGACCCAGCTAATGAGGTTGGGATCGTTCCACCGAGGAAAATATTTATTTCTCAATTATTTCCTTAGAAAACAAAAGACATAAGGGGGGGGGGGGGGTATTTTCCTAATTAGACTAAAGATAACTAACAAATTAAAGTAAAAACAACAATTCAATCTTGGAGTTTAATTCCAAAAAAATTTAATCAAAGTAACTAGGGTTTTAAGTTGTTCCCCCCCCACGGGTTTCCTACTGATAATTCTAGACTATAACAATTCTTTCTTAGTATCTTGCCATGCAAGAGATAGTTATGTATTTCTAACATCCTTGGTCCGGCATCTAGAAAATTTCAACTCCGCACCTTGGTCCGGCTACGTGTGTCGCTATCTAACCCTTACCTTTACCTCATATTAGAGCATTATATTCGATATTTTACTAAGTTTACCTCCGTACCAATCAATACTAGCCTATTAGATAGTATACACTATCTATCCATCCTAATAATTCTTTTCCTATTATCTCCTCCTGGTCCGGCTAGTAGCATTAATCGTAGTTCTAACGTTGTCATCCGTAAAAGACTCTCTAAGCGAAAGATTATCAATAACATCAAGACACTATTCTAGAATTTTATTTTAGTTATATTTTACCTCATTATTCACCCAGGGTTTCCCACAACCCTTAATGATGGAGTTTAAGTTGACCCATAGTCTAATCACAATATTCATATATGTACTCTAAAAATTCATGCACTTAACTTCAATGAGGAAGAATAAAATCCAAAGTCACTGATTAATCAACAAACGCCACAACAATCAATCCAGAAAAAGTGCATCAAAAAACTAAATTAATCGAGACCTAAGATTCTCCAAAATATAACAAACACAAGTCTACTACTCGAGGCTTAAGATAAGAGAATCTAACAATAAGAGAGTCTAACCCTAAAAATGAGTTTTTTCAACTATTTATACAAAACAAAAACCCTAATAAAAAAAGGACCTATTGCTGAAAATTGTCAAACGCTTGAGTTCAACGGACCTCGTGCCGGGACGTCGTGCACGACGGGCCGTCATGGGCCTACTTTCATCTTAATACTTTACAAATCCTTCTGCTGTGCTTTCCTTCATTACCCTCGACGAACAGGTATGACGGACCGTCCAAGCACGACTCCGTCCAGGGTCCTCGTTCATAACACTTAGACTTCTTCGAATTTGGGTACTGGGACTACTCTCTGATCATCACGACGAACCAGTAGGACGGACCGTCGTGGCTATGACGGTCCGTCATGAACTCCGTAATCTCACACTTGGTCAGACTTCCCCATCTTCCTTCAGCAGCTTCACTACGATTCCACCTATGGACCGTCACAGGCTCGACTGACCATCACAAGCTCCGTAGATGGTAACTTTTCTGCATTTTTTGCTCAAAAACATCCGCGTTCTTCTTTAGACAAATTTCATGCAAATAAAGAGAAACTTACATAAAAATTAATACAAAAAAGCTTTTGGACACACACTAAACTTAAGGAAAAAGAATTAAAAATACCGTGAAACCACGGTATATCATCCTTATAAAATTCTCACAGTTGATGAAAACAAGTATTCTTTTAACTATGGTTGATGTCTACTCAAGAATGACCTGAATCTATCTACTTAAACTGATATGATGCTTGCATATGTATACACCAGGTCCTCGTGTATGTGAAAACTTAGTTTAATAAAACTATAAAAATTTGAAGAACTGATAATGGTACTGAATTTATAAATGATGTATGCACTATCATATTTAGAAATCTTGGGATGATTCAGCAGAGAACATGTACATATATATACCCTCAGAAAAATGGGGTAGCTGAGAGAAAACGCAGACATATATTGAAAGTCACAAGAGCTCTAAACTACAAGCTAACATACCAATCAAATTTTGGGGGCATTGTTGTTTTTTTTATACTGTTTGGTGTCCTATTTATAGATTTGCTTATTTTTGTTGAATAGGAAGTCATTCTCATGAAGTTTTAAATGTTTCTCTGCAAAAATAGTAAATCAAACTGATAAGTTGGAGTCCAAAACTAGAACGTCAATGTTTATAGGCTATTAAGAAGTACAAAAAGAATATATATTGTATGATTTAAACACTAAATCTTATTTTTCTTAATACGGATGTAGTATTAAAGAAAATTGAGTTTCCTTTTAGTATAAAAAATGTAGATCCACCTTTATTTCAAAGGTTGGATCCTGTATCTAACACTAAAGTTGCTTGTAGTTATGAAGACATGGGTGCTCCAATGACTCGAAATTTTCAACAGTTGAAAGTCAAACCGTGGGAGAGTATGCCCCGAGGAATGTGTTGGGTGAACGCTTGGTGGTAGAAATGCAGAATCGAAGATGGGATCTTCTGTCTTGACGTTCGGTAAGCGTTATGTTTTTGGGAACGAGGAGAGAGTGTTGGAATTGGGTTTTTCGTGGGGGGGTTTAGGGAGGATGGTCGTGACTGGGTTGCGGTTATTCATTCGCGTTGATGTTGGGGTGAAGAGAGCGATCGGGGGCGGTGGGTTCGCTGTGGAGTGGTGGGGGATAGGGGGTTAAATCTCCGGGTGAATCTAGTGAGGACGGTCTGCGTTGAGGGGTTAAAGGTGGGGGGTTGTGGGGTGAGGGGTGAGTGTCGGTTGTTGTCATACGGTGGGGGGGGTGTGTGGCTGGGGGAGGGTAACGGGGTGAGGATACCTCCGGGGGGTTGGTTAGTAGGTGAATTAGTGTGGGGGGTGGGGCTGGCGTGGTGTGGCGAGGCGGGGGGGGAGGGATGTGTTCACTCTGTTGCTAAAAAGGGGGGAGTATTCAGGTTATGTCTAAAGTTGTTGTGTGCGGTCTCAGATGGGGTTGTTTGGCGGCTTTTGGGGGGGGGTTGTGATACCTTTGTGCTGGGGAGGGTCTTGTGGTGGAGGAGGGTTACAATTTGGCTTGTTCGGCGTCGACTAGGTACGGGGTGTTGGCGGCCTAAGGGAGTTGGTACAGTGTGTTGGTGAGGTGAGTTAGGTGGGTTGGTCGGTTTGGGGTCGTTGTGGCTGGGGGTGGTCGCGGGGATTAGGTGGATCTAGGCGGGTTGGGGGTGGTGGGGGTTTTTTTCGGTGTAGGGTTTCACGGGTGGTAGTGAGGTTGGTGGAGGTGGGGTGGGGAGGCCCGGTGCTTGGGCGGTGTGGTGGGGGGGTATAGATTAGGTGATGAATATTTTAAGGTTTGTTGGCTATTTTGGAAGGTGGAGGGGGGGCGCGTGGTGATTAATTGTCTGGGTGATTGGGTGGGTGTATGGTGGAGGTGGGTTGGATTTGTTGCCGGGGGGGTAGGAGGTTGGATGGGTAGAGAGTGCTTGATGTATGTTTATGGTGGGGTTGTGGACTAAAGGGGTGGGATTTCGTGTTTACTTGTGCGTGGGAAGCCGTTGGAGGAGTTTGGTGGGTGGGGGGGTGATGTAGGCGAGTTGTACAGGCTTTTGGGTGTTAGTATTGTAGTGAGTAGGGAGGAATTGTATTGACGGGGTACGAGGTGGGTGGTAGTATGAGGAGGGGATTATGGGTCTGGGGGGTGGGTTTTGTTGCCAATTTGATCGGTCGGGTCTTAGGGGGCTGTGTTGATGTTTGTGGTCCAGGGGTGTTCGTGGTTTGGGCCTGGGGGACAGGGGGACTACGTGGTGGTGATGTGAAAGATAGGACCGGGTGGAGAGGGGAAGTGAAGAGGGGGGGGCGTGTGGTTGTGGGGTCGTGTGTGTGAGAGTCTGTTTTGATTTTGTGTGATTGGGGGGAGTTTATAGGGTGGGGGGTATGGTCGGCGGGTCCGCTAGGGTGGGGAGTGTGTGTTGGACGGATAGGTGGTGTGGTTGGGCGGTAGGTGTAGGTGGAGATTGTTGGTCCAGTTTTATTCTGTGCTATGTATTGGGTGGTCAAGTTGCATTGTGTTGGGTAAGCGGCGTGTGTGGGGCCGTCGTTTGCTTGTCCGGTGGCTGTGGGTCTGGCTCTGAGTTGTTGTGTTTGCGGGGGCAGAGCTGTGTTTGCGTGGGGTTGTGGTGGCGGTGAGTGGGCTGGCCGGGGTTATATACGGCTGGCCGGTTGGGAGGTGTGTGGTGGTGCCCCAGGGGGGTCAAGGGTTAGGGGGGGTGAAGGTTAGGTGTGTGGGTGGTGTTGGGTGGGGTGTGGTCGTTCTAGAGTTGTGTTCGGCGGGGGGATTTGGAGGCGGTGATGGGTGGGGTTTCCGTGTTTGGGGTTGCGTGTGTTGTTGCCGTGAGCCCCGTGGGGGTGCATGGTCAGGGGTGTCACGAGGTTGCCCGTTGTAAAGTTAGCTATTAACGGCGTTATGGTTATTGCGTTGTTGTTGGGAAAGAATCGTGGATTGGAGAGGACCGTGGCGGGGGTTGTAGGAATTATTTAGAGTTTTTTTTAGTGTTTGGGGGAGAGGCGAAGTAGGGTTTGTGTTTTTTATGCGGGTGTTTGGTTATTCAGGCTCGTTCTGAGTCTCCGCGGTTGGGTCTGTGGTGCGCGGGGTCTATGAGTGGGGGGGTTGGAGGGGATAGGGTGGAAAGGGTAACAGAGGGGTTGCCAGTGGGGTGAATTTATGGGTGCGTACTCTGTTTTTGTATGGTGTCCATAACGACGTTTTCTTCTTGGTAGATTTGGCAGTCAAAGGCGTGGATTGGGTGGGTATGATGGTTTCCGTTCGTGATTGCGCTGTAACTGTTGGTGGTTGGCTGGTGTGGATTGGTATGGTTTGGGAGGTTTGTGGGTGGGTTTGGTAGTGTTCGGCGGTGTTGTGTTGTGGTTTTGGGGTAATGTGGGTGTATGGGGTGTGTTGGAAGTGTGGAGCAGTGAATGCAGGAGGGTTGCTTGGGGGAACTGTTTTGGTGGTAATAGGTTTTGGGGAGGATGATGGGTTTTATGTTTTTATGATCTTTCTGCGGGCTGGAGGAGTTTGCGGGCTTTACGGGTTCAGTTGTGGTGGGGAGTGAATTGTCGAATGGGGCTTAGTCTTTCGGGAGGGTTAGTGTTAGGTCTGTTGGTAGGGTGTGTTGTGGTGGTCGATTGGATTCGTGAAGTTCGGGATGGGGTACACGAGTGATTAGGATGTAGTGTTGTGGTTTGTGGAGTTACTGTTGGAACCAACATCCTATTTAGGGGCTGTTAAGGATCCCAATTAAGTGCATTGAGTCTATGAAAGTTGAGATATCTGTAGTACAAGACAACCACACTTGGGACATAGTCAACATACCAAAAGGGAAGAAGACAATAAGCAGCAAGCGGGTATGAAAAATTAAATATAAAACATCTGGTGAAATAGAACGATTCGAAGTCATAAGTTGTTAAAGGGTACAACCAACAAGAGGGCATTGACAATCAGGAAACATTTTATCCTAAATGAAAATGGTCACAGTTAGTATAGTGATGAAAATTTTAACATCTTAATGGTTGCACATTCATCAAATGAATATTTATAATGTTTTCTAACAAGGTGATCTTTATGACGGGATATACATGGAACTGCCTCAAGGATTTTTGAGTCAAGGTAAGAAGAAAATAGTGTGGAGACTCATCAAATCCTTGTATGGATTGAAATAAGCACCAAGTCACTTATATATCAAGCTGACAAAAGCCTTGATGAAACTTAGATTCAAACAAAGTCAGTATGATCATTCTTTCTTCATACAAAAGATTGAACATGAAATTGTAATAGTGTTGGTCTATGTTAATGACATGCTAGTAATTGGAGATAGTCCGAAATTGATTTAGGTAACAAAACAAAAACTACAACAAGTATTCAAAATAAAGGACTTGGAAAATATTTTTCGGGAATAGAATTTGTGAGGTCTGATCAAGAGATATTTATGCACCAAAGATAGCTTTGAGTGGAGTTAATATCTGAGCTTGGTCTAGCAGGCTCAAATCGGTTGCTTCTTCTAAAGATACAAATTACAAACTGATAACAAATGAATATGATAAGTATACAACCAACGACAAGAAAGAAGATCACGTATTATCTAATGTTGGTTCATATCAAAGATTAATTAGTAAAATGTTATATTTAACTGTTACCAGACCTAATATAGCTTGTGATGTAAAAAGTCTAACTCAATACCTTCAGCAACCAAAGAAATTACATATGGAAGTAGTACTGAGAATTATCAAATATATCAAATTACAACTTGATCGAGGTATACTCATGTCAAGTAATCGGGTACAAGCGTTACTGCTTTTTGTAATGTTGATTGGGCAGCTTGTTCACACACAATAAGGTTTGTTATAGACTTCTTAATAAATTGGGAGTTTCTTTGGTATCTTAGAAATAAAAAAAAAAACTACTATTTCCAGAAGCTCTGTTGTATCAGGGTACAGGAGTTTAGCATCAACTGTGTCTGAATTCACTTGGTTATTGGGATTACTAACTGAGTTGGAAGTTAAGATTATGATGTCAGTGGACATTTTCAGTGATCGAAAATTAGCACTACAAATTATTGTCAATCATGTCTATCAAGAAAGGACATAACATATTGAAATCGATTGTCACTTTATTAGGTAAAAAAATCAAGAAAGGGAAAGTCAAGGCACAATATATGTCCACTGAGGAAAAACCTGCAAATCTACTTACAAAGGATTTAATAGAGGCTCAACATCAATATCTTAGTTCCAAGTTAGGTGTCCTTAACATATTTAGAGCACCTAACTTGAGGGGGAATGTTGAAGAAAGGATATGTTAACTCTGTTACACTACTAAAAAACTGTAGAAAAAAAATGACATCGAAAGCGACGGACTGTATCGCTTATTTGGTCAAAATCAATGAAAAAGCAGTGCAGTCATGTCCGTTGCTTTTGGGGTTGACGCTTTTCAAAAAGTGATGGACTGCATCGCTAAAAAGTGACGGACTTTTTAAGTCTTTTTCTTTAAAAAAAATCATTTTTTAAAAAATTTCCTTAAGGTAATGTAGTCCGTCGCTTTTCTGGAAGTTTCATTTTTCGGAACTCTTGAAAAGCGATGGACTAAAGAACAATGTCCGTCGCTTTTCTGGGTTTTCTAAAAAAATAAAACCCAGAAAAGTGACAAACAAAACCACATTGTCTATTGCTTTTTCTACAATTTTTTACTTTCTGATGCACATTTACAAATACAATTCAATTCAATACAATTCAGCCCAATCAAACACACAACATTGTAAACAAGCTACACAAAACATAAAACAACAAACTTAAATTAACATTCTAAATTTTCTAAATCACAATTTAAAGACTTGTAAAGTCTTTCAAAATTTGTTTCAAAATTTCAAAAATTTCATAAATTAAAAGAGACCTAAAATAGGGAGTGGGATCTACATAATCATCCTCATCATTGTCGTCGTTGGTGTCCTCAAGAGACGAAGTAGTAGGTCGATGAGCTAGGTTCATCACTTGTTCTTTGATTTGCTGAATGGTCTCACTCGTGGTTTTTGTTCAGCCACTCTTCTCCGCTCCTACTCTGCCAGTGCCGATGTAAATTGTGCTATTAGAGCCGACATAGCAGCAATCTGAACATCGTCAAGTGTCTCGGCTTGACATGACGATCCAATACCTTCTAAGTTGGATGGAGTCATCTTACATCGTTTCGAGAGGCTACACCATAGTATCTACCCTTGTGTGTTCCCCTACCACTTTTTCTTTCCAAATTTGGGTGGACAGCTCTAGTGTTATTTCGACTGAACTATCTAGATTCTTAGCGACGTACTGATGAAACTCATTCTGCATATTGAATATAAAAATTGACATCAATATATATACATATCATAAATATATTCACTATTAATAAATATTATTCATATTAAATAACTTCGAAAAGTTCGTTAGGCCCTTTCCTCCACCCACACATCCGGATCCAATTCATTTTTTTGTCGTGACATGAGTCCTCTTGAAAAACTCCGGTCCAATGGGAGAGCATCACAATTCTTTTTTCTATAAATAAAAACTCAAATTTATAACGATATATATGAATCAACTAATTATTTATTTAAAAAATTGAATTAGAACTTACCATCTCTCTTGCAATTGTTCCAATGACATTTGCACCTCCAGTGTGTAACGGCCACCCTTAAGACTGCCTCTAGCCTTTTTGGCTTGTTTAGACATTGCATTAAACTTATGTTCCAATACAAACACAATTCATTTAAAACATGAGGCAACATTAATCCAGGTGTTGATCAGTATCCCAAATTTTCTTTAGTTATCTAGATAGTTTGGCGGATGCTCTCCTCTAACATGTGATCGTAATGACCAAATTGTACTTCTGCTCCCAAATACACATAGTCTAAAAAAATAATTGAATAACGTTATTTTTACCAAATTTGATCATCTATTTTGACCAAGAAGCGACAGAACACATGGTTATTTTTAAATTTATAAATAATTATTTTTAATAAAAAAACGACGGACAATATCTCTACCTATATTAAATAATTAATCATAAATTACATATATATTTGACGTAAAAATCCCTGGGGGAAAAACAACGAACTAAGAGATGTTGTCGGTCGCTTTTTGTAAAAGAATCTAAGAATAGTTATTTTTATTCAAAATCGATGGTTAGTGTCCTAATCTGCGTCGCTTTTAGGTGCGACACTGTCCGTCGATTTTTGACAGTTTTTTAGTAACGCTAATTAATCAGTCAAAGTTATTATAAGTTATTAGCTAAGTTTGTTAGAAGGCTAACTAACTCATCTACCGTTTATAAATACGTCTAATATGTATTGAAGGATTAAGCAATTAAATAAGAATCAAAGACTCATGTGAGCTGATAATCTTTTTCTTCTCTCTAATCAATTTTTTCCGCCTATCTTCTTTTACAAAGTATTCAAGTTCACAAACACAATAATAATTTTGAACCAAAGTACAAGACCCTATTGACCTATTCTCAGGGCTTGCTTTCTTTTCATTATATTTCATCCTTATTGTGATATATGTTGTTCTTATTTTATTTATTCTTATTTTATTTAATAGATTAATTTAACTTGTGTCCTTAGATTACTTAACAAATTCGACTATACCATTTTATGAGTAAATTATACTATAAATTTAAATCAATAATTAAGCAGTTTTAAAACAGAGAGGAAGTGACTGATTTCCTAAGTAACTTCTTTTTGGAACAAATTAAAAAGAAAGATTGCTTAAGCTACCGTCAAATCAAATACTATTATCTTATTTTATTTTATTAAAGAAATCTCGATAGAGGATAGAAAAGGCAGTCCTTGTCTCTTTATGTATCAATCTGCTTAAACAGTCTGTCCAAATATATATCTTTAAAAATAACTTATGCCCTACATTATCCTAATTTGTCTTTTACCATTTGCCTTATTTCATCCATAATGATCTTTTTTTCTTTCATTCAATTAGATTTATTTCATTTTTACATGATGTGACTATAGAGCCGGATCCACACATACGTGCATTTATTAATTTTGAGAAAAAAAATGTATGAGAATGTATGTGCGCATGTGCATTAATTAATTTTTAAAAAAACAAATGTAGCCAACGATATAGTTACAAATATGAAGCAGAAACAAGTCATTGACTCCATCAACGTCATAAAAAAAAAATTACAAATTACTATAACAAAAATAACTTTTAGCGGTATTAAATATTGATATTAATAAAGAGTGTTAAAATCTTTATCGACATTAGTTAAGCGTCAATTAGAACCAATGTCGCTAAAAGCTTTAGAGATATATACAATGAGTGACAATTACCGCTAAAAATACATATTTAGTGGCAATTAAAAATTAAATACCGCTAATAATTATTTTTATTGTAGTGAATACAAATTAAACATTACTTCAGAGAGGGAAACCAAGTTGCAGATTGTTTAGCAAAATTGGCTTCTTCTTCTCACCAGGTGCTGATCACTCAACTCTATTCCAATCTCCCTAGACAAGCTAATGGTCTCTTTCTACTGGACAAATGGTAATTGCCTAGTATTCGGAGCAAATGTGATAAAGCAAATTTCTTTGTAAGCTAGTTACTTTCTTCTTTATAAATTTAGAAGGTTCTATAGTAGTTTTTATAAGCCTTTTAGTTTTCTGTGACGGATCAGTGTTGTATTGAGGTCAGGGCTATTCCCCATAATCTTTTTTGCTAATACAACACACCCTATTCGGGTGATTGATTAAAAAAAGAAACCAATGTATATATATTGCTTGAGATATGAGATATTTCATTAGGCACTATAAGAACTGTAAAACTAATTGGTGCACTGGTTTAAACCTTGTGCCCTCCTCATTTTGAGTGTTTATTTTTTCCATATTCATGGGAGAATCTTAAAAACCAACGCAAGACAAAATGAAATATGACGGTTGGTGGTTGCCTTACAATAGAGGATGAAAAGATATATAATTGGAGGTTACCAATTAATGTGATATTATATATGTCTAAGAAAGGAATAAGGGCAATTAGTAATGAAATGACGTAATTTAGTTGTCATTATTTAAGTGTCAAAATGATGCTACTACTGAATTATTGGCAAACACATACATCATACATGCTCAATTACCCTCAAAACAGAGATTTGAATTGGTAGAAATATAATTAGGACAAAACGCACACTAACAAAAAGCGTAAGGTTGAAACTTGATGTCATTACTAGACAAACAGATGGCATTATTGAAACTTTTTAATTATACAATTATATATTCTAGCACTTCTTAATTAGTAGTGATTAATTAATATCCCTCTTTACGTTTTGTTCTTTAGGATTTCTGCCATTATTATTTTATCATATTTGAATTATTTTTTTTAGGAATGAAAGTTAAAAATCATAATTGATTTTATTTTTTTTCAAAGAAAAATATAAATCTTCTTTCATATTTATTTATACCTTTTTTTTCAAGGAAAATTTGGAGCTAAATTGAAAATTGTTCTTCTCATACAACAACGTAATAAAATCTACGATAATTATTTAAGAGTCTTGTTTAGGTGAAGTTTTTTTATTTTGATATTTTCTTTAACTATAAAAATAATTAAATTTTAGTTCTTCTCATATTAATATGATCAAAAAATATATTTTATCTTAAAATATTAATCAAAATATATATATTTTAACTTTTGAAAATTGAAATGCGACAAGTATTTGGGGAGAACATTTTTTAATCGGATATTTAGACGGCAATATTTTATAGGAACATGTTAAAAGTTTGTATTTGGTTTGAAAGAGTTTGTAGTTGGTGGATTTTTGGAAATTTTCCTCTTTAAAAAAAAATAAAGTATATTTAAATCCAGACATTATGACTTAATATTGGTATAAATTTAGAGTCGGTGTGGGATTACGGCTACTGCTTATTTTTAGAAGTATTTTTCAAAAATAGTTTCATAGAGAAGTGCTTTTAATAAAGAGCTATTTTTGTTTAGTTAATTCATTTGAAAAGTGTTTTTGGGGATAACGGATTCTTGGTTTCCTTTTTTTAAAAAAAAATTCTACCAATCAATTAGGACAAAAAAGTAACTAATCCATGCCCTTCACACCAGTTAAATTATCTTAAATCTCTATTATAAAAATTTTTATTAAATTTTTATTTTTATTAAATTAAAATGCTCATATTTAAGTTTTCAATCAATATTACTCATACTTAAAAAAAATCAAACATCAATATATTATTAATTGAAATTCAAATATACTTATTAAATATCAAGCAAAATAATTTCGAATCTGTCACAAAAAAATGCACTGTAGACTAACAATCATCACAAAATAAAATAATAGAACGAGATATGTTGAGAAGTTGTTATACTAGGACATGGATATTGTGGTCTTAGAATAAATAGTTTCTGCTTTTCCTTTTTTTCAGAGGGAAAAATGTCTGATGTACCCCTCTAACTTTTTCATATTGAGGATTATCACTAAAGCAAGCGACAACCAGTACGAATAGGAACAAAAAAAAAGAATAGACTCGAAAAAATGGGAAGAGTAGCAGCGGGACATGAAACGCAAGGAGATACCAACTCACTCGTTATAAAGTGGCTCATATATTCTTTACCGTTCTAATAAACGGGTCACCATAACGCCCTGCCGTTACAAAGTGCTCATATACCCTTCATGTATACGAACGGAAGTTAAAAAAATTAGCTTTAAATTTATATTTATTACTTTTAATGTTTTTTAAAAAAATTATTTAGGGGTTATATTATTCTCTATCAAAGTTCAGGTATATTTTATTTTTTTTCGAACATACATGATTTTTTTGACGCTCTTTTATTATACTTATTTGATTTTCTTATTCTTATTCCCTTATTTTTTGTCTTTCAATTCGTAGTTTAAGAAAAAAAAATTAACTATTTTTTTGTCTATAATGTGTATTTATTTTTGTATTCGAAGAAAAAAATTTGGTCTCTACAATAATTTTACAAGATAGTAGTGAACATAAGATATTGATTATCAAAATAATAATTCTAAATGTCATTGCACAAAAAAAAAGTCAAAGAATTGTTTGACGAGGATTGATTTTTACTACTGGGTTATCTGTTTGGTAGAAAAAATAATAAAGTTAGATAAAAATAATTTTTTTTTCATTTCCGTTAAGAAAAAGTTTATGTGAGTCATTGTTTACAGAGAGTATATATGGATCACTTTCCATACAAAGGGGGGATATCAGGCTCTACATGACAAAAGTTGAAGGTTTATATCAACCCTTCTCCCATTTAAGAAACATAAATTTTTAGTGTCTTAGCAACAATAGAAAAACTACTTATGCTTTCATTTATAGCATTTCATTCATCAGCCAAACAATTTGTATTCTCAAAATAAGTAATTTCTACTCAAAATAAATGTTTTTGGCCTTTAAATAGCAATGTAAAACTATTTTTTAAGACCAGTTTGATATTGCTGTTAAAAATTACTTGTTTTTTTGAAATAGCTTTTTAGAAAAGTATCTTTTTTTTATAAAAAGAAACACTATATATTCTTGACAAAATTGTGGTGTTGGCAAGTGATTTGATAAAGCAATTTTGTGTTTTGACTAATTTCTTTCTTTGAAGTACCTTCTGAGAGTCAATAAACTTACAAAAAGGACACGAGTATCAATGTGGCTTTTCTATCAAGATTACTTATGATAGAACTATTTCAACATCTAATGCATAAACTTTAATTACCTTTTAAATTTCATTATTGAAGAGGACATTATTAAACAATTTTCAATCAAAGATTACATAAATAATATTGTTGACTTTTTCTCCAAAAAATTTTTTTTTGTCTAATTTTTAACGATTTTTGGGTCAACCTATTTCTCTATTATGTTTTTTTGTTATAATATTCTAAGTTTTAAACAATTCAATCAAAACTAAATAATACATCAATTAAGAAAAAAAATTGTTATTTTTTACTTTCATGATCTAAATCTTTAACTATTATTTTTGCTCATTCTTAATCCTATAAAAATATCGTTTTACTTTTATTTCTAATCATTAAGATAATACATTAAGTAATATATAAAATACAATATATAAATCATAATATAAAATATAAATAAAATCATAAATTTATTATATAAAAATAAAAAATAAAAATTCTTGAATAAAAATCAACCAGACTTATGAGATACGTTCAATAATTAATAAGGGATACATTGATAAATGTGTATATATGTAAGTGTGTTATGGAACTATGTAAATTTAGAAGAATAAGAGAGTAGGGAGAAGAGAAAATACTTCTTATTTCTCTTGAAGTATATCATGATTCCTAGAGTCTTTTACAATCTTATTTACATTAGGAAAACCCTTTATTTATAGGGAACACCTTACTTGGTCCCAAGTAGGTTCATAATCATGTCCTACAAGGAACTCCACATAATTAGACATTCCATATCCAAATTGTTTTAATAACACTCCCTTTGAATGTCGTTAGATTATTTTGCCATCGTTAAATAAAACCTTACTATATAAAACCCATTAGAAAAAAATCTACTGAAGGAAACGAGTATCACATATCGAATCATACGCATTATGGATGCTCATTAAAAACCTTACACGGAAAACCCAAATGGGACAAAACCTTGTTGAGGAAAACAAGATTACACGCCGTATTACTCCACATAATCAACCTCAATTCAGAACTAAAATCTTCGTTTTTCCAAGCTTGTGCACATCTTCTTGAGTTGTAGTTGATTAGACTGGTGACGAATCAATCACAATAATGTTTACTTGACATACCTCTTTGCATGTTGATTCACAGTCTTGGGAGCTCATGAGTGTAGATAAAACCTTGAGAATATGTTTTTCTTCTTCTCCTTTTATGAATCGTCAGTTCAGTGTCCAGATTTCTCTCATTTCCTTAACTTTTAAAACATTCTTTATTAAGCAAATAATATGTTGCCTTTTGAAACTCTTCAAGAGTTTTCAATATATAGTTTCACTTCTACAAACTTGTATATGGCTCTAGCATTTTGAATCTATTCATCCTTATGAGGATGATAACAAGTTTCCCAAACCGTATATATGCTAGATTTCGAACCCATTGGATATTTTTCATATTACGTTTTGTCAAGTTGAAAATATTCAATATTGATGTGTTGACATCTTCTAATGCTAGATTTGGCAAATCAATAAGTTTCTCTTACCAAGATGCATCTCCACTTTCACCTTGAATAAGTAATTTTTCTACGCAGCATGTTTATAGAGTAGAATCCATATCTCATAATTCTTTTATAGCATTGCGCGCTATTGTAATCAAGATATCGTCAATGATATACATTTTGTAACGATTCACAACACGACAAAAATCTTTTGAGATCTCATCACTTCTTATTTTTAGGTAGCTAAACCCCTCTCTGAGTTTTCATAAAGTGTTATGTCTAAGCTCTTCAAGAGCACTTTGTCCCTTATTATAATCATTTTGATTCTTTGATCCTCTCTTCTTTGAAGGATATTTTGAATTGAGATTGAGTAGTCTATCATACGTCTGTATTCAAGACTTTATCGCTTAAGGCCATATTCAATAGGAGGTATTTACAACTTTGATGTTGATTTAATCTCCCCCTTATGTTAGACAACTTAATAACTATATCTAGATATTTTGAGAATCTATCTGTGCATCATAGTATATTCATTTAATCATATATTGCACAATTGATAAATTATCATATGAAAACTATTTGGGGTCTCCTTACCATAAACCAATTACGAAAAATTGATCATAAACTTATTGGTTTGATTCTACATTATGTTTTGTAATGATTATCATATTCAGATCACATATAAACTTTATTTTCATAGAAGATTCAATATTAGACATTTAATGTCATATCCATCTTATATAATTTATCAATATTATCAAATGAATTAATCTGATTTCATATTTAAGACTCATTATCTTGCACAAACAATTTTGGCGAATAGTCAAACTGGCAAAGTACAATAAACCCATGTGATTCTTATTGATGCATCTTTCAGTTCACACAATAGGTTAAAACGGCTCATATTCACCTTTATACTTTCAGAAGTAGAGATTTAGTCCAATTTCTAGTTGTCCAATCAATTTATCACGAGAAAAAGGCACATAAATAATTTCTGGAAATTTCTAGTTTTTCACTGTATGTCGCATTACTCATATGCACATATTTTGGGGGGGACTGACTCATATAACCGTGGTTTCAACGGTATATAATACTTTTCCCTTAAGTTTATGTGTCCGAAAGCCTTTTTATGCTAATATTTATATAAGTTCTCTTTGTTTTGCGGAAATCTGTCCAAAGTAATGCGGAGATTCTGAGGAAAAATACACAGAAGAGACCACCTAACGGAGCTATGACGGTCGTCGTGCCTGTGACGCTCCGAGGTGCAGCGTATGTAAAAAAAGAAAAAAAATGGGAAAAAAGCAGCTGCTGAGGAAGATGGGAAGTCTGACCAAGTGTGGGATTACGAATTTGTGACGGTCCGTCATTGCTATGACGATCGTCTGCATGTTCGTCCGTGGAAGTTTCAGAGAAGTTATCCCAGTACCCAGATTCGCGTTAGTTGAAGTATTTTGAAACGAAGACTCACTCGTACGGACCTTTGTTCTATGACGGTCCGCATACTTTCCCGTCGGGGAATGAGAGAGCTTCAGAAGAAAGTAGCACAAGTATGGAACGACGGAATCCATGACGGTTCGTCATGAACTCACGAGCGGTCCGTCGCATGGTCCGTCGCCTAGTCTTGTTTTGGCAGATTTCCCAACATTAGAATTCTTGTGTAATTAGGTTTTAGTTATTATATCAAATAGTTCAAAAAACTTCGTTTTGGAGGTTAGACACCTTGATAGTTAGACTCTTAGATTTTTAAAACTCCGTCTTGTTAAACATTGTATTGTGAGATTCTTGATACTCAGTTAAGACTTTTCGTGAGATTATTGCTTACTTTGCAGAATTACTTGCAAGTAATTTTTGGTGATTAATCAAGCACCTTTTGGATTCTTAATCTTCTCTCATTGAATAGTACATGAATTCTTTTAATATTTTGAACATATTGTGATTTATGGTCTATGAGTACTAAACGCCATAACTAAGGGTTGTTGGGAGCCTAGGCTAATAATGAGATAAACCCTAGCTAAAATAACAATTCTAGAATAGTGTCTTGTCCATTATTACGTAATTCTTTCGCTTAGAGTCTTATTTAACGGATGATCAAAGTTAGAACTCGCCTTAATGCATACTGGCCGGACCAAGGAGGTAGATAATAGGAAAAGAATTTTAACATAGATTAGTGTATACTATCTCTAGGTAGTATTGATTGGGTACCAGGTAATAACTAGAGTCAAATATCGAATACGATGCGTATATGAGGTAAAGATAAGGGTTCAGGAAAGCAACACACGTAGCCGGAACACGGGGCGGATGAGGATTTTCTAGATGCCGCCAAGGATTTTAGAAGTACAAACTTTCACTTTGAAAGTGCAAGATACTATGAAAGAATTGTTATAAGTTGGAATTATCAAGTTATGAACTGTGGGGAAACACGTAAACCCTAGTTCTTTTGATTAATTGATTAAAATCTCAACTTTCAAAATTGTTAAGTGATCTTTTTCAATTGCGTTAGTTATTTTTACTCATAGGAAATACACAACCCGCCTTTTTATGTTTTTACTTTCCAAGGCAGTCATTGGACAAACAATAGTAATATAGGTTGAGTTAAGTCTAGACATTTTCTCTGTGGGAACATCCCACCCTCCTATTGGGTATATTTACTTGACACGACCGCTTTACTCTATAGTTGAGAAGTAAGAATTGAGCGTATCAATGACCAAATGATTCATGTCCACACTAATACAATTATGTACTCGTACACTCCAATTTACTAACGGCCATGTGCTTTTTGTGGCTTTAGTAAATTTTCTAATTTTTATATTGTTATGAGTAAATTTTAATTTTATTACTACAAGATATATTTTTCACAGATTTATTCGTCTCAATTTACTTACCCTTTATGAGTCGTGATCTCATCCTTGAATGAACTAATCTGAAGAAAACTGTGGCATGTAACATTATTTATTTGTCGCCAACATTTTTGTGCCAACATCAAGTTGCGAGATAATATAGGGTAACACAAAGGTACACATGAGAACATATAGAGAATTATTTATTAGGACCATACAATATCTAAACAATCCACTGGGTGGATGGATAGGTCCACAATATATCGTATAAGTTCCTAGAACGCGAAAGAAAATCAATCTCACCTTTCATTATGGTGGTATCACAATTAGATTGTCTGCTAACAATCATTACAAGAAAATTTCACTTATTTAAAAGAATTTTTAGTTTTCAACAAATGTCCATTTTAATTTTCCATAATTCGTCTAAATATTATAGACTAACGATGTCCTAAAATCGTGTCAAAACTAATGAAGAAACTATGAATTTAGTAAAAATTCTGATTTACCATAGAATGTGGCCTCAATTGTACTAATTCTGTCCAATACAAGCTTGAGATACAACATGAAATTTTTCTATGATAAATGTCTCTTAGAGACAGGATCATTGGTGATATGACCTCATAGACGAGAAGGGTGCTAATTTTTCCGTCTAGCATGGTGGTTTATCACTCATTCACTCTAAGAATGGATTTGTATTTTAACATTTATCAAGGCTTTCATTCTTCATGAATGAAACACAATCATCTAAGTACATCAAATTTTATGAGAACTTAGTATCTATTCCATAGTTTCATGGGGCACATTTAATCATTTATTCTTTTAGGCACATTATGCATGCTATATTCATTGGGGAATTTAGGGAATGGATCCTTGCTTCAACGAGGATATATTCAGCTAAGTTTTATTAAAAAATCATTATTTCCCTAGTCACATAATATCATCAATATGGTGCATTGAGACTTAAACCCAACGTCTTATGCCATAAACAATAGGGACTTAATCCAACATCTGTCATCACAAAGCATCCAGAGACTTTCTGATGTCTTACCCCTCTGGGTGCGATTTGACGTAGATCAGTCGTCTTAGTATCTTGGTGCGTATACCTTAAATTCATTGTCTACCCAACAATGAGGCTCAACCTCAAGTTTTGAAAATACTTACAATTTATCACTTTGATGATTATTACATATGATTAGATATTATAATTACACCCAAAAATTGAGACTTAATGATTTCTATAATCAACATTAGCATTTAATAAATATAGTTGAATAGGATTCACGTACCTCATATAAAGATAAAAAATATATCTTATCGAAATTGTGCTTATTTACTTATAAAATAAATTAAGAAATTCTTTTCCCGTTGGTTTAAATTAAACGTATAGAAAGTCGAAAGTCTCTTTAAAATATTACTAGATGGTACCTCCAGATCTGTTACAAACTAATTAAATATAAGATTAAATCATACATTGAAGATTATAAGAAACCTTATTGCAAAACTATGCAAGATCTCTTTTGCACTTTCCGTTCTTTTCATTAATTCTTTAAGAATAGAACAATCGGTTGATAACGTGTTATGAAACGATATAAATTTAGAAGAAGCACCTGAAGAAAATAGGGAGAAGAGAAAAGACTTCTTTATTTCTCTTGAAAGGATATTCTGATTTCATAGATCTTTCACAAATCTTATTTACAATGAAGGAAAACCCCTTTATTTATAGGGAAAACTTACTTGGTCCCCCGGTAGAATCCTAACATGTTCTACACGGACTCCCACATTTTAATTAAATTCGATATAAAAAACAAAATTGGTTTGTAACAAAGTGATAATTTTATTCTTAATTTTTTTTTTCATTTCTACTTCTTTTTAAAATACAGAAATGTTTAACTTCTTTTCAACAATAGAAAAACTATTTTCGCTTTTATATAAAAGCAATTTGAAGAATCTGCCAAAAACACTTAATTCCTAAAAAAAAATAGTTCTTCTCATATAAAAGCACTTCTAACTAGGGCTGGCAAGGGGACGGGGAAGGGGATGGGGGACGGGACGAAGGGGACGGGACGGGACGGGGGAGGGACGGGGAGGGGGGATTCACGGGGATCGGGATATTGGGGGGACCGGGATTTTTGATTGGGGGAGGGATTGGCGGGACGAAAATAGGTACCATCCCGTCCCACTTATATATATGGGAGGGGAGGGATTGGGGGGACGGGAGGGACGGGACGTGACGGAGGGACGGGATGCAGGACGGGGGAATTCTTTTTTTTACTATTTATTAATTTTATTGAAATGCGTACGTCTTTGAGCAAAATTGTAAAATTTAATTTGATTTTCAAATATCAAAATAAATTTCGAATTTAAAGTTTTAGTTTAAAATTTAAGATTCATTTGAAATTCAAGTTTCAAATTTAAAAATTTAAATTTCAATTTGAGAAGTTTAAATTGTAATTTCAAGGTTTTAACTAATGTAAAGGTTAAACTTTAAATAATTAAGTATTTTAAAATTAGGTTAGACTTTAGTATATATTTAATGTATCTATTAAATAAAAATTCAAAACAATATTGTATTAAAAAAATTTATCTCAATAGAACTTATAAGTACAACCTTTACAATTAACAAAAGTAGTGGGAGTAACTAATCTACGCACGCACTTCTAGGAAGGGTTCATGTGGCAATAAGTTATCATACCGTAAAAACTAATAGTTGTACAGATATTAGATGAGTAAACTATATTTTACGCAGCCACCTTTCTAGGAAGGGTTCTGTTTAATAGTTATCGAAGGAATCTAATCATATAGTTTTCTCCATTTAAAATTTAATTTTAATGTCGCATCTGATCGATCGGTCGAGATCCTCGGTGTTGGCCAAACTTGGTAGAAATTCTTGTGGTCTAATTCATCATCACGCATTCAATACAAGTTTTGATCCAAATTGCTGTTTTTACTTACTTTGGCCAAAATTGTTATTCCTCCTTTCGGCAGTGCACCTAGTCTTAAATAAAACTGTGTGTGGGGGGGGTGTCCAAACTGTCTTACGCCAATGAATGTCTATGATCAACGATTTGAACCTTGCCCGCACTGAAAGCAGCCTCCGATGTGCAACTGATGAAGCTTGAATAGCTAGATATCACGAACCATTTTGCTCAAAAGTGGACACTACATCGCTTCGTCTAATCCACATCCAAAAATCTCTTGCCATTATTTTGATTTCCAGTTTTCTAAAGTTGATTTAAGATATTCTTCAAACCTTATACGAGTTAGTAGAATAAGACAAGAAAACGCCGCATTATAACCTGAAAATTGGAACTGACAACAATATCAACATTAGAAGTTTGACCAACTTCTCCTTCAATAAAGTTTCACTAGTTCTAATTTTCATACAAAATTTGGATTCGATTTTATGCTAGCCACTACATTCACACATCTGGAGGTGCTTCCGGTTAAAAGTTCAAGTTCATAAAAAAGTGTCGGAAGGCCTTTCACACCTTGTAATTGTTAAGAAGGGAGATAAGTAAAGTAGCCGTTTAAAAAACTGAGGAATAGGAAAAAAATATTTTTTACAATTTTTAATCCATACTTCAATTGCAACTCTAAACGTGTCTAATTTTTTAGATTTACAATTGATTGAAAGATAACACATATTATTAATACGGATGAAATAGTAAGATAATAAATTTCTGAAAACATGGTAGTAGATCATAAAAAAGTCTCTTAAAAATTGTAATAGTTCTTTAGTTTCTGCCCAATCTCATCACCCAAAATTCATTAAGGGGTTAGCATTATGAGCATTACAAACATGTGTATGGGGTATTCTATATTTATAAGCAACCGAAAGCATTCATTCGTAAAGAGATATTCCACCTTGTTTTATATGTTTTGGAGTTTTCTAGGTGACAATTCAAATATGAACAACGCGCAGTTAAATTCCCTAATTCTAGCCCAGATTGTTTTGTTCGAAAAATCAGGTAGGTAATCAACAGCATATTCAACTTTATCGTTACCACAAATCAAATAATGAATACCACTTGTACAACTAAATTTCATTATATGTGCAAAACATCTACATGAAAAACTTTTATTGTCAACGTGGACATAATCGAACTTTTAACAGTTAGCAGCATTTGTATTATTAGATGCATTCGCAATGCGACAGACATTATTTTATCTATAATCGTTACTAATTCTAAACACACTTAAATCTTTGTAGCTAAATAGCACAGTTTTTTTCTCTATACATAGTTTATAAACATTATAATTCTTTTTGACCAAATTCCAATTAGGATCAGACTATGAGCAGGTTACGTTAAATAATCATTTCCATAACACTACGACCCATGTCCGACAGAATAGCACCCTTACTATCTAATATTGCTAAATAGACAACGAAGATAAGAAAGAAATTGGGACATGTTTACTTGATATCAAAAAATCAGTTTTGACAGTTTTCTGAAAAACCTCTATACTTCCGATTTATACGTTGTTGAATATATTCGACAAAATCGGGATTTGAGGAAAAACTATAAGGCCAAACCACAAAAAGAAACAATTTAGCTAAATTTTCCCGATCTAAATTCCTTATTATATTCCGCGTTGTGTATTGGACCAGCGGGGTTTAAAGTTAAGGATCTAATTGTTCCTTAACCAGGTTAGAAGACGCTAATCGATGCATACCGGTATATCTAATTTCATTAATTGAAAATTCCTTTTTTTCTATGGCTAATGCTTTAGCTTCTTTATATTGAATGCGGGCACAAGATAACAAATGTCTAATTTCTCCACCGTGCGACTTGAACCAAAACCGTGTGTAGGTTAAAAGGTGCTTACACTTATTACAAATAGCCAACTAGCAACACACATTTTCGTATCATAAGTCATAAATTGGCAACAATAGAAGTTTAGGTCGTGATACTTCACTTCTCCCTTGTGGGAGGTATAAGGGGGTTGGATGTTCCAAAATTTTGCTCGGTAAAATTGTGTAGTCTCATTGGAACTTCTGTCACCGGACTAGTAGGTGTTCATCTAATCCTTTTCTCCCAAATCAGATTCTACTTCTTCACCGGAATTTCAGCAACATTAGAATTAATATTACCATAACGCGTTCAAACGTTAGTGATCGAGTTCAATTGAATCAATATATACGGAGTATCATCAACATAAGTAGAATCATTTATGTTAAATATAACTCTACTCGTTGATTTAGAGAAGTTAGTACAACCACTTTACTACTCTTTTTCTTTACTCTTTTTGTTACCAAAATTAAAATAATTAAAAAGTTACTTTCGTCGGTATCTGTGCTTCTCTTTTCCGCGTTAACGCTATTTTTTTTGCTAGAACTCATACTTAATGATATATATATATATAGATATATATTATATATATATATATATATATTAGATATGATAGATATATATATATATATATATATAATAAAGTGTAATATAAAAATAATAAGAACACAAAAGTAAAGACGAATAATAAAATATAAATATATGAAACGAATGTACCAAAGTCTGCGTTAATAGCAGACGTTAAACCGATTGTTGAAGCTTGTGATTGTTGTCTGTAACTTGTAATTTGTAAGCTCAAGCCAATACTTGAGAACAAATCTGAGATAATTAATTATATTTATTGATATAATATGAAATTTGAATTGAAAATTGAAATATTTATGGATTCTAATAATAGAGAAGTAAAATTGAATAGATATAAGGATTGCAACTTGAGAGTTGAGAGTTGATTAGATATAGAAAATATATTGAGAGAAATGAGAATAGCGGATTTTGTAAAGAAATAGAAGATTGGTGATTAGAGATAAGTGAAGGGTAAATGTAATTATAATAACTTAGGGTTTAAAATTAAAATTTTTAAAAATAGGGGGGGTGATAGGGGGTGGTAGGGGAGTGTTTTGGGAAGGTCAAAAAAGAGGATTAAAATCGTTGGGGGGGGCCCACAGCCGTGACCCCAACGGATAGTAACGAATACATTTTTAAATTTTAAAAAAATCAAATAAAAAAAAATTTGGGGGGATCCCGGAAAAACCGGCCGGTTCAACCGGGCGGGACTGGGCCGGGTCGACCGGGCGCAGGGGTGAACCGGCCCCTGACCGGTCCCATCAACCCCCATTCACGTAATCCCCTTAAAACCCGGGGGATGGGCCGGACGCGGGCCGGGGGGGCGGGACGTGGCCGGGGCGGGATGACCGGTGTCCCCCTGCCAGCCCTACTTCTAACCTAATGCTAATATCCAAACAAACTGTTAATCTAACTTGTACACTTAATATTTTCAAGTTCATTCTCTATATCTCTTGTCACGACCCAAAACCGATGCGCGACTGGCACCCAACATGTACCCTCTAGTGGGAATCCAACACATCACCAACATTTAACCATTTCACCGATATATCAACAGAAAATCATGCGGAAGACTACACTTCATTAATAAAACATTCATACTAGTATATTATCCCCAAAATCTGGAAGTCATCATCACAAAGAACATCTATCTCTTAATTACAATACAGGAGTATTCTAAGAACAAATAACTAAAAAGCTTAGTCCAGCGGAAGTTTCAAGGCATCAAAGACTTGAAGAAGAAAGAAAGACGACCCAGTCCAAGCTAGACGCATTAGATCACCCTGAGTATTCCGATGAAGTGAAAGACTGGCTAGATTACTGTGGAGTTGAGTTGACAGAACGTTTTTGCGCATGCACAATACAAAGAGGAAAACCTGTGAAGTAGGGTGGTCAGTACAACCACACGTAAATGAGGTAGATATCATCGGCCCAACTCCAAATACGGGAACAGGATAATCAATAATAATGTAAATCAACTACAATATCAAAGTAGCAATAAACAACATGAATTCACAATAACTAAACCGATTCACACATGAGGACTCAAGCCACAATACTCAACTTATTGGGAATACAGTCAGTAGATTGAGTATTTCATGATATTTCAATGATTCATTATCTTTCTTCCTATTGTGTACGGTACGTGACACTCCGATCCTCTTTCTATACGGTGCCGGAAGTGGCACTAACGATCCTCATAGTTATATCCTCCCAGGTACCGGAACGTCGGAACCAGATCCATATTCTATATGTGTCGGAACGTGACACACGATCCTCATTTCTCTCCTGGGTACCGGAACGTGGCACGCCGATTCATATTCATCCTGGTTGTCGAAAGTGACAACTCCGATCCTCATATTCTATCCTGGGTGAACGGAACGTGGAACGTCCATATTCTATCCTGGGTGTAGGAACGTGAACACTCGATCCTCATCGTCTATTCCTTGTACCGGGAACGTGGCACCCGTATCCTAATATTCATCTATACTCGGTACCGGAACGTGGCACCCGATCCCCTAATTCATAAAGCCTTCTTTAACACTAATTGCATGATCCTTCGCATTATAATATTTTATAAAGCCTTCTTCATACTAAGGCATCATCATTTCTCATTCTATAAGTTATCAAGCTGCTTCATAATAATGGCATCATCATTTCAGTATATAATTTATAAACGAATTAGGGTTCTTGCAAGATGTGGGATTCAATAGCTGCATCTGCTTTGTTTACTTTTCATCACAATTTCATAACATCATCATGCAGCATAACAACTTAAGCACATTGAGCAGGGTTTACTATATCTTATCCAACACAGAAGATTGCACTAGTTAGAAGTTCACACGAATATTCGTATACAGAAACCATTAAACCTGACACTCCACCGAAG